>CM077031.1:92174259-92774259 GCA_039090855.1 Macrothele yani
ACGGCAATATAGGATTTCTCCCTCGTTTTTAAGAACACGATCCGATATTTTGTTACTAAGAGAGAGAGAGAGAGAGAGAGATTTCTTTATGAGGAAGGAAACGGGAATTGGAGTTCAGAAAGAGAACTTATTTTTTACTGTTACGAGGAAGGAGAGACAAATTTTTATTTTCAAAGGGAAAAACAACTTACTCTAAGCAGACGTAAGGTTTTTTTTTCTTTCTTGTTCCCGCTGGATGGAGTGAATATTTGTTTGCGAACGGAAATATGAGATTTCTCTCTCTTTTTACGAACACAATCCCATATTCTGTTCCGAAGAGAGAGAGAGAGAGAGACAGAGAAAGAGAGAGAGAGAGAAAGAGAGAGAGAGAAAGAGAGAGAGAGAGAAAGAGAGAGAGAGATTTCTTGCTTTATGAGCAAGGAAGGGGATATTTCAGTTTAGAAGGAGAACTTATTTTTTACTTTTACGAAGAAGGAGAGACCGATTTTTATTTTGAAAGGGAAAAACAACTTGCTCTAAGCAAGCGTACTGTTTTTCTTTCTTTCTTGTTCCCGCTGGATGGAGTGCGATATTGGGTTGTTTGTTTGGGAACGGAAATATAGGATTTCTCCTCGTTTTTAAGAACACGATCCGATATTTTATTACTAAGAGAGAGATATTTCTTTATGAGGAAGGAAACGGGAATTTGAGTTCAGAAAGAGAACTTATTTTTTACTGTTACGAGGAAGGAGAGACAAATTTTTATTTTCAAAGGGAAAAACAACTTACTCTAAGCAGACGTAAGGTTTTTTTTTCCTTTCTTGTTCCCGCTGGATGGAGTGAATATTTGTTTGCGAACGGAAATATGAGATTTTTCTCTGTTTTTTAAGAACACAATCCCATATTCTGTTCCGAAGAGAGAGAGAGAGAGAGAGAGAGATTTCTTGCTTTATGAGCAAGGAAGGGGATTTCAGTTTAGAAGGAGAACTTATTTTTTACTTTTACGAAGAAGGAGAGACTGATTTTTATTTTGAAAGGGAAAAACAACTTGCTCTAAGCAAGCGTAATGTTTTTCTTTCTTTCTTGTTCCCGCTGGATGGAGTGTGATATTGGGTTGTTTGTTTGGGAACGGAAATATAGGATTTCTCCTCTCGTTTTTAAGAACACGATCCGATATTTTGTTACTAAGAGAGAGAGAGAGAGAGAGAGAGAGAGATTTCTTTATGAGGAAGGAAACGGGAATTTGAGTTCAGAAAGAGTACTTATTTTTTACTGTTACGAGGAAGGAGAGACAAATTTTTATTTTCAAAGGGAAAAACAACTTACTCTAAGCAGGCATAAGGTCTTTTTTTTCTTTCTTGTTCCCGCTGGATAGAGTGAGATATTTGGTTGCGAACGGAAATATAAGATTTCTCACTCTTTTTTGCGAACACAATCCGATATTCTGTTCCGAAGAGAGAGAGAGAGAGAGAGAGAGAGATTCCTTGCTCATGGAAGGGGGATTTAAGTATAGGAGAACTTATTTTTTACTTTTACGAAGAAGAAGAGACCGATTTTTATTTTGAAAGGGAAAAACAACTTACTCTAAGCAAGCGTAATGTTTTTCTCTCTTTCTTGTTCCCGCTAAATGGAGTGTGATATTTGGTTGTTTGTTTGGGAACGGGAATAGAGGATTTCTCCCTTTTTTTACGAACACAATCCGAAATTTTGTTACTAAGAGAGAGAGAGAGAGAGAGAGAGAGAGATTTCTTTATGAGGAAGGAAACAGGAATTTGAGTTTAGAAGGAGAACTTATTATTTTTTTACGAAGATGGAGAGACATGTTTTTTTTTTGCAAAGGAAAAACTTACTCTAAACAAGCGTGATATCTCTGTTTTTGTTTCCCTTGCGGTTCCCGCTGGCTGGAGTGAAATATTTATTTGCGAACGGGAATTACTTCTTTATGTAGTAGCAGGAGGGACCTTAATTTAGACGGAGAAAAAATTTTCAATGAGAGGAAGTATTTCGTTTCAAGGAAAATAAGTGTTATTTATTTTTCATTTTTACAGGAGACTGGAAAATCTTAAGTAACACAGAGTTGGAAACGGGCAAAAAATTTTAAACTCAGACACGACCAGACTCGACCCTACCCGCAGCTGGAGTCACACGATTATACCCGACTCGGACATTTCTGCTTTGAACTATAAGATACACTGAAGTGCCAGAAAAACTGGTACAGACGAGCTTATGCAAAATACATAGCAACGCCACCTATGCGCGTATTCGGTTGCGTCCGCCAGTGCGTATATAAAGCGATAGACATCCTTGCCAGCTTTCAGAGCTGTTTTCGGCATGAGAATGACAAGTAATAACGATTTAAGCGATTTCCAACGCGGTTTCATAGTTGGCGCTCGTGAGATGGGACATAGTATTTCGGATGTTGAAAAGAAGTTCGGATTTTCACGGACGACCACTGCAAGGGTGTTCCGTGACTACAAGAATTCCGGCAAAACCTCCAACCTACGATGCCAGTGTGGCCGTAAAAAGACATTGGGCGAACGTGACCATCGTCGGCTGTCAAGAATCGTTTCACGCGATAGGCGTGCAACACTCTCGCAGGTATCATCGGAATTCAATGCTGGAACCTCAACAAGCATCAGCGTCCGGACTGCGCAACGTACCCTGCACGATATGGGCTTTGGGAGCCGACGCCCAACTCGAGTCCCCTTGATGGGTGCACGACACAGAATTATGCGCCTCGCTTGGGCACGGCAACACCGCCACTGGACACTTGATGACTGGAAAGAAATAGCCTGGTCTGACGAGTCGCGTTTCCAACTGTATCGGGCAGATGAAAGGATTCGTGTGTGGCGCAAACCCCATGAAGCCATGGATCCTGCCGGTCAACAGGAAACTGTACCGGCAGGTGGGGTGTCCGTAATGGTATGGGGTGTGATTAGCTAGAATTCACTGGCGTCCCTGGTACATCTACAAACGTCTGTGACCGGCCAACGCTATGTGCGCATCCTTTCTGACGAGGTACACCCGTTCATGTCCTGCATTCATGCTGATGGGTTGGGTCTGTTGCAATAGAACAATGCTCCTCCACACAAGTGTCGGGAGGCCACATTATGGTTAGAGGAGCATTCATCTGAGTTTGGGGTGTTGTCATTCCCACCCAAGTCCCCAGATCTGAACGTTATAGAACACATTTGGGATGCCATGCAAAGCACTATCGAACACAGGAATCCGAGACCTTGGAATAAACCAAAATTGTTGAACGCTCTGCAGGAAGTATGGTGTGCATTGCCTGCAGCATATTTCCAGAAGCTAGTGGAATCCATGCCCCGTCGTATTGCTGCAGTCCTGCGCTCCCGTGGGGGACCTACCAAGTATTAGACTGGTGTACCAGTTTTTCTGGCACTTCAGTGTATATAGAGCGTTCAAAAAGTCACTCCACGGAGAGTACCTTAGGTTATATGGAAATCAAACAAACTTATTATAGGAACGTATAATAACTTGCAGAAAGTATTGAAACTCTCGTTCTTCATTTGCAAAAAAAAAAAAAAAAAAACAAAAAAAACCCAAGAAAGACGACACCGAATTTTCGGGTGTAATAAGCACGTCTTTTGAATCCGTTCTGACGCAAATTAAATTCATCAAAGCTATTCAAAGGCAATGGAACTGGTACGGAAAACAATAGTATCTGACGGAAGAAAGAAGTTTTTCAATCGGATCTTTAATCCCTCAGATATTGGTGTAAACGGAATCTTGAGCTTACGAATTCTTTGAAACAGAGTTATCGACAAAAATAAGATGTGACTTTACGTCCCCTGGTGGGAAAACCATGCATTATTTTAGGAAGAAAGTATTCTCAAAAGGTTTATCCATATGAGCAGTATCGGTCCAAGACAAAAAAATTAAGTCGAGTTTTCAGTAGACCAGATTTTGCTACAAATACATCAGAAGCAGAAATTAACACCTATGACCCCTGGTAGCCAAACCATTCTTTACCAATCATTAGAAATTATGTGAAAAATATTTTCCATCAGGTCTTGTAGGCGATACAGGAAGAATTTTCTCAAATCGGAGTTTTAGGAGAAAAAAACGCAATTTACCTTTATGCGCCCTAGAGGAAAGTCTAAATGATTTACGTGAAAATTTTGAATTCATAAGAGAAACATTTCGCATCGGAAACACTATCCAACAACGAAGGAATTTTTCAAATTTAGCTTTTAGAAGTAGATATATTGTCAAAAATAGGATATATATCTTCGCCCCCTGGCGTAGAAACCCTGCATTATTTCAAAAAGAAAGTGTTCCTAAAAGGTTTGTCGACATGAGTAGCATCGGCTAACAAAAGACTTTTTTTTTCAATCGAGATTTTAGAAGCTCATATTTTGCTGCAAATACATCAGAAGCGGAAATTAAGACTTACGCCACCTTGTGGCCATACCATTTTTTTTTTACAAAAATTATAAATTATGTGCAAACGATTTCCTATCAGGAGCTGTATCCGGTGCAGAATTTATTTTTCAAATCGGTGGTTTAGAAGCAGAGATATTGGGGGAAAAGCAAATTTAGCTTTACGCCCTCTAGCGGAAAGTCTATGAATTACTTGAAAATTTTGAAATTATATGAAGCACATGTCACACTGCAAACACTATTCAACAAAGAAGTAATTTTTTTAAATTGAACCCTTAAAAGTAGAGATATTGACAAAAATAAGATATACATCTACGCCCCTGGCGTAGAAACCATGCACTATTTTAAGAAGAAAATGTTCCTAAAAGGTTTGTCGACAGGAGTAGTATCGGTCTACAGACGAGGTATTTTTCAATCGAGAATTTAGAAGCTTATATTTTGCTGCAAATGCAACAGGAACAGAAATTAAGATTTACACCCCCTGGTGGCCAAACCATTTTTTTTTTACAAAAATTAGAAATTATGTGCAAACGATTTCCCATCAGAAACTGTATCCGGTGCAGAAAAATTTTTTCAAATCGGAGATTTAGAAGCAGAGATATAGGGAGAAACGCAATTTAGCTTTACGCCCCTAGCGGAAATTCTATGAATTACTTGAAAATTTTGAAATTATATGAAAAGCATGTCACACGGAAAACACTATCCAACAAAGAAGGAATTTTTCAAATCCGACTGCTAGAAGTTGAGATATTGACAAAAATAAGATATACATCTACGCCCCCTGGCGGAGTAACTGTGCAATATTTAAGGAAGAAAATATTCCGAAAAGGTTTATCGATGTGAGTGGCATCAGTCCTTGAAAGAATTTTTTCAATCGATATTTTAGAAGCCCAGATTTTATGGCAAATACATCAGAAGCAAAAATGAACACTTACGCCCCCAGGTGGCCAAAGTATTCTTTACCAAAAATTTGAAATTATATGCAAAAGATTTTCCATCAGGAGATGTATCCGCTGAAAAAAAAATTTCAAATCGGAGTGTTAGGAGAAGAGTTATCGGGAAAAATGTTATTTACTTTTACGCTCCTAGCGGAAAATCTATGCGTAATTTGAAAAAGTAACTATATCTAAAACACTCTTCGACATAAATGGAATCGAAAGATAAAAGAATTCTTTCAATCGGATGTTTAGAAGCAAATATGTGGATCAAAACGTAATTTTGAATTCGACATCATCTGCATTTACGCCCTCTAGCGGCAAAATTGTACATCGTAAAAAAAAAACGAAATAAAGGATCATCATTCGCACATTTTCAAGCTTCCAAATCGATAACAGAAGCACGATCTTTTTTTACAAAAGACGTGCTAATAACCAAACTGTTTTACACATGTTTTCAAACACATCTGTGAGAGTCAGAAAATCTCGCCATAGTAATGATAAGGCTCTTCCACCTAATTTCCATGGCGATACAGTCAAATTTTTTGAATTAAGCAAATTGTTGTATGCTTATTTTCAAGTTCTGCTGTTTTCTTGACAACGTATCAAGCTTCAGAATATGTCTCACGGAAGCACCGATTTTCACAAGTTTATGATGAGCAAAATTTGTATATTTATGTTTCCCAAATGTGTACATTGTTTTCATCATCGCTCCTCAGATGGAAGGGACACTTTTCCTTCTGATTACGCTCTTCCTTAATGTTGCATGACAAATCATTTTTCAGTTCGCTGGCACCACTATCTTGCATAAAATTCCAGTCCTCTTTTTTCTTTGAAAAAGAAAAAAGAGATATCTTTTTTTTTTTTTTTGCTTTTCAAAAATAAGACGGAAATAAAACCGGGTCTGAATAGGAGCAACAACACCATGACCCGACCCATTTGACCCGCTAAAAATTATCGACCCGTTGATCCCGTGACCCGTTTCCATCTCTGGTTGCAAAGAGAGGGAGAGTTCTTGATATATAAACAAGTTAGGAAAATCATGCAATGCATTGATTATGATACGCTTTCCAACATTCTAGAAATCATTACTGAACTTATTACTCAAGATATGACGATAATGGCTGTGGAATAAATGTCGTTCCTGTGTGCTGACCTTTGACCCTATTCGATTATATTAAACAGAATTGGTTCAGTATGCCTCCGGAACAACATGATAAAGTTTTGTTGAAATTGAAGCATTTTTACGTAAGTTATCACGCATAAGGGCGATGGAATGGATCCCTCTCCTATGTCCTGACCTTTGACCCCATTTCACCCATTCTCAATAGGGTTCGTACCCAGGTGGTTCCTTACCACATACTAAAATTTCATAGAAATCGAACCATTTTTACGCAGGTTATATGACGCATAAGGGCAATGGAATGGATCCCGCTCCTATGTCCTGACCTTTTGACCCCATTTCACCCATTCTCAATAGGGTTCGTCCCTAGGTGGTTCCTTACCACATACTAAAATTTCATAGAAATCGAACCATTTTTACGCAGGTTATATGACGCATAAGGGCAATGGAATGGATCCCGCTCCTATGTCGCGACCTTTGACTCCATTTCGCCCATTTTCAATAGGTTTCATCCCCAGTGGTGACCTACCACATACTGAAATTTCACCGAAATTGAACCATTTTTACGCGAGTTATCGTGCGGACGGGCAGACGGGCAAATCCGGAGCATATACGCTTCTTCAACCTACGGTTGGAAAGCGTAAAAAAAGCAGAGAATTTTTGTTCAGAAGGAGAAGGAGATGTTTTTTCCTCCAGCGGAAGAGAAGAAGACTTTTGTTTGAAAGAAGCTGTTCCTTCTTCCAAGAATCCGTGGTATGTTTCTTTTAAGGGAAATATTGGGATATTTAGCCATGAAAGAAGACGTAGGAGTAGGGAGAATTTTCGCAGAAGAAGAAGGAATTTTTTTGAAAGAAAGAAAAAAAGATTTTTGTTTGCAAAGGAAGGGACATTGTTTTCAGTAGGTGCAATTTTTCTGTCTTTCCTACCGGAGACAGGTATTTAGTCAGCATTTAAAGGAATTATTCTGTTAGACCAAATCCCTTCGGAGCGAGAAGACGAGTTTCGATCTTTCCCACATAAAAACTCCTTTTTTCACGTACACTCAATGTCATAAAAATCCGCGCACCAAAAAAGAGGCAACGGATTAAAATGAGATTTTAGTAGTGAAATGGTACATACCATGGACAGAAGTGACTACAATATCACAGTAGCAGGACGATTTCCCGTAGACATACGGTACACATTTCGGTCGGGGTTAGTACCGCGTCGGACCGCCTCGTACTCGGATACATGCGGTGATACGGACCGGCATGGAGTCAAAGAGAATTCGGGATAGATAGAGACATCCGGACAGATTGGCCCACACTTCTTGAAACTGACAAACTAAAGCACAAAAAATCACACATGGAGAAAGCAAGAGTCCAATCTGGTACCACACGTGCTCGATGGCCGACAGATCAGGCGATCTGGCAGGCCATGGAAGCGTCGAAGCATGACGCAGACAGCAGAATCTCCTGTGCGTGGCGCTGAGCTGCCAACGTCCCTCGAATCACGCGATGGCCCACCAGACCATCACTCCTGCAGTTCGGGACGTGTGCCGCTGTACAGTGAGGTTGAGATTGCAGCGCTCACCTGTGGTCCTCCACACTCTGACACGGTGGTCGTCCGTTCCCATACAGAAGCGGGATTCATCGATGAACACTATACGTGGCCAGTCCGTAGCATTCCACGTTGTTGACCCACTGCAATCGACGCCGATGATTGCTAGGTGTTAATGGCAGAAAACGTAAGAGCCGTCGACAGTGCAGATTCGCCTCCGCCGGGTGCCTGGAAATGGTTCTGGCTGACACAGGAGTCACTTATAGAGCTACCACATGTCTCTGGATATTGGATAAGGACGTCGTTGCACCTGCGCGTGTCGCTCTCACGATCCCACGGTCTTCTGGTGATGTGTCCCGGTGGTCCAGAGCCAGTCCGCCGTATTTGGGTGCCTTCCCGTGTCCATTGCTGTCAACACGATCGCACCGTACTGTCTGACCGGCCCAAATGGCGGCCGATTCGGCGCCCCCGGCCAACCTGCCTCTCTCATCCCGACGATACGGATTCGTTCAAACTCCGTCAGTTGTCCGTACGCACATCTACGGTGGCTCCTCGGCATGTTTATCGCTCAAGGAACTCACCTGACTCTTACCGTGCACTTCGGCAAGAATGTGGAGTCCCCTGCGCGGCGCCTTATAAGCCCCAATGATTGCGATAGCAGCGCTGGTTTTGGACGCGCGGTCATGCGCAATAGCACGAAACTTTAATCATTTGCATGTCTGCCCACCCCGTAGCTATTCGCGGAATTTCGCATTAATTACACAGTTTTTTCTTGGTGCGCGGATTTTTATGGCAATGAGTGTATTTTCAAAAAGCAGTCTGAGGAGAGGGAAAGCACGAAACTGCTACAAGGTGTAGGCCGACCACTGCTGATCGAAGCTAGAGGTGAGAGAAGGTTATTTTACATTGTACGAGGCAATAGAAAGGATACTGTGGATCAAATCGCCGGTAATTTGAATGCTGATGACGGAAGTAATGTATAACAACACAGAGTACATCGAAACCTGCTGAAAATGGGGCTTGGTAGCAGCAAGCAGATCCGAGTGCCCATAATAACCTCGGTTCACTGTTGAAATCACTGTTGAAACACAAGTGATGGGCCACTGCTGGCTGAAATCTGACGCTCACGGCACGGTAGCGGCCTGTTGTAAGCAGCCCGCATCAGTTGGCAGCCATTGATGGCTCTGCAGCATCGCCGTGAATGACGGGCCTACAAGCAAGTGCCACTAGTGGCCCGTAGCTGGCAACCGAAGCAACAACAACACGAGATGGAAGCAACGGGATTGCGCATGCGCAGAAGCAATACGTGCTGTGTCTCTAGTGGTACCAGTTAGTTGAAGACGACGCTATCATCATCGTGTTCATTTAGTGGATGTTAAGAAAAAAGAGTCATATGTAGAGAGGCGAATTAATTTCCTAATGAAATGCCACGCCGACGAAGATTACCGTCGGAAGAAAAATATGAAAATAATTATGAATGAACTGTAAGAAATAGTCAGTCACTCTCATTTATTTATAGAAACACATTTCATAGCAAAATTGCTGCACTAACACACAAAGAATAAACAACACAGGCAGCCATGAAATACACCCACTCCATTCCCATTAATAACAAGAAATAATTTCCGTGTAATCTTTCGTTTTAATACACTAAACCGCTTCAAACAAAAGTCCCGGAAAAACATAAAAAACTGTTATGTTGAAAAAAAAATAAGAAATATACGCGTACAAAATTTATCAATTATTTGGGGGAAAAGTGTCTATGGAGAACTGCGGTTCTCCTTTTTTCTTTTATGGCTATTACTGGGACATTGGCTGACAAGATTCCGCAAGCCATCAGTATGTCACGTGATTGCCGGTTGCACCTACAGGGAAAGTAGCGTACCACATTTCACTAGCGACCATTTATGGTACATGCGTGCAGAGCCTCTTGTGGCGGCCACTGACTGTGATGGATAACTGATGGCTCTGTTCTAGCATGTGGCAACTGATGGGGTGCCAACTGTTGGCCAGCTGCTGGCCTGAAATGCTGGATCATGTGGTGGCCGCCGGGACATTTTATTGACGGTTCGGAAGCTACAACCTAGTGCTGGGCCACTGCTGGCTTGAGTGCTGGCCCAGCAACCTTCTTTTGCTGCGAACGGGCGCGTGAGCACCAGAACTGCATTTTGAATGATTGGAAGGTCATCTGGTCCGATGAATCTCATTTCTTGTTGCACCATGTGGACGGCGGGATACGTGTACGTCGTTACCTGGGGAAGTGCAGGTACCAGGATGCACTTCATCCATTCAAGTAGTTGTGCCTTTGGGGAACTGCGGTTCTCCATTTTTATGCCTACTATTGGGAAATTGGCGGACAAGGTTCGGCATACCATCAGTTACGTCCCGTGATTGCCGGCTGCCACATCCGGGAAACTGGCAGACCACAATAGGCTAGCCACTATTTATAGCACTTACCTTCAGTGCCGCTTGTGGCTTCCACTGCCTGTGATGGATAACTGATGGCCCTGTTCTGTCATATGACAACTGATGGGTGCCAACTGTTGGCCAACTGCTGGATTGAACTGCTGCACCATGTGGCGGCCGTCGGGACATTTTATTGACGGTTGGGCAGCTGCAACCCAGTGCTGGGCCACTGCGGGCTCTGCTGGCAGGAGTGCTGGGCCACTGCTGGCTTCCAGTGCTGGCTTGAGTGCTGGACCAGTGCTGGCCTGAGTGCTGGGCCACTGCTGGCTCTGCTGACTTGCAGTGCTGGCTTGAGTGCTATGACACTGCTGGCTTCCAGCGCTGGCCTGAGTGATGTGACACTGCTGGCTTCCAGTGCTTGCTGGAGTGTTGGACCACTGCTGGCTCTGCTGGCTTGAGTGCTGGGCCACTGCTGGCATGAGTGCTGAACTTCTGCGGGGCCACTGCTGGCTCTGCTGGCTTAAGTGCTGTAACACTGCTGGCTTCCAGTGCCAGATTGAGTGCTGGGCCACTGCTGGCTCTGCTAGCTTGAGTGCTGGACTTCTGTTGGGCCACTGCTGGCTCTGTTGGTTTCCAGTGCTGGCTTAAGTGCTGTGACACTGCTGGCTTCCAGTGCTGGCTTGAGTGCTGGGCCACTGTTAGCGATGCTGGCTTCCAGTGCTTGCTTAAGTGTTGGGCCACTGCTGGCTTACAGTGCTAGCTTAAGTGCTGGACCCCTGCTGGCTCTGCTGGCTTCCAGTGCTTGCTTGAGTGTTGGGCTACTGCTGGATTACAGTGCTGGCTTGAGTGATGGCTTAAGTGCTGTGACACTGCTGGCTTCCAGTGCTTGCTTGAGTGTTGGACCACTCCTGGCTTCCAGTTCTGGCTTGAGTGCTGGGCCACTGCTGGCTCTGCTGGCATAAGTGCTGTGACACGCTGGCTTCCAGTGCTAGCTTGAGTGCTGGGCCACTGCTGGCTCTGCTGGCTTGAGTGCCGGACTTCTGCTGGGCCACTGCTGGCTCTGCTGGCTTGAGTGCCGGACTTCTGCTGGGCCACTGCTGGCTCTGCTGGCTTCCAGTGCTAGCTTGAGTGCTGGGCAACTGCTGGCTTGAGTGCTGGCTTAAGTGCTGTGACACTGCTGGCTTCCAGTGCTTGCTTGATTGTTGGACCACTGCTGGCTTCCAGTTCTGGCTTTAGTGCTGGACTTCTGCTGGGCCACTGTTGGCCCTGCTGGCTTAAGTGCTGTGACACTGCTGGCTTCCAGTGCTAGCTTGAGTGCTGGCTTAAGTGCTGTGACACTGCTGGCTTCCAGTGCTTGCTTCAGTGTTGGACCACTGCTGGCTTCCAGTTCTGGCTTGAGTGCTGGACTTCTGCTGGGCCACTGTTGGCTCTGCTGGCTTAAGTGCTGTGACACTGCTGGCTTCCAGTGCTAGCTTAAGTGCTGTGACACTGCTGGCTTCCAGTGCTAGCTTGAGTGCTGGGCCACTGCTGGCTCTGCTGGCTTGAGTGCTGGACTTCTGCTGGGCCACTGCTGGCTCTGCTGGCTTCCAGTGCTGGCTTAAGGGCTGTGACACTGCTGGCTTCCAGTGCTGGCTTGAGTGCTGGGCCACTGCTGGCTCTGCTGGCTTGAGTGCTGGACTTCTGCTGGGCCACTGCTGGCTCTGCTGGCTTCCAGTGCTGGCTTAAGGGCTGTGACACTGCTGGCTTCCAGTGCTGGCTTGAGTTCTGGGCTACTGCTGGCTCTGCTTCTAGTGCTGGCTTGAGTGCTGGGCCACTGCTGGCTCTGTTGGCTTCCAGTGCTTGCTTGAGTGTTGGGCCACTGCTGGCTTACAGTGCTGGCTTGAGTGCTGGGCCGCTGCTGGCTCTGCTGGCTTCCAGTGCTTGCTTGAGTGCTGTGACACTGCTGGCTTCCAATGCTTGCTTGAGTGTTGAACCACTGCTGGCTCTGCTGGCTTCCAGTGCTGGCTTGAGTGCTGGGCCACTGCTGGCTCTGCTGGCTTGAGTGCTGGACTTCTGCTGGGCCGCTGCTGGCTCTGCTGGCTTCCAGTGGTGGCTTAAGTGCTGTGACACTGCTGGCTTCCAGTGCTGGCTTGAGTGCTGGGCCACTGTTGGCTCTGCTGGCTTCCAGTGCTTGCTTGAGAGTTGGACCACTGCTGGCTTACAGTGCTGGCTCTGCTGGCTTGAGTGCTGGACTTCTGCTGGGCCACTGCTGGCTCTGCTGGCTTCCAGTGCTGGCTTAAGTGTTGTGACACTGCTGGCTTCCAGTGCTGGCTTGAGTGCTGGGCCACTGCTGGCTCTGCTTCTAGTGCTAGCTTGAGTGCTGGGCCACTGTTGGCTCTGCTGGCTTCCAGTGCTTGCTTGAGAGTTGGACCACTGCTGGCTTACAGTGCTGGCTCTGCTGGCTTGAGTGCTGGACTTCTGCTGGGCCACTGCTGGCTCTGCTGGCTTCCAGTGCTGGCTTAAGTGCTGTGACACTGCTGGCTTCCAGTGCTGGCTTGAGTGCTGGGCCACTGCTAGCTTAGAGTGCTGGCTTGAGTGCTTGCTTGAGTGTTGGGCCACTGCTGGCTTACAGTGCTGGCTTGAGCGCTGGGCCACTGCTGGCTCTGCTGGCTTGAGTGCGGGACCTCTGCTGGCCCACTGCTGGCTCTGTTGGCTTCCAGTGCTTGCTTGAGTGTTGGGCCACTGCTGGCTTCTAGTGCTGGCTTGAGTGCTTGGCCACTGCTGGCTCTGCTGGCTCCCAGTGCTGGCTCAGCAACACTGTTTTTGCTAGGAATGGGCACGTAAGCACCGAACTGCACCTTGAATGATTGGAAGAAGGTCGTCTGGACCAATGAATCTCGTTTTTTGTTGGACTATGTGAACACAGAGTACATGTGCATCGTTACCTGGAAGAAGAAAAGGTACCACGATGCACCTTGTGACAAAAATAAAAATATGGTGTAGAAACTGCAATGCTTTCGGCAATGTTCTGCTGGGAAACCCTAGGCACAATCTTCACTGCGGGATACTATGACTGGGTTGGGAATTGTTTTGTGGCGCAAGTTTCCGCGATTGTTTTCGTGTATTTTAGGGGTTCTGTAATTTTGCGAATAGGATATACAGTAGTGGCCAAAATTGTGGAAACCTTTTGGAAATAGTGTATTTTTGAGGTTTGATGGCTCATAACACCACTTGTTTTGGGAGTAATACCGTAAATTATATATCAATGGAAAGATAATTTCATCAAGAATGTAATGCTATACGTTTTATGAAAGATTTTGTATAAGAACAGCAGTTATAAAGAAGAAAAGTAAAACACACAGTAAAAAATGAGATATACAAAAATTCTTACCATATCAGTTAATACTTAGTTGGGTAACCTTTAGCGTTAATTACGGCCTTACAACACCTTCGCATGGAGTGAAACAAGTTTTTTAGTTCTGCAGCTGTTATAATGTGAAACCAAGATTGAATTATTGCTTCGATTAATTGGGTTTTATTGCTGGGATGCTTCTGACTAACAAGTTTCTTTAGTCGGCTCCATAGATTTTCAATGGGGTTAAGGTCTGGGCTATTCCCAGGCCATTCCAGCAGTGGAATATGATTATCTTGAAACCACCTTTTGCACGCAGAAGCAACATGACATGCAGCTGAATCCTGTTGAAATATAAATGCTTCATTTTCTTAGAAATGTCACGTGCTGAAGGCTTCAGTTTGGGCTCAAGTATTTCATGAATGTATTTTTGGCCATTTATATTCCCATTAATCACGCAAATTCTGCCTACACCTTTTCATGTACAACACCAGATCATAACACTAACTGGGTGTTTCACGGTACATGTAATGCAATCAAGATGCAAATCTTCCCCGATTCTTCTTACGTATTTTATGCCGTCACCACCAAACAGGGAGATTTTGGTCTCATCACTCCAAATAACACTGTTCCATTGTTCCGCTGTCCAGTTAACATGGGTTTCAGCCCAGTCTTTGCTTAAGAGATAAAAATGGCCTTTTTCGTGGAATTCTAGCTTTTAGACCAAATTCCTGCAGTCTGCGCCGAACAGTCCTTGTACTCAACTTCATATTGCATTGCGCCATTTCATCTTGTATACAACCAGGTGATTTTCTTCTGTCACCTAGGCACAGTCTCTTAATTCTTGTATCATCACTTGCTGTTGTGCACCTTATCCTGCCTTTACCAGTCTGGATTTGTTGTGACTGAGTCTCCTTATACCTCTTCAAAAACTTAGAAATGCCACCTTTGGTTAAGTTTCCACCAATGTTTCTTCTAATTTCTTCATAACTGAAGTCTTGTCCACCTAATAGTACTATTTTACATCGATTTCTGGGTGACCAGCCAACTCTTTGCGCCATTTCTTTAATTTTATTATGTTTTACAAGCTCACTAAATGAAAGAACACACAAACACACACACACACACACACACACACACACACACACACACAAACCCCAACTTGATAGCAAGCACATAACACACTGACAAATGTCCTCCTCTCAGCTCCAATACGTGACATCAATAGCTGAATCCTACTGTGACCTGATTGGCTCATTGCCAAAACAAGATGACACCTGATTGGCTTTCTAAACACTCATGCCTACATTCAAATGAAGGAAAGCTACTTCATATTAACCTAAGCAAAATGTGCTTCTTTTTTCTGGTTATTTGGCTATAACTTTTCATAGAGTACAGATAATTGAACAAACTTTGTTGCATTACATTCTTGATGAAATTATATTTCCATTAGTATGTAATTTTATGGTATTACTCCAAAAAACAAAGTGGTGTTATGAGCAATCGAACCTCAAAAATATGCTTTTCCCAAAAGGTTTCCACAATTTTGGCCGCTACGCATTTCAGATTTTTTTCTATTTCTGCCCAACTTCTGACACAATTTTTACAGTACGCTGTAATAAATAAGTGGTGTGAATTCACGGAAAATTTCTGAAAATAACGTGCTGGTAGGTATCCGTGTTTTCCAGAAATTTCCGTTTTTAAAAGTGCCCGTTTAATTTAACTTCCGTATTTTCACGGATTTTCCGTAGAGAGAAATTCCGTATATTTCAGAAAAGTCCATTTCACGTTTTTCCGTATTTAAACTGAAATTCCACAAAACCGACGACCTTGTACAGCATTTACCCCCAGATAATCCTTCCGCTGAGATCAGGACCAAATCCCCGTCGTTAGGGCTGGCTGAACAGGTAACTTGCGCCTTTAACAACTTAGCCACAAACACTCGGCAATCAGACTCACGTACATCGTAAAACGAATTCGGCAACGATGAAATTTTCTTTGTTGACATTAATGTGAGCAATTTAGCCATTTTATTTTCTGTTGGAGCTTATTATTTTTCTAAATAAGTTTGTAATTTATTTATTTTTCTGTAGGAGGACTTTTCACAAATTAAACATTTTTCATCGTGATTTTTCGAAGCAACTAAATGCTTTGCAACATAATTTTTTTAAACTGACAATGAATTTTGAAGATGGCAATCGGATTTTTGGCGTAAATGCTTAGACTAGCGAATCCTGTGATGGTTAAATTCAAATTGATCGGAAACTTGGAACTTGGGTGTTCTGGGTGGTGTAGTGGTTAGCATACCAGGGCGTTTTCTGGGAGACGCGGGTTCGAGTCCCGCTCCAAGACGATGAAACTGTTCAAAGTTTTCGGATATTATCTGACTAAACATATTTGTCACATTTACGCCAAAAATCGGATTGTCATCTTCAAAATTTGTATTATATGGCGTAATCCCGTATTTCTTTCATGATTTCTTTCCTGACAATGAATTTCAGTTTTCTTTAAAAAAGATAAAATGTACTTTTTATAGTATTATTTCACACACATACACACACAAAAAAAGAGCTAAATATAAAATTTTGTCTTAAGTTGTCCAAAGACACAGATATCGTATAATCATCTGTACAATTACTACCCAGTTTCTTACAGTAACACAATATATAATAAGTGGCTGGTACACCAAATAAAAGTTTTATCCACAATATCCAATCTTGCTACGGAAATTCAAAATTCGACACACGATTGAAATTTAAAAGTTTATGAACCCTCAGGAATTCCCATGAATCGTCCCTATTAACGGAAATTTCGCGTCATACGGATTCGGAAAAAGTGAGAACGGAGATTTTCCGTTAATATGCGAAAGGAATTGCGGAAAGGTTTCTGAAAATTCAATATTTTCCGTTAGCACATCTTTAAAACGGTAATTTACCATCAATATTAGAAAGAAACTACGGAAAGGTTTCTGAAAATTCAGTATTTTCCGTTAACATATCTTTAAACGGTAATTTGCCGTCAATATAAGAAAGAAACTACGGAAATGTTTCTGAAAATTCCGTATTTTCCGTTAACGCATCTGTAAAACGGTAATTTACCGTCAATACAAGAAAGAAACTACGGAAAGATTTCTGAAAATTCAGAAATTTCTGTTAATACATCTTTAAAACGGTAATTTACCGTCAACATTAGAAAGAAACTACGGAAAGGTTTCTGAAAATTCAGAATTTTCCGTTAATACATCTCTAAAACGGTAGTTTACCGTCAATATAAGAAAGAAACTACGGAAAGGTTTATTAAAATTCAGTATTTTCCGTTAACACATCCTTAAACGGTAATTTATCGTCAATACAAGAAAGAAACTACGGAAAGGTTTCTGAAAATTAAGAATTTTCCGTTAACACATCTCTAAAACGGTAATTTACCGTCAATATAAGAAAGAAACTGCGGAAAGGTTTCTGGAAATTCAGAATTTTCCGTTAACACATCTCTAAAACGGTAATTTACCGTCAACATTAGAGAGAAACTACGGAAAGGTTTCTGAAAATGCAGTATTTTCCGTTAACACATCTCTAGAACGGTAATTTACCGTCAATATTAGAAAGAAACTATGGAAAGGTTTCTGAAAATGCAGTATTTTCCGTTAACACATCTCTAGAACGGTAATTTACCGTCAATATTAGAAAGAAACTATGGAAAGGTTTCTGAAAATTCAGTATCTTCAGTTAACACATCTCTAAAACGGTAATTTACCGTCAACATAAGAAAGAAACTACCGAAGGTTTTCTGAAAATTCAGAATTTTCCGTTAACACATCTCTAAAACGGTAATTTACCGTCAACATTAGAAAGAAACTACGGAAAGGTTTCTGAAAATTCAGTATTTTCCGTTAACTCATCTATAAACGGTAATTTACCGTCAATATAAGAAAGAAACTACGGAAAGGTTTCTGAAAATTCAGTATTTTCCGTTAACACATCTCTAAAACGGTAATTTACCGTCAATATAAGAAAGAAACTACGGAAAGGTTTCTGAAAATTAAGAATTTTCCGTTAACACATCTCTAAAACGGTAATTTACCGTCAATATAAGAAAGAAACTGCGGAAGGTTCCTCAAAATTCGGAATTTTCCCGTTTTACGAAAAGACCATTAAATTCAGATTTCTTTCCTGCAATTCACGGAAAAGGTTGTATCAGAAATATGATTCGTTATTCCCGAAAGAAATGACGGCAACTTGTCCGTGAATTGCAGAATTTTTTTTGCACTGTATTTTTCATATTTAAATAGTTTTATAACTGCCTTCATTGGAATTTACCCGAAAAATATACCGAAAAGTAATCATACTCCAAAGTCCAAACCAGAACTTTAAACCTTGATTTACCCCTCGAGGTTATTCGTTACGAAGAGACTCTTATCAAACAATCTTGACAAGTAATTCCAGGTCACATGCACTTTGCTGAAGAATGCACCTGCGGTCTTTCGAGATTTTCACCTCCGCTAGTGTTGAATGACCTGTGACTTGCCGCACTAGTAAACCGGATGTCGTATATTGTATTAAGTTCACAGAAAAGAGTGTTTGAGTTTTGCAGATGCTTTGCTTAGAAAATGTTTGTACTTTCTTGTGAGTATTTTCTTTATAAAGTTTCTGAAGACTTGATAAAAAAATATGAGGCTACAGTAAATAATATGAGTAAGACAACCAGGTAGAGAGAAGAGAAACATGAACAAGACAAAAAGCAATGCATAGGTTCGTTTCCATATATTGATGGAGTAACAGGAAGAATTAATCATGAAGTAGCAAGATATAAAAAAAATAATGGACAATCTGTAACAACAATGTCTACAATGATAAATAATACAAGGCAAAGAATTCCTGATTTACAAAAGGAGTTTATAGAATACCTTTCGAACATGAGAACAACCAAGTTTTTTAAAAAAAGGAAGAGCATATATTATTATGGATCAACCAAAAATAGACTTATAAAAAAATCAATTTATTAAAAAATGGGAAAAGAGAGAGAATGTTACAGCAATGGTGCAGTACTGTATTGAAGAAAATGCGAAACCAAAATTTGAAGATATTCAAATAAAACTTGGATATAAGAATGAATGGGAGTTGAGGTACTCACAGGCTCTCTCCATAGAAAAAAATAAACACAGAGCCTGTAATAATAATGAACCAATCATCATAGCAGAACATTGGAAGGCCTTAATAAAAGAGACTACTAATATAAAGAACAGCAATGAAGAAGGAGGGGCAGAAAAAACGGAATGTCGGAAACATAGGAGAATTGAACAACGAATGAAATATAGATGACAGCACAGTATCAAGAGAAAAACATAAAACTCAGGAATCCAGGGAGGAGCACGTGATCCTTGGCCCTTTCACACAAGTAAAGAGACCCCGTAGGGAATCTGGCGCACATGGTCGGTTTGCAACATGTTTTTAGGACAAGTGTTCTGAAGACGGCCTCATAGAGGTTGAAAAGCTTCAACCAGAGTTTAGTCGAGTGATGGTGATCTCAGTCATGCCGTGATTTTATTTTAAACTTCTTAATGGATTTTAATAGTGAAATACTTTAAACTAGTGGTGCAAGTAAACATCGATGGAATGTGATTTTTAATTGATGAATTTTTAAACTTCAAATTATGGTGCAATAAGTACAGGGCACATCGATGGAATAGAGTATTTTATCAACATGTATATAGTGATTTTAACATTAAAAGAGCTGCAACCATAGTGCAATAGAGTGTGTGCAATAGTGTACATAAAAGAAAATTAAAACCAAAAAAGCCTCGTCTGCCAAGGAATTATCATGGGAATATCGCGACATGTGTTGAGAATCGTCAATGAATCCACAAGTAAAAGAAAAATGACACACCAACAATGTGAACCATTTCACTGAGGGTTAGTGGTACGTAATACACTATCTACCAACAAGTAATTGGACACCCCTGCAATTGACGATATCTGCGGTCCTGATACACGTCACGGCTGCCGCCGTTAAATATCGTGTGGGAAACAACAACGCAACCAGTCGCATGCAAGGTGCCACGCAGTTCGGAGCTCTCTGATTTCGAGAAAGGTGTAATCGTCGCGTATCACAGAAATGGCCGATCCATACATGGCATATCCAGCGAGTTGAATTACCCAAAATCGACAGTGGCCTACGTGATCGGCAAGTGGAAGATGAGAGGTGACTGTCGGAATGTGCCCCGACCCGGCAGACCCACAAAACTGGGAGTTAGAGACCGATGGGTGCTGGCCAGAGAAATTCGGAAGAACCGCACAAAATCGATGGGCCACATCCTCGAGGAGTTTCAACAGGCATCCGGGAGTGCTCTTTCGATGAATACCATCCGTAAGGAAGCCCATCTGCTTGGTTATCATGGACGTGCTGCCGCCCACAAGCCTTTGATCACCAAGTCCAATAGCGCTGCTCGGCTAACGTGGTGCAAAGAACGTCGACAGTGACCGCTGAACAGTGGAAACAGGTCCTCTGGAGCCATGAATCAAGGTTCACCCTCTACCGTTCGGGTGGCAGGGTCTGGGTTTGGCGTCTGCCTGGAGAACGCCTCCTGCCGGAATGTATTGTGCCAACTGTGAAGTTCGGTGGCGGTGGAATTATGCCATGGGGGTGTTTCTCCTGGTATGGCACGGGACCCTTGATCGCAAATCCTGGTAAACTCAACGCCGAGACCTACTGCACCATTTTGGATGACCATGCGCATCCTACGTTGTGGCAGTTTTACGGGGTGGACCCATGTTACTTTCAGGATGACAATGCCACCTGTCATGTTGCGAGGTCCACCATGGCTTGGTATGGTGACATTGGGGTTAATCGAATGGACTGGCCTCGGACCTTAACCCTATCGAGCACCTCTGTGACGAGTTGGAGCGTCGACTTAAGGGGTGCCCCCACCGTCCAAAATCGGTGAAGGAACTGACCTGTCTTCTCCAAGCCGAGTGGAAGAAAATACCGCTAGCCGTCGTACAACGCCTGGTTGAGAATATGCGCAGCTGTAATCGCCGCTCGTGGAGGCTCCACCAAGTATTGAAGGTGAATGAACTTCGTTTTCCTTTGCAGGTGCCCAATTACTTGTTGGTAGATAGTGTAGTACTTAATCTGTTAGTGTATATATAATTGTTACCATGAATTTTCGGTGTGAGTTATCAATGTGGACCCGAAATAAACTTTTGTGGTTCTACTAAGGTATTTTATCGATAGAAATTGTTTGTTACTTTTGAGATGTGCCAAAATGAGTGCATATGGGAGATGGAAGCAGTACGGCATGGTATTGTTTCATGTGAACAAAAATCCATCATTCTGTTTGTGTTGCAACATACAGTGGATTTTTCAAGAAAGGACAGTTGTAAAATATATTTTTTTTTGACTAAACAGTCAACCAAGATTAATACAGAAATGTGTTGATGAATTAATAGAGAACAGAACTAAAGAAGAACAGCATCGCTTAACTGAACCTTCGAAATTAACCGGTGCGTTTTGTGCAGCTAACATGATTAACCTACATTAAAAAATTACTTGAAAAATTCGTTGAAAGGTATTGGTGTTATTCCAAACGCAAATTGGATGCGCAAATATTAATTGCCGAAAATACATGATATTCACAAGCAACAAGTGAAATACTTTTTTTAAAAATCGGTATCCGGTGTAAGCATCGTAGCAGACGAAACAACTGATTCAGAAGATACGTACATTTTGAATATTCTTGCAGTTCGCATCACTTTGAAAGCTGTAAATTTTAAAATAGTCACGCTGTTAAAAAAAACTCTACTTAAAAAGGAGAACCTGAACCTACTCGTTTTTTTAAGTACAATCGTATCGTAAACGAGTACACGACATGCTCAAATATAAGTAACCATACGTACTTACAAATAACTGCGTCAATAAATATATACTTCCTTTTAGATATTATAGATTTCAAGAGAAATTGTTTAATAAACGTGTAAAGTGACACACATAAATAATAAGTACAACAAAATCACTGTTAATTTAATTATGCTAAAAGTATGTTTGTGTACGTTTTTACATGAACTATATTTGTATCAATCTCATAAATAATATATTGTCGCTTCATCACCATATTTGTCATAAAATTGTGCGGTTCATTTTCCCAGCATGTGACAACGAGTATATCTATTATGCCAGATGTACAATCGAAAAATACACTTCCAGCTGATTCTATGAGTAAATGAATATGAATGGAGTACACGTATTCCAAATTTGAAATCGAGCCCCGCATGGCTTAGTGGTAAGGGATTCAGACTACTCTTGGAGGGATCCCAGGTTCCAGATTAGCCTGGTAGTGTGAATTTCTGACAATCTCTGAATATCCTCCGTGCATCGCACGTGCACGTTAAGTGACGGCCCCCGGTTGATTTTCGTAAGCCGCCTCCTAATTTCTCTGTCTTCTATGTGCAAAATCTTACGGTTGTACGGTGGCGCCATCTAGTGTGCTCTCTCTCACTTACAAACTATCCTGTCAGAATTGCCAGATTCGCTCTAACTTCCTTCAGTTTCTGTGCCCTGCCCGAAAGGGCACGGAAACGGAATGAAGTCAGAGCAGATCTATTTGAAGTATATGGATTCTTTGAGTACATATATTTTAAATATATGTACTCAAAAATGAGTACATATATTTCAAATTAGAAATACCAGATATAATCACAATTGATTCCCTGTATGTACTCAAAAATGAGTACGTGCCTTTTCCAAAACTGGCACATAAGTACTCGGAGCTACATATCAAATACGTGGAGATAATATAAATGGACGAATATAAAATAACGTTTGCTTATAAAAACGTGCACAGAGCGATGACATCGTCCATTAACATTATCTCCACGTATTTGATATAATACACAGCTGGACAATTGCTAAGGACGGATCATGAACGGCTATATAGCGCATAAAAAGGTAAGTGTGGTTGGATGCCAAGTGAAATAAAATAATGTCAGAATGCCAGGACATTACAAGAAAGACAGTTTATTGTGCTCTGAAATCCAGAAGGCTTTGGAACGTGTTCAAGGGACAAACAGGCCATTTTGTGCAGAATACGTAAACGTGAAAAAATGCAATTACTGTCGGCAGGCGTTCCGGCGTAAGATGTCAATACGGGATATGGCCACCATGGAGGGCGATGCAAGATTCCACACGTCGTCTCATGCTTTGCACAACATTATCAAGCAGCTGTTGGGGTAATTTATCCCATTCCTCTGTCAGTGCACGGATGAGGGTGTCCTTGTTTATTGGAGGGCATTGGCGACCAGCAAGACTCCTCCCCAAAACATCCCACACATTTTCAATGGGATTCAGATCTGGAGAACGTGCTGGCCATACGAGGCGTTGAATATCCTCGCTCTCAAGACACTCCTGGACAGCGACTGTTCGATGACATGTTGCATTGTCGTCCATAAAAATGAATCTATCACCGACAGCACCACGGAACATGCGAACATGAGGTAGCAGAACATCATTAATGTATCGTTGGCCAGTCATAGTCCCAGTTGGAAGCACATAGAGGGACGTACGACCATTGATCATGATGCCAGCCTATACCATGACACTACATGTCGGATATCGGTCCCTTTCCTGTATGTTTGCTGGACAATATGCAGTACCACTATCACGCCAGATCAGTTGTCGTCGACAATCAGACGATAGACTGTATCTTCTGTCATCTGAGAAGAGGACAGCAGACCAGTCGTCATCAGTCCAATTGCGATGTTGATGGCACCATTGCAAACGGGCGGTACGGTGACGTCTGGACAATGGGATGCACACAAAAGGACGGCGGGCGTATAGACCTCCTTCATGCAAACGTCTGGCGACAGCTTTTCGGGAGGTCCGCTTGCCAGTAGCAGCCATAAACTGATTTGCTACCTCACTAGCTGTGCTGCGCAGGTGTCTTTTTGTTGATAGCACTATGTACCGATCTTCTGCAGGTGTCGTACTGCGAACACGACCTTCCCCGTGACGTTTGCTACACTCTCCATTTGTTTGAAATGATTTCTAAAGCCTTGAAACAACACTGTGGCTGACGTCGAACTCCCGGGAAACATCTGATATTTTTTCGCCCTTCTTCAATCTTGCCAATAATACGGCCACGCGTAAAATCATCTAGGTGATGTGGGGAAGACATACTGAAAATTGCAAGTTCGTCAATTGATTCTTCCCCTTTCAACTTTGCGTTTGAACAACAACGGTCAATACGCGTCAAATCCTTTATATCTCTTATCAGCGCTATGACGTCACGAACAAGTTCGGCAATCCAAAATTTGCATACGCACAACACGTCTTACTGTATCCCGCACTTACGCTAATTTCCACATTTTCCTGCCTTCCATTTTATGGTTGCTATCGTTGCTATTGTCATCCGTCCTTAGCAATTGTCCGGCAGTGTATATTCACCATTTCTATCGCACTGTGGAGAATTTTGTTTATTTTGCATGCATCCTGCAAATACCCTATGAGCCTAAGTTTCGCTGAATGTTGCTGTAAAGTATAAATAAGCGATTTATTTGCAGATAACGGATGTTTAAACATGCCTGAGAAACCTTTTTTCTGCGAGGCGTGATATATAGGCTCGTCTTGTGTAGAATGATTCATTAGGGAATTGACTTGAGCTTTCATTATCAACATTACGGATTAAAGCTGGTAGCGAATTCTATATCCAGTATGTGTGACGGTCATATTCATCATTCATTTCGAAGGGTAAAGCATTTCCTGGTTCCTTCGGGAACACGGCTGACTTCACAGAAATCATTTCGACGTGAACAGGCATCAACTCAACAGGGGGAAAGTTGCTACGGGAATTAAAACAAATCAAGACTAGGAACCTATGATGTCAACGAGAAAGGGCTGTGTAACGTGGGAATTCTTCTCCCTCCTAGATGTCGACATGTACAGCGCTTCGAAAGATATTTGGCTTAAATGCAGTCAGCACGCGGAATGTATTGCCTTTTCTACACCGTTCACGCAGGACGCTTCAGTTATTTCTTTATTGTTCCATGAGATTGTATAGCGTGATGCACCGCTGATTCGCAAAATTCCGTCGCAGATTTTGATAATAAAAGGTTTGTTCTACACGTGCAGCTATTAACATATAAGGAAAAGGATAAAAAGAGCATTCAATGAAAGATGAAGAACATGGGGAGCAGAAATTTACAACTGCAACAAAGCATCTAAAAGCAAATAGGGCAAGCTATGAAAAAGTTCTTGACGTATATCTACGGAACAAAATCCATTAAACGAAACTTTAACTATCGCCGCTTAACCCACAGGAACAGTGTTTAACATTAAGGGTATTTCAGAATTTTAAGACCGGTAGCATTTTACGTATAAGCGAAGAAAACATCATCTTAAGAGGGAAAAATGCGTAGCTTCAGTGAAAATCTTCCAAATACTTGGAGACAATGTTCAAGAAGTAGGAACTGTACACCAATTATACTCAAAATACACTATCTACCAGCAAGTAATCGGACACCCTGCAATCGACGATATCTGCGATCCTTATGCACGTCACGGCCGTCGCCGTTAAATATCGTGTGGGAAACAACAACGCAATCAGTCGCATGCAAGATGCCACGCAGTTCGGAGCTCTCTGACTTCGAGAAAGGTGTAATCCTCGGGTATCACAGAAATGGCCGATCCATACGCGACATATCCAGCGAGTTGAAGTACCCAAAATCGACAGCGGCCTACGTGATTGGCAAGTGAAAGATGAGAGGAGACTGTCGGAATGTGCCCCGACCCGGCAGACCCACAAAGCTGGGAGTTAGAGACTGACGGGTGCTGGCCAGAGAAATTCGGAAGAACCGCACAAAATCGATCGGCCACATCCGCGAGGAGTTTTAACAGGCATTCGGGAGTGCTCTTTCGATGAATAAAATCCTTAAGGAAGCCCATCTGCTCGGTCATCATGGACGTGCTGCCGCCCACAAGCCTTTGATCACCAAGTTCAATAGCGCTGCTCGGCTAACGTGGTGCAAAGAACGTCGACAGTGGACCGCTGAACAGTGGAAACAGGTCCTCTGGAGCCATGAATCAAGGTTCACCCTCTACCGTTCGGGTGGCAGGGTCTGGGTTTGGCGTCTGCCTGGAGAACGCCTCCTGCCGGAATGTATTGTGCCAACTGTGAAGTTCGGCGGCGGTGGAATTATGCTATGGGGGTGTTTCTCCTGGTATGGCACGGGACCCTTGTTCGCAATTCCTGGTAAACTCAACGCCGAGACCTACTGCACCATTTTGGATGACCATACGCTTCCTACGTTGTGGCAGTTTTACGGGGTGGACCCATGTTACTTTCAGGATGACAATGCCACCTGTCATGTTGCGAGGTCCACCATGGCTTGGTATGGTGACAATGGGGGTTAATCGAATGGACTGGCCTCGGACCTTAACCCTATCGAACACCTCTGGGACGAGTTGGAGCGTCGACTTAAGGGGTGCCCCCACCGTCCAAAATCGGTGAGGGAACTGATCTGTCTTCTCCAAGCCGAGTGGAAGAAAATACCGCTAGCCGTCGTACAACGCCTGGTTGAGAGTATGCGCAGCTGTAATCGCCGCTCGTGGAGGCTCCACCAACTATTGAAGGTGAATAAACTTTGTTTTCCTTTGCAGGTGCCCAATTACGTGTTGGTAGATAGTGTAGTACTTAATCTGTTAAGGTATATATAATTGTTACTATGAATTTTCGGTGTGAGTTATCAATGTGGACCTGAAAAAAACTTTTGTGGTTCTACTAAGATATTTTATCGATAGACATTGTTTGTTAATTTTGAGATGTGCCAAAATGAGTGCATATGGGAGATGGAAGCAGTACGGCATGGTATTGTTTCATGTGAACAAAAATCCATCATTCTGTTTGTGTTGCAACATACAGTGGATTTTTCAAGAAAGGACAGTTGTAAAATATATTTTTTTGACTAAACAGTCAACCAAGATTAATACAGAAATGTGTTGATGAATTAATAGAGAACAGAACTAAAGAAGAACAGCATCGCTTAACTGAACCTTCGAAATTAACCGGTGCGTTTTGTGCAGCTAACATCCCACTTTCCAAACTCGATAACCTACATTAAAAAATTACTTGAAAAATTCGTTGAAAGGTATTGGTGTTATTCCAAACGCAAATTGGATGCGCAAATATTATTTGCCGAAAATACATGATATTCACAAGCAACAAGTGAAATACTTTTTTTAAAATCGGTATCCGGTGTAAGCATCGTAGCAGACGAAACAACTGATTCAGAAGATACGTACATTTTGAATATTCTTGCTGTTCCATCATCTGAAACGAATGTTTAAAGCTCTTTGAATGCTCTCTTTCTCGAGTGCATCACTTTGAAATCTGTAAATTTTAAAGTAGTCACGCTGTTAAAAAAAACTCTACTTAAAAATGAGAACCTGAACCTACTCGTTTTTTTTTTTAAGTACAGTCGTATCGTAAACGAGTACACGACATGCTCAAATATAAGTAACCATACGTACTTACAAATAACTGCGTCAATAAATATATACCTCCTTTTAGATATTATAGATTTCAAGAGAAATTGTTTAATAAACGTGTAAAGTGACACACATAAATAATAAGTACTGTAACGTACCAGGAGATGTGACGTACCTGCCAGAAGGACGCACACGACATAAAGGCAGATAGGAATCAGAATAAAATGTCCGCGTAGCTTAATTGGTAGAGCAACTTATTCCGGAATGAGTGGACCCGGGTTCGAACCCCGGCGCGGATAAAAACGACGGAGAAATTTA
This sequence comes from Macrothele yani, assembly GCA_039090855.1. NCBI lineage: Eukaryota > Metazoa > Arthropoda > Arachnida > Araneae > Macrothelidae > Macrothele > Macrothele yani. Next base: position 92,201,768 of record CM077031.1, read on the forward strand.
CTTCGTTATAATGGCGCCCGAACTATCCGGATGACCCGACCGTTCAAAATCTCGCATTGGTGTGATGTTATTTCCACACCGCGAGATAGGAAAAATAAGAGAATCCTTTCTCCAGCACTTCGAAAAAAAAAAAAAAATAAGGGGGAGATGATGTAACGTACCAGGAGATGTGACGTACCTGCCAGAAGGACGCACACGACATAAAGGCAGATAGGAATCAGAATAAAATGTCCGCGTAGCTTAATTGGTAGAGCAACTTATTCCGGAATGAGTGGACCCGGGTTCGAATCCTGGCGCGGATAAAAATGACGGAGAAATTTACTTCGTTATAGTACAACAAAATCACTGTTAATTTAATTATGCTAAAAGTATGTTTGTGCACGCTTTTACATGAACTATATTTGTATCAATCTCATAAATAATATATTGTCGCTTCATCACCATATTTGTCATAAAATTATGCGGTTCATTTGCCCAGCATGTGACAACGAGTATATCTATTATGCCAGATGTACCATCGAATAATACACTTCCAGCTGATTCTATGAGTAAATGAGTATGAATGGAGTACACATATTCCATATTTGAAATCGAGCCCCGCATGGCTCAGTGGTAAGGGATTCAGACTACTCTTGGAGGGACCCCAGGTTCCAGATTAGCCTGGTAGTGTGAATTTCTGACAATCTCTGAATATTCTCCGTGCATCGCACGTGCACGTTAAGTGACGGCCCCCGGTTGATTTTCGTAAGCCGCCTCCTAGTTTCTCTGTCTTCTATGTGCAAAATCTTACGGTTGTACGGTGGCGCCATCTAGTGTGCTCTCTCTCACTTACAAACTATCCTGTCAGAATTGCCAGATTCGCTCTAACTTCTTTCAGTTTCTGTGCCCTGCCCGAAAGGGCACGGAAACGGAATGAAGTCAGAGCAGATCTATTTGAAGTATATGGATACTTTGAGTACATATATTTTAAATATATGTACTCAAAAATGAGTACATATATTTCAAATTAGAAATACCAGATATAATCACAATTGATTCCCTGTATGTACTCAAAAATGAGTACGTGCCTTTTCCAAAACTGGCACATAAGTACTCGGAGCTACATATCAAATACGTGGAGATAATATAAATGGACGAATATAAAATAACGTTTGCTTATAAAAACGTGCACAGAGCGATGACATCGTCCATTAACATTATCTCCACGTATTTGATATAATACACTGCTGGACAATTGCTAATAACGGATCATGAACGGCTATATAGCGCATAAAAAGGTAAGTGTGGTTGGATGCCAAGTGAAATAAAAATAATGTCAGAATGCCAGGACATTACAAGAAAGACAGTTTATTGTGCTCTGAAATCCAGAAGGCTTTGGAACGTGTTCAAGGGACAAACAGGCCATTTTGTGCAGAATACGTAAACGTGAAAAAAATGCAATTACTGTCGGCAGGCGTTCCGGCGTAAGATGTCAATACGGGATATGGCCACCATGGAGGGCGATGCAAGATTCCACACGTCGTGTCATGCTTTGCACAACATTATCAAGCAGCTGTTGGGGTAATTTATCCCATTCCTCTGTCAGTGCACGGATGAGGGTGTCCTTGTTTATTGGAGGGCATTGGCGACCAGCAAGACTCCTCCCCAAAACATCCCACACATTTTCAATGGGATTCAGATCTGGAGAACGTGCTGGCCATACGAGGCGTTGAATATCCTCGCTCTCAAGACACTCCTGGACAGCGACTGTTCGATGACATGTTGCATTGTCGTCCATAAAAATGAATCTATCACCGACAGCACCACGGAACATGCGAACATGAGGTAGCAGAACATCATTAATGTATCGTTGGCCAGTCATAGTCCCAGTTGGAAGCACATAGAGGGACGTACGGCCATTGATCATGATGCCAGCCCATACCATGACACTACATGTCGGATATCGGTCCCTTTCCTGTATGTTTGCTGGACAATATGCAGTACCACTATCACGCCAGGTCAGTTGTCGTCGACAATCAGACGATAGACTGTATCTACTCTCATCTGAGAAGAGGACAGCAGACCAGTCATCCTCAGTCCAATTGCGATGTTGATGGCACCATTGCAAACGGGCGGTACGGTGACGTCTGGACAATGGGATGCACACAAAAGGACGGCGGGCGTATAGACCTCCTTCATGCAAACGTCTGGCGACAGTTTTTCGGGAGGTCCGCTTGCCAGTAGCAGCCATAAACTGATTTGCTACCTCACTAGCTGTGCTGCGCCGGTGTCTTTTTGTTGATAGCACTATGTACCGATCTTCTGCAGGTGTCGTACTGCGAACACGACCTCCCCCGTGACGTTTGCTACACTCTCCATTTGTTTGAAATGATTTCCAAAGCCTTGAAACAATACTGTGGCTGACGTCGAACTCCCTGGCAACATCTGTTATTTTTCGCCCTTCTTCAATCTTGCCAATAATACGGCCACGCGTAAAATCATCTAGGTGATGTCATGAAGAAATAGTGAAAATTGCAAGTTCGTCAATTGATTCTTTCCCTTTCAACTTTGCCTTTGAACAATAACGGTCAATACGCGTCAAATCCTTTATATCTCTTATCAGCGCTATGACGTCACGAACAAGTTCGGCAATCCAAAATTTGCATACGCACAACACGTCTTATTGTATCCCGCACTTACGCTAATTTCCAAATTTTCCTGCCTTCCATTTTATGGTTGCTATCGTTGCTATTGTCATCCGTCCTTAGCAATTGTCCGGCAGTGTATATTCACCATTTCTATCGCACTGTGGAGAATTTTGTTTATTTTGCATGCATCCTGCAAATACCCTATGAGCCTAAGTTTCGCTGAATGTTGCTGTAAAGTATAAATAAGCGATTTATTTGCAGATAACGGATGTTTAAACATGCCTGAAAAACCTTTTTTCTGCGAGGCGTGATATATAGTCTCGTCTTGTGTAGAATGATTCATTAGGGAATTGACTTGAGCTTTCGTTATCAACATTACGGATTAAAGCTGGTAGCGAATTCTATATCCAGTATGTGTGACGGTCATATTCATCATTCATTTCGAAGGGTAAAGCATTTCCTGGGTCCTTCGGGAACACGGCTGACTTCACAGAAATCATTCCGACGTGAACAGCCATCAACTCAACAGGGGGAAAGTTGCTACGGGAATTAAAACAAATCAAGACTAGGAACCTAGATGTCAACGAGAAAGGGCTGTGTAACGTGGGAATTCTTCTCCCTCATAGATGTCGACATGTACAGCGCTTCGAAAGATATTTGGCTTAAATGCAGTCAGCACGCGGAATGTATTGCCTTTTCTACACCGTTCACGCAGGACGCTTCAGTTATTTCTTTATTGTTCCATGAGATTGTATAGCGTGATGCACCGCTGATTCGCAAAATTCCGTCGCAGATTTTGATAATAAAAGGTTTGTTCTACACGTGCAGCTATTAACATATAAGGAAAAGGATAAAAAGAGCATTCAATGAAAGATGAAGAACATGGGGAGCAGAAATTTACAACTGCAACAAAGCATCTAAAAGCAAATAGGGCAAGCTATGAAAAAGTTCTTGACGTATATCTACGGAACAAAATCCATTAAACGAAACTTTAACTATCGCCGCTTAACCCACAGGAACAGTGTTTAACATTAAGGGTATTTCAGAATTTTAAGACCGGTGGCATTTTACGTATAAACGAAGAAAACATCATCTTAAGGGGGAAAATGCGTAGCTTCAGTGAAAATCTTCCAAATACTTGGAGACAATGTTCAAGAAGTAGGAACTGTACACCAATTATACTCAAAATACACTATCTACCAGCAAGTAATCGGACACCCTGCAATCGACGATATCTGCGATCCTTATGCACGTCACGGCCGTCGCCGTTAAATATCGTGTGGGAAACAACAACGCAATCAGTCGCATGCAAGATGCCACGCAGTTCGGAGCTCTCTGACTTCGAGAAAGGTGTAATCGTCGGGTATCACAGAAATGGCCGATCCATACGCGACATATCCAGCGAGTTGAAGTACCCAAAATCGACAGCGGCCTACGTGATTGGCAAGTGAAAGATGAGAGGTGACTGTCGGAATGTGCCCCGACCCGGCAGACCCACAAAGCTAGGAGTTAGATACCGACGGGTGCTGGCCAGAGAAATTCGTAAGAGCCGCACCAAATCGATGGGCCACATCCACGAGGAGTTTCAACAGGTATCCGGGAGTGTTCTTCCGATGAATACCATTCGTAAGGAAGCCCATCTGCTTGGTTATCATGGACGTGCTGCCGCCTAGAAGCCTTTGATCACCAAGTCCAATAGCGCTGCTTGGCTAACGTGGTGCAAAGAACGTCGACAGTGGACCGTTGAACAGTGGAAACAGGTTCTCTGGAGCGACGAATCAAGGTTCACGCTCTACCGTTCAGATGGCAGAGTCTGGGTTTGGCGTCTGCCTAGAGAACGCCTAATGCCGGAATGTATTGTGCCAACTGTGAAGTTCGGCGGCGGTGGAATTATGCTATGGGGGTGTTTCTCCTGGTATGGCACGGGACCCTTGTTCGCAATTCCTGGTAGACTGAACGCCGAGACCTACTGCACCATTTTGGATGACCATGCGCTTCCTACGTTGTGGCAGTTTTACGGGGTGGACCCATGTTACTTTCAGGATGACAATGCCACCTGTCATGTTGCGAGGTCCACCATGGCTTGGTATGGTGACAATGGGGTTAATCGAATGGACTGGCGTGAGCGCAGCCCGCACCTTAATCCTATCGGGCACCTCTGGGACGAGTTGGAGCGTCGACTTAAGGGGTGCCCCCAGCGTCCGAAATCGGTGAAGGAACTGACCTGTCTTCTCCAAGCCGAGTGAAAGAAAATACCGCTAGCCGTCGTACAACGCCTGGTTGAGAGTATATGAGGGTCGCAGCTGTAATCGCCGCTCGTGGAGGCTCCACCAACGTTTGAAGGTGAATAAACTTCGTTTTCCTTTGCTATCACAGGTGTCCAATTACTTGTTGGTAGATAGCGTATATATATATTTTTAATGTGACCCAGATTTTTACTGAACTGTATCCCAAATATATATGGACATATTTTTAAATGCTTTTTTTTTGTTTGGGGATTAACGACCACCGTGAGTAACTCAATAGGTTATAAGCAGGCGCCCGTCCCTAATTTAGGGTCACTGCTTCCAGGGAAGAGAGAGAGCCAGCACCGTGAGACGAACACAACATCCATGCCTCACCGCCATCCGAAACCGGACCCTTCCTGGACGAATGATCATAAGCCAGCGCTTAGACCACTGCGCCACCAGGGCGGCTATAAATATATAGATAAATATCTATATGGACTACTGTGTAACTTATACACTGAGTGGCCACTTTAACATGACCACCTGACAGTTTTAAGCGAATGAGCTATGGCTGCATGCTGTTACCGCCAGAGGGCGAGGCTAGTATAAAAAGGGAAAGCTTAGTGCTTGCGACAGTAGTAGAAGGGATATTTGGGTGACGAGATGGGTAAAAAATGCGATTTGACGGACTTTCAACGTGGGATGATTGTAGGAGCTCGGAGCCATGGAGCGAGTATCACCGAAACTGCCGCATTCGTGAAATGTTCCAGGGCAGCTGTTGTTAAAGTGTTTAAAGACTGGACTGTCAGCCAACAAACTGGGTCTCTACGTGCAACGTGTGGTCGTCATCGACTAATAACTGCTCGGGCGGAACGGAGAGTGTCCAGAGTGGTAACAGACAACAGAAGGTCAACAGTGCAGAAAATTATAGACCATCTTAATCAAGGATCTCCTCAAATGATCTCTGCACGCACTGTTCGCCGTACACTGCATCGAATGGGATATGGCAGCCGAAGACCTGTTCGAACACCTTTGCTGTTTGCAGTTAACAAGAAAAAACGTCTCCAGTTCGCACAGGAGCAAAAGGATTGGACAGTCGATAATTGGAAACAAATTATGTGGTCCGATGAATCACGTTTTCCGTTGCACCATGCCAATGGCCGAGTGAGAATTTGGCGGAAACAGCACGAAAGCATGGACCCCAAATGCATTGCTACAACCCTTCAAGCTGGTGGAGGCAACGTTATGGTTTGGGGAATGTTTTCCTGGCATTCTTTGGGCCCTTTAATTCGTGTCGTCTGACTGGCACATCATATCTAAACGTCGTTGCGGACCAAGTGCTTCCTGTCATGTGGATGGTTTATCCAAATGGCGATGGCTACTTTCCACGAAATAATACGTCCTGCCAGAGTGCTCGTATTGTACAGGACTGGTTTCAGGAACATGCCGGTAAGTTTACTTTGCTTAGGTCTCTAGATCTCAACCCCATTGAGAATTTGTGGGATGAAGTTGAACGAGCCATCAGACAGCTGGATCCTGTGACGTACCTGCCAGTAAGACGCACACGACATAAAGGCAGATAGCAGTCAGAACGAACGTCCGCGTAGCTCAATTGGTAGAGGGAGTCATTCCGGAATGAGGGGACCCGGGTTTGAACCCCGGCGTGGATATAAATGACGGAGAAAGTTACTTCGTTATAATGGCGCCCGAACTATCCGGATGACCCGGCCGTTCAAGATCTCGCAATGGTGTGATGTTCTTTCCACACCGCGAGATAGGAAAAATAAAAGAATCCCTTATTCAGCGCTTCGAAAAATAAAAAAGTGTGTGATGTTGCATTCCACACACTAGATTGACTGGGAGTTCTCGAGTGCACGTTCCACACCGGATGGCTGCCTGTAACGATTCATGGTCACGGCTGACCCATGGGCCATGACCCCGGCCCTCTTTCGGGGAGAGGGGGGGAGATGTGACGTACCTGCAAGTAGGACGCACACGACATAAAGGCAGATAGCAGTCAGAACGAACGTCCGCGTAGCTCAATTGGTAGAGTGATTTATTCCGGAATGAAGGGGCCCGGGTTTGAGCCCCGGCGTGGATAAAAATGACGGAGAAATTTACTTCGTTATAATGCACAACCCTGCAATCTCACACTCCTGGAAAGTGCTATTCATCAAGCATGGTATCAGGTTCCACAAACCACTTATCAATATCTCGTGGAGTCCATGCCACGATGAATCGACGCAGTATTAAACGCAAAATGTGGTCCAACGAAGTACTGAAGGGGTGTTCTTAATAAAGTGGCCGCTCAGTGTGTATTATAGACAGTTTAGTAAAATTTGGTATTCTACAACAGGTAATATTTATCTACTTTATTTTGCAAATAAACTTTTTTTAAAAGCTGAGAAGTTTTGATTTGTAATGAACAGAGGAGCTTTTATGAATGGAATACGGTATTACACCATACAATACAAAGATGTGAATCCGTTTTTTGGTGTAAATATGAGAAGGATGGTAAGTCAGATATAGTTCTTCAAATTTTAAAGGTTTCGAATATTATCTGACTTACCATCCTTGTCATATTTACACCAAAAAACGGATTCACATCTTCAAAAGGAGCTTTTAGTTTGTTTGCTTTTTAAATGAAGAAACAAGAATAAATATTGGGCTACTTTTGAATTAATTTGGCTACTTTTCAGAGCTAAGTCTGCTACTTTCTCGTTGAAGTATCTGGCAACATTGTGTCGATAGTTGTGCCACGTGAGTTAGCGTTTTTATGCAACATGAATGGAAAATATTGAGTGCCTTTATGTAGATCTAATTACAAAGTACATCCAAAAGCTACTGCTTTCAGGTTTCCTGAAGGTAAAAGCCTTCTAAGCAGATGGATTTCTTCCGTACGAAAAAAGAATTTTGAACACCCCTTGAATTCAAAGGTTAGCTAAGCCTGATTGTTCTCATGATAGCATGTTCTTTTTTTTTTTTTTTTTTTTTGATTGGAGGTTTAACGACCATTGTGAGCAACTCAATGGGCTATGAGCAGTCGCCCGTCCCTAATTTAGGGTCACTGGTTCCAGGGAAGAGATAGAGCCAATGCCGTAAGACAAACACAACATCCATGCCTCACCGGGATTCGAACCCGGACCCCTTACGGACGAACGATCAGAGGGCAGCGCCTTAGACCACTGCGCCACCGGGGCGGCTTTTTTTTTTTTTTTTTTTTTTTTCATTGGAGGTTTAACGACCATTGTGAGCAACTCAATGGGCTATGAGCAGTCGCCCGTCCCTAATTTAGGGTCACTGGTTCCAGGGAAGGGATAGAGCCAATGCCGTAAGACAAACACAACATCCATGCCTCACCGGCATTCGAACCCGGACCCCTTACGGACGAACGATCAGAGGCCAGCGCCTTAGACCACTGCGCCACCGGGGCGGCTTTTTTTTTGTTTTTTTTTTTTTTTTCATTGGAGGTTTAACGACCATTGTGAGCAACTCAATGGGCTATGAGCAGTCGCCCGTCCCTAATTTAGGGTCACTGGTTCCAGGGAAGGGATAGAGCCAATGCCGTAAGACAAACACAACATCCATGCCTCACCGGGATTCGAACCCGGACCCCTTACGGACAAACGATCAGAGGCCAGCGCCTTAGACCACTGCGCCACCGGGGCGGCTTTTTTTTTTTTTTTGATTGGAGGTTTAACGACCATTGTGAGCAACTCAATGGGCTATGAGCAGTCGCCCGTCCCTAATTTAGGGTCACTGGTACCAGGGAAGGGATAGAGCCAATGCCGTAAGACAAACACAACATCCATGCCTCACCGGGATTCGAACCCGGACCCCTTACGCACGAACGATCAGAGGCCAGCGCCTTAGACCACTGCGCCACCGGGGCGGCTTTTTTTTTTTTGATTGGAGGTTTAACGACCATTGTGAGCAACTCAATGGGCTATGAGCAGTCGCCCGTCCCTAATTTAGGGTCACTGGTTCCAGGGAAGGGAGAGAGCCAGTGCCGTAAGACAAACACAACATCCATGCCTCACCGGGATTCGAACCCGGACCCCTTACGGACGAACGATCAGAGGCCAGCGCCTTAGACCACTGCGCCACCGGGGCTGCTTTTTTTTTTTTTTTTTGATTGGACGTTTAACGACCATTGTGAGCAACTCAATGGGCTATAAGCAGCCGCCCGTCCCTAATTTAGGGTCACTGGCTCCAGGGAAGGGAGAGAGCCAGTGCCGTAAGACAGACACAACATCCATGCCTCACCAGGATTCGAACCCGGACCCCTTACGGACGAACGATCAGAGGCCAGCGCCTTAGACCACTGCGCCACCGGGGCGGCTTTTTTTTTTTTTTTTTTTTTTTCATTGGAGGTTTAACGACCATTGTGAGCAACTCAATGGGCTATGAGCAGTCGCCCGTCCCTAATTTAGGGTCACTGGTTCCAGGGAAGGGATAGAGCCAATGCCGTAAGACAAACACAACATCCATGCCTCACCGGGATTCGAACCCGGACCCCTTACGGACGAACGATCAGAGGCCAGCGCCTTAGACCACTGCGCCACCGGGGCGGCTTTTTTTTATTTTTTTTATTTTTTGGATGTTTAACGACCACCGTGAGCAACTCAATGGGCTATGAGCAGTCGCCCGTCCCTAATTTAGGGTCACTGGTTCCAGGGAAGGGATAGAGCCAATGCCGTAAGACAAACACAACATCCATGCCTCACCGGGATTCGAACCCGGACCCCTTACGGACGAACGATCAGAGGCCAGCGCCTTAGACCACTGCGCCACCGGGGCGGCTTTTTTTATTTTTTTTTATTTTTTGGAGGTTTAACGACCACCGTGAGCAACTCAATGGGCTATGAGCAGTCGCCCGTCCCTAATTTAGGGTCACTGGTTCCAGGGAAGGAGAGAGCCAGCGCCGTAAGACAAACACAACATCCATGCCTCACCGGGATTCGAACCCGGACCCCTTACGGACGAATGATCAGAGGCCAGCGCCTTAGACCGCTGCGCCACCGAGACGGCGATAGCATGTTCTGCTTCCGTTGTAAATACAACTATAATTTAGTGAAACGTTAGTCGCTATTTTGATTGACGGAATAAAATTTAAGGGCTAGCCTTTCTATTATGAGCACATTATTTTGTTGTCGCTTAAATATTACTTACCATTCAACATTTCATTTCTATAAAACAAATGGTATTTTTCTTTACAAAATTCGTGGTTAGTAGTGTTCAAATTGAAAAAAAAAGAAAAAAGGAGATGTACATATATTATTAGCTCATCAAGTACTAAGGTTAACCAGGCAAAGAAACTGGTAATAAATAATTACGTTATTTATTAATCAACATTTCGTTTCCGTATAACAAATGTCATTCTTCTTCACAAAATTGCTGTGCATCAGTGTCCTAATTAAAACAAGAATTCGCACGAAATGTACAGAACTACTCGATGCGCTGATGATTTGAAGGCTAGCCCAAAGAAAAGTTTATTGGAATGTTTAAGAAATGTATCCGAAATGTTTGGAATGTGTCCGAAAGAATTCACTTATATCGTTAAACTTCAGCACGATCCCTGAAGTTTTCTGGCTGATAGGTTAAAATGTATGTACATACTCTCGCCACCTTTTGGTCTTCGGATATCAGGATGCCAAAATTAATTCCGGACTGCGATTTGAATCACTGGATCCGCCAATACCTCGTTAGCCAACTAGCCGACGCAATACACCAATAAACCAATGGAGGCACAGTATAACAATTAAAACAGGGATTTAATAGATATATGCATAAATTACACCGGATTCTTCATTAAATAATGAAAGTTATAATTTCCGGCCAGCTTTGGCCCTGTCCGGTGTTTCAGAAAATATGTCCTAACGAAGAGTCTGTTCGTTCCTAACGAAGAGTCTGTTCGTTCTCTCTCTCTCTCTCTCTCTCTCTCTGCAGGGGGTCTGCTTGGTTCCTGGGACCATGCGTTCTTCCTCTCCTCTCTGCATGAGCGAGACGATTCCGTGATTATTTTATCTCTCTCTGCATTTCACCCGAAATGACTCCTTACGGCAGGTATCGATGGTCACGCGAGGTGAGGAAAGTTTTCAGGTAAAGTTCGTGCCAATTATTCATCAGCTTATGCTCTTAGCTGGTTTCCCTACTTATGATCAGAACGCAAAAGCACACAGACGGCAAGCAATTGTTCTAACGCGAGGAAAAATCCTTCCTTATTCTCTCGGCTCTCAATCGGATTCTTTCCCTCTCACCAACAATCTCCCGTCTCCAAAAACGTTGTTAAGCGGTGAATTCTAACACTTGAAACAGCGACATATTTATTATAAACCGTTCTTCAAGTCCAAGAGCTTTCCCATCGTTTCGCGCACGGCACACACAAAAGCTTCAAACGCTTTTGCCTTCCAAACACTTTTGAGTCATGGGAAATACACTGACGGAAAAAAAATCACAACACCACGAAAAACTAGTTGTAGAGGAATGAAATGGCGGCATTACATTTGTATAGGTAATATATTTAATCGATTAAGGTTTCAAGATCACAGCTTATTGTAAGCGCGAGAAGAGCCATTTTAAATGTGAAATGCTGGTACATTAATAACCGGTGTAACCGCCAGAATGTTGAATGCAAGCACGCAAACGTTCATGCATTGTGTCGTACAGGTGCTGGATGTCAGTTTGTGGGATGGAGTTCCATGCCTGTTGCACTTGGTCGGTCAATACAGGGACGGTTAATGCTGGTTGGGGGTTGTTACGTACCAGGAGATGTGACATACCTGCCAGCAGGACGCACACGACATAAAGGCAGATAGTAGTCAGAACAAACGTCCGCGTAGCTCAATTGGTAGAGTGACTTATTCCGGAATGAGGGGATCCGGGTTCGAATCCTGGCGTGGACAGAAATGAAGGAGAAATTTACTTCGTTATAATGGCGCCCGAACTATCCGGATAACCCGACCGTTCAAAATCTCGCAATGGTGTGATGTTATTTCCACACCGCGAGATAGGAAAAATAAGAGAATCCCTTCTCCAGCTCTTCGAAAAAAAAAATAAATAAATAAAAATAAGGTCTAATCGATGGCCTCTGAGCATTCCTCCGAAAGGGGGTCCCGGTTCAAATCCCGTGAAGCATGGATGTTGTATTTGCCTTACGGTACCGGCTTTCCTCCTTACTTGGAACCAATGACCCTAAATTAGGGACGGGCGACTGCTTATAGCCCATTGAGTTGCTCACGGTGGTCGCTAAACCTCCAATCAAACAAACAAATGCTTCGCCGCCAAGGTGGCTCCGTGGTCTAAGCGATGGCCTCTAATCATTCGTCCGAAAGGGGTCCGGGTTCGAATCCCGGTGAGGCATGGATGTTGTGTTTGTCTTACGGAACTGGTTCTCTCCCTTCCCTGGAACCAGTGACCCTAAATTAGGGACGGGAGACTCCTTATAGCCCATTGAGTTGCTCACGGTGGTCGTTAAACCTCCAATCAAACAAACAAATGCTTCGCCGTGGTCTAAGCGATGACCTCTAATCATTCGTCCGAAAGGGGTCCGGGTTCCAATCCCGGTGCGGCATGGATGTTGTGTTTGTCTTACGGTACTGACTCTCTCCCTTCCCTGGAACCAGTGACCCTAAATTAGGAACGGGCGACTGCTTATAGCTAATTGAGTTGCTCACGGTGGTCGTTAAACCTCCAATTAAACAAACAAGTGCTTCGCCGCCCCGGTAGCTCCGTGGTCTAAGAGATGGCCTCTAATCATTCGTCCGAAAGGGGTCCGGGTTCGAATCCCGGTGAGGCATGGATGTTGTGTTTGTCTTACGGAACTGGTTCTCTCCCTTCCCTGGAACCAGTGACCCTAAATTAGGGACGGGAGACTCCTTATAGCCCATTGAGTTGCTCACGGTGGTCGTTAAACCTCCAATCAAACAAACAAATGCTTCGCCGTGGTCTAAGCGATGACCTCTAATCATTCGTCCGAAAGGGGTCCGGGTTCCAATCCCGGTGCGGCATGGATGTTGTGTTTGTCTTACGGTACTGACTCTCTCCTTCCCTGGAACCAGTGACCCTAAATTAGGAACGGGCGACTGCTTATAGCCCATTGAGTTGCTCACGGTGGTCGTTAAACCTCCAATTAAACAAACAAGTGTTTCGCCGCCCCGGTAGCTCCGTGGTCTAAGAGATGGCCTCTAATCATTCGTCCGAAAGGGGTCCGGGTTCGAATCCCGGTGAGGCATGGATGTTGTGTTTGTCTTACGGAACTGGTTCTCTCCCTTCCCTGGAACCAGTGACCCTAAATTAGGGACGGGCGACTGCTTATAGACCATTGAGTTGCTCACGGTGGTCGTTAAACCTCCAATCAAACAAACAAGTGCTTCGCCGCCCTGGTAGCGACGTGGTCTAAGCGATGGCCCCTAATCATTCCTCCGAATGGGGTCCGGGTTCGAATCCCGGTGAGGCATGGATGTTGTGTTTGTCTTACGGTACTGACTCTCTCCCTTCCCTGGAACCAGTGACCCTAAATTAGGGACGGGAGACTCCTTATAGCCCATTGAGTTGCTCACGGTGGTCGGTTTTTTTTTTTTTTTTTTTTTTTTTGATTGAAGGTTTAACGACTACCGTGAGCAACTCAATGGGCTATACACAACATCGATGCCTGACCGGGATTCGAACCCGGACCCCTTACGGACGAATGATCATAGGCCAGCGCCTTAGACCACTGCGCCACCGGGGCGGCACGGTGGTCGTTAAACCTCCAATCAAACAAACAAATGCTTCGCCGTGGTCTAAGCGATGACCTCTAATCATTCGTCCGAAAGGGGTCCGGGTTCCAATCCCGGTGCGGCATGGATGTTGTGTTTGTCTTACGGCACTGACTCTCTCCCTTACCTGGAACCAGTGACCCTAAATTAGGGACGGGGAGACTGCTTATTGCCCATTTAGTTGTTCACGGTGGTCATTAAAATTCCAATCAAAAAAAAATATTTTCACCTCGGTCTTTTTACCTTTATATGAATTTTTTATTTCCGGGTTTCAGTCACGTAAGTAATATAATAATGCAATGCTATACCGGAAATTGTGGTACTATTTTTGTTAATCCTTGTAATGGATGTGTTATCATGAAGTAAGTAAAAGCCTCATGTTGTTACCCAATTAATGGAGCCACATGAAGCTGCATTGGGAAGAAAGTTGACATTTCTGGTTCTCAAAATAACAGATAATGCACTGTATCCGCGCTCGGTGTGCTTTGTACCTTTATATCGATTTTTTCTTCTGAGTTGCTGTTACACCAGCAATATGCTAATGCACTAATACTTGCGAAATACCGGTACTATTTCAATTAATCCACGTAATGGATATTTCATCAGAAAATGCGTAGGTTCCAAATAACATTGCTGCAAAAGCTTTCTGCGAGAGCGTTCTTTGAATCAGATAATTTTGTTTCGGACGATGGGCTTTCATTTGTAGACATTCGTTTGAGAACGCTTCCGACTGTAGAAGTTTTAATCAGTGTGAAGCTCCCTCAGGAAAATCCTTTTGATGTGTTGTTTTCAAAATTACTCTTCCTTCCTTTTAGCTTTCTCTTCGGAGCAACATCGTTTCTGCTGTAATGCAAATCACGTGATCTGCAGCCTGAAGTTCGGCAGGTGCTAATGGCAGCAAGTTGCGGTTACCATTTGCTAAATACATCCGTGAGGTTGCGGTTAAATCAGTTTTACTGGTTTGCGAATAAACCATTTCGTGGAGCTGTATGTTATGTTGACTGAGAAAATGCTTCCCGGTGGCGCAGTGGTCTAAGCGATGGCCTCTGATCATTCGTCCGAAAGGGGTCCGGGTTCGAATCCCGGTGAGGCATGGATGTTGTGTTTGTCTTACGGCACTGGCTCTCTCCCTTCCCTGGAACCAGTGACCCTAAATTAGGGACGGGCGACTGCTTATAGCCCATTGAGTTGCTCACGGTGGTCGTTAAACCTTCAACCAAAAAAAAAAAAAAAATGCTTCCAGAATGAGCGATATTTTACGCACAGTTTTTATCATGTCCTTTGAAAAAACAACAAAAAAACAAGAAAGATGACACCGAATTTTTGCTTGTAATGAGCGCGACTCTTAAACCCTTCCAACGCCAAGAAAATGCATCAGAGTTATTCAAAGTCAGTGAACCTAGTTTGATAAAAAAACAAATCGGATTTCTACAACCATAAAGCATCCTGAAATACATTGGCGGAAAGTGAAAAAGAACACCAAGAAGGAATTGGTGGACGATCATGAAATTTACATATGTTAATGGGGTTGAGTTTACGTAGGTGTGATGTTAATTTCGGGACCAACCGTTGAGCGCTTACGCCACAGCACGTCATAATATGCAAATTATCGTCGGTGATATTTAAGGAGTACGGCGAAGTGAATGTAATCTGTCGTCGACGTACGGACACGTGCGAAGACCCTGAAGAAGCTGCAATGCCTGGGCATGGAAGACGTCTAGGATTTCAGCAGTTATCGGACTTTGAGCGAGGTCGTCTAGTCGGACTCCGCGAGGCCGGGTGGTCGTATCGTCGTATTGCGGAGCGAATTGGACGGGAGAGTATCGGTGGTGGTACGATGGTGGCGTAGATGGTCCGAGGAACATTCCCACACGAGACCACGCGGAACCGGGAGTCACAGACGGACTGATGAGCGGACAGATCGACGCATAAGAAGAGCGGCGTTGTCAAGCAGAACATCCACTGCGACGCAAATCCGAGCTGCCGTTGCACCTGAGGTGACTGTGCGAACAATCCGCAACCGTCTACTGGATGCAGGACTACGTGCACGTGTGCCTCTGGCATGTGTACCTCGGACTCCAGCCCACCGTCAGGAACGGATGCAGTGGTGTCGCCAACGTCTGCACTGGAGAACGCAATGGCGATCTGTCGTGTTCAGCGATGAAAGCAAATTCGGCTTGGGAGCCTCCGATGGCCGTATGCATGTTCGCAGACGCACAGGGGAGCGTCTCCACCCTTCTGGCATCCGCCAGCGACACACAGGGCCTACACCTGGTCTCCTGGTGTGGGGAGCGATCAGCTGTGACTCCCGTACACAACTAGTGTTTGTACCGGGTATGTTAAACAGCACCTCTTACATGAACAGCCCGTTGTTGTGCCATTTGTAAGGTCGGTCCATCGTGGTGTTTTCCAACAAGATAACGCACGCCCACACACGGCACGTGCAATGCAACATGCACTTCAGGGTGTGAGACAACTTCCATGGCCTGCACGTTCACCTGATTTGTCCCCCTTTGAGAACGTATGGGATTTTATGAGACAACGACTTATCCGGTCTCCACGGCCAGCCACGACCATCCCCGATTTACGCGTCCAGGTTGAGGATGCTTGGGACTCAATACCCCAAACTTACATCCAACATCTGTACGATAGACTCCATGCCAGAATTGCATAGTATGACGCAGTTCGTGGCGGTTCAACCTCGTACTAACCATGTTACATGGAAATGTTATTTTTCAGTTAGCCAGAAAACACAGCTGTATTTTGCCATAATGTTTTGATCACGTTATCCTCTGTATTCCGTTATTATGCTGTATAAATTTCGTTGGTATCATACGTCTTCTTCTTGGTGTTCTTTTTTCACTTTCCGCTAGTGTAGAACCACCTCTCTACTTCGACCAATGACTAAAAAATAATGTTACGAAAATTAACAAATGACGCACAAAAAGTTTCGCGTAATACAAGGAAGGTATCAAAGACAAAGATGCTTTCAAATCGAACAGTTAGAAGAAATGAAATGATATAGACTAAGCCGATATACAACAAAGTACTTACGTTATTTAAGTCTGGCTATGATCTCCCTCAAAGTAGTCTCCTTGGGCAGCAATAAACCGCTGCCAGCGTTTTTTCCACTGTTGGAACGCTCCCTGAAAGTCCTGATCGCGAATCGTGTCAAGCACCGTCTGCGATTCGCGCTGGATCTCGTCCACGGTTTCAAAACGGCAAACCTTGGGCTTTAGCTTCATCATCGGGAACAGAAAGAAGTCGCAGAGGACCAGATCCGGCGAGTAAAGGGGGTGAGAAGGGTAGTCCTGCTGTTGCGGCTGCAAAAGTAGCGTGTTGCTGACGCTCTGTGAGCTGCTGCATTGTCGTGATGGAGCAGGAAATCACTCCTGCTCCACATTTCAGGTCGTTTGCGGTAAATGTCCTCCCGAAGACGCCGCAGAACATCGCAGTAAAAAAGGCCGGTGACAGTCCGCCCCTGGGGGACGAATTCATGGTGCACAAACCCACGAATGTCGAAGAACACGATGAGCATGCTTCTGGTTGCGCTCGGGGCCTGTCGGGTCTTCTTCGTTCGTGGAGATGCCGGGCTCTTCCACTGCGACGACTTTTGTTTGGTCTCCGGGTCGTAACCGTAGACCCAAGTCTCGACCCCAGTGATGACCCAGGACAGGAACGTTGGTTCATTCACCACCTGCTGACGAAGATCTTAACAGGGTTCGACACGGAACGCCTTGTGTTCGGGATTCAGAATCTTTGGCACAAACTATGCAGCAATGCGGTGCATGTTCAAAACAGACGTCAGAATTTATTGCACTGTTCCGTATGACACATTGACGATGGTGGCAATGTCTTGAATGGTTCTCCGACGATCCGCATGCACATGTTCTCTAATTGTGTCCACATTTTCGGTGGTTTTGCTCGTGGACGATCACCCTGAACTCTCCTTGCCTTCCAGTGCCGTTCTTCCGCTCTTAAAGCGCGAGTGCTACTCAAAACACCTCGCACGACTCATTGCTTCATGCCATAAGCTTTCCGCAACATTTCCTGCGTCATTTGCCCAGTGTTTTACGCAGAATTTGATGTTTGTTCGCTGTTCTAGTTGGCAGTCCATTCCTACCGAAATCGCAGCTTTGTTCTGCACGAAGTCACTGAAAAACGATTAGTACAGCTCCTGAAGTTCACAGAACGACGCCACTCAGCACAATGAGTCATGAAGGTCACTGCCCTCGACCGCTGCGCGCGCATCCACGAACTGCCATCTATTGGCGCGCTACGTACCTAGTCTCGGAACTTTTTAATCACACTACGTATAAGAAGAAAGGTTAACATGATATAACTCTAAGCTTTCTAATGGAAAAATTCTGCATAATCGAAAAGGTAAAATAGGCAAAAGTATTCTTCATAGCAAAAGCTATGCAAAGGTAAAAGAAAAATACACCTCGCGAAAGCAGAGATAGTGAGAAAAAAGTTCTGACATTTACGCAACCTAGCTGAACGGATGTGCATTATTTAAAGAGGATGATTCTCCTTATCTTTATTGTTTCCAATAGCATACGTGTGTGACGTACTACAGAGGTAAAGTACGTGTAAAGATGACAAATCTGCAGTGATTAGTTATGTCCGTGTAGCTTAGTTGGGAGAGCAACTTACTCCGGACTGAGGGGCGTAGGTTCGATCTCCGTCACGGACAATTTGCGTTTTTATTCATATGAAAACACAAATTCGTCCACATTTAAGTTTCACGCATTTGAAAACAAGAATTCTTCCATTACAGAGATGGACACCGCATCCCCTTACTCCGGAGTAAGTTGATCCTTCAAGTAAGCTACACGGACGGAAAGCATCACTGCAGGTTTGTCGTCTTGACACGTGATTCACCTATGCAGTGGGTCACAGCGTGTCCTTCTCGTTTTGTTTTTATTTTCTGAAGCGAAGTAGAAATTTTTCATTAATTCGGGACGAAGTGTGAAACAATCATCACACATCTTTCGAAAAACGCAACGGCCAGAAAATCAATTTTTACGTTCGGGCGCCAATGTGACAACATAAGTTCGTCCCTGACGGAGATCGAATCCGCGCTTCCTCGCTCCGGAGTAAATTGATCTTCCAAATAAGCAACACGGACGGAAAGTATCGCTGCAGATTTGTCGTCTTGACACCTGTCTCACCTGTGTAGTACGTCAGAGTAATAAAAAACACGTTAGTAAAATGATGCAATGCATCGACTATGATACGCTTTCCAACAAACCAGAAATCGTTACTCAAGTTATGAGGATAATGGCTGTGGAATAAATCTCGTTCCTGTTTTCTGACTTTTGACGCCATTTCGATGAAATTCAACAGAACCGGTTCAGTATACCTCCGGAACAACATTCTAAAGATTTGTCGCAATAGAAGCATTTTTAGTCAAGTTCGGAGGATAATGGATGTGGAATAAATCTCACTCCTGTTCCCTGACCTTTAATCCCATTTCGATTATATTCAACAGAACTGGTTCAGTATACCTCCGGAACAACATGCTAAATGTTTGTCGCAATAGAAGCATTTTTAGTCAAGTTAGGAGGATAATGGATGTGGAATAAATCTCACTCCCGTTCCCTGATCTTTAATCCCATTTCGATAATATTCAACAGAACCGGTTCAGTATACCTCCGGAACAACATGCTAAATGTTTGTCGCAATAGAAGCATTTTTAGTCAAGTTAGGAGGATAATGGCTGTTGAATAAATCTCGATCCTGTGCCCTGATGTTTGATCCCATTTCGATGATATTCAGCAGAGCCGGTTCAGTATACCTCCGGAAAAACATGATAAAGTTTTGTCGCAATAGAAGCATTTTTAGTCAAGTTAGGAGGATAATGGCTGTTGAATAAATCTCGATCCTGTGCCCTGATGTCTGATCCCATTTCGATGATATTCAGCAGAACCGGTTCAGTATAATCCGGAAAAACATGATAAAGTTTTGTCGCAATCGAAGCATTTTTAGTCAAGTTAGGAGGATAATGGATGTGGAATAAATCTCACTCCTGTTCCCTGACCTTTAATTCCATTTCGATGATATTCAATAGAACCGGTTCAGTATACCTCCGGAACAACATGCTAAATGTTTGGCGCAATAGAAGCATTTTTAGTCAAGTTAGGAGGATAACGGCTGTTGAATAAATCTCGATCCTGTGCCCTGATGTTTGATCCCATTTCGATGATATTCAACAGAACCGGTTCAGTATACCTCCGGAACAACATGCTAAATGTTTGTCGCAATAGAAGCATTTTTAGTCAAGTTAGGAGGATAACGGCTGTTGAATAAATCTCGATCCTGTGCCCTGATGTTTGACCCATTTCGATGATATTCAACAGAACCGGTTCAGTATACCTCCAGGACAACATGCTAAATGTTTGTCACAATAGAAGCATTTTTAGTCAAGTTAGGAGGATAACGGCTGTTGAATAAATCTCGATCCTGTTCCCTGATGTTTGATCCCATTTCGATGATATTCAACAGAACCGGTTCAGTATACCTCCAGGACAACATGCTAAATGTTTGTCACAATAGAAGCATTTTTAGTCAAGTTAGGAGGATAATGGCTGTTGAATAAATCTCGATCCTGTGCCCTGATGTTTGACCCATTTCGATGATATTCAACAGAACCGGTTCAGTATACCTCCGGAACAACATGCTAAATGTTTGTCACAATAGGAGCATTTTTAGTCAAGTTAGGAGGATAATGGCTGTTGAATAAATTTCGATCCTGTGCCCTGATGTTTGATCCCATTTCGATGATATTCAGCAGAACCGGTTCAGTATACCTCCGGAAAAACATGATAAAGTTTTGTCGCAATAGAAGAATTTTTAGTCAAGTTAGGAGGATAATGGCTGTTGAATAAATCTCGATCCTGTGCCCTGATGTTTGACCCCATTTCGATGATATTCAACAGAACCGGTTCAGTATAATCCGGAAAAACATGATAAAGTTTTGTCGCAATCGAAGCATTTTTACGTAAGTGAGGACGCATAAGCGCGATGGAATGGATCCAAGGGCGCCCAAATGGGGGTTGGGGGGCATGGGGGGAGTTGGTATAGCCAAATTTTTCATAAATTTAAAACACTAAAATAGACGAAACTTTTTTTTTAAATCATTTTTAAAAATAATAAGATATTAATGATTGAGTTAATCAATTTTTTTTTGTGTTTTAGTATCTTGTACATTTACTGAAATGTTTTACAGCCTTGAAAGAGGTAAGGATTTTTCTTAGCCCCCCCCCCTCCCTTAAATTACTCATATGCGCACCACTGAATGGATCCTGCTCCTATGTCCTGCTGACCTTTGACCCCATTTCTTCCATTTTCAATAGTGTTCGTCTCCAGTTGTGCCCTACCACGTTCTAAAATGTCATCGAAATCGAACCATTTTTACGCGAGTTATCGTGAGGACAGAAAGACAGACGGACAGAGCTGGAGTATATCCGCTTCTTCAACCTACGGTTGAAAAAGCGCTCCTGTGTCGTCTCGATGTTATTCGTGCAACCAACCGTTACCATTTGGAGATCTACTAGCATCCCAACAAACTTTGGAACATGAATATGCAATAAACCAATTTTTGTTCTCTTATTCTGTATCTGTTTTATCGAGGATCAAAGTTGTAAAGATAAGTTTGAAACACCCTGTATATTTTTCGTTATTTGTCCTTTTCTGAATGTCAGAAATGAGCGACTATTTCCCACTTGGGTACATACATATTTTTAGGGCATTTATCAGTTGGAATTCTTTTCATTGATAATTTATGCTGCCTTATAGTTATTTTTTCAAACACTCACAAGTTTATGCAATACGAAATTTTTCAGTTAGTTTGCATAAGATTAGAATTTTTCCATAAAAGAATTTGAAAAAAAACGACCTGATTATATCTGAGAATTTGATGCCATCTTCCTTATTTGCAAAGAGGAAAATCGCAGACATTATAACGTGCTTACAAATAGAACAAAAAAAATGTTATGAATCTGAAAAAGAAATCAAAGTGTAAAAAGGATCAGCATTACAGACATATACTAGTGATTTCCAATTTTTTTTTTACTTAAATATTTTTATAACCGTGTCTTTTGCATTGATTTAGTTTGAAATCTCTTACTTTTCTTCCAATCACATTTTAGAGCAATAAAAAAATACGAGTCGCTCTTTTGAATTAATCTCAAAGTAAACTAATTTGCTTAGATTATTTTTTTTTTTTTTTTTTTGCTCAGACTTGTTTTCCTGTGACGATAAAATCACTTCATTTTCCATAAGCGTGATTATAAATTATTCTTTTTCAGACTTCAACTTTTTTTTGCCATATACTTTCTACGAAATTAAACGGCGCCTTCTCATATTCAAATGCCCTGCTGTACAAAGATTTCTGTTATACTGTACCTTCCCCTGACATTTATAAATCCTCCTTTCTTGCGCATGTGAACAATATGCTGATAGATGAGATAGCAGGAATTTTATTGAAAAGAAAGCAATGAAGGAATTAAACTTTTAAATGGACGTGGAAAACACGAATGACTTTTCTGAAAGGTTCCGTAAAACCTCTTCCAATTGGTCGGAAAACAATGCAGTCGGACAAATGAAAAATCCGATGAATTGTGGGTATGTGATGAAATTAAATGTTGGAAACGAGCAATGTTATCTTTGTTCTCCCAGATAAGTTTTATTTATGCTTTAGCATTTTTTTATAAGCTTTATTTATGCTGGACCATTTACGCTTCTTTCAACCTACGGTTGAAAGAAGCGTAAATGCTCCAGCTTTGTCGGTCTCTCTGTCCATCCTTCTGCCCGTCCGCACAATAACTCGCGTAAAAATGGTTCGATTTCCATGACATTTTAGTATGTGGTAGGTTACCACCTGCGGACGAACCCTATTGAAAATGGGCGAAATGGGATCAAAGGTCACGACATAGGAGCAAGATCCATTCCATTGCCCTCATGCGTCATAACTTGCGCAAAAATGGTTCGATTTCGATGAAAGTTTAGTATGTGGTAGGGGACCACCTGGGGAATTTCATCGAAATTGAACCGTAAGATGGGCGAAATGGGGTCAAAGGTCACGACATGGGAGCAACATCCATTCCATTGCCCTTATGCGT
This sequence comes from Macrothele yani, assembly GCA_039090855.1. Classification (NCBI taxonomy): domain Eukaryota; kingdom Metazoa; phylum Arthropoda; class Arachnida; order Araneae; family Macrothelidae; genus Macrothele; species Macrothele yani. The sequence goes on from CM077031.1 coordinate 92,224,507, forward strand.
CATAACTTGCGCAAAAATGGTTCGATTTCGATGAACGTTTACTATGTGGTAGGGGACCACCTGGGGAATTTCATCGAAATTGAACCGTAAGATGGGCGAAATGGGGTCAAAGGTCACGACATGGGAGCAAGATCCATTCCATTGCCTTTATGTGTCATAACTTGCGCAAAAATGGTTCGATTTCGATGAAAGTTTAGTATGTGGTAGGGGACCACCTGGGGAATTTCATCGAAATTGAACCGTAAGATGGGCGAAATGGGGTCAAAGGTCACGACATGGGAGCAAGATCCATTCCATTGCCCTTATGCGTCATAACTTGCGCAAAAATGGTTCGATTTCGATGAACGTTTACTATGTGGTAGGGGACCACCTGGGGAATTTCATCGAAATTGAACCGTAAGATGGGCGAAATGGGGTCAAAGGTCACGACATGGGAGCAAGATCCATTCCATTGCCCTTATGCGTCATAACTTGCGCAAAAATGGTTCGATTTCGATGAAAGTTTAGTATGTGGTAGGGGACCACCTGGGGAATTTCATCGAAATTGAACCGTAAGATGGGCAAAATGGGGTCACAGGTCACGACATAGGAGCAAGATCCATTCCATTGCCTTTATGCGTCATAACTTGCGCAAAAATGGTTCGATTTCGATGAAAGTTTAGTATGTGGTAGGGGACCACCTGGGGAATTTCATCGAAATTGAACCGTAAGATGGGCAAAATGGGATCAAAGGTCACGACATAGGAGCAAGATCCATTCCATTGCCCTTATGAGTCATAACTTGCGCAAAAATGGTTCGATTTCGATGAAAGTTTAGTATGTGGTAGGGGACCACCTGAGGAATTTCATCGAAATTGAACCGTAAGATGGGCGAAATGGGGTCAAAGGTCAGGACATAGGAGCGGGATGCAGTCCATTGCCTTTATGCGACATAACGTGCGTAAAAATGGTTCGATTTCGTAGAAATTTTAGTATGTCGTAGGGGATGGCCTGCGAACGAACCTTATTCAAAATTGGCGAAATGAGGTCAAAGCTGTTGGACGGATAGGAGCGGGATCCATTTCATTGCCCTTTTGCGCCATAACGTATGTAAAAATGCTTCGATTGCGACAAAATTTTATCATGTTATTCTGGAGCTATACTGAACCAATTCTGTTTAATAGCATCCAAATGGGGTGAAAGGTCAGGGCACAGGTGCGATATTTATTCCACAGCCATTAACCTCATAACTGGAGTAACGGTTTCAGGTATGTTGGAAAGCGTATCATAATCAATGCATTGCATAATTTTACTAACTTGTCTAATACACTACTGGCCATCCAAAATACAACACCAAGAAGGAAGCATCCGATTGGCCTGAAATTCGCAGCATACGTCACCCGCGAGAGGACATGCAAACGATTAGCATTTCAGGGCATATGCAAATCATGTGCGCCGGGCACGCCACCGAGAAGCACTATAAGAAAGGTGCACAGAAGGCGGGGTGTAAGTAGTGGAAGTGTGTTGTGCTGCAAGACCTGGGCGTGGGAAGCTTCCTGATGCCACGTCGCAGAATACGGCGTTCATTCCAGCACGTTTCGGGGTTCGACAGAGGACGAAATAGTGGCTTATCGCGACAGCGGTTTATCGTACCGAGACATCGGCGCCCGTGTGGGACGACATCCATCCACAGTGAGGCGAGTATGGATTCGGTGGGTGCAGGAGGAACGGACGGGCCGACGTGAGCGATTGCCGCAGCAGTGGCACACTACCGAATGAGAGGGCCGGAATGTTGTGCTGCGGGCATTGACGGCATGCACCGCCACATCACGCAGGAATTAGGGTGCGTTGCGCAACAACCTGTGTCAGCACGTACCGTTCGCCGTCGACTGCAGGAGCGGGAACTTGTCGCACGGCGCCCATTACTCCGATTACCATTGACGTTACACCACCGGCGAGTGCGGTGGCAGTGGGCCGTTGAACGCCGCACCTTGACTACGGAATGACACGACATTGTCTTCTCCGACGAATCCCGCTTCTGCCTGCAATACCACGATGGTCGGATCCGCGTGCGGCTGCACCGCGGCGAGAGACTGTATTACGCCTGCATTTTGCATCGCCATACCGGTCCGTCGCCTGGCGTTATGGTTTGGGGTACGTATCTCTCTGGTACGTATCGCCGGTACACTCAACAGCCACCGCTCTATCTCCGATGTTTTGGAGCCTGTAGTCCTCTCTTATCTGCAGGACCAGCCAGCGGCCACGTTTCAACAGGACAATGCGCGCCCGCACGTGGCAACAATTCTTCACGGCCCACCAGGTATCACTTCTGCCGTGGCCCGCCTGTTCTCCCGATATGTCGCCCATATGACACGTCTGGTCGCTGATCGGCAACCGAGTTGCCCGGCAAGCACCACCAGCGGCTACGCCTGAGGAACTGTGGTAACGTGTGGAAGCAGCCTGGACCGACATACCCCAAGCCCACATCCAAAGCCTCCTTTCGTTCGATACCGCGGCCTCCAGCGGCCGTTATTGCCAGCCATGGGGGCCACACGAACTATTGACGTCTCCGTGTTTCGCAAGTTCCACGGGCCTGTAAGCTCAATCGTTTCATCTTTGTATCTGTTGTTATGTGTCCAGTAAATCTGACTTTGCTATCTCGTGTCCTTCTTGGTGTTGCATTTTGGGTGGCCAGCATTGTATGTCTCATGGTAGGATCCATTCCTTCGAACGCTTCGACAGCTGTCCTGAATTCGTTGGTAACTTCTGGTGGCACCCGCTGGCTTTGTTAGGTCCGTCTTCTGGCTCTGTCTCATGTTTTTCATGAGACATTGCATTCCCTTCTTCAGCGTGCTGCTCGCTGCTCTGTGGTTGATCACCTAGTTCTTGCTTGATGGCTTCCAATACAGCAGATGGTATCATATTCTTCGCGATAATGGTCAGTCTCTGATCCGCTAGTCGCTGTTCGCTGTCTTGAATGTCTGGGTATTGCTGTTGCCATTTGTCATACAATCTCTTCCTGTACATTGTCATCTCTGTCTCCACATTAGTCTCTTCGAAGTATGTTCGCATGATGTACATGTTCACTTCTGGACTCCATCTCATACGTTGGCCTGCAATTCGGTCCGGCTTGGCCTTGGCCTTGGCAGCCCCAGAAGCATCTCCGGCCGATCGTTGACTGATTCTTGTGGTAGCCATTGGAGGGGCAACGCTACTTGCTTCATTGATTCCCTCTGGAGACTGTAACTTACTTGTCGAACGGGCCCCTCGACCTAAGGATCGAACACGAGTGACTTTATCGTGCACCACACCCGATGCAGTATGTGCTAATCTCTTTCTTAGTATCATCCTGATGGAGTCAAGATTCTTCAGTATGCAGGTTTTTTAATTATTATTGTTATTATTATAAACACCCAGATCCGTCTCTCTGGAACGCTTGACGTCACAGCAACGTCTGCATTGTTGCGTCATCACTTATCGATCAATTCGTGTGTGCCCTCGCGATGTCAAAAAGATTACCTGCTATATAATAATCCCTTTTAGATGCGAAGATGATCAGTGCCACGGATGGCTTAGTGGTTAGCGATTCAGACTATCAATGTAAGGTCCTCAGGTTCGAACCTGGGCTGATCTTTCAGAGATGGTGTGATTTACTAACAATCGCTGAATATCCGCCGTGCATCGGACGAGCACGTTAAGTTGCGGCCCCCAGGCTGGACCCACTGGTTCAATGGGTATCCTCTCCTATGCCCCCTCCCCTGAGATTCTCTCACCTCTCTATGTGCAACATCGTACTTGTACGGTGGCGCCATCTACTGTACTCTAATCTTACTACAAACTGTTCTGTCAAAGTCGCTAGACTTGCTTTCATTCCTTCCGTTTCTATGTCCTGCCGACAAGGCGATCTCGCTGTAGGTGGCTGGGACCTAAACTCTACTCACTGTGGACGGAAGTCCTACAAGAAAATGACAAATACTGTGTAGGAATCTAAGTGCCAAGATGATCGCGTGTTAATTTAAAAACATTGGATTATCAATTACTCGAATTCTATTTATCCGATCTACAAAATTCGATTTAAAATCTTAATATCGTGGCAAGTTGAGTTTGTACATTAATTTAATTTAACACAATTCGAATATTAATTTGTACATTTTCATTGTTTTTTACTTATTTATTTAAATAGTTTTCCGAGTTTAGTGCTGATTATATTACACATTTTACAAAATATCTATCTATCTAAACGCTTTAATTTCCAATTGTTAACCAACAAAAATTTTACACAGAATGTTATTTATCGCGAGGTCTTTTTTAAAAACGGTAATAAATAGAATATAATTTTTAGTTCTAACATGAATGCGTTCTTACTATATAAGTACCATGTTTCCTTACAATAATCCGGCGTCTATTTAATTTGTTTTTAATCTGCTTCAATTTAAAATTTCACTCCGTCATAGGACGGGCAGCATCCCCTATATACACCGACGTGCAAAAATTAAGGACGAGACGGTTTTTCGAATGTAACGTCGTACAGAAGTACTCCACATCGACTCAAATCATACCATAGATCCCCAAGATGTAAGAATATGGGACAAGTGAGCAAAACCGTCCAAACAAAGAATCCAAAGGATACAAAGGCACTTTATTGAAAAGGTAGCTTCGAGCACAACTGGACAGAAAACAGAAACGTCCATGTGACAGGCGGCTGCCAAGAAAAATCCAGTCTTTAGTAGGGGATATGATCACCCCTGACTGCGTTGCAGGATTTACAACGTCTGTCCATGCTGAGGACGAGGTTGTCAAGGAGCTGTTGAGGCATCGCAGCCCATTCCACTTGTAGCGCCAATCGCAGCTGCGGAATCGTTGCTGGTGGCTGGTGACGTGCTGCCGAGCGTCTCCCGAGAAGGTCCCACACGTGTTCGATTGGATTTAGGTCCGGGGACCTTGCTGGCCAATCCATGCGTTGAATGTCTTCACTCTCCAACAGCTCTGCGATAGCCACTGTACGATAAGGTGTAGCGTTGTTGTCCATGAACAGGAACTCAGGACACACAGCACCTCTAAACAGACGCACGTGAGGCAGGATAACCTCGGTACAATAGCGGACACCAGTGACTGAACCTTCTTGAAAGATGTGGAGGTCAGTACGGCTGCCAAGCATGATACCGCCTCAAACGAGAACTTCGCCACCTCCAACCTGGTCCTGTTCGATGATGTTGGAGGTGTAATTGCGTGTGCCCTGCTCTCTCCAGATGTGTATACGTTCAGAATCGCTCGTCAGACTAAATCGGCTCCCATCCGTAAAGAGAACTCGACCCCATTGCTGATGTGTCCAGTTCTTGTGTTCCTGGCACTACAGAAACCGCCGTCTCCGATGAGCAGGCGTTAATGGCACACACCGTGCTGGTCGTCGTGCAAATAGACCACCTTTGTGCAGCCTCCTAGCCACGGTAAAACACGATAACGGACGTCCAGTTGTCTGTTGCATGTGCCTTGCGATTTCTCCCGCTGTCTGCTGTCTGTCTTTTCTCGCCTGTAGGACAATATACCGGTCGTCCCCTGCCGGGGTTGCTCGTGGACGACCACTGCTAAACTCTCGGACAGCTGTTCCTGTCGTTCGAAATGCTCTCCAAGCTCGGGAAACGATGCTGTGAGCGATCCCGAACTCCTCCGCCACACTAGTCACACTTCGACCTTCTTCCAACTTCCCAATGATGCCACCTTGGGTAACGTCATCCAGATGTCGTCTACTGGATTGCCTGTTGGCCATATCACACGGTGGCAGCAACTCGAAGTCGTTAAAACCGATGTACACCGTGTAATAGCTTTCGCCGAATTGCTGAGCGTACACCGCCCGTGTGCTTTATACCCTTCCGACACCCCCGCCCCCTATGTCATTCTGTATATATGCGCATGCCCTACGTACCGGACCCTAGTCCATCTCCTGAATGGTATTTCGGTCCAGTCTGCCTGCTCGTTCTGCTGTTATACTAATTTCTCCTCTTCGTCCTTAATTTTTGCACACCAGTGTATTAATATTTATTTAAAGCTTAAAAACAACTGACTTAGGACGAGCTATACGATAGTAAATAAATAAATAAATAAATAAATAAATAAAACGTAGTTCCTCTAACCAATGGAAGTCACATAGAACGTTTATGAGGTATGAAAATAGAATTTGGACAGGTTTTTTTTTACCCTATGCACACTATATTGACAAAGGTCACCGGACACCCCTTAAAAAGCAAATGAACGGATTCGCTGCGTTGTTAAGATGCGCGGTACAGCTACAAACGGTGTAAAAACAAGCATGCAGCTGACCGCGATCACATCGCACTGTGAGGTTGAATGAAAATGTCGCGGCGGGAGAGAACTGACTTTGAGAAAGGAAAGTTTGTTGGGTATTACATTAGTGGGTTGTCTATAAGAGAAATCGAGAGGCGGTTAAGCATACCCAAGTAAACTGTTTTGGATGTACTGAATAAGAGGAAGACACATGGCGTGCCTGAAGTAGCAAAACGTACCGGCAGACCAAAGAAAATAAGTGATAGAGGACGTCGAAGAATCAGGACAGTCGTTACAGCTAATCGACAGAGTACTGCACAAGACCTCAATGTACAGGTGAGTAAAATAGCTGGAACCTCGGTATGTACAAGTACCATTCGGGCAGAACTTCATTCCATGGGTAAGCGTGGTCGTGCGGCTGCCCATAAGCCTTTCATCTCCACTCGGAATGCTACTCGTCGTTTAGCATGGTGTAAAGATCATTTATCGTGGACCGTAGATCAATGGAAACGGGTCCTAGTGACTGATGAATCCAGATACATGATCCATCAGTCTGATGGCCGTGTGTGGGTATGGCGGTAGCTGGGGAACGCTATTTACCACAGTGCACTGTTCCTACTGCCAAGTTTGGAGCTGGCAGTGTATTCGTGTGGGGGTGTTTTTCGTGGTATGGTCCCGGCCCATTGGGTATCCTGGACAAACCTGTTAACCAGCTCTACCTCGATATTCTTGACAATTAGGCCCTACCAACTTTGTGGCAATACTATGGAACCGAGTCTTGTTGGTACCAATGCACCGAGCCATAATGCAAGAACTGTTACTGCGTGGTTTGACGATAATTCCGTATCGTGTGTAGACTGGCCAGCACAGAGCCCTGATCTTAATCCCATAGAGCACATCTGGGATGAATTAGAGCGCCACATAAGAATTTTGGAACCAAGGCCTACTACTAAACAACAGTTACCGGCAGCATTATGTACTGAATGGAAGCGCATACCTATCGCTGTGTTCCAAAACCTTGTCGAAAGCATGTCTCGAAGGGTCAGTGCATGCATTAAGGCCAAAGGTGGACCGACACCGTACTAATGTATGTCAACAAATGCTATGTTGTGTTTCTATTCTAGGTGACCGGTGAGTTAAGTTTTGCGAATATATTGTACTGCTCTGTGAACTTCACTTGTGCCACCGTTCGGTCTTCAGGCGCGCTCATTTCTCTAGGTTGGGGGTGGTCCTAACGTTATGACTCATCGATGTATGTGTAACTATTGGGTATAAAATGATCTATCAAATAACTTTCGAGAAAATAGAATCCGTAAAATAACTTTGTGTGTATCTTTGTTGCGCAAGTGCTGAATTTGTTCTCAGACACTCCGAGTATTTGAGGTAATCAAACAATGGAACTGAGTTTACTGAATTGTTTCAGAAAATCGTTACATGGTCGGCAAAATAAAAAGGAACGGCCACCAAGCACCTTTGTCTCGGTATTCAATTTTTTTATTTCTTTTATCTTGGAGGAGGCTAGGAGTCAGATTGAAGTGGGAACATGACATAATCAGATATTTCAAGGAAAATGCAATGCAATCTTATCTTCTTTCGTATATTGCTGATTTCCAACACGGTCGCACCTTCGAAAGAAATCCAGTAGTTTTGCTCTCAGTTCTTCTTATCTACAAATACACGACCTTTCCTCTAAGCGATAATAACAGCTTTCTTAAGCACTTCTTTCTGTATCACACAGATGACATTCTTTTAAACAAGAAAGATGATACCGAGTTCCTTGGTGTAACGAGGAGGTGTTTCGAATCACTTCGAAAATTAAAAACGAATTTTCAAAGAAGACGTTTTAGAAAAAGGAAAAGAAAAAGCAGCGAAAGAAACAATGTAGTAAAACCTTTGAATAGCGGATAGCCTGGGACACATTTGCCCACTATTGGGTGGTGTCTGCTATTCGGAAGGTTAACTTCTGAGCCCAACTTCAGGCTCAAAATACAAGCAACTTCATATTAAATACGTTGGTACAATGGGTCTGGTACGATTCGTCCAACGACGATTGATCCAATGCCGATTCGTCCAATGGACAATTGGTCCAAAGGTACGATTCGTCCAATGGTACGATTGGTCCAATGCCGATTCGTCCAATGGGACGATTGGTCCAATGCCGATTCGCCCAATGGACAATTGGTCCAAAGGTACGATTCGTCCAATGGTACGATTGGTCCAATGCCGATTCGTCCAATGGTACGATTGGTCCAATGCCGATTCGTCCAATGGGACGATTGGTCCAATGGCACGATTCGTCCAATGGTACGATTGGTCCAATGCCGATTCGTCCAATGGGACGATTGGTCCAATACCAATTCGTCCAATGGTACGATTGGTCCAATGCCGATTCGTCCAATGGGACGATTGGTCCAATGCCGATTCGTCCAATGGACGATTGGTCCAATTCCGCCCTATCTGTCCGAAGTGCTACTCGTGCTATAAAAGTCTCATCTGTTCTGATTCTATCTCCGATGTTATACGAAAGTACCGGTAGTCCAAAGAATGTAAACTAATGTTACATTTCATTCGTAATATTGTGGTTACAGATTTCTTTTTTTTTTTTTGGGGGGGGGGGGGTCGCGTTTTCTTGTTGTACTGTCCTTGCTGCCGTAGGAAGTTACTGATGTACGAGCCGTTCAAACTTCATTTTTTCTCTTTTGCATGAAATAATATAAAATACTAGTGTTCCGTTTCTGTTTGTAGAATGCAGTGGGGTTTTCCGCCAACTGCCCAATGGAAACAACTGGTCGGGGTTTGGACACAACAGTTTTTAATCCAGCGATGTCATATTCATAACGTTTACATATTAAATCAAGTTCATAATATTGCGCTTTTACTTAAACACGAAATATTAATTCATAGGCCATAGGCTTAGGCCTTTTTAACAGTGTATATTCTACCGATGTCAGATTCATAACGTTTACATATCAAATCAAGTTAATAATATTGAGCTTTTACTTAGGCACGAAATATTAATTCATAGGCCATAGGCTTAGGCCTTTTTAACAGTGTATATTCTACCGATGTCAGATTCATAACGTTTACATATCAAATCAAGTTAATAATATTGAGCTTTTACTTAGGCGCGAAATATTAATTCATAGGCTCTAGGCCTACGCCTTTTTTAGGACTTTTTATTCTACCGATGTCATATTCATAACGTTTACATATTAAATCAAGTTAATAATATTGCGCTTTCATTTAAGCACGAAATATTTATTCATAGGCCTGCGGTCTAGGTGCCTTGCAAAGACCTCAGAACTGATACGATGAATGCCTTTGATAAAGTTTTATAAAATGTTTAAAAATACCAAATATCTAGGTTGTAACTTGAAATCTTCTAAAACGGCCCGGGGCCTAGGTACTTCGTAAAGACCTGAGAAATGATAGGATGAGTGCCTTTTATTAGGTTTTATAACATATTTACAAATACCAAATATCTAGGTTGTAACTCAAAATCTTCTGAAAAGGCCCGCAGCCTAGGTGCTTTGCAAACAGCTGAGAAATCCTCCATTGAGTGCCTTTTACAAGGTTTATGTAAAATGTTTACAATTACCAAATGTACGGAAATTATCTTTCTAAAGGATATAAAGAGAAGAATAATTTAAATTATTATTCCTTTCTGGAAAATAAAAAAGTTTACCGTTGGTAAGATGATACCATTGGACGAATCGGCGTTGGACCAATCGTACCATTGGACGAATCGGCATTGGACCAATCGTCGTTGGACGAATCGTCCGGGACCGAGGTACAATATGCAGTAAAACCTCTGAATAGAGGACAGCCTGGGACTTCAACATTTGTCCGCTATTCTGAAGGTTGACTTCTGAGCCCAACTCCATGCTCAAAATACACACAACTTCATATTAAATACGTAGGTACAATACATAGTAAAACCTCTGAACAGCAGACAGCCGGAACTTCAACATTTGTCCGCTATTTCGAAGTTTGATTTCTGAGCACAATATAAACTTCATTTTATTGTATTGCTACAATATACAGTAAAACCTCTGAATAGAGGACAGCCTGGGACTTCAACATTTGTCCGCTATTCGGAAGGGTGACTTCTGAGCCCAACTCCATGCTCAAAATACACACAACTTCATATTAAATACGTAGGTACAATACATAGTAAAACCTCTGAACAGCAGACAGCCGGAACTTCAACATTTGTCCGCTATTTCGAAGTTTGATTTCTGAGCACAATATAAACTTCATTTTATTGTATTGCTACAATATACAGTAAAACCTCTGAATAGAGAACAGCCTGGGACTTCAACATTTGTCTACTAATCGGAAGGGTGACTCCTGGGCCCAATTAGGCTCACAATACAAAACACTTCATGTTATCTGGGGGACAAGAAAGTAATGGCGTTTTTTTGTGGGGCTAAGTTTGTTGTGCATTTGTGAGATATTTATATACGTTCAACCTATATTGAGCGTATGTACAAGTGAATGAAATATTCGCCTTTAACGTATGTAGGTGTTTTTGTCTTCCAGATTTGCAGAACAAAATGAGTGACATAAAAACCGAGGAGAGTCATGTTCGTCATTGTATGCTGTATGAATTTCACAAGGGGAACAATGCAACCGTGGCCACCAATAACATTTGCGCTGTTTATCCGAATGCGTTAAATGACCGCAAGTGCCAGAGTTAGTTCGCCCAATTCCGGTCAGGTAATTTTGACCTATCTGATGACCCTCGTGCAGAAAGGCTTCTGGAGCAGGACAATGACCTGCAGTTTGCAGCCGTTGAGGTAGATCCTCGTCAAACCATTGATGAATTATCCCAACATCTCAATGCATACTGTTCAAGAGCACCTGCGACAGATATTGAAGGTCTATAGACAAGGAATTTGGGTCCCACACCAAGTTTCACCTGACACCAAAGCCCAGATTTCCACAATCGGCAACTCAGCCGACAGGAAAAGAATCCATTTATTCATCGAATTGTCACTGGAGATGAAAAGTGGGTTCTTTATGTGAACAACAAACACAAAAAAACCAGTGGATTTCTCAAAGTCAGACACCAGTTCCTACTCCAAAACCAAGCCTTCACCACAAAAAGGTTTTGCTCTGTGTCTGGCATAGCTCACTTTGAGCTCTTCGAATTCGGAGCCACCGTAACGACAGTCCTCTTTTGCCAACAACTGGACCGTTTAAAGCAAGCTCCTACTGTAAAACATCCAGCATTGGTCAACGGAAAAGTGTTATCCTCCAATATTACTGTAAAACATCCAGCATTGGTCAACAGAAAAGTGTTATCCTCCAATATTACTGTAAAACATCCAGCATTGGTCAACAGAAAAGTGTTATCCTCCAATATGACAAAAAACATCCGAGATTGGGCAACAGAAAAGTGTTATCCTCCAATATGACTGTAAAACATCCAGCATTGGTCAACAGAAAAGTGTTATCCTCCAATATGACAAAAAACATCCAGCATTGGTCAACAGAAATATGTTATCCTCCAATATGACAAAAAACAATCAGCATTGGTCAACAGAAAAGTGTTATCCTCCAATATGACAAAAAATATCCGACATTGGTCAACAGAAAAGTGTTATCCTCCAATATGACAAAAAACATCCAGCATTGGTCAACAGAAAAGTGTTATCCTCCAATATGACAAAAACTTCCGACATTGGTCAAAAGAAAGGTGTTATCCACCAATATGACAAAAAACATCCAGAATTGGTCAACAGAAAAGTGTTATCCTCCAATATGACTGTAAAACATCCAGCATTGGCCAACAGAAAAGTGTTATCCTCCAATATGACTGTAAAACATCCAGCATTGGTCAACAGAAAAGTGTTATCCTCCAATATGACAAAAACATCCAGCATTGGTCAACAGAAATATGTTATCCTCCAATATGACAAAAAACATTCAGCATTGGTCAACAGAAAAGTGTTATCCTCCAATATGACAAAAAACATCCGACATTGGTCAACAGAAAAGTGTTATCATCCAATATGACAAAAAACATCCAGCATTGGTCAACAGAAAAGTGTTATCCGCCAATATGACAAAAAAACATCCAGCATTGATCAACAGAAATATGTTATCCTCCAATATGACAAAAAACATTCAGCATTGTTCAACAGAAAAGTGTTATCCTCCAATTTGACAAAAACATCCGGCATTGGTCAACAGAAAAGTGTTATCTTCCAATATGACAAAAACATCCGACATTGGTCAACAGAAAAGTGTTATCATCCAATATGACAAAAAACATCCAGCATTGGTCAACAGAAAAGTGTTATCCTCCAATATGACAAAAAACATCCAGCATTGGTCAACAGAAAAGTGTTATCCTCCAATATGACAAAAACTTCCGACATTGGTCAAAAGAAAAGTGTTATCCTCCAATATGACAAAAAACATCCAGAATTGGTCAACAGAAAAGTGTTATCCTCCAATATGACTGTAAAACATCCAGCATTGGTCAACAGAAAAGTGTTATCCTCCAATATGACTGTAAAACATCCAGCATTGGTCAACAGAAAAGTGTTATCCTCCAATATGACAAAAACATCCAGCATTGGTCAACAGAAATATGTTATCCTCCAATATGACAAAAAACATTCAGCATTGGTCAACAGAAAAGTGTTATCCTCCAATATGACAAAAAACATCCGACATTGGTCAACAGAAAAGTGTTATCATCCAATATGACAAAAAACATCCAGCATTGGTCAACAGAAAAGTGTTATCCTCCAATATGACAAAAAACATCCAGCATTGATCAACAGAAATATGTTATCCTCCAATATGACAAAAAACATTCAGCATTGTTCAACAGAAAAGTGTTATCCTACAATATGACAAAAACATCCGGCATTGGTCAACAAAAAAGTGTTATCCTCTAATATGACAACGCGAGACCTCACACGGCGAGACCGACCCAGCAGACGATCAGAGATTCTGGCTGTGAAGTTCTCCCTTTTCCCCCTTATTTTCTTGACATTGCCGCATCTGATTACCATTTTTTCAGATCTCTGTCACACTTTCTTGATGGGAAAAGATTGCACAATATTGATGATGTCGAATCGATGCTGTCGTCCCATTGGCGCCGTGGTCTAAGCGATGGCGTCTGATCATTCGTCCGAAAGGGGTGCGGGTTCGAATCCCGCTGAGACATGGATACTACTATATAGAACTGAACGGCTATCGTAGACAATGGCTCTCCAGACCATAATACTTGCAGTGGGGGAGGTGTGGCGCTCGATAGCTAGGTTAGGATTGTGCCGTTGACCCGGGAACCTCCACACTCAGACACGATGATCATCTGTCCCCAAAACGAAGTGGAATTAATCGCTAAACATCACGCTTCGCTAGTCTGTGGCGATCCACGTTACTCTGGCCTGGAGCCGGCGATGTTCCGTTGTTAATGGCAGCACACGTGAGGAGCGTTGAGATCGTAGATTCGCTTCCGCGAGGCGTCGGGAAATGGTTCGTGGGCACACAGGGGCAGCTACACGTATCTGCATAAAGGACCGGGTCCCAGTGGGACCCGTTTGTGCCTGGCACACGGTCCGTCAATCTTCTCTACCGGTGGTCCTTTTGGTCCGTCCGGAGACGCTCCCCTTTGTGGCAGTGCCGTCACGTGCTCACTGCTCCCAACACAGTCGGACGGTATGGTCAGTGAGTCGGCGGGCTGCACGGCGCGACGACTCACTGCGGTTTGCAGCCCGATGATCAGGACTCTCTCAAAGTCCGTACGTTGCGTAAATCGACGTTCCTCGGCGTCTACGCGGCATTCTTGTCACTTTGCACTCTAGCTTGCGTCGGTCGATGTTTTTCGCTTTCATGGGGCATCGACTCCGGTTTATAAGGCTGCCGGTTCGTGCTTGCAGCGCCACCACAAGGGTGTGCGGTCATGCACAATCGCACCAAACTGAGACCATTTGCAAGGTTTCGCGGTTGTAGCATGTTTTCTTCTAGGTGCGCGAATTTCATTGTCGCCGCTTATAATAACGCCGTATCGTTGCAGATTTTGTCATTTTCATGTAGGACTTCCGTCCACAGGTAGTAGAGTTTAGGTCCCAGCCACCTACAGCGAGATCGCCTTTTGGGCAGGACACAGAAACGGAAGGAATAAGAGCAAGTCTGGCGACTTTTGACAGAACAGTTTGTAGTGATATTAGAGTACAGTAGATGGCGCCACCGTACAAGTACGATATTGCACATAGATGGGTGAGAGAATTTCAGAGAGGACATAGGAAAGGATACCCATTTAACCAGTGGGTCCAGCCTGGGAACCGTCACTTTACTTGCTCGTCCGATATTCAGCGATTGTTAGTAAATCACACCATCTCTGAAAGCTCATCCCAGGCTAGAAGATGGGGACCCAGCATCGATAGTCTGAAACACTAACCACTTAGCCATCCGCGGCTGAATTTCAGTGCCCGTGAGTGTACTTCGAAATGTACTTTATTTTGTGAAACTTTTACTGTCTACTAACTAATTTCAAAAGATGAAAAACAAAATTGTTAATTCTAAAGTTAACTAACCCTTTTAATGACTTTATTGTGACTGCTTTTTGTTGGAAAGCATTTGAATATTTGTTTGCAAAATATAGGTCTGCACTTTTAGGTGATCCTCTAGATAGGTATCCATCATTTGTCACCTTAAGGGTGTCTTGATTTGGGTTAGGTAGGAGAATGTAGATTCGCAGCAATAAATGCTTGAAAAGCAAGAAAGCAAATTTCGTGCATGTTGCCGAAAGCGTCGGTATTCTCTTGTATTATTCCATACTTCAACTGGATGTTTCTTAGCGTCAAATAAGGGCTTTGTCATCTTCTGAGAGCTCAATCACTCCCATCTGTAGTTCTTTAGGAGCCATAGAACGAAATCAAAAGCGTTGCAGGTGTCCAAATAGTCAATCTCATTATATGGCTTTCTATTAGGCGAGATAGTTTTATGAGACTTACTAATATTTTAATTGTGGCAGTCAGTCGGGTAGCATTATTTCGTTGAATCTTCTTTTACTCTTTGGTATTTTAAATAACGTAGATTTTAATATTAAAAGTAAACATGATAAAAGGCGGATAAAAACATATTAATACAACAAACATGACACCGTATTTTCGGGTGTAATAAGCACGCCTTTTGAATCCATTCTGACGAGTGTGACGTGCCTACCACGCAGCACGCACATGAGATAAAGGCAGATAGTAGCGTGAGCACACGTCCGCGTAGCTCAGTTGGGAGAGCAACTTACTCCGGAGTGAAGGGATCCGGTTTCGAAGCCCGGCGTGGACAAAGACAAGTTAGTAAAATCATGCAATGCGTTGATTATGATACGCTTTCCAACATACCAGAAATTATTACTCAAGTTATGTGGATAATGGCTGTGGAATAAATCTCGCTCCTGTGTCCTGACCTTTGACCTCATTTCGATGATATTCACCAGAATCGGTTCACTATACCTCCGGAACAACGTAATAAAGTTTTGTCGCAATCCAAGCATTTTAGTTAAGTTATGATGCACAAGGGCAATGGAATGGATCCCACTCCAGTATCCTGACCTTTGACCCCATTCCGCCCATTTTCAATAGGGCTCGTGCTCAGGTGGTTCCCTACCACATACTAAAATTTCATCGAAATCAAACAATTTTTACGCACGTTATGACGCATAAAAGCAATGAAATGGATCCAGCTCGTATGTCCTGACCTTTGGCCCTATTTCACCCATTTTCAATAGGGTTTGTTCCCAGGTGTTTCCCTATCGCATACTAGAATTTCATCGATATCGAACCATTTTTACGCAAGTTATGACGCATAAAGGCAATGGAATGAATCCAGCTCCTATGTCCTGACCTTTGACCCTATTGCACCCATTTGCAATAGGGTGTGTCCCCAGGTGGTTCCCTATCACATACTAGAAGTTCATCGAAATCGAACAATGTTTACGCAAGTTATGACGCATAAGAGCAATGGAATGATCCCGCTCCTATGTCCTGACCTTTGACCCAATTTCACCCATTTTCAATAGAGATCGTCCCCAGGTGATTCCCTACCACATACTAAAATTTCATCGAAATCGAACAATTTTTACGCAGGTTATGACGCATAAGAGCAATGGAATGGATCCCGCTCCTATGCCCTGACTTTTGACCCTGCTTCGACCATTTTCAATAGGGTTCGTCCCCAGGTGGTCCCCTACTACATACTAAAATTTCGTCGAAATCGAACCATTTCCACGTGATTTATCGTGCGGACGGACGGACAGACGGACGGACAAAGCTGGAGCATATACGCTTCTTCAACCTACGGTTGGAAAGCGTATATGACTGAGAAATTTACTCCTTGTATTGGCGACCGAACTTCGAAAATGACCTGGCCGTTAAAGTTCTCGCAATGGTGTGATGTTCTTTCCACACCGCGAGACAGGAAAAATAAGGAAATCCCTTCTTCAGCGCTTCGAAGAACAAAAATGTGTGTGATGTTACGTTCCACGCGCCAAATTGACCCCGGCCCTCTTTCGGGGGCCGGGGGCATGGAGATGTGACGTGCCTGCCAATATGTGCCTGTCAGGAGATGTGACGTGCCTGCCACGCAGGACGCACATGAGATAAAGGCAGAGAGCAGCGAGAGCTCAGTTGGGAGATTGGCTTATTCCGGAATGAGGGTACCCGGGTTCGATCCCGGCGTGGACAAGAATGACGGAGAAATTTACTTCGTTATACGAGAAATAAATTTATCAAAGCTATTCAAAGTCAGTGGAACCAGTATGGAAAACAATAGTATCTGACCGAAGGAAGAAGGTTTTCAATCGGGTTTTTAATCCCGCAGATGTTGCAGTAAACGGAATCGTGAGCTTACGCCCTCTGGTTGCAGACTTGCGCGTTAAGAAAAATTCGAAATTATATGCAAAGGATTTCCCATTAGGAGCTGTATCCGGCGCAGAAAGAATTTTTCAAATTGGAGTTTTAGAAGCAGAGATATCGGGAGAAAGGCCATTTACCTTTACATCCGCTAGCGCAAAGTCTATGAATTACTTGAAAATTTTGATACTGTATTAAAAACATGTCACATCGGAAACTCTATTGAATAAAGAAAGAATTTTTAAAATAGGAACATTAGAAGCAGGGATATTGACAAAAATAAGATATATATTTACGCCCCCTGGCGGAAAAACCATGCAATATTTTACGAAGAAAATATTTCGAAAAGATTTATCGACGCAAGTGGCATCACTCCACGAAGGAATTTTTTAAATCGATATTTTAGAAGCTCAGATTTTACGGCAAATGCATCAGAAGCAAAAATTAACTCTTACGCCCCCTGGTAGTCAAAGTATTCTTTAACAAATATTAGATAATATATGCAAAAGATTTTCCATCAGGAGCTGTATCCGCTGAAGAAAAAGTTTTCAAATCGGAATTTTAAAAGAAGAAATATCGGGGGAAACGTAATTTATTTTTACGCCCCCTAGCGGAAAATCTACGCGTAACTTGAGAAAATAACTATACCTAAAATACTTTTCGACATAAATGAAATCGAAAGCTAAAATAATTTTTTCAATCGATGTTTAGAAGCAAATATATGGAATAGAATATTGAATTCGTTATCATCTGCATTTACGCCCTCTAGCGGCGAAACTGTGCATCGTAAAAAAAAACCAAGTGCGGGATCATCATTCGCATATTTCAAGCTTCCCAATGCAATGCAAAAAGAATTTTTCAAATACTACTAATAGTTACTGAGATATGGTGTCTAATGACCGACGGTCGGATGGACAAACCGATAGCATAAGCACGAACTTTTTTTACAAAAGACGTGATTAAAAATAAAAGGATTTATTCTGGAAAATTTGATTTCACTCAACGAGCCGCAGTTAACGGCCTAGGCGGCCGTAGGTTACCCACCACCGACCTAGACGTTTAGGTGAAGGGTTTTTTTACGATTTTTTTAAATTGAAATACGTGCTTCTCTATTTCCCTGGTACTTTCTTTACAAGCTGATAGATCTGCTATACTGACTTCATCCAGTTTTTTCACTTGAACTGTCTCCTACGAACTGTCACCTTTTCAAACACCTCGAAGCCTTTCAGCAAGGTAAATTCTTTACTAATCGAACGTCAGTTGAAACCTCATTCCACGAGTTTGTCACATTCCGAAACTCGACATATTTTCAAAACGCAACACATAAGCACTACAAATGCTCGGAACACATTAGGACCACATTTTAGAACGCAATGTGTGCCAGATTAAGAACACTTTAATGTGTTCTTATTTAGAACATATTTGGAACACATTTTAAGAACATATTTAAAGAACACATTAAAGTGTTCCCAATGTGTTCTTGCTGAGAACATACACTGCTGGACAATTGCTAAGGACGGATCATAAACGGCTATATAGCGCATAAAAAAGTAAGTGTGGTTGGATGCCAAGTGAAATAAAATAATGTCAGAATGCCAGGACATTACAAGAAAGACAATTTATTGTGCTCTGAAATCCAGAAGGCTTTGGAACGTGTTCAAGGGACAAACAGGCCATTTTGTGCAGAATACGTAAACGTGAAAAAAATGCAATTACCGTCCGCAGGCGTTCCGGCGTAAAATGTCAATACGGGATATGACCACCATGGAGGGCGATGCAAGATTCCACACGTCGTGTCATGCTTTGCACAACATTATCAAGCAGCTGTTGGGGTAATTTATCCCATTCCTCTGTCAGTGCACGGATCAGGGTGTCCTTGTTTATTGGAGGGCATTGGCGACCAGCAAGACTCCTCCCCAAAGCATCCCACACATTTTCAATGGGATTCAGATATGGAGAACGTGCTGGCCATACGAGGCGTTGAATATCCTCGCTCTCAAGACACTCCTGGACAGCGACTGTTCGATGACAGGTTGCGTTGTCGTCCATGAAAATGAATCTATCACCGACAGCACCACGGAACATGCGAACATGAGGTAGCAGAACATCATTAATATATCGTTGGCCAGTGATAGTCCCAGTTGGAAGCACGTAGAGGGACGTACGGCCATTGATCATGATGCCAGCCCATACCATGACACTACATGTCGGATATCGGTCCCTTTCCTGTATGTTTGCTGGACAATATGCAGTACCACTGTCACGCCAGATCAGTTGTCGTCGACAATCAGACGATAGACTGTATCTACTCTCATCTGAGAAGAGGACAGCAGACCAGTCGTTATCAGTCCAATTGCGATGTTGATGGCACCATTGCAAACGGGCGGTACGGTGACGTCTGGACAATGGGATGCACACAACAGGACGGCGGGCGTATAGTCCTCCTTCATGCAAACGTCTGGCGACAGTTTTTCGGGAGATCCGCTTGCCAGTAGCAGCCATAAACTGATTTGTTACCTCTCTAGCTGTGCTGCGCCAGTGTCTTTTTGTTGATAGCACTATGTACCGATCTTCTGCAGGTGTCGTACTGCAAACACTACCTCCCCCGTGACGTTTGCTACACTCTCCATTTGTTTGAAATGATTTCCAAAGCCTTGAAACAACACTTTGGCTGACGTCGAACTCCCTGGCAACATGTGTTATTTTTCGCCCTTCTTCAATCTTTGCCAATAATACGGCCACGCGTAAAATCATCTAGGTGATGTCGGGAAGACATACTGAAAATTGCAAGTTCGTCAATTGATTCTTACCCTTTCAACTTTGCGTTTGAACAACAACGGTCAATACGCGTCAAATCCTTTATGCCTCTTATCAGCGCTATGACGTCACGAACAAGTTTCTGCAATCCAAAATTTGTATACGCACAACACGTCTTACTGTATCCCGCATTTATGCTAATTTTCACATTTTCCTGACTTCCATTTTATGGTTGCTATCGTTGCTATTGTCATCCGTCCTTAGCAATTGTCCGGCAGTGTATTATGAAATGCGTTCCCAATGTGTTCCTATTTAGAACACATTCTAGAATGCATTCCGAAATGTGTTCCTAATGTGTTCCAATTTAGAACACATTGCGGGTAAAATGTGGAACACATTCTGTGCCAGATTAAGATTTCATTAAATGTGTTCCTAATGTGTTGGAATTTAGAACACATTGGGTGTAAATTTTGGAACACATTCTGTTCCAGTTTAAGAACACATTAATGTGTTTTTATTTGAAGAACAGATTGAGAACTATAACAAAGTAAATTTCTCTGTCATCTTTGTCCACGCCGGGGCTCGAGCCCGGGTCCCCTCAATCCAGAATAAGTCACTCTACCAATTGAGCTACGCGGACGTTCGTTGTTGCTGCTATCCGCCTTTATGTCGTGTGCGTCCTGCTGGGCAGGCACGTCACGTCTCCCCCCCGAAAGAGGGCCGAGGGCATGGTCTACGGGTCAACCGTGATCATGAATCGTTACAGGCAGCCATCCGCTGTAGAACGTGCTCTTGAAAACTCCCAGTCAATCTGGTGTGTGGAATACAACGTCACACACATTTATTTTTAGAAGCGCTGGAGAAGGGATTCTCTTATTTTTCCTCTCTCGCGGTGTGGAAAGAACATCACACCATTGAGAGATTTTGAACGGCCGGGTCATCCGGAAAGTTCGGGCGCCATTATAACGAAGTAAAATTTTCCGTCATCTTTGTCCACGCCGGGGCTCGAACCCGGGTCCCCTCATTCCGGAATAAGTCACTCTACCAATTGAGCTACGCGGACGTTCGTGGTTGCTGCTATCTGCCTTTATGTCGTGCGCGTCCTACTGGGCAGGCACGTCACAGAACATATCAGGAACACATGCGAAACATGTTTTGAATACCTTCTGGATCACTCATGAACAAAATGCATTGTATGTGAAATGTAGGTGTACCATGCCAGCATACTCAATTCCAAGTGTGTGTTGGGGATCAGAAATGTATTCCAAATGCGTTTTCCTCCAGTAACTAATGAAAATTTTGAAACTTCTCTTAACGATGGATTTATCCGAGACAGTTAATTGTTCAAGCTAAATTTACTCTTTTCAAATTAGTAGTATTGTGTGATAAAATATGTTTTTGATGTTTGCGGGTTAATTTTGAACCATGTTTACCAATGGAATTTTTCATATAAAGTAATAATAATATATTGCTTCAATCAGAGAAAAAAATGCCCATATAAATACACTGGCGGAAAGTGAAAAAAGAACACCAAGAAGGAATTGGCGGACGATCATGAAATTTACATATGTTAATGGGGTCTATTTTACGTAGGTGTGATGTTAATTTCGGGACCAACCGGTGAGCGCTTAAGCCACAGCACGGCATAATATGCAAATTATCGTCGGTGGTATTTAAGGAGTACGGCGAAGTGAATGTAATCAGTCGTCGGCGTACGGACACGTGCGAAGATCCTAAAGAAGCTGCAATGCCTGGACATGGAAGACGTGTACGATTTCAGCAGTTATCGGACTTTGAGCGAGGTCGTCTAGTCGGACTCCGCGAGGCCGGGTGGTCGTATCGTCGTATTGCGGAGCGAATTGGATGGGAAGTATCGATGGTGGTACGATGGTGGCGTAGATGGTCCGAGGAACATTCCCACACGAGAAGACGTGGAACCGGGAGTCACAGACGGACTGATCAGCGGACAGATCGACGCATAAGAAGAGCGGCGTTGTCAAGCAGAACATCCACTGCGACGCAAATCCGAGCGGCCGTTGCACCTGAGGTGACTGTGCGAACAATCCGCAACCGTCTACTGGATGCAGGACTGCGTGCACGTGTGCCTCTGGCATGTGTACCTCTGACTCCAGCCCACCGTCAGGAACGGCTGCAGTGGTGTCGCCAACGTCTGCACTGAAGAACACAATGGCGATCTGTCGTGCTCAAAGATGAAAACAGATTCTGCTTGGGAGCCTCCGATGGCCGTATGCGTGTTCGCAGACGCACAGGGGAGCGTCTCCACCCTTCTTGCATCCGCCAGCGACACACAGGGCCTACACCTGGTCTCCTGGTGTGGCGAGCGATCAGCTATCACTCCCGCAGACAACTAGTGTTTGTACCGGGTACGTTAAAAGCACCTCCTACATCAACAACATCATTCAGCCCGTTGTTGTGCCATTTGTAAGGTCGGTTCACCGTGGTGTTTTCCAGCAAGATAACGCACGCCCACACACGGCACGTGCAACGCAATATGCACTTGAGGGTGTGAGACAACTTCCATGGCCTGCACGTTCACCGGATTTGTCCCCCATTGAGCACGTGTGGGATTTTATGGGACAACGACTTATCCGGTCTCCACAGCCAGCCACGACCATTCCCGATTTACGCGTCCAGGTTGAGTATACTTGGAACTCAATACCCCAAACTTACATCCAACATTTGTACGACGGACTCCATGCCAGAATTGCACAGTGTGACGCAGTTCATGGCGGTTCAACCTCGTACTAACCATGTTACATGGAAATGTTATTTTTCAGTTTACCAGCAAATACAGCTGTATTTTGCCATAATGTTTTAATCACGTTATCCTCATTATTCCGTTATTATGTTGTGTAAATTTCTTTGGTATCTGACGTCTCCTTCTTGGTGTTCTTTTTACACTTTCCGTCAGTGTATAACGCAAACAGTCCACTATCCAGCAAAGTAATTCATTGATGTTTCTTTTTTAATTTTCAGCAAGGATTTTATTTAGTTTCCCAAACAACATAAGGGGCTTCTTTTGGTTTATAATTTTGGCGATGCGGTAAATTGAGCTAATGGCCTTTTTGCCCTAGTATGTAATACTTATGGCCAAGTGTGTATGTCTTTAGCAGAAGGCATCTGGCGACGATTATTTTGATTTCAAATACAACATTTCCTACCATGCTCTGGGTGTGAGCAATTTTCATCAATATTTTAGCATTTCATCTACAGTGAAAATTTTCCAAGTCAGTGAATACACAAAGACATCGCTCTTTCCACGTTTTAGCAGCACACAGCAACCGAAAAATTGTTACTCGATCACCGTTGGGGAATCGAATCCCAGATCTCTCGATATCTAGCCTAGCGCGTTAGCCTCACACCACGTCTATCGAGCTACAGGTGAATTTAGCGACCGAAAAAGAAGTGAATGTCGAAAGAAGAACAACCCTACGTTGTGACAATACCATATCTTCAATTCTTATGCGTTCTCCGAGGAGTTCGTGCAGAAAAATCAAGTCCTTTCTGCATTTTAAAGGGTCTGATATTAGTATCAAAACTGTTTCCCGACGTCTTGGGAAAGATTTTGGATTAAAGTCTTATAAACGGGCACATAAATTTAGACTAACCTCTGTCATGAAAAAGAAGAGACTCGACTTTACGAATGACATCAATCGTGGACTGCTGAAAATTAGAGCCAAATTCTTTTTTCCGATGAATCAATTCAGCGTCAATTTGAATCACGTGAAGCGCATGTTCGACGACCAAAAGGCGTAAAGGTTTGAAGAAAAATACACCGTCAGCATCGTGGGACATCCGCCTTGTCAGATTATATGGGGTGCTATGTCAGCATCCGGTAGCGCTTCATTATCGTTTTTGACGACTGGCATTACCATGATTGGTCCTTTTTATGTGGAAATGTCACGTGAGAAGCTATTAACTCATATGCAAGCGCACAAATGCACAATATGTATGCAGGATGGTGCTCCATGCCACAGATCAAAGACAGTAAAAGACTACCTGCAGAGGAAAAACATAACTGTGCTGGACTGGCCAGGGTAATAGTCCTGACCTTAACCCCATCGAAAATTTGTGGACCATTTTAAAAGACAGGGTAGCATAAAAACAGGCATCAAATTCCCAAGCTTTGATTGACGCGATAAAGTACGTATGGTGCAAAAACATTTCAAGTGACAAATCCCTCATTGAGAGTACACTGAAGAGCAATCGAATTAAAGATACCTGTCTAGTAACGTGTAGCACCACCTTTTGCCCTGATGACGGCGGCGATTCCTCTCGGCATAGACTCGACAAGACACCGGAAGCGTTGGGAAGCCATACGGATCCACGACCCCTGAACAAGCTCACACAGTTCAGGAAGATTTGATGGAGGGGTCAGAGCCTTGAACATCTCTCTCGATGGCATTCAGATGGGCTCGATGGGATTGAGGTCAGGTGACCTAGCTGGCCAAGGAAGCGAGGTCACGTCGGTGGAGTGTTCATCCAACCATTCGGATACAATTCGGGAGCTGCATTGTCTTGTTGCAGGATGAGGTCCATAGTGGGATGTTGAAGACGCACAAACGGGAGCAAATGGTCGTCCAGGATATCCCGGTAACGTTGATCTGTGAGGACGATGTCACACGTACCAAGGGTCCCATATCAGTCCACGTAAACATTCCCATGACGAGAATGCCACCCCCACCAGCTTAAAGAGTACCCTGCTGGCAAGAAGGATCCATCGCTTCATGTGGTTTGCGCCGTACTCGTATCCTGCCATCCGCATGTACCAACGTGAATCTCGACTCATCAGTCTAGGCAACATTTTCCCACATGTCAAGGGTCCATTGGCGATGTTCCCGCTCCCATGCTAATCTTTGCACCCTGTGATGTGCGGTCAGCAGCGGTACCCTCGTGGGACGATGGCTTCTGTACCCCA
Organism: Macrothele yani; assembly: GCA_039090855.1. Taxonomy (NCBI): domain Eukaryota; kingdom Metazoa; phylum Arthropoda; class Arachnida; order Araneae; family Macrothelidae; genus Macrothele; species Macrothele yani. The sequence goes on from CM077031.1 coordinate 92,249,338, forward strand.
TAGCGAGGAGATGGTTCTGGATGGTGTGGCTGCTTACACGTTTTTGTGCACCAGCGATAAATTGCCGAGTGATTTCTTGCACTTTGGCCCGTCTATCCGCTGTTGCAATGCGAGCTAGCCGACGATGAGCCCGCGCATCCACACGCTGTTGTCCACGGCAGTTGGCCCTTGCAGGGATGGTTTTACCGGATTCGATGTACTCACGGTGCACCCGTAACACAATGGCTCGTGAAAATCCCTGTGCCTGCACGACTTCCGAGATAGAGTGACCCATTCGTCGGGATCTGATAATTTGCCCATGATCAAATGTGATTAGATCCTTCGTCTTACCCATACTGCGTTCGACTCTTACTGATTCCCGTCGCATCACTCCTTATATTGTCGGATCGCTGCATACGTCATGTCGTTTCCGTTTACATGGCCGCCCACAGCGCCACATTTGCAAAACGCCAGCTGTCTCTAATTCAATTGCTCTTCAGTGTATGTCACATCGGATTCTGTTACGTTTTAAAAAACAAAGGTGTCCACACAAAGTACTGATTTCGGTCTTTTTGTGTTTCAAAGAATGTAAGTATTTACCTGTGGTATCATTTTTTACGTTTTCCAACCGTAGGTTGAAGAAGGATATACGCTCCAGCTTTGTCCGTCTGTCTGTCCGTCCGCACGATAACTCGCGTAAAAATGGTTCGATTTCGATGAAATTTTAGCATGTGGTAGGGGACCACCTGGGGACGAACCGTATTATTGAAAATATGCAAAATTGGGTCAAAGAGCAGGACATGGAAGCGGGATCCATTTCATCGCCCTTATGCGTTATAGCTTACGTAAAAATGCTTCGATTAAGACAAAACTTCATCGTGTTGTTCCGGAACAATACCTAACCGGTTCTGTTGAATATCATCGAAATGGGGTCAAAGGTCAGGGCATAGGTGCGAGATTCAGAAGGGTCAGGGCAATCGGTGCAAGATTTATCATACAGCCATTATTCTGGTAACTTGAGTAATGATTTCTGGAAAGCGTATCATAATCAATTGATTGCATCATTTTACTAACTTGCTTCAAATATCTCTGACTAGTAATTAGTTGTTACTTTGAAAATCTTAATTTTCAGTAAATTGTCAGGTGGTCTTAAATCTCTGCAAATGACTGCAATGTTTCTGAGATTGAAATTTTAAGTTTAGCTAATGGAAGAGAAAAGAAAACGGAGAATTTTTCCTGTAATTTTTTCGCCTCATTTACAATGCTCGTTTATCATACCAAAATGCAGGCACTTTTATTGGAATAACTTCTCTCTTTATTTTGTTTCTATCTGATCTTTCACAGACTCCAGCTTTTGAAATCCTGCTTTTTTTCGATTACATGAAGAAGGAAATTAGAATTTATAAATTCATTTGCTTGTAGCGAGTATGGAAATTGGTAAAACAGAGAAGATTTCCCTTGATGAATCTACTGCATAAATTTTCCATAATTTTACATTGCTTCATGATATTGCCAATTTAAAACTGTAAGTCCAAACATTTGTTAAACGCGAATGAAAAAGCGATGATTGCGTCCGTCACTTAAACCCCAAAGCATTGATTTTCGTATAACATAGTTCTTCCAACATCTCAGCATATACAGGGGTTGGACATAATAATATGAACATCACCCTCAGAGATGTGACTATTAACGCTGCTGCACACGTTGCAAACTCAAAGGTATCCACCACTTTTTCTTTGTTTAGAACCTCGCGATCCTGTTTAAGTGCAGTTACAGTGTCTTGTTGCAAAATTTCTTTCAGGGTGATGACGAAATGAGCGACCTAGTGGACTTCGCAAGAGAGCTAATTATTGGTTGCAGGTTAGTTGGTTTATTCGTGACAAGAGTCGAAAAGGTAGTTGAGGAGTCGAGATCTACTGTGTCTGGTATCATGACAGCATACCGTGTTCGTGGCAAAACCTCGTCTGCGAAACACAAGAATGGATGGAAAACGACCCTGACTGATAGAGACAGGAGAGCATTAAAGAGGATTGTTACCCGTAGTAAGAAGACCACTGCGCCAAACCAAAAATTAGTGCGGAGCTCAATCTGCATCTCCACACCCCAGTATCAAGGAAAACAGTGCGCAGGAAACTGCGCAAACAAGATATTCATGGCAGAGCTGCTATTGCAAAACCTCTGGTGACCCGGGTGAATGCACAACGTTGACGGCAGTCACAAGATATTCATGGCAGAGCTGTTATTGCAAAACCTCTGGTGACACGGGTGAATGCACAACGTTGACGGCAGTCACAAGATATTCATGGCAGAGCTGCTATTGCAAAACCTCTGGTGACCCGGGTGAATGCACAACGTTGACGGCAGTCACAAGATATTCATGGCAGAGCTGTTATTGCAAAACCTCTGGTGACCCGGGTGAATGCACAACGTTGACGGCAGTCACAAGATATTCATGGCAGAGCTGTTATTGCAAAACCTCTGGTGACCCGGAGTGAATGCACAACGTTGACGGCAGTCACAAGATATTCATGGCAGAGCTGCTATTGCAAAACCTCTGGTGACACGGGTGAATGCACAACGTTGACGGCAGTCACAAGATATTCATGGCAGAGCTGCTATTGCAAAACCTCTGGTGACACGGGTGAATGCACAACGTTGACGGCAGTCACAAGATATTCATGGCAGAGCTGTTATTGCAAAACCTCTGGTGACACGGGTGAATGCACAACGTTGACGGCAGTCACAAGATATTCATGGCAGAGCTGCTATTGCAAAACCTCTGGTGACACGGGTGAATGCACAACGTTGACGGCAGTCACAAGATATTCATGGCAGAGCTGCTATTGCAAAACCTCTGGTGACACGGGTGAATGCACAACGTTGACGGCAGTCACAAGATATTCATGGCAGAGCTGCTATTGCAAAACCTCTGGTGACCCGGGTGAATGCACAACGTTGACGGCAGTCACAAGATATTCATGGCAGAGCTGTTATTGCAAAACCTCTGGTGACCCGGGTGAATGCACAACGTTGACGGCAGTCACAAGATATTCATGGCAGAGCTGTTATTGCAAAACCTCTGGTGACCCGGGTGAATGCACAACGTTGACGGCAGTCACAAGATATTCATGGCAGAGCTGTTATTGCAAAACCTCTGGTGACAGGAGTGAATGCACAACGTTGACTGCAGTCACAAGATATTCATGGCAGAGCTGTTATTGCAAAACCTCTGGTGACCCGAGTGAATGCACAACGTTGACGGCAGTCACAAGATATTCATGGCAGAGCTGCTATTGCAAAACCTCTGGTGACACGGGTGAATGCACAACGTTGACGGCAGTCACAAGATATTCATGGCAGAGCTGCTATTGCAAAACCTCTGGTGACCCGGGTGAATGCACAACGTTGACGGCAGTCACAAGATATTCATGGCAGAGCTGTTATTGCAAAACCTCTGGTGACCCGGGTGAAAACACAACGTTGACGGCAATCACAAGATATTCATGGCAGAGCTGTTATTGCAAAACCTCTGGTGACACGGGTGAATGCACAACGTTGACGGCAATCACAAGATATTCATGGCAGAGCTGTTATTGCAAAACCTCTGGTGACACGGGTGAATGCACAACGTTGACGGCAGTCACAAGATATTCATGGCAGAGCTGTTATTGCAAAACCTCTGGTGACACGGGTGAATGCACAACGTTGACGGCAATCACAAGATATTCATGGCAGAGCTGTTATTGCAAAACCTCTGGTGACCCGGGTGAATGCACAACGTTGACGGCAGTCACAAGATATTCATGGCAGAGCTGTTATTGCAAAACCTCTGGTGACCCGGGTGAAAACACAACGTTGACGGCAATCACAAGATATTCATGGCAGAGCTGTTATTGCAAAACCTCTGGTGACACGGGTGAATGCACAACGTTGACGGCAGTCACAAGATATTCATGGCAGAGCTGTTATTGCAAAACCTCTGGTGACACGGGTGAATGCACAACGTTGACGGCAGTCACAAGATATTCATGGCAGAGCTGTTATTGCAAAACCTCTGGTGACCCGGGTGAATGCACAACGTTGACGGCAGTCACAAGATATTCATGGCAGAGCTGTTATTGCAAAACCTCTGGTGACCCGGGTGAATGCACAACGTTGACGGCAGTCACAAGATATTCATGGCAGAGCTGTTATTGCAAAACCTCTGGTGACACGGGTGAATGCACAACGTTGACGGCAGTCACAAGATATTCATGGCAGAGCTGTTATTGCAAAACCTCTGGTGACCCGGGTGAATGCACAACGTTGACGGCAGTCACAAGATATTCATGGCAGAGCTGTTATTGCAAAACCTCTGGTGACACGGGTGAATGCACAACGTTGACGGCAGTCACAAGATATTCATGGCAGAGCTGTTATTGCAAAACCTCTGGTGACACGGGTGAATGCACAACGTTGACGGCAGTCACAAGATATTCATGGCAGAGCTGTTATTGCAAAACCTCTGGTGACACGGGTGAATGCACAACGTTGACGGCAGTCACAAGATATTCATGGCAGAGCTGCTATTGCAAAACCTCTGGTGACACGGGTGAATGCACAACGTTGACGGCAATCACAAGATATTCATGGCAGAGCTGTTATTGCAAAACCTCTGGTGACACGGGTGAATGCACAACGTTGACGGCAGTCACAAGATATTCATGGCAGAGCTGTTATTGCAAAACCTCTGGTGACACGGGTGAATGCACAACGTTGACGGCAGTCACAAGATATTCATGGCAGAGCTGTTATTGCAAAACCTCTGGTGACCCGGGTGAATGCACAACGTTGACGGCAGTCACAAGATATTCATGGCAGAGCTGTTATTGCAAAACCTCTGGTGACCCGGGTGAATGCACAACGTTGACGGCAGTCACAAGATATTCATGGCAGAGCTGTTATTGCAAAACCTCTGGTGACCCGGGTGAATGCACAACGTTGACGGCAGTCACAAGATATTCATGGCAGAGCTGTTATTGCAAAACCTCTGGTGACCCGAGTGAATGCACAACGTTGACGGCAGTCACAAGATATTCATGGCAGAGCTGCTATTGCAAAACCTCTGGTGACACGGGTGAATGCACAACGTTGACGGCAGTCACAAGATATTCATGGCAGAGCTGTTATTGCAAAACCTCTGGTGACCCGGGTGAATGCACAACGTTGACGGCAGTCACAAGATATTCATGGCAGAGCTGTTATTGCAAAACCTCTGGTGACCCGGGTGAATGCACAACGTTGACGGCAATCACAAGATATTCATGGCAGAGCTGTTATTGCAAAACCTCTGGTGACACGGGTGAATGCACAACGTTGACGGCAGTCACAAGATATTCATGGCAGAGCTGTTATTGCAAAACCTCTGGTGACACGGGTGAATGCACAACGTTGACGGCAGTCACAAGATATTCATGGCAGAGCTGTTATTGCAAAACCTCTGGTGACACGGGTGAATGCACAACGTTGACGGCAGTCACAAGATATTCATGGCAGAGCTGTTATTGCAAAACCTCTGGTTAACCGGGTGAATGCACAACGTTGACGGCAGTCACAAGATATTCATGGCAGAGCTGCAATTGCAAAACCTCTGGTGACACGGGTGAATGCACAACGTTGACGGCAGTCACAAGATATTCATGGCAGAGCTGTTATTGCAAAACCTCTGGTGACCCGGGTGAATGCACAACGTTGACGGCAGTCACAAGATATTCATGGCAGAGCTGTTATTGCAAAACCTCTGGTGACCCGGGTGAATGCACAACGTTGACGGCAATCACAAGATATTCATGGCAGAGCTGTTATTGCAAAACCTCTGGTGACACGGGTGAATGCACAACGTTGACGGCAGTCACAAGATATTCATGGCAGAGCTGTTATTGCAAAACCTCTGGTGACCCGGGTGAATGCACAACGTTGACGGCAGTCACAAGATATTCATGGCAGAGCTGTTATTGCAAAACCTCTGGTGACCCGGGTGAATGCACAACGTTGACGGCAGTCACAAGATATTCATGGCAGAGCTGTTATTGCAAAACCTCTGGTGACACGGGTGAATGCACAACGTTGACGGCAGTCACAAGATATTCATGGCAGAGCTGTTATTGCAAAACCTCTGGTGACCCGGGTGAATGCACAACGTTGACGGCAATCACAAGATATTCATGGCAGAGCTGTTATTGCAAAACCTCTGGTGACCCGGGTGAATGCACAACGTTGACGGCAGTCACAAGATATTCATGGCAGAGCTGTTATTGCAAAACCTCTGGTGACACGGGTGAATGCACAACGTTGACGGCAGTCACAAGATATTCATGGCAGAGCTGTTATTGCAAAACCTCTGGTGACCCGGGTGAATGCACAACGTTGACGGCAATCACAAGATATTCATGGCAGAGCTGTTATTGCAAAACCTCTGGTGACACGGGTGAATGCACAACGTTGACGGCAGTCACAAGATATTCATGGCAGAGCTGTTATTGCAAAACCTCTGGTGAACACGGGTGAATGCACAACGTTGACGGCAGTCACAAGATATTCATGGCAGAGCTGTTATTGCAAAACCTCTGGTGACCCGGGTGAATGCACAACGTTGACGGCAGTCACAAGATATTCATGGCAGAGCTGTTATTGCAAAACCTCTGGTGACCCGGGTGAATGCACAACGTTGACGGCAGTCACAAGATATTCATGGCAGAGCTGTTATTGCAAAACCTCTGGTGACCCGGGTGAATGCACAACGTTGACGGCAGTCACAAGATATTCATGGCAGAGCTGTTATTGCAAAACCTCTGGTGACCCGGGTGAATGCACAACGTTGACGGCAGTCACAAGATATTCATGGCAGAGCTGTTATTGCAAAACCTCTGGTGACCCGGGTGAATGCACAACGTTGACGGCAGTCACAAGATATTCATGGCAGAGCTGTTATTGCAAAACCTCTGGTGACACGGGTGAATGCACAACGTTGACGGCAGTCACAAGATATTCATGGCAGAGCTGTTATTGCAAAACCTCTGGTGACCCGGGTGAATGCACAACGTTGACGGCAGTCACAAGATATTCATGGCAGAGCTGTTATTGCAAAACCTCTGGTGACCCGGGTGAATGCACAACGTTGACGGCAGTCACAAGATATTCATGGCAGAGCTGTTATTGCAAAACCTCTGGTGACCCGGGTGAATGCACAACGTTGACGGCAGTCACAAGATATTCATGGCAGAGCTGTTATTGCAAAACCTCTGGTGACCCGGGTGAATGCACAACGTTGACGGCAGTCACAAGATATTCATGGCAGAGCTGTTATTGCAAAACCTCTGGTGACCCGGGTGAATGCACAACGTTGACGGCAGTCACAAGATATTCATGGCAGAGCTGTTATTGCAAAACCTCTGGTGACACGGGTGAATGCACAACGTTGACGGCAGTCACAAGATATTCATGGCAGAGCTGTTATTGCAAAACCTCTGGTGACCCGGGTGAATGCACAACGTTGACGGCAGTCACAAGATATTCATGGCAGAGCTGTTATTGCAAAACCTCTGGTGACCCGGGTGAATGCACAACGTTGACGGCAGTCACAAGATATTCATGGCAGAGCTGTTATTGCAAAACCTCTGGTGACACGGGTGAATGCACAACGTTGACGGCAGTCACAAGATATTCATGGCAGAGCTGTTATTGCAAAACCTCTGGTGACCCGGGTGAATGCACAACGTTGACGGCAGTCACAAGATATTCATGGCAGAGCTGTTATTGCAAAACCTCTGGTGACCCGGGTGAATGCACAACGTTGACGGCAGTCACAAGATATTCATGGCAGAGCTGTTATTGCAAAACCTCTGGTGACCCGGGTGAATGCACAACGTTGACGGCAGTCACAAGATATTCATGGCAGAGCTGTTATTGCAAAACCTCTGGTGACCCGGGTGAATGCACAACGTTGACGGCAGTCACAAGATATTCATGGCAGAGCTGTTATTGCAAAACCTCTGGTGACCCGGGTGAATGCACAACGTTGACGGCAGTCACAAGATATTCATGGCAGAGCTGTTATTGCAAAACCTCTGGTGACACGGGTGAATGCACAACGTTGACGGCAGTCACAAGATATTCATGGCAGAGCTGTTATTGCAAAACCTCTGGTGGCCCGGGTGAATGCACAACGTTGACGGCAGTCACAAGATATTCATGGCAGAGCTGTTATTGCAAAACCTCTGGTGACCCGGGTGAATGCACAACGTTGACGGCAGTCACAAGATATTCATGGCAGAGCTGTTATTGCAAAACCTCTGGTGACCCGGGTGAATGCACAACGTTGACGGCAGTCACAAGATATTCATGGCAGAGCTGTTATTGCAAAACCTCTGGTGACCCGGGTGAATGCACAACGTTGACGGCAGTCACAAGATATTCATGGCAGAGCTGTTATTGCAAAACCTCTGGTGACCCGGGTGAATGCACAACGTTGACGGCAGTCACAAGATATTCATGGCAGAGCTGTTATTGCAAAACCTCTGGTGACACGGGTGAATGCACAACGTTGACGGCAGTCACAAGATAGTCATGGCAGAGCTGTTATTGCAAAACCTCTGGTGACCCGGGTGAATACACAACGTTGACGGTATTCACAAGATATTCATGGCAGAGCTGTTATTGCAAAACCTCTGGTGACCCGGGTGAATACACAACGTTGACGGTATTCACAAGATATTCATGGCAGAGCTGTTATTGCAAAACCTCTGGTGACCCGGGTGAATGCACAACGTTGACGGCAGTCACAAGATATTCATGGCAGAGCTGTTATTGCAAAACCTCTGGTGACCCAGGTGAATGCACAACGTTGACGGCAATCACAAGATATTCATGGCAGAGCTGCTATTGCAAAACCTCTGGTGACACGGGTGAATGCACAACGTTGACGGCAGTCACAAGATATTCATGGCAGAGCTGCTATTGCAAAACCTCTGGTGACACGGGTGAATGCACAACGTTGACGGCAGTCACAAGATATTCATGGCAGAGCTGTTATTGCAAAACCTCTGGTGACCCGGGTGAATACACAACGTTGACGGCAATCACAAGATATTCATGGCAGAGCTGCTATTGCAAAACCTCTTGTGACCCGGGTGAATGCACAACGTTGACGGCAGTCACAAGATATTCATGGCAGAGCTGTTATTGCAAAACCTCTGGTGACCCGAGTGAATGCACAACGTTGACGGCAGTCACAAGATATTCATGGCAGAGCTGTTATTGCAAAACCTCTGGTGACCCGGGTGAATACACAACGTTGACGGCAGTCACAAGATATTCATGGCAGAGCTGTTATTGCAAAACCTCTGGTGACCCGGGTGAATGCACAACGTTGACGGCAGTCACAAGATATTCATGGCAGAGCTGTTATTGCAAAACCTCTGGTGACCCGAGTGAATGCACAACGTTGACGGCAGTCACAAGATATTCATGGCAGAGCTGTTATTGCAAAACCTCTGGTGACACGGGTGAATGCACAACGTTGACGGCAGTCACAAGATATTCATGGCAGAGCTGTTATTGCAAAACCTCTGGTGACCCGGATGAATGCACAACGTTGACGGCAGTCACAAGATATTCATGGCAGAGCTGTTATTGCAAAACCTCTGGTGACCCGGGTGAATACACAACGTTGACGGCAATCACAAGATATTCATGGCAGAGCTGCTATTGCAAAACCTCTGGTGACACGGCTGAATGCACAACGTTGACGGCCGTCACAAGATATTCATGGCAGAGCTGTTATTGCAAAACATCTGGTGACCCGGCTGAATGCACAACGTTGACGGCCGTCACAAGATATTCATGGCAGAGCTGCTATTGCAAAACATCTGGTGACCCGGCTGAATGCACAACGTTGACGGCCGTCACAAGATATTCATGGCAGAGCTGCTATTGCAAAACCTCTGGTGACACGGGTGAATGCACAACGTTGACGGCAGTCACAAGTTATTCATGGCAGACTTGTTATTGCAAAACCTCTGCTGATCCGGGTAAATGCACAACGTTGACGGCGGTCACAAGATATTCATGGCAGAGCTGTTATTGCAAAACCTCTGGTGACCCGGGTGAATACACAACGTTGACGGCAATCACAAGATATTCATGGCAGAGCTGCTATTGCAAAACCTCTGGTGACACGGCTGAATGCACAACGTTGACGGCCGTCACAAGATATTCATGGCAGAGCTGTTATTGCAAAACATCTGGTGACCCGGCTGAATGCACAACGTTGACGGCCGTCACAAGATATTCATGGCAGAGCTGCTATTGCAAAACATCTGGTGACCCGGCTGAATGCACAACGTTGACGGCCGTCACAAGATATTCATGGCAGAGCTGCTATTGCAAAACTTCTGCTGATCCGGGTAAATGCACAACGTTGACGGCGGTCACAAGTCACAAGATATTCATGGCAGAGTTTCTATTGCAAAACCTCTAGTGACCCGGGTAAATGAACTGCAGCAAAATTTTAGGAACACCCGATGGCAATCGGACACGTGCCAACCTCACTTGCGTACACAACTATGACACACATTGCTTCATAAACAGCTCACTGCAAAGGATTCTCATACACCGAAGTAGCAAATTATTAGGAACACCCAATGGCAATCCGACACGTGCCATCCTCACTTATGTACACAATGGCAATCGGACACGTGCCATCCTCACTTATGTACACAATGGCAATCGGACACGTGCCATCCTCACTTATGTACACAACTATGACACACATTGCTTCATAAACAGCTCACTGCAAAAGATTCTCATACACCGAAGTAGCAAATTATTAGGAACACCCAATGGCAATCGGACACGTGCCACTCTCACTTATGTACACAACTATGACACACATTGCTTCATAAACAGCTCACTGCAAAAGATTCTCATACACCGAAGTAGCAAATTATTAGGAACACCCAATGGCAATCGGACACGTGCCATCCTCACTTATGTACACAACTATGACACACATTGCTTCATAAACAGCTCACTGAAAAAGATTCTCATACACCGAAGTAGCAAATTATTAGGAACACCCAATGGCAATCGGGCACGTGCCATCCTCACTTATGTACACAACTATGACACACATTGCTTCATAAACAGCTCACTGCAAAAGATTCTCATACACCGAAGTAGCAAATTATTAGGAACACCCAATGGCAATCGGACACGTGCCATCCTCACTTATGTACACAACTATGACACACATTGCTTCATAAACAGCTCACTGCAAAAGATTCTCATACACCGAAGTAGCAAATTATTAGGAACACCCAATGGCAATCGGACACGTGCCATCCTCACTTATGTACACAACTATGACACACATTGCTTCATAAACAGCTCACTGCAAAAGATTCTCATACACCGAAGTAGCAAATTATTAGGAACACCCAATGGCAATCGGACACGTGCCATCCTCACTTATGTACACAACTATGACACACATTGCTTCATAAACAGCTCACTGCAAAAGATTCTCATACACCGAAGTAGCAAATTATTAGGAACACCCAATGGCAATCGGACACGTGTCATCCTCACTTATGTACACAACTATGACACACATTGCTTCATAAACAGCTCACTGCAAAAGATTCTCATACACCAAAGTAGCAAATTATTAGGAACACCCAATGGCAATCCGACACGTGCCATCCTCACTTATGTACACAATGGCAATCGGACACGTGCCATCCTCATTTATGTACACAACTATGACACACATTGCTTCATAAACAGCTCACTGCAAAAGATTCTCATACACCGAAGTAGCAAATTATTAGGAACACCCAATGGCAATCGGACACGTGTCATCCTCACTTATGTACACAACTTTGACACACATTGCTTCATAAACAGCTCACTGCAAAAGATTCTCATACACCGAAGTAGCAAATTATTAGGAACACCCAATGGCAATCCGACACGTGCCATCCTCACTTATGTACACAATGGCAATCGGACACGTGCCATCCTCAATTATGTACACAATGGCAATCGGACACGTGCCATCCTCACTTATGTACACAACTATAACACACATTGCTTCATAAACAGCTCACTGCAAAAGATTCTCATACACCGAAGTAGCAAATTATTAGGAACACCCAATGGCAATCGGACACGTGCCACTCTCACTTATGTACACAACTATGACACACATTGCTTCATAAACAGCTCACTGCAAAAGATTCTCATACACCGAAGTAGCAAATTATTAGGAACACCCAATGGCAATCGGACACGTGCCATCCTCACTTATGTACACAACTATGACACACATTGCTTCATAAACAGCTCACTGCAAAAGATTCTCATACACCGAAGTAGCAAATTATTAGGAACACCCAATGGCAATCGGACACGTGCCATCCTCACTTATGTACACAACTATGACACACATTGCTTCATAAACAGCTCACTGCAAAAGATTCTCATACACCGAAGTAGCAAATTATTAGGAACACCCAATGGCAATCGGACACGTGCCATCCTCACTTATGTACACAACTATGACACACATTGCTTCATAAACAGCTCACTGCAAAAGATTCTCATACACAGAAGTAGCAAATTATTAGGAACACCCAATGGCAATCGGACACGTGCCATCCTCACTTATGTACACAACTATGACACACATTGCTTCATAAACAGCTCACTGCAAAAGATTCTCATACACCGAAGTAGCAAATTATTAGGAACACCCAATGGCAATCGGACACGTGCCATCCTTACTTATGTACACAACTATGACACACATTGCTTCATAAACAGCTCACTGCAAAAGATTCTCATACACCGAAGTAGGAAATTATTAGGAACACCCAATGGCAATCGGACACGTGCCATCCTCACTTATGTACACAACTATGACACACATTGCTTCATAAACAGCTCACTGCAAAAAATTCTCATACACCGAAGTAGCAAATTATTAGGAACACCCAATGGCAATCCGACACCTGCCATCCTCACTTATGTACACAATGGCAATCGGACACGTGCCATCCTCACTTATGTACACAATGGCAATCGGACACGTGCCATCCTCACTTATGTACACAACTATGACACACATTGCTTCATAAACAGCTCACTGCAAAAGATTCTCATACACCGAAGTAGCAAATTATTAGGAACACCCAATGGCAATCGGACACGTGCCATCCTCAGTTATGTACACAACTATGACACACATTGCTTCATAAACAGCTCACTGCAAAAGATTCTCATACACCGAAGTAGCAAATTATTAGGAACACCCAATGGCAATCGGACACGTGCCATCCTCACTTATGTACACAACTATGACACACATTGCTTCATAAACAGCTCACTGCAAAAGATTCTCATACACCGAAGTAGCAAATTATTAGGAACACCCAATGGCAATCCGACACGTGCCATCCTCACTTATGTACACAACTATGACACACATTGCTTTATAAACAGCTCACTGCAAAAGATTCTCATACACCGAAGTAGCAAATTATTAGGAACACCCAATGGAAATCGGACACGTGCCATCCTCACTTATGTACACAACTATGACACACATTGCTTCATAAACAGCTCACTGCAAAAGATTCTCATACACCGAAGTAGTAAATAATTAGGAACACCCAATGGCAATCGGACACGTGCCATCCTCACTTATGTACACAACTATGACACACATTGCTTCATAAACAGCTCACTGCAAAAGATTCTCATACACCGAAGTAGCAAATTATTAGGAACACCCAATGGCAATCGGACACGTGCCATCCTCACTTATGTACACAACTATGACACACATTGCTTCGTAAACAGCTCACTGCAAAAGATTCTCATACACCGAAGTAGCAAATTATTAGGAACACCCAATGGCAATCGGACACGTGCCATCCTCACTTATGTACACAACTATGACACACATTGCTTCATAAACAGCTCACTGCAAAAGATTCTCATACACCGAAGTAGCAAATTATTAGGAACACCCAATGGCAATCCGACACGTGCCATCCTCACTTATGTACACAATGGCAATCGGACACGTGCCATCCTCACTTATGTACACAATGGCCATCGGACACGTGCCATCCTCACTTATGTACACAACTATGACACACATTGCTTCATAAACAGCTCACTGCAAAAGATTCTCATACACCGAAATAGCAAATTATTAGGAACACCCAATGGCAATCGGACACGTGCCGTCCTCACTTATGTACACAACTATGACACACATTGCTTCATAAACAGCTCACTGCAAAAGATTCTCATACACCGAAGTAGCAAATTATTAGGAACACCCAATGGCAATCGGACACGTGCCATCCTCACTTATGTACACAACTATGACACACATTGCTTCATAAACAGCTCACTGCAAAAGATTCTCATACACCGAAGTAGCAAATTATTAGGAACACCCAATGGCAATCGGACACGTGCCATCCTCACTTATGTACACAACTATGACACACATTGCTTCATAAACAGCTCACTGCAAAAGATTCTCATACACCGAAGTAGCAAATTATTAGGAACACCCAATGGCAATCCGACACGTGCCATCCTCACTTATGTACACAACTATGACACACATTGCTTTATAAACAGCTCACTGCAAAAGATTCTCATACACCGAAGTAGCAAATTATTAGGAACACCCAATGGAAATCGGACACGTGCCATCCTCACTTATGTACACAACTATGACACACATTGCTTCATAAACAGCTCACTGCAAAAGATTCTCATACACCGAAGTAGTAAATAATTAGGAACACCCAATGGCAATCGGACACGTGCCATCCTCACTTATGTACACAACTATGACACACATTGCTTCATAAACAGCTCACTGCAAAAGATTCTCATACACCGAAGTAGCAAATTATTAGGAACACCCAATGGCAATCGGACACGTGCCATCCTCACTTATGTACACAACTATGACACACATTGCTTCGTAAACAGCTCACTGCAAAAGATTCTCATACACCGAAGTAGCAAATTATTAGGAACACCCAATGGCAATCGGACACGTGCCATCCTCACTTATGTACACAACTATGACACACATTGCTTCATAAACAGCTCACTGCAAAAGATTCTCATACACCGAAGTAGCAAATTATTAGGAACACCCAATGGCAATCCGACACGTGCCATCCTCACTTATGTACACAATGGCAATCGGACACGTGCCATCCTCACTTATGTACACAATGGCCATCGGACACGTGCCATCCTCACTTATGTACACAACTATGACACACATTGCTTCATAAACAGCTCACTGCAAAAGATTCTCATACACCGAAGTAGCAAATTATTAGGAACACCCAATGGCAGTCGGACACGTGCCATCCTCACTTATGTACACAACTATGACACACATTGCTTCATAAACAGCTCACTGCAAAAGATTCTCATACACCGAAGTAGCAAATTATTAGGAACACCCAATGGCAATCGGACACGTGCCATCCTCACTTATGTACACAACTATGACACACATTGCTTCATAAACAGCTCACTGCAAAAGATTCTCATACACCGAATTAGCAAATTATTAGGAACACCCAATGGCAATCGGACACGTGCCATCCTCACTTATGTACACAACTATGACACACATTGCTTCATAAACAGCTCACTGCAAAAGATTCTCATACACCGAAGTAGCAAATTATTAGGAACACCCAATGGCAATCCGACACGTGCCATCCTCACTTATGTACACAATGGCAATCGGACACGTGCCATCCTCACTTATGTACACAATGGCCATCGGACACGTGCCATCCTCACTTATGTACACAACTATGACACACATTGCTTCATAAACAGCTCACTGCAAAAGATTCTCATACACCGAAGTAGCAAATTATTAGGAACACCCAATGGCAATCGGACACGTGCCATCCTCACTTATGTACACAACTATGACACACATTGCTTTATAAACAGCTCACTGCAAAAGATTCTCATACACCGAAGTAGCAAATTATTAGGAACACCGAATGGCAATCGGACACGTGCCATCCTCACTTATGTACACAACTATGACACACATTGCTTCATAAACAGCTCACTGCAAAAGATTCTCATACACCGAAGTAGCAAATTATTAGCAACACCCAATGGCAATCGGACACGTGCCATCCTCACTTATGTACACAACTATGACACACATTGCTTCATAAACAGCTCACTGCAAAAGATTCTCATACACCGAAGTAGGAAATTATTAGGAACACCCAATGGCAATCGGACACGTGCCATCCTCACTTATGTACACAACTATGACACACATTGCTTCATAAACAGCTCACTGCAAAAAATTTCTCATACACCGAAGTAGCAAATTATTAGGAACACCCAATGGCAATCCGACACGTGCCATCCTCACTTATGTACACAATGGCAATCGGACACGTGCCATCCTCACCTATGTACACAATGGCAATCGGACACGTGCCATCCTCACTTATGTACACAACTATGACACACATTGCTTCATAAACAGCTCACTGCAAAAGATTCTCATACACCGAAGTAGCAAATTATTTGGAACACCCAATGGCAATCGGACACGTGCCACTCTCACTTATGTACACAACTATGACACACATTGCTTCATAAACAGCTCACTGCAAAAGATTCTCATACACCGAAGTAGCAAATTATTAGGAACACCCAATGGCAATCGGACACGTGCCATCCTCACTTATGTACACAACTATGACACACATTGCTTCATAAACAGCTCACTGCAAAAGATTCTCATACACCGAAGTAGCAAATTATTAGGAACACCCAATGGCAATCGGACACGTGCCATCCTCACTTATGTACACAACTATGACACACATTGCTTCATAAACAGCTCACTGCAAAAGATTCGCATACACCGAAGTAGCAAATTATTAGGAACACCCAATGGCAATCGGACACGTGCCATCCTCACTTATGTACACAACTATGACACACATTGCTTCATAAACAGCTCACTGCAAAAGATTCTCATACACCGAAGTAGCAAATTATTAGGAACACCCAATGGCAATCGGACACGTGCCATCCTCACTTGCGTACGGAACTATGCCATTGAGATTGCTTTTTAAAGAGCTTATTGCTAAGGATTTACATACACTGAAGTAGCAAATTATTAAGAACACCCAATATCACTAAGACACGTGCCCTCGTAACTTACGTATAGAGCTGTGACGTTAAGATGGCTTCATAAGCACCTCATACTATAAATTGAGTCGGGAAAATAAAGCAGTAATGTGGAAAATCTGCTTTATTGCTGTATTTACTTATGGTAGTGCTATATGTAGTGTGTGTACAAAAAAAAACTTACATCATTTGTAAAAAAAAATTAGAATAACGACGTCTTTAGACGGTCTAATTACAAAATTAGAAGCATGCTGAAAGTGAGTTTTATTCTCTACACCATCTATAAATAAGCAAAGACGTGCTATTTGAATGCCAGAGATCATCTTAAATCTTTAGTCACGAAGGCCTTTGAAAATATAAGTCTATTCTGCCGATGCACCTTCGTTAGCATAGGTGCACTGACATCCGTCTGCATCGGAACACCCTTCGCAGCAGGGTTCGCTGAACTGTCGTTTTAGACACACATCCGGTTGCCCCCTGGTTCATTCGGCCAGGGAGTTCTTCCACTGTAAGGTGTCGAGCGGCCCTTACGCACCTTCGAAGCCGACGTTTACCTGCCCCATCAATGGCACGTGGTGCTCAGCAGTTTCCACGTCGCTTATTCGCAATGGTGCCATTTTTCCAATCACGATACACTTTAGCCACAGCAACACGCGAACTGTCCACAGACTGGGCTGTTTCAGAAATACTGCCACCCTTGGCCCGAAAGCTGATAATCATCCTTTTTTGGAAATCTGATAAATCGCTCCTTTTATCCATGACGGCAACGATTGATATGTTTTCAGAATGCCTTCAGCACACCTTATATACCCTCCAAGCCAGCTCACGACGGTGTGCCTTCTTTCATTGGCTACGCGCTGTTGACGTCAAAAGTAGGAGGTGGTCACAATAATGTGACTCCCCTGTGTAGATTAGAAGCTTTCAACGTATACCGGAGCTCCTCACGGCTTGTCAACGATATGGTGTCGACTCCATTTCTTTCAAGCCCGTGGAAACAACTCACCGAAATCCGTGACCGTCAGAACTCTGATGATGTCACAATAGTTTGAATGAACAGATCAGATCATATATAGAGGATTTTAGGAAGGCAGTGTATGACCCCAGATCTTAAGCAACCCTTAGAAATAGGAAGCTAGGAGATTTGGGCTAGAGTGCCCGATAGGAAAGTGACACGGAAGCGAGGTAGAAGACGCCTTTATTTACTACCGGGGTGCCAGTACCCGGGGTCCGACGACTTAACGTGCCCACAATGCTCTTGTACATCAGATCAGATCATATGTAGAGGATTTTAGGAAGGCAGTGTATGACCCCAGATCTTAAGCAACCCTTAGAAATAGGAAGCTAGGAGATTTGGGTTAGAGTGCCCGATAGGAAAGTGACACGGAAGCGAGGTAGAAGACGCCCTTATTCACTACCGGGGGGCCAGTACCCGGGGTCCGACGGCTTTACGTGCCCACAATGCTCTTGTAGATCAGATCAGATCATATGTAGAGGATTTTAGGAAGGGAGTGTCTGACCCCAGGTCTTAAACAACCCTTAGAAATAGGAAGCTAGGAGATTTGGGCTAGAGTGCCCGATAGGAAAGTGACACGGAAGTGAGGTAGAAGACGCCCTTATTCACTACCGGGGGGCCAGTACCCGGGGTCCGACGGCTTAACGTGCCCACAATGCTCTTGTAGATCAGATCAGATCATATGTAGAGGATTTTAGGAAGGGAGTGTCTGACCCCAGGTCTTAAACAACCCTTAGAAATAGGAAGCTAGGAGATTTGGGCTAGAGTGCCCGATAGGAAAGTGACACGGAAGTGAGGTAGAAGACGCCCTTATTCACTACCGGGGGGCCAGTACCCGGGGTCCGACGGCTTAACGTGCCCACAATGCTCTTGTAGATCAGATCAGATCATATGTAGAGGATTTTAGGAAGGGAGTGTCTGACCCCAGGTCTTAAACAACCCTTAGAAATAGGAAGCTAGGAGATTTGGGCTAGAGTGCCCGATAGGAAAGTGACACGGAAGCGAGGTAGAAGACGCCCTTATTCACTACCGGGGGGCCAGTACCCGGGGTCCGACGGCTTAACGTGCCCACAATGCTCTTGTAGATCAGATCAGATCATATGTAGAGGATTTTAGGAAGGGAGTGTCTGACCCCAGGTCTTAAACAACCCTTAGAAATAGGAAGCTAGGAGATTTGGGTTAGAGTGCCCGATAGGAAAGTGACACGGAAGCGAGGTAGAAGACGCCCTTATTCACTACCGGGGGGCCAGTACCCGGGGTCCGACGGCTTAACGTGCCCACAATGCTCTTGTAGATCAGATCAGATCATATGTAGAGGATTTTAGGAAGGGAGTGTCTGACCCCAGGTCTTAAACAACCCTTAGAAACAGGAAGCTAGGAGATTTGGGCTAGAGTGCCCGATAGGAAAGTGACACGGAAGCGAGGTAGAAGACGCCCTTATTCACTACCGGGGGCCAGTACCCGGGGTCCGACGGCTTAACGTGCCCACAATGCTCTTGTAGATCAGATCAGATCATATGTAGAGGATTTTAGGAAGGGAGTGTCTGACCCCAGGTCTTAAACAACCCTTAGAAATAGGAAGCTAGGAGATTTGGGCTAAAGCGCCCGATAGGAAAATGGCACGGAAGCGAAGTAGAAAGGGGTAGGAAGACGCCCTTATTTATTACCGGGGGCCAATACCCGGGGTCCGACGGCTAAACGTGCCCATCCGACGCACGGCGGGTATTTATTGGATCGAGCGTTCGTACCTGCCTGGGATCGAACCTGAGGCCCTTCCCGTGGCAGTCACGAACGTTGCCCACTCGGCCACCTGCGGCCAACATACCTTTTTTGTATATGTGCAAGGTTGTAATCGCCTGCGAGTATCCGACGGCATTCCTGAGTTCAGGTATTTCACGTGCTGACCGGGGGAAACCAGTGTTTCCTGCGCATGCGTGGTAGAGGACAAAAGGGGCGAGGAGAATAGAGGGACACTTGAGCTTCGGTCGTCAAGTAGAGAGGGTCCTGGTTTGGACACCGGTTTTTGACAGAAAGGCTGCGGGTATCGCGGAAGTGCAGTGAGGTTAACGGGAAGGAGGATTCCTTCGTCCACCGGGTATCGCGGAAAGAATTGTGGGAAGGTAGCACGTGTTCAGCACTGGAACCTGAGCGGAAAGTCATCGGAAACCCGTGAAGCAAATGTTATCGGAATAATAAAGTCTAGCTGTTGTTTTTATTTCCGTGTACTGGACTGAGTTTCGTCGAGGTAGTTCTTCTTCTACACAAGGACGCCTTCAGCCGCTTTGGTAGCCAGATCGTATAGTAAAGGTAGCTCGCTATACGGTGGGAAACAAAATGTTTTATCTAAGAATTGATATGTCTGGCGCCACAACAACATCAAAGGTTACACGCATATCAAGACGTCAAAGTTGTAACGATAAAGCTCGCCGGTGTAGCCTAATTGGAAAAACATTCAACTACGGAGCAGGAAGACGCGGATACGGCAAATCGCATTTACGCTATAGAGGACTTAAAGCTATTTACTATCCCGCTCTTTTTTTTTTTTTTTTCTAAAACATCTCTCTTGAAAAATAAAAAAGAAATGTTCGCCTTTCCGAAAAGACGCAAAAGAAATACTCATTACATGCGAGATTTCGGTCTCATCTTTCTTGTTCATTTATTGAGTGTGTCCAAAATTAGCATACAGTTTGAACTATGTGGTTCTGTAGCTATTTTTAACAGCGATTCATGCCTTCTCATTTAATCACGTAACGCAATAATCCGTGGTGCACGTAAAATTGGATGAAATCTTCCACCCGGAGCTGGTTGTTGGCTTAATCATGAACAGGGTGAAATCTAAAATACGCTAAAGGTTACGCTTGTAGCTACTTGTGTATTTTATTCTTTCGGAGGGTTTTGCTTTTTAATTTTGTTGTAGTGATAATACCGCTATTCTGTAATTAAATTTGGGGAGCACGCGCTTTAGTAGATTGATCTTTTTTCTATGCAACCGCAGCTGCTGCTACTGGATAAGGATAATTCCCTCAAAGAGAAATCGATTTAATTCTGTGTATAACCGTACCCCGCGTGTGATATCTGCACACAAAATTACGAAACTTCACTTCTTAAGATGCCAGATTCGATAACTTCCCGTTTATTTATCAATACATCATTCTTTGATTGAACCACACTGCGTGGCTCAAAAGTCAATTACATTAAAGCGAATTTCCAAAAATAACGAGATACGGAACAATAAGATTTTTCATTGATAAAAATGTGAAAGTGATCGTTCATCATACGAGAAGTCACCCAATATTTTTCAATGAATAATTTGCGGAGGATACCAGCAGATGATAAAGTGGGTATTTACATTCAATGCGGCATTTGAAAAATAGCACATGCTAAAACGGAGCCACAACAAAAAAATAATACAGAGGTAACACAGGATTTTAGATTGTAATGCGCATAACTTTCGAATCATTTTTAACCCCCACTCAAAAAAAAAAAAAAAAAAAAAAAAAAAAAAAAAAAAAAAAACGAGAAAATATTTTTGAATTTTTCTTTGTAATAAACAAGTCATTGAATGTGAGAAGCAGATTTCCAACATCTCTGAAGCAATTGGCTGGTGTTCTGATCGAAGGATGATACAATATTCCACTGGAGACTATTCAAAAGCTGTATGAATCTGGAAAACAGAATGAGGAGCAGATTTCCAACATCTCTGAAGCAATTGGCTGATGTTCTGATCGAAGGATGATACAATATTCCACTGGAGACTATTCAAAAGATGTATGAATCTGGAAAACAGAATGAGGAGCAGATTTCCAACATCTCTGAAGCAATTGGCTGATGTTCTGATCGAAGGATGATACAATATTCCACTGGAGACTATTCAAAAGATGTATGAATCTGGAAAACAGAATGAGGAGCAGATTTCCAACATCTCTGAAGCAATTGGCTGATGTTCTGATCGAAGCATGATACAATATTCCACTGGAGACTATTCAAGAGCTATATGAATCTGGAAAACAGAATGAGGAGTAAATTTCGAACATCTCTGAAGCAATTGGCTGATGTTCTGATCGAAGGATGATACAATATTCCACTGGAGACTATTCAAAAGATGTATGAATCTGGAAAACAGAATGAGGAGCAGATTTCCAACATCTCTGAAGCAATTGGCTGATGTTCTGATCGAAGCATGATACAATATTCCACTGGAGACTATTCAAGAGCTGTATGAATCTGGAAAACAGAATGAGGAGTAGATGTCGAGCATCTCTGAAGCAATTGGCTGATGTTCTGATCGAAGGATGATACAATATTCCACTGGAGACTATTCAAAAGATGTATGAATCTGTAAAACAGAATGAGGAGCAGATTTCCAACATCTCTGAAGCAATTGGCTGATGTTCTGATCGAAGGATGATACAATATTCCACTGGAGACTATTCAAAAGATGTATGAATCTGGAAAACAGAATGAGGAGCAGATTTCCAACATCTCTGAAGCAATTGGCTGATGTTCTGATCGAAGGATGATACAATATTCCACTGGAGACTATTCAAGAGCTGTATGAATCTGGAAAACAGAATGAGGAGCAGATTTCGAACATCTCTGAAGCAATTGGCTGATGTTCTGATCGAAGGATGATACAATATTCCACTGGAGACTATTCAAGAGCTGTATGAATCTGGAAAACAGAATGAGGAGCAGATTTCCAACATCTCTGAATCAATTGGCTGATGTTCTGATTGAAGGATGATACAATATTCCACTGGAGACTATTCAAGAACTGTATGAATCTGGAAAACAGAATGAGGAGCATATTTCCAACACCTCTGAAGGAATTGGCTGATGTTCTGATCGAAGGATGATACAATATTCCACTGAAGACTATTCAAGAGCTGGATGAATCTGGAGAACAGAATGAGGAGCAGATTTCCAACATCTCTGAAACAACTGGCTGGTGTTCTGATCTACGAATGGTACAACATTCCACTGGAGACTACTCAAGAGCTGTATGAATCTGGAGAACAGAATGAGGAGCATATTTCCAACACCTCTGAAGGAATTGGATGGTGTTCTAATCTACGAATGGTACAACATTCCACTGGAGACTATTCAAAAGCTGTATGAATCTGGAGAACAGAATGAGGAGCTGATTTCCAACATCTCTGAAGCAATTGGCTGGTGATCTGATCTACGAATGGTACAACATTCCTCTGAAGGCTATTCAAAAGCTGTATGAATCTGGAGAACAGAATGAGGAGCAGATTTCCAACATCTCTGAAGCAATTGGCTGGTGTTCTAATCTACGAATGGTACAACATTCCACTGGAGACTATTTAAGAGCTGTATGAATCTGGAGAACAGAATGAGGAGCATATTTCCAACACCTCTGAAGGAATTGGATGGTGTTCTGATCTACGAATGGTACAACATTCCACTGGAGACTATTCAAAAGCTGTATGAATCTGGAGAACAGAATGAGGAGCAGATTTCCAACATCTCTGAAGCAATTGGCTGGTGTTCTGATCTACGAATGGTGCAACATTCCACTGAAGACTATTCAAAAGCTGTATGAATCTGGAGAACAGAATGAGGAGCAGATATCCAACATCTCTGAAGCAATTGGCTGGTGTTCTGATCTACGAATGGTACAACATTCCACTGGGGACTATTCAAAAGCTGTATGAATCTGGAAAACAGAATGAGGAGCGGATTTCCAACATATCTGAAGCAACTGGCCGGTGTTCCGATAGACGAATGGTACAACATTCCACTGGAGACTATTCAAAAGCTGTATGAATCCGGAGAGCAGAGTGAGGAGCAGATTTCCAACACCTCTGAAGAAATTGGCTGATGATCTGATCGACGAATGGTACAACATTACACTGGATATTATTCAAAAGCTGTATGAATCTGGAGAGCAGAATGAGGAGCAGATTTCCAACATCTCTGAAGCAATTGGCTAGTGATCTGATCGACGAATGGTAGAACATTCCACTGGAGACTGTTCAAAAGCTGTATGAATCTGGAGACCAGAATGAGGAGCGGATTTCTAACATATCTGAAGCAACTGGCTCATGTTCTGATCTGATCGACGAATAGAATATTCCAATGGATACTCTTCAAATGCTGTATGAATCGATTTCAAGATAATTGGAAGCTGTGTAAAAGGGAAATGGTGGTTCAATACTTTATTAATAAAGACATATGACCTACTTCTCAGGTATTCATACTATTTTGCTCAACCCCTGTATGTTTTTCATTATAAATGAGGGTAATCTGAAATCTTGAGTTTTGAATCCTATCTTTTTCTTTTTGGAGGCATTGGAAATTTTACAGTAGTACAGGATGCATGAGAATTATTGGACACATTACAAAATTATATAAAACAAAACATTAAATAGATAGAAAGAAACTGACTGTACTAACTTACAATGGAACCACACAAGTTAATAAATTTCGATGTGAGATCCCTTGGTTGCTCGTAGTACGTCCAGGTGATACTCGATTACATGCTATGTAATGGCATGCATCTGAGAAGTTATGGAGTTAATAGCAGTTAGATCTGGAGAGCGAGGAGGCCACGGAATGGGACCACCACGCCCAATCCATCTGTTGGGGAAATGCTCATTTAGGCACTTACGTACACACGTTCACCAGTGCGATGTCAAATTTTTTGATCTTAGGTATAGCGAAATTTTCTAGCATCTCCAAGTAAATGTCACCATTTATGCTTTTTTCGCAGAAGAAGAAAGGGCCAATCACTTCTCCTTTTGATAGGGAGCACCACACATTAACTTTAGGAGAATCACGTTCCAGTTCAATAGCAGCATGAGGCGGTTCACTGTCCCTTATCCTACAGTTGTGACGATTCACAATACCTGGTACATGAAGTGTGGATTCATCACTAAAAATTACAGTACTGAGAAAGTTTTCGTCGTTTTCCACCTGATTCAGCATATCCATAGCGAAATCGTATCGCAGAGTGTGATCATTTACACGCATCTTTTGCACTATTTGAATTTTATAAGCATGAAACTTTAATTTCTTGTGCAAGATATCGTGAACTATCGATTTCGGAATGCACAGTTCTCTGCTGGCTTTACGAACGGATTTCCTGGGGCTTCGTCGGAAACTTTCATTTACTTGGTCAACCGTCTCACCGCTGACTCTAGGCCTACCGGCTCCTCCACGATGTTCCGCATTGCCAGTTTCTTTAAACTGTTTCGTCCACCGCTTAATAGAATTCATTGACGGAGGGTTACAACCATACTCTAAATGGTACGGTCTTTTCACTTTAATGACAGACTTTAATTCCGCAAGCTATAACACACACACACACACATCGCCTTCTGCTGTACGGATGACATGATTACTGATTGCGCATTTCTCATACATTCCTCATCAGGCCACACTTAGCGCCATCTATCGGATTCTGGGAAAAACAATTCTGCAAAACAAAGATATAGAAACCGTGTTAGTAATACGTGACATAGAAAAACAGACAATGCTCATAGTTTGTTTTTATTTGTAAATAATTTTGTGACGTGTCTAATAATTCTCAGACACCTTGTATTTAATATTGTGAAATTTCATTTACACCTTTTTAAGGTCATCGATCTCCTTGAAAATCGTATAGCTGGGATTTCACTGTGTTTAGACTGATGCCTCCTACTAACCTCAAATTTCCAAAATTAAGACTGTTACAAAATTCCAGCAACATTAAGTTTTACAAATTTTGAAGATGACAATCCGATTTTTGGCGTAAATGTGACAAGGATGGTAAGTCAGATAATATCCGAAAAAAAAAAAAAGAAACGTTGTGCAGTGGTTAGCATACCCGGGCGTTTTCTGGGAGACGCGGGTTCGAGTCCCGCTCCAGCACGATGGAAATTTTCAGTTTTCGGATGTTATCTGACTTACCATCATTGTCACATTTACGCCAAAAATCGGATTGTCATCTTCAAATTTTGTATTATATGGCGTAATCCCGTATTTCTTTCATGATTTATCTGCTTCTCCGGGCAAACACGGGATAAGATTATTAACCTCCAGATTCGCTAAACATGAATGCCGGTTGCTTCGACTAGCGAATCCTGTGATGGTTAAATTCAAATTGATCGGAAACTTGAAACTTGGTCGTTCTGGGTGGTGTAGTGGTTAGCATACCCGGGCGTTTTCTGGGAGACGCGGGTTCGAGTCCCGCTCCGGGACGATGAAAATTTTCAAGTTTTCGGATATTATCTGACTTACCATCCTTGTCACATTTACGCCAAAAATCGGATTGTCATCTTCAAAATTTGTATTATATGGCGTAATCCCGTATTTCTTTCATGATTTATCTGCTTCTCCGGGCAAACACGGGATAAGATTCTTAACCTCCAGATTCGTTAAACATGAATGCCGGTTGCTTCGACTAGCGAATCCTGTGATGGTTATATTCAAAGTGATCGGAAACTTGAAACTTGGTCGTTCTGGGTGGTGTAGTGGTTAGCATACCCGGGCGTTTTCTGGGAGACGCGGGTTCGAGTCCCGCTCCGGGACGATGAAAATTTTCAAGTTTTCGGATATTATCTGACTTACCATCCTTGTCACATTTACGCCAAAAATCGGATTGTCATCTTCAAAATTTGTATTATATGGCGTAATCCCGTATTTCTTTCATGATTTATCTGCTTCTCCGGGCAAACACGGGATAAGATTATTAACCTCCAGATTCGCTAAACATGAATGCCGGTTGCTTCGACTAGTGAATCCTGTGATGGTTATATTCAAAGTGATCGGAAACTTGAAACTTGGTCGTTCTGGGTGGTGTAGTGGGTAGCATACCAGGGCGTTTTTTGGGAAGACGCGGGTTCGAGTCCCGCTCCAGGACTATGAAAATTTTCAAGTTTTCGGATATTATCTGACTTACCATCCTTGTCACATTTACGCCAAAAATCGGATTGTCATCTTCAAAATTTGTATTATATGGGGTAATCCCGTATTTCTTTCATGAACATTAAGTTTTGCCTAATAAATGAATATTAGAAATTCCTTAACATGTACGAAACCTAATACTGGACTTTCTCCGTGTGTGCGTCAAGTAATCCCTAGTTTTGCCAGTGAGCTGAAGGGTTATCCATGTTCTTTCTAAATTTTGCGAAATGTTTATTTCCTTGGCCTCGGCTTTCGAAGATGCTAAAAATGCTTTCTTGAAGACATATCATGGCAAATGATGTGTGTTAATATATGAATATCTGCTCAGACTCGCGTGACCTTTTCGATCACGCCGTCCTCTCTTTCCGCTTAATTGCGTTAGATGAGACACAGCAAGTCGAAAACTGCACTCACCGTAATTTAATTGTGACTATCCCATTCGAGCAAATGAGACTAGGAAAACACATAAACACAGGGAGATCCCATTCCTCCATTCTTCACCAATCTTTCAGCTCTCCCCACTGGCGTAATCCAATTTTCGTGCAAACGGTATCGCTAATTCGTGAAGAACAATATTTCCGTGGAAAGCGGAAGTTCTTTTGTCCTCTTCATCTCGTTTATGGAAATGCCTCTTTTGAAACATGCTCAAGCGAAGGACACATTGTTATTTGTTATGTGTTCATTTTATTATTATGATTAAAAAGGTGCTTAAATATTAGGTGTGCAACTTAATTCTCGGGCCCCTAAACGCAAGCGATCATAGAACGTCGGCAAATGCAAATAGCTGTGTGCGATAATGGCTGATTGCAGCGCCATCCAACAGCTTTCCAGGCGACCGTAACCGCTCACAGCTGTAGTGACAGAAGGGACGGAAGTTGACGGTGAAAGCCATGTCGCTCGAGAAGCAACATTTGAGGCACTGCCTCCTGTTTGCATTTCAGTTGCAAAAAAGTGCCCGGAAAATGATCTGTGCTGCTTTGGGTGAGGCTGCTGTGTCCTACAGTACGTGTAAGAAGTGGTTCCAGCGGTTTAAGCAGGGAAATTTCGATCACCGTGATGCAGGACATCCGGGACAGCCACAGAAAGTTGACGATGAGGAACTGGAACAACTGTTGGACGCGGATCCCTGTCGCACACAGTCAGAGCTCGCCCAGGAACTCGGCAAGCGCCTGCACAAGCTTGGACGGATTCACAAGGAGGGCCGTTAGGTGCCCCATCAACTCTCAGCTGCGAACAAGTCTAGGCGCTACGATGTTGCTGTGTCTTTGCTCTCCAGATTCAAGGAGAAGGATTTCCTCCACAAGATTTTTATCTGTGATGAGAAGTGGATCCTCTACGATAATCCTAAGCGGCGCAAATCGTGGGTTTATCCAGGTCGGCCTACCACCAGTACCGCCAAACCGAATACCCATGCCAGGAAGTTGTTGCTGTCCATATGGTGGGATCAGCGCGGTGTCGTACACTATGAGTTTCTCAAACCTGGTAAAACGGTCAATACTGAACGTTATTGTCAGCAACTCATTCGTGTGAGTAACGCAATGGATGCGAAAAGGCCTTACACCGGCAAGGGCAGAAGGTTGGTCTCTGATAATTCGTCCGAGATGGGTCAGGGTTCGAATCCCGATGAGGCATGGATGTTGTGTTTGTCTTACGGCACTGGCTCTCTCCCTTCCCTGGAACCAGTTGCCCTAAATTAGGGACGGGTGACTGCTTATAGCCCATTCAGTTGCTCACGGTGGTCGTTAAACCTCCAATCAAAAAAAAAATTATTTCAACACCGGATGCCATTTACGTTGCAGAAGACTTAAGCTTAGTATATGAGGAGATTTATAGTTCATAGTTTTGTCGCTAGATGGCGTTTGTGTACTCATGTTTGCAGCTATAGCTCCACTTCTAAAAACCCTATTGAGAACTTTCTTCTTCACTGTATGCTATTCGCTAGATGTGGAGCATCATCCTGTTTAAATAATGCAAAGATTTCCCGCTAGTAGGCGTAAATGTCAAAACCTTTTTTCTCGCTACCTCTGCTTCAGAGAGAGGTATTTGAAAAGTTCTTTTGCCTTAGCATCTTCCGTTAGAAGGCACAAAGTTACATTATCTTTCCTTCTATGTATATATATATCTTCTTCTATCTGTTTGATTTGAAAATATCTGTCTTCCTTGTGCTATGAGGAACCTTTTGTGCAACATTTGGGAATTCTCGTAACATACTTTTTAGCCGCTTGTGGAAGTAGTAGCTGTTTTCTCATCCCTACGTGCAGGATCGTATCCTAATAATATGACCTCCCTCGGAATTATAATGTACCAGCCCAAGCGCGTCACAGAGTCCTCGTGAGAAGGTCGACCACATGGAAATATACGCGGCCAGCCAGGACAGATGAGCCATAGTGCGTGACGTGAGTACAATGTGCAGAGATAGCGATCAGACGGACATTCAAAAAGGAATAATCATCTGCTACCCCGCCAAGGGTGGGATGTTCGCGAGATGCTGTAGTAAGGGAACGATTATCAGCTACAAGGAATGATCATCAGCTACCGCGCCAAGGGTGGAAGCATCTCAGAAACAGCAGACTTCGTGGGCTGTTCACGAGGTGCTGTATTAAGGGAATGATTATCAGCAACACGGAATGATCATCAGCTACCGCGCCAAGGGTGGAAGCATCTCAGAAATAGCAGACTTCGTGGGCTGTTCGCGAGGTGTGTAGTAAGGGAATGATTATCAGCTACAAGGAATGATCATCAGCTACAAGGAATGATCATCAGCTACAAGAAATGATCATCAGCTACCGCGCCAAGAGTTTAAGCATCTCAGAAACAGCAGACTTCGTGGGCTGTTCGCGAGGTGCTGTAGTAAGGGAATGATTATCTGCTACAAGGAATGTTCATCAGCTACCGAGCCAAGAGTGGAAGCATCTCAGAAACAGCAGACTTCGTGGGCTGTTCGTGAGGTGCTGTAGTAAGGGAATGATTATCAGCTACAAGGAATGATCATCTGCTACCGCGCCAAGAGTGGAAGTATTTCAGAAAGAGCAGACTTCGTGGGCTGTTCGTGAGGTGCTGTAGTAAGGGACTGATTATCAGCTACAAGGAATGATCATCAGCTACCGCGCCAAGGGTGGAAGTATTTCAGAAAGAGCAGACCTCGTGGGCTGTTCTCGAGGTGCTGTACTAAGGGAATGATTATCAGCTACAAGGAATGATCATCAGCTACCGCGCCAAAGGTGGAAGCATCTCAGAAACAGCAGACTTCGTGGGCTGTTCGCGAGGTGCTGTAGTAAGGGAATGATTATCAGCTACAAGGAATGATCATCAGCTACCGCGCCAAGAGTGGAAGCATCTCAGAAACAGCAGACTTCGTGGGCTGTTCGCGAGGTGCTGTAGTAAGGGAATGATTATCAGCTACAAGGAATGAACATCAGCTACCGCGCCAAAGGTGGAAGCATCTCAGAAACAGCAGACTTCGTGGGCTGTTCGCGAGGTGCTGTAGTAAGGGAATGATTATCAGCTACAAGGAATGTTCATCAGCTACCGCGCCAAAGGTGGAAGCATCTCAGAAACAGCAGACTTCGTGGGCTGTTCGCGAGGTGCTGTAGTAAGGGAATGATTATCAGCTACAAGGAATGTTCATCAGCTACCGCGCCAAGTGTGGAAGCATCTCAGAAACAGCAGACTTCGTGGGCTGTTCGCGAGCTGCTGTAGTAAGGGAATGATTATCAGCTACAAGGAATGATCATCAGCTACCGCGCCAAAGAATGGAAGCATCTCAGAAACAGCAGACTTCGTGGGCTGTTCGCGAGGTGCTGTAGTAAGGGAATGATTATCAGCTACAAGGAATGATCATCAGCTACCGCGCCAAGAGTGGAAGCATCTCAGAAACAGCAGACTTCGTGGGCTGTTCGCGAGGTGCTGTAGTAAGGGAATGATTATCAGCTACAAGGAATGATCATCAGCTACCGCGCCAAGAGTGGGAGCATCTCAGAAACAGCAAACTTCATGGGCTGTTCGCGAGGTGCTGTAGTAAGGGTGTATCAAGAATGGAGCGCTGGTACACCGAGTACCTCTCGACGTCAGAACTGTGGGGACCCAAAGGTCATAGACCTCAGAGGAGAACGTCCCCTTCGCGTCTGTTAAAGGGCAATCGACGCTCAACAGTGCAGCAATTAATCACACAAATGAACGCTGGGGCGCCCAGGTGCGCGTCGCTGATAACAGTAAAACAAACACTGATATGCATGGGTCTGTGGAGTCGCCGCTGCGTCAAGGTGGCCATGTTAACCCAGGTCCATTGGCAACGACGTCTGAAGTTCGCATGGGACTACAGTCATTGGACAGTGCGGTTCCCTTCTCTGAAGAATCAAGGATTGTATTAAACAAAAGTGAAGGGCGGTGGCGGATATGACGCCAGACACACGAAAACCAATACCCGGGCACGCTTGTCGATCAAGTACAGGCCGGCGGTGGCAGATAAATGTCTGGGGGATGTTTTACTGCGTTTTTGCCGACTGGCAGTACAATACCGTGCAAATTAGTTGGGACAAGCTATTTTATTCTCAGAATTGTAATGTGATCGCCAGTTGATGTCGGAAACCCACGTAAACCGGTTTTATCATCTGTGAGGTGCTGTGACTGTTAGAACTTGATAGTAAGAATGTGGTTTGACCGGTTTTAAACAGGAAATAGGCACTTCAGCTTCAGTTGTGAGCTTTTGTGTGTGACAGGTGGATGTTAGTTTTTGCTCTCTGTGAGTACGCGTTGCTTTCGTGTATTAAAAAATGGATATTTCCCCAAGGAAGCGTGCAAAAATAATTGCTCTGAAGGATCACACTTCTATGACAGTGAGAGATATCGCTTCTGCAGTTGGTGTAGGCAAATCAAGACTGCTTACGCGATACAAAGCAACTGGATCATCGTCTCCAAAAAGTAGAGGTAACTGTGGAAGAAAACGAAAAACAATTCTACGAACCGATAAATATCTAATCAGAAATAGTAAAATGAATCCAAAAAACAACAAGCACCGACCCTCAAAGAGATTTATTGGCTAGTGATTGTAATGTTAGTGATTCAACTGTACGCCGTAGGATTCTGGAAGTTGGCCGGAAGGCAAGAAGGCCAACGAAAAAACAATATTTGAATGCGAAAATGAAGATAAAACGTTTGGCATGAGCCAAAAGATATAAATCATGTACTGCTGGCCACTGGAAAAAGGAAATTTTCAGTGATGAAACTAATTTATTAGTGCAGAGTTACCAAGCAAATGTCATTAGACGAAGCAACTGTGAACCCTTAAGACCTGAACATGTCAAACAAACTGTAAAACACCCTCTGAAACAGATGTTTTGGGGTTTTTCACATCAAATGGCACTGGAAGCTTAGTTCTTGTTCAAGGTATGATGAATTCAGCCAAGTACGTAGAAATATTACAACGTAGGATTGTTCCATTCTTGCAAACTTTTGACGGGACATTTCAACATGACTCGGCCCCATGTCACAATTCGAAATTGGTCAAGCTGGAAAATCAAATTCATTTGCTTGATTGGCCTGGAAATTCACAGGACGTTAAATCCCATGGAAAACTTGTGGAATATTTTGAAGAGACGTTTAGGTAAAATGGACTGTACAACCAAAGAACGCACGATAACGAATGTTATAAAAGTGTGGTTTATGAAGTCAAAAATATGTGCACTCAATTAGTGGAGTCAATGCCAAAACGAATTCAAGAGGTCATTTCTGCTAAAGGAGGACATACTTCATACTAATACAGGTATTTAGCAGTGTATATGAAGGCATAGAATGATATAAAGGCATAGTTTTGGAAAGAAGAGTGATTTTTTACTTTGTCACAATTAATTTGCACAGTATAGTACCATAAGTGATCCTTTTTATGTGGAAATGTTATGTGAGAAGCTATTAACTCATATGCAAGTCCACAGATGCATAATCTTCATGCAGGATGGTGCTCCATGCCACAGATCAAAGGACTTCGTGCAGAGGAAAAACATAACTGTGCTAGGTAATAGTACCGACCTTAACCCCAACGATAATTTGTGGTCCATTTTAAAAGACAAGGTAGCAGAAAAACAGCCATCAAATTTCCAAGCTTTGATTGACGCGATAAAGTACGTGTGGTGCAAAGACATTTCAAATGACAAATCCCTCATTGAGAGTATGCCACATCATACTCTGTCAGTTATAATAAACAAAGGTGGCCACACAAAGTACTGATTTCAGTCTTTTTGTGTTCTAAAGAATGCAAATATTCATCTGTAGTGTCATTTTTTACCCTTTCCAACCGTATGTTGAAGAAGCTTATATGCTCCAGCATTGTCCGTTTGTCCGCACGATAACTCGCGTAAAGATGTTTCAACTTCGATTAAATATTAGTATGTGGTAGGGGGACCACTGGAGACGAACCCTATTAAAAATGGCCGAAATGGGGTCAAAGGTCGCGACATAGGAGCGGGATCCATTCCATTGCTCTCATGCGTCATAACTTGCGTAAAAATTGTTCGATTTCGATGAAATTTTCGTATGTGGTAGGGGACCACCCGGGAACGAATCCTATTGAAAATGGGCAAAATGGGGTCAAACGTCAGGGCACACGAGCTAGATTTATTTCACAGCCATAATCCTCATGACTTGAGTAATAACATGATTTCTGGTATGTTGGAAAGCGTATGATAATAAATGCATTGCATGATTTTACTAACTCGTTTCAAATGTATCTGACTTTTTGTGTTGTAAGGAATGTATGAATTCATCTACTGACTTGCAATTAGTTGATTCTTTGAAAATCTCAATTTTCAGTAAATTGGCAGGTGGTCTTAAAACTTTTGCAAATGATTGTGATAAAGACACATCGCTTATTCCTCAGGTATTCACATTATTTTTTCCCACTCCAGTACGGTTTTTTAAGGCCATTCCGTAGAAAGATGTGTAAACGAGGTTCCGCTGTCGTTGTAGGGACTGACGGACAGACCAGGTGACAGCATAATATACTTTTTTTAATACAGACATCTGACGTGGACCAGGAACATCAACAAAGATCTTCGCTCTTTCCACATTTATAAGTGAGTCACGGAAAAAATTTCCGTGACTCACTTATAAATGTAGAAAGAGCGAAGATCTTTGTTTGAATATAAGTGAGTCACGGAAAAAATTTCCGTGACTCACTTATAAATGTGGAAAGAGCGAAGATCTTTGTTTGATGTTCCTAGTCCACGTCAAATGTCTGTATTAATTATTCATTCGCCTTCTAGTTATTTCTTCAGTTGCTGCTTACCATCTTTGGTGAATCCCCAGCATTGTGCGGGGCTCCAAGAAGCAACCTGCCAAATTGGCTTGGCAGTTAGCGTGTGTGAGTCTGGAGGAATTCGAGGCCGCTGTGGTGTAGCGGAAGCATATCCGGCGCGTAACTGGGAGACCCTGGGTTCGACTCCCGGTGGCGGCTAATGAGAATTTTTCCGTGACTCACTTATAAACGTGGAAAGAGCGAAAATCTCTGTTTGATGTTCCTGGTCCACGTTAAATGTCTGTATTAATTATTCATTCGCCTTCCAATTATTTCTTCAGTTGCTGCTTACCATCTTTGGTGAATCCCCAGCATTGTGCGGGGCTCCAAGAAGCAACCTGCCAACTTGGCTTGGCAGTTAGCGTGTGTGAGTCTGGAGGAATTCGAGGCTGCTGTGGTGTAGCGGAAGTATATCCGGCGCGTAACTGGAGGACCCTGGGTTCGACTCCCGGTGGCGGCTAATGAGAATTTTTCCGTGACTCACTTATAAACGTGGAAAGAGCGAAAATCTCTGTTTGATGTTCCTGGTCCACGTCAAATGTCTGTATTAATTATTCATTCGCCTTCTAATTATTTCTTCAGTTGCTGCTTACCATCTTTGGTGAATCCCCAACATTGTGCGGGGCTCCAAGAAGCAACCTGCCAAATTGGCTTGGCAGTTAGCGTGTGTGAGTCTGGAGGAATTCGAGGCCGCTGTGGTGTAGCGGAAGCATATCCGGCGCGTAACTGGGAGACCCTGGGTTCGACTCCCGGTGGCGGCTAATGAGAATTTTTCCGTGACTCACTTATAAACGTGGAAAGAGCGAAAATCTCTGTTTGATGTTCCTGGTCCACGTCAAATGTCTGTATTAATTATTCATTCGCCTTCTAATTATTTCTTCAGTTGCTGCTTACCATCTTTGGTGAATCCCCAACATTGTGCGGGGCTCCAAGAAGCAACCTGCCAAATTGGCTCGGCAGTTAGCGTGTGTGAGTCTGGAGGAATTCGAGGCCGCTGTGGTGTAGCGGAAGCATATCCGGCGCGTAACTGGGAGACCCTTGGTTCGACTCCCGGTGGCGGCCAATGAGAATTTTTCCGTGACTCACTTTAAACGTGGAAAGAGCGAAGATCTTTGTTTGATGTTCCTGGTCCACGTTAAATGTCTGTATTAATTATTCATTCGCCTTCTAATTATTTCTTCAGTTGCTGCTTACCATCTTTGGTGAATCCCCAACATTGTGCAGGGCTCCAAGAAGCAACCTGTCAAATTGGCTTGGCAGTTAGCGTGTGTGAGTCTGGAGGAATTCGAGGCCGCGGTGGTGTAGCGGAAGCATATCCGGCGCGTAACTGGAAGACCCCGGGTTCGACTCCTGGTGGCGGCCGATGAGAATTTTTCCGTGTCTCACTTATAAACGTGGAAAGAGCGAAGATCTTTGTTTGACTTTTTTTTTTTTAAGAGATGTGCTAAAAATATTTTTTTTTTAACTTAAGTCAGATTAGAAAATTCGAGTGCAGAGGCAATGGTCGACCTTGAAAGGGATTATTCGTACTGAAACGAGAAACAAAACTGATGCTAAATTTTCTTTCTTGCTCAGTTTTGGAAGCTGACTACCTAACTCTTACCTGTTACAGTATTCGGAATCTTTTTCCAAAAAAAAAAAAAAAAAAAAATTAAAGTAGAGTAGAAAGTTCGGTTTCATGTTCAAGTTCGTCCAAGTTACATGCTGATCAACCTTTGCAGTTGGCAATGCATGTAATTTTCTCTTGGGTTAACATTAAGGTAGAATGTGATGCTTTAGAAATTCTGAGATGCGTTTTTATCTTTCATTCTACAAGGGGGAGCGGGAGGAGGACGGGTTCCTGGGTGGTTTCGACTTGCGGAACTGTTTTAGAGCCAGGAGTACTCCTACTTGGATTTCCACATTTCATCGATTTCCGTTTGGAAGGAAGCACGGTAGGTCGTTTTTCCAGCAAAGCTGCCTTGCCTTTGTCCAGCGTGTGTTGGAAGAAAGATCCTTCGCTGGCAGCGAGCAAGCAGGGCGCTTCAGATAAAGCAACGGAAGGACAATCTCCCCAAACGATCTTCGACACTTTCGGTTGCGCTACCCCCTCAGTACGGAGTCCAATTGAGAGAAATCCACTTGTGCGCTATCTACCTTGACACACACGTGACTCCCGCGCTCTTGAACGTCGTCTATCGATTTCGGAAACTTTTCGAAGACTTTTTTTTTTTTTGTACTCCATCAGAGCAGGTACCTCGCAAGGCAAAGCTTTTTTTATTCCGGAAACGTTGCAGCGATGAGTCATTCTTTACTTTCCCTTTTTAATAATAAGATTTATCTCCAGGCATGCAAAGGAGCGCAGACGCGAAGAAAGAGAGCGAGAAAAGTCCCCTTGTACTTGAAGCCCTTAGATACTTGGTAAAAAAAAAAAATTCCTAATGAGCTACTGGAGTTCACATTGTTTTATTTGTTTAATATGACCTTATTTTGAATATGTTAAAAGTAAAAGTATTTTTAAATATTAACATCAGTGATGAGCATGGGACTGGGCTATGACAAAAAAAAAAACCGGGAAACAGATTCGGGCCAGACCCCGACCGGGGCGGGCTTTTATATAAAATCTTTGACTAAACCCGGGCCGGTACCAGAGATGAAAACGGGTCACGGGTCAATGGGTCGGGTCAAGGTGTTTCTGACCCGATTTGGACCCGGTTTTATTTCAGTTTTATTTTTGAAAAAAGAAAAATATATTCCAAAGAAAAATGCGCGTTGTGGAATGTAGTCGATAATGGTGCCCAAGGATTTGCCATGCATAAATATTGTCGTCTCTTTCTTAAAGCAAGGAAGATTTTTTTTTTTTTCGCTTGGAGGTTTAACGACCACCGTGAGCAACTCAATGGGCTATAAGCAGTCGCCCGTCCCTAATTTAGGGTCACTGGTTCCAGGGAAGGGAGAAAGCCAGTGCCGTAAGACAAACACAACAACCATGCCTGACCGGGATTCGAACCCGGACCCCTTACGGACGAATGATCAGAGGCCGGCGCCTTAGACCACTGCGCCAGCGGGGCGGCACAAAGATTTCCACCAACCGACGTCAGACACACCGAAACCATATCGTAAAAAGATACTTCCATTGCGTTCATTTACAGTGCGGTTGTCCAGGGCAAGGTACAGGCAAACGCCATTCGCCAGCTTCTCAGCTGATTCACTCTTTCCGTGCAAAGTTCACTGTATGACTAGGAGTTACTTTTCACATCGCATCTTTTGCATTGAGCATTCAGAGGTTTTCGTTTGACGTGCTGACATCCCTTTCCATTTCTCTGCCAGCGTGTCACATTGTAAGACTGAGAGTTACTTTTCACATCGCATCTTTTGCATTGAGCATTCAGAGGTTTTCGTTTGACGTGCTGACATCCCTTTCCATTTCTCTGCCAGCGTGTCACATTGTGAGACTGAGAGTTACTTTTCACATCGCATCTTTTGCATTGAGCATTCGGAGGTTTTCGTTTGACGTGCTGACATCCCTTTCCATTTCTCTGCCAGCGTGTCACATTGTATGACTGAGTTACTTTTCACATCGTATCTTTGGCATTGAGCATTCAGAGGTTTTCGTTTGACGTGCTGACATCCCTTTCCATTTCTCTGCCAGCGTGTCACATTGTAAGACTGAGAGTTACTTTTCACATCGCATCTTTTGCATTGAGCATTCGGAGGTTTTCGTTTGACGTGCTGACATCCCTTTCCATTTCTCTGCCAGCGTGTCACATTGTGAGACTGAGAGTTACTTTTCACATCGCATCTTTTGCATTGAGCATTCGGAGGTTTTAGTTTGACGTGCTGACATCCCTTTCCATTTCTCTGCCAGCGTGTCACATTGTAAGACTGAGAGTTACTTTTCACATCGCATCTTTTGCATTGAGCATTCAGAGGTTTTTGTTTGACGTGCTGACATCCCTTTCCATTTCTCTGCCAGCGTGTCACATTGTAAGACTGAGAGCTACTTTTCACATCGCATCTTTTGCATTGAGCATTCAGAGGTTTTTGTTTGACGTGCTGACATCCCTTTCCATTTCTCTGCCAGCGTGTCACATTGTAAGACTGGGAGTTTCTTTTCACATCGCATCTCTTGCATTGGGCGTTCAGAGGTTTTCGTTTGACGTGCTGACATCCCTTTCCATTTCTCTGCCAGCGTGTCACATTGTGAGACTGAGAGTTACTTTTCATATCGCATCTTTTGCATTGAGCATTCGGAGGTTTTCGTTTGACGTGCTGACATCCCTTTCCATTTCTCTGCCAGCGTGTCACATTGTAAGACTGAGAGTTACTTTTCACATCGCATCTTTTGCTTTGAACATTCAGAAGTTTTCGTTTGACGTGCTGACATTCCTTTCCATTTCTCTGCCAGCGTGTCACATTGTAAGACTGAGAGTTACTTTTCACATCGCATCTTTTGCATTGAGCATTCGGAGGTTTTCGTTTGACGTGCTGACACCCCTTTCCATTTCTCTGCCAGCGTGTCACATTTTAAGACTGAGAGTTACTTTTCATATCGCATCTTTTGCTTTGAACATTCAGAGGTTTTCTTTTGACGTGCTAACATTCCGTTCCATTGCATGTCATATCAGGAATTAATGTCTTATTCGTTAAAATGATTGAATTTAATATCAAGGAGATGGAAAAGCGCATAGAGGCCAACAAATACGTGCCTGTAGAAACCAAAAATGGGAAGAGTGAATGCTGGAATTTGTGTCGTCTCACTAAGAGACCACAATAAGTTTCACAGCTGCACCTATTTTTACAAGCTTGTGATAAGTTGAAAGTTTCCAATGACGAAGTAAATTTTTCCAACGTTTTTATGCCAGGAGCGGGATTCGAATCCACAGCTCTGAACTCCGGAGCTGTGAGTGCTATCCGCTATACACTATATTGAGAAAAATCACCGGACACCTAGAAGAGAAACACAACATAGCATGTATTGACATACATTAGTACGGTGTCGGTCCACCTTTGGCCTTAATGCATGCACTGACCCTTCGAGACATGCTTTCGACAAGGTTTTGGAACACAGCGATAGGTATGCGCTTTCATTCAGTACATAATACTGCCGCTAACTGTTGCTTAGTAGTAAGCCTTGGATCCAAACTTCTTATGCGGCACTGTAATTCATCCCAAAGGTGCTCTATGGGGAAAAGATCAGGGCTCTGCGCTGGCCAGTCCACACACGATACGGAATTATCGTTAAACCGCGCCGTAACAGACCTTGCTTTATGGCTCGGTGCATTGGTACCAACAGCACTCGGTTCCATAGTATTGCCACAGAGTTGGTAGGGCATAATTGTCCAGCATATCGAGGTAGACGTACTGGTTAACAGGTTTGTCCACGATAACCGATGGGCCGTGACCATGAATCGCCGCAGGAAGCATCGACTGAAGAACGTACTCTTGAGAACTCCCAGTCAATCTAGTGTGTGGAATGCAACGTCACACACACACCCATTATTCGAAGCGCTGGAGAAGGGATTCCCTTATTTTTCCTCTCTCGCGGTGTCGAAAGAACATCACACCATTGCGAGATCTAGAACGGCCGGGTCATCCAGAAAGTTCGGGCGCCATTATAACGAAGTAAATTTCTCCGTCATTTTTGTCCACGCCGGGGCTCGAACCTGGGTTCCCTCATTCCGGAATAAGTCACTCTACCAATTGAGCTACGCGGACGTTCGTTGTCGCTGCTATCTGCCATTGTGTCGTGTGCGTCCTGCTGGGCAGGCACGTCACAGTAGGTTATTTGACAATTGTTCCACCCCTAGGACCTAAAATGCGTGTATGTCGGTATTGGAGATTGTACGTGTATGGCATGAGTAGTTGCCCCGTCTTCGCCACAAGTGAAGTGATTTGAACGAAATAATACGTATGAAGTAAGTACGAATGGAATGTTTATTTCGGTTAGAGATACGCAATTCGTCCATCTCCAGTACAGTATTCTCGTCCATAACATACGTTTCCCTGTCCAAAATAATTACCCCACTATAACCACAAGCACATATTAGCACTACACTTACCGTTCAACAACTCAGGGTGCACTGCGGAATATTACAGAAATTTGCGAACTCTTGACATTTTCGCAGTACTTCTCAAGTGTTTTTGTCCATTACTTGTCCGATTCGAACAATGGACTAGCGAGCGATTGACTCCTTTATTGAGTCTCCAGCGTTGAAATCTGATGCTACCTGCGAGAGTGTCGCGTGAAACGATTTTTGACAGCCGACGATGGTCACGTTCACCCAATGTCTTTTTACGGCCACGCTGGTGTCGTAGGTCGGAGGTTTTGCCGGAATTCTTGTGGTCACGGGTACACCCTTGCAATGGTCGTTCGTAAAAATCCGTACTTCGTTTCTACCTCCGAAATACTATGGCCCATCTCACGAGCGCCAACTATGACACCGCGTTGAAAATCGCTAAAATCGTTATAACTTGTCATTCTCATGCCGAAAACAGCTCTGACAGCAGGCAAGGATGTCTATCGCTTTATATACGCACTGGCGAAAGCAACCGAGTACGCGCATAGGTGACGTTGCTATGTATTGTGCATAAGCTCGTCTGTACCAGTTTTTCTGGCACTTCAGTGTATACTTCACACGACAGGACCTGAACTATCTGGAATATTCTTGATTTAAATAAAGCTCTCCAACTACCCACTGTACGAACGTTCTGCAACATTCTACAAACGTCTAACCCATTCTTGCCGCTTTTAGAACATTCTACACGACACTTCGGTCTTTGTCTGCTATGTTGCATGGCCGACGTTTCTAGACATAGCTTTTGGCACACAAACAACACTATATACCAACAAGTAATTGGACACCCCTGCAATCGACGATATCTGCGGTCCTGATACACGTCACGGCCTCCGCTGTTAAATATCGTGTGGGAAACAACAACGCAACCAGTCGCATGCAAGATGCCACGCAGTTCGGAGCTCTCTGATTTCGAGAAAGGTGTAATCGTCGGGTATAACAGAATTGGCCGATCCACACGTGACATATCCAGCAAGTTGATGTACCCAAAATCGACAGTGGCCTACGTGATTGGCAAGTGGAAAATGAGAGGTGACTGTCGAAATGTGCCCCGACCCGGCAGACCCACAAAACTGGGAGTTACAGACCGACGAGTGCTGGCCACAGAAATTCGGAAGAACCGCACCAAATCGATGGGCCACATCCGCGAGGAGTTTCAACAGGC
Source organism: Macrothele yani (assembly GCA_039090855.1). Lineage (NCBI taxonomy): Eukaryota > Metazoa > Arthropoda > Arachnida > Araneae > Macrothelidae > Macrothele > Macrothele yani. The sequence continues at coordinate 92,291,013 of CM077031.1, forward strand.
ATCCGGGAGTGTTCTTTCGATGAATACCGTCCGTAACGAAGACCATCTGCTCGGTTATCATGGACGTGCTGCCGCCCACAAGCCTTTGATCACCAAGTCCAATAGCGCTGCTCGGCTAACGTGGTGCAAAGAACGTCGACAGTGGACCGTTGAACAGTGGAAACAGGTTCTATGGAGCGACGAATCAAGGTTCACCCTCTACCGTTCAGGATGGCAGGGTCTGGGTTTGGCGTCTGCCTGGAGAACGCCTCGTGCCGGAATGTATTGTGCCAACTGTGAAGTTCAGCGGCGGTGGAATTATGTTACGGGGGTGTTTCTCCTGGTATGGCACGGGACCCTTGGTCGCAATTCCGGGAAGACTCAACGCCGAGACCTACTGCACCATTTTGGATGACCATGCGCTTCCTACGTTGTGGCAGTTTTATGGGGTGTATCCATGTTACTTTCAAGATGACAATGCCACCTGTCATGTTGCGAGGTCCACCATGGCTTGGTATGGTGACAATGGGGTTAATCGAATAGACTGGCCTGCGCAGAGCCCGAACCTTAACCCTACCAAGCACCTCTGGGACGAGTTGGAGCGTCGACTTAAGGGGTGCCTCCACCGTCAGAAATCGGCGAAGAAACTGACCTACCTTCTCCAAGCCGAGTGGAAGAAAATACCGCTAGCCTTCGTACAACGCCTGGTTGAGAATATGCACCGGAGGGTCGTAGCTGTAAACGCCGTTCGTGGAGGCTCCACCAACTCTTGAAGGAAAATAAACTTCGTTTTCCTTTGCTATCACAGGTGTCCAATTACTTGTTGGTAGACAGTGTAATCGCATTGCGTTTGAATGGCATTATTAAATAATTGAATTATATCCTCTTCCTTGTAACGCATTACAGATTGATTCCATTACCTTGGGCAAACCACACTTGGGATTACCTTGTAATGCATTACACGTTAACTTCCATAACTTTGTAATGTATTCCTGCCCAACTCTGGCCGAAGACATAAATTTATGGGGAATTTATCAGATACCTTGTGAATGTGGACTTTCATATATACACTGCTGGACAATTGCTAAGGACGGATCATAAACTGCTATATAGCGCATAAAAAAGTAAGTGTGGTTGGATGCCAAGTGAAATAAAATAGTCAGAATGCCAGGACATTGCAAGAAGGACAATTTATTGTGCTCTGAAATCCAGAAGGCTTTGGAACGTGTTCAAGGGACAAACAGGCCATTTTGTGCAGAATACGTAAACGTGAAAAAAATGCATTTACCGTCCGCAGGCGTTCCGGCGTAAGATGTCAATACGGGATATGGCCACCATGGAGGGCGATGCAAGATTCCACACGTCGTGTCATGCTTTGCACAACATTATCAAGCAGCTGTTGGGGTAATTTATCCCATTCCTCTGTCAGTGCACGGATGAGGGTGTCCTTGTTCATTGGAGGGCATTGGCGACTAGCAAGACTCCTCCCCAAAGCATCCCACACATTTTCAATGGGATTCAGATCTGGAGAACGTGCTGGCCATACGAGGCGTTGAATATCCTCGCTCTCAAGACACTCCTGGACAGTGACTGTTCGATGACATGTTGCGTTGTCGTCCATGAAAATGAATCTATCACCGACAGCACCACGGAACATGCGAACATGAGGTAGCAGAACATCATTAATGTATCTTTGGCCAGTCATAGTCCCAGTTGGAAGCACATAGAGGGACGTACGGCCATTGATCATGATGCCAGCCCATACCATGACACTACATGTCCGATATCGGTCCCTTTCCTGTATGTTTGCTGGACAATATGCAGTACCACTATCACGCCAGATCAGTTGTCGTCGACAATCAGACGATAGACTGTATCTACTCTCATCTGAGAAGAGGACAGCAGACCAGTCGTTATCAGTCCAATTGCGATGTTGATGGCACCATTGCAAACGGGCGGTGCGGTGACGTCTGGACAGTGGGATGCACACAACAGGACGGCGGGCGTATAGTCCTCCTTCATGCAAACGTCTGGCGACAGTTTTTCGGGAGATCCGCTTGCCAGTAGCAGCCATAAACTGATTTGCTACCTCACTAGCTGTGCTGCGCCGGTGTCTTTTTGTTGATAGCACTATGTACCGATCTTCTGCAGGTGTTGTACTGCGAACACGACCTCCCCCGTGACGTTTGCTATACTCTCCATTTGCTTGAAATGATTTCCAAAGCCTTGAAACAACACTGTGGCTGACGTCGAACTCCCTGGCAACATCTGTTATTTTTCGCCTTTCGGTATCAGTGGTCTCTAACTGAACCAACTTCTCCCTTACTTTGCTCCTTTATTTCTTGACGGAATCTTCTAAAAGTGGCATGGATACAAACTTCAGAACAGAGGAATGAAGCATCACACAAAAAAATTGGAATAGAAAGCTTTTTTATATCGTTTTAGCGCTCCAAAGTAAACTCACTCTCAACGGCAGCGAACGCGAGCCGCCATGTAAAGTTCCCGCTGTCCGTAAGTTGCTTTCACCGCACAACCTGTCTAGTGGCGTCTGCTAGAAAGAACGGTGTGACGGAAGGGGAGTCAAATGACGAAACTTCCTGTGACGTCAAAACTTCCTGGCTGCTCGGTCGTGTTAGGTAAGTAAGTTTTTTACGCGAAAATGTTGTTCCGGAAAGGAAGCAACATCGTGCGACGTGCTTCCCTGTCTGACCGCGGCAGTTCCGTTAGTTTTCACGATACTCTTCGGGTCTGTTTCGAGACTATCATTTTCCCTCACGATGACAAAGCATTAAACAGCAATAAATACATTTGTGCTTTATCGATAAACATATTTGTGTGATAAACATATTTATTCATTTACTCATTTCATTTCTGAGTTATCAGCACGTATCCCCTTAATTAATTGTTAGAATAATAAAAAACACACGTTGAAACCTTAAACTTGCGTACTTTTTTTTTTTTTTTTATTAAATGACATTACTAAAATAAATACGAGTGGGTCTCAGCAGCACCGATGCCAAATGTGACAGCGCACTATTAGCGTAAATTATATTTGTATTGTATTCGTCTACTTAGAAGTAATTTTTAATCTCTCTAAAAATGGGGGTTCAAGGATTGGGCCCTGTATGCCAGTGCATAAATGAGGCCCTGCCTGAACTTAAAAAAAAAGGCGTCATTTCTCAAGGATGACGGGCAAAGTGAAGGGTCCCCTAAATTACTTAGGCTGTGCTCGGGGCCCTGGTAACTCCAAATCTTTCACTGAACAGCACAAATGTCGAATGTGACAATCCACTATTTGCCTAAATTACACTTATATTTGTTCGTTTACTTAGAAGTAATTTTTAACTTCTCCGAAAACGGGGGTTCAGGGATTGGGCCCTCTAGGCCCGTGCCTAAATTAAGCCCTGTCTAAAGCTAAAAGTGAACTTTAAAAAAAAAGGCTTCATTTCTCAAGGATGACGGGCAAAGTGAAGGGTCCCCTAAATTACTGAGACTGTGCTCGGGGCCCTGGTAACTCCAAATCTTTCACTGAACAGCACAGATGTCGAATGTGACAATCCACTATTAGCCTAAATTATACTTATATTTGTTCGTTTACTTAGAAGTAATTTTTAACTTCTCCGAAAACGGGGGTTCAGGGATTGGGCCCTCTAGGCCCGTGCCTAAATTAAGCCCTGTCTAAAGCTAAAAGTGAACTTTAAAAAAAAAAGGCTTCATTTCTCAAGGATGACGGGCAAAGTGAAGGGTCCCCTAAATTACTGAGACTGTGCTCGGGGCCCTGGTAACTCCAAATCTTTCACTGAACAGCACAGATGTCGAATGTGACAATCCACTATTAGCCTAAATTATACTTATATTTGTTCGTTTACTTAGAAGTAATTTTTAACTTCTCCGAAAACGGGGGTTCAGGGATTGGGCCCTCTAGGCCCGTGCCTAAATTAAGCCCTGTCTAAAGCTAAAAGTGAACTTTAAAAAAAAAAGGCTTCATTTCTCAAGGATGACGGGCAAAGTGAAGGGTCCCCTAAATTACTGAGACTGTGCTCGGGGCCCTGGTAACTCCAAATCTTTCACTGAACAGCACAGATGTCGAATGTGACAATCCACTATTAGCCTAAATTATACTTATATTTGTTCGTTTACTTAGAAGTAATTTTTAACTTCTCCGAAAACGGGGGTTCAGGGATTGGGCCCTCTAGGCCCGTGCCTAAATTAAGCCCTGTCTAAAGCTAAAAGTGAACTTTAAAAAAAAAAGGCTTCATTTCTCAAGGATGACGGGCAAAGTGAAGGGTCCCCTAAATTACTGAGACTGTGCTCGGGGCCCTGGTAACTCCAAATCTTTCACTGTACAGCACAAATGTCGAAAGTGACAATCCACTATTAGCCTAAATTATACTTATATTTGTTCGTTTACTTAGAGGTAATTTTTAACTTCTCCGAAAACGGGGGCACAGGGATTGGGCCCTGTATGTTCTTTATGATGGTTTTCGTGTGTGTATGTGTCGTTGGCTGTGCGGAATACTTTCGTCACGTAACATTTTTATTAAAATATGAGTTGTTTTTTCTCCTAGGCAATGCAATGAAACTTCGCCTTGGGCCCCGCAAAAATACCATTAGACCCTAACTAGTAAAGTTTAAAATATTTCACTTTTACTCAGGCATTAGTTACATGAACAAAGTCCTGGGCCATATCAGCAATGTGTGACCCATGTTAGTAAGATTTATAAGTTAATAATGATGTCACACTTTTTCTCAGGAACAAAACATTAATAATAAAATGTGGGACTTCCCCAATTTTACAAGGTTACTCATATTAATAATGGGCCGCCCCGGTGGCGCAGTGGTCTAAGGCGCTGGCCTCTGATCATTCGTCCGTAAGGGGTCCGGGTTCGAATCCCGGTCAGGCATGGATGTTGTGTTTGTCTTACGGCACTGGCTCTCTCCCTTCCCTGGAACCAGTGACCCTAAATTAGGGACGGGCGACTGCTTATAACCCATTGAGTTGCTCACGGTGGTCGTTAAACCTCCAACCAAAAAAAAAAAAAAAAAAAAAAAATATTAATAATGTTTGCATTGCATGGCTAGTTCATAATATTGCGCTTTTATTCAAGCACATATTAATTTATGGGTTATGAATTTTATGTTTAGTGCCACGATAAAAGCACAATATTAGTAACTTGACGTGTCATGTAAACTTTATGAATTGAATAACGTTCGCCTTCCCGGTGGCGCAGTGGTCTAAGCGTTGGCTTGTGATCATTCGTCCGGGTTCGAATCCCGTGAGACATGGATGTTGTGTTTGTCTTACGGCACTGGCTCTTTCCCTTCCCTGGAACCAGTGGCCCTAAATTAGGGATGGGCGACTGCTTATAGCCCACTGAGTTAATTTATTATTATTTTTGCAGAACGACTTTGTTGTTATGAAATCGCAAAGTATCCAGCTTTCTAAACCATTAAAAGGTCAGATTTCTACCGTGTGAACGGTGAAACTAATTGGATTGCTAACATGCCCTGAACACTAAGCATCTCATGTGTTCCACAATAGCTTTCTGTCGGAAGAAACCTTTGTATAACTTACCGACAGGCAAGGCATATTTTTGTAATCCTCCCGCACAGGCGGTGGAGGACAAACGTTTTGTTACAGAGCGGTTTTAAGCCCCAACATGTGGCATATATGTGTGACTAAGGAATAACTTCTGGAGTGCCTACTGTAAAAAGAAACATTTACAGCAGGCTCTGTGCTCTCGGAGGACGGGAACAACAACGAACATCCGGTCAGCAGATTAAACCGGCAAGTAGCCACACAAACTTCAGGGGGCCGTACAGTTTTTTTTTTTTTTTTTTTTTTGGTTTTTTTTTTTGCCACATCACCTTTCTAACGGAATTATTGTGAAAATCTGACATGCGCAACAAAACATTATTGTCACTTGAAAATGAAAATTGAATTGGAAACTCCATCGACGTAAGTATTAATTGAATCCAGGTAAAAAAGTCCGAGACTGTTGATAAACGCGGAAAAACAGTCCGAGATGGGTGTTTTGATTGTCATCATGGGCATACTAATAAGTCAATTTGACATACTGTTTGAATGTTGGGTGGTGGGAGTCGGGGGGACATACTTTCATTATTTACCTAGTGTGAAGGGCGTGCAGGAAAACAGCCACACAGGAAAACTGCCGCACGTTTTTCATTAAGGGGCTGGGCATAAATTGCTGTTCCTCCGAGGAACACTTTGAATGTGTGGCAGTTTTCGAAGTTGCCAAATTATGTGTGGCTCTTTTCCAAGGTGCCTAACGACGGGAAGGAGATCTTTTGTTTGTCTGAATTTTCATGCCGGTTCATACTTCGGGCAACAAGCCACAGAAGTTCAAGGGACGGGGGGATAAGGATTGCTGTTTCATGGCCTATACTGAGAATTGAATTGAATTGGGAACTCCAAACAAATTTCGGGAAAACGTTCTATGTAAGCCAAGCGCGAATTGTTGTGTTCAGAAAGGACCCTAAGGTGGGATTTTTTAATAATGCTGCACTTTTACTTATAGGCACTAAATATTTACATAACATGTCAAGTTCTTAATATTTTTCTAGAGGCCGTCGTTTAGACCACTGCCAGCCAGCGCTCAACCATTTCCCTCACCTTCAGCTAGTGCGGTCCAGGATTCATCTACAGTGTCTCCACTTGTTCCAGCTTTTGGATCTTCATCTGCTACTCCCGAGGCTGTGGGGATTCTTTCTCTTATCGGACTCGCTCCCGGAGTTTCTGGCTTGCCAGAAGCTCCGAATCCTCTTTCCTTACCACCACTTGCAGCGGAACTCCCCACAGCTGACTTTATCCTTCTCCTTAGTGCCGTTTTCCGTCTGTGTTGGCAGGATCTTGTTGGTAGCCCTCACTCTTTTGAAGACCCTGAGGTCCGTAACGAAACCTGGGCTAACTTCGTTATAAGACGATATTGGAGGGTTCATCTACGTTCGCGACCTTTGTTATCTCGATGATGAAGATTATGAATTTTTCAATGATATTGACAAAGATCGTAGCTCTGCGTGCAAGAATTTTTTGAACTTTTTGTATATTTTCCGTAGATTGCGCTTATAGACTGCAGTTTGTGTGATTTTTCCTCCGCCTTGTTTCTTGTTGGCAGGTCTGGATACTTGGCTGTACGTTAACGTCATTTAGCTCTGATTTCGACATACTTGTGCATCTACACTTGTTTATTTCAACGTGTTGTACCTACAAATTTGTATTTTTAAATTTTTCCCGAGTCGGGTACGGTGTACCCCTTCCTGATGTACATGTAAGGTTTTAGTGTCAAATTATGAAAAATAAAATCTCCAATTTAAAAAAAAACGCAAAAGAAAAACGACTGGTATTTGTGTCTAACTGCTCGCCACCATGAGTAGCTGACAGCCAAGCAACTCTCACAGAAGTTCCATTCTGCTACGGGGACAGCGATATCGAGACAAACAGTTTACAAAAGGCTGTGGAGAGCGGTCTGCGTGCAAAAAGGTTAATGGTCTCCGAATCCCACTTGCCACATCGCGCAGAAGGGGTCGGTATGAACACAGCCCAACAGCATCACCCCTGTAGCTCTGATAAATGGGCCGCTGCTGTCTTCAGTGATGAGTCGAGTTCAGCTTAAACACGGATTCTCGACGTGTGTATATTTCGAAGAGAGTGCGGAAGCCGAAATCTTCTTCCCTCCAACATTAGGGAAATTGACCACTACGGTGGTGGTTTGGCTGGCATCATGTTGAATCGAACACAAGTTTCCAAGAGGCACCCTTCTTGCTGCCCGGTATAGGGATCATTGGCTCCCAGTTCCTTTTTATGGACGATAACGCCCGAGCCCATAGTGCTCAGTTAGTCTGCGAATACTTCGAGAGTGATGATATTCACAGGATGGAATGGCCCGCAATATCTCTGAACCTAAACCTGATAGACCATATCTGTGATACTCTGGAAAAATTCCCCACCTTTTTCAGTCAGAGACCGTGCACAAATTGAAGTTTACACAAAATATCGAATGTGGGGGAGCTTTCCGGGGTCACCATTTCCATTTTCACGCTGTTAAAATAAGACGCAGCCGCACAAAGTGCACAAACATGTGGGGGACATTTCCAGGGGTCGGCATTTCAAACTTTTACGGCAGTTTATAGTATAAATCGGTTTACAATTAGTACGACAGGGTGAGGGAAATTTCCGGTGTCACCATTTCTATTTTCACGCAGTTCAACAAATTTCTTGGGGGGAGGGGTTCCGGGGTCGGCATATCTACTTTTACGGCAGTTTATAGTAAAAAATTGTCTTGCAAGTAGCTAGATGAGGTGAGGGAAATTTCCGGGTTAACATTCGACTGTTGCCGCGCTTTTTAATTAAAAACGATCTTACAATTAGCACTTAGCAGGCTGACAGGGTGAGGGGAAGTTCCGATGTTGGCAATTCTGTTTTCACTGCAGTTTACAGAGAGTTGTGAAAAATGGAGGGGGGGGTTGATTTCCACCGCAGTTTACAGTAAAAAATGGTCTTACACAAGATGAAGCCACATAGTTAGCACAAATATGCGGGTAAAATTTCCGGGATCGGTATTTTTTATTAGATCGTGCTCATGTTCATAACGTTTACGTAACATTTCAAATGATTAAGATTGCCATATTACTCAGACAGAAAATATTATTAGGTCTAACTCTAGGTCCTTCAAAAAGTTTTCATTCCGTTATTCCCATATTCCTAAAATTTACATAAAAAGAAATGTCGATAATATTGCGCTTCCACTTATGCACCATGCATTAATTAATAGGACTTAGGCCTAGGCCTTTTTAAAACTTTTTTCTTCCCCTATGAGATATCCGTAAAGCTTACAAAAAAAGTCAAATTTTATTTTTGTAGGTGGGGGTGGTATTCAGGATGGACGGAAGAGTCCCCCACATTCGGAAAAGTCCCCCACCTTTTTCAGCCAGGGACCATGCACAAATTGCATTTAACACAAAATAACGAACGTGGGGGAGATTTCCGGGGTCATCATTTCCTTTGCACGCTGTTTAAAACAAGATGCAACCGAACTGCGTGAACAAATATGTGGGTGAAATTCCCGGGGTCGGCATTTCAAACATTTGTCGCTTTTACAGTAAAAAAACTGTTTTGCAAGTAGCTGGATTAGGAGGGAGAAATTTCCGGATTAGTACTTCGACTGTTGCCGCTGTTTTAAATGGAAAAAGGTCTTACAATCAGCAGGCTGACAGAGTAAGGGAAAATTCCGGGGTCGGCATTTCGAACTTTTATCGCAGCTTACAGTACCGTAAGTAGCGGATGAGGTGGAGGAAAGTTCTGGGTTGGTATCTTGACGGTTACCGCGCTTTTTAGTGAAAAACGGTCTTACACTAATCAGGCTGACAGGGTGGGGGAAATTTCCGGTTTGTATTTCCACGGTTAACGCGGTTTTTAATGGAAAACGGTTTTAGAATCGGCAGGCTGGGAGAAAATTTCGTGGTCACCATTTCGAATTTCTACCGCAATTTTTTTTTATTAGAGGCTTAACGACCACCGTGAGCAACTCAGTGGGCTATTAGCAGTCGCCTGTCCCTAATTTAGGGCCACTGGTTCCAGGGAAGGGAGAGAGCCAGTGCCGTAAGACAAACACAACACCCATGTCTCACGGGATTCGAACTCGGACCCTCCTCGGACGAATGATCACAAGCCAACGCTTAGACCACGGCACCACCAGGGAGGCGAACGTTATTCAATTCATAAAGTTTACATGACACGTCAAGTTACTAATATTGTGCTTTTATCGTGGCATTAAACAAAAAATTCATAACCCATAAATTCATATGTGCTTGAATAAAAGCGCAATATTATGAACTAGCCATTGCAATGCAAACATTATTAATATGAGTAACCTTGTAAAATTGGGGGTCCCACGTTTTATTATTGTTTTGTTCCTGAGAAAAAGTGTGAAATCATTATTAACTTATAAATCTTATTAACATGGGTCACTCATTGCTGATATGGCCCATGACCTTTTTCATGTAACTAATGCCTGAGTAAAAGTGAAACATTATTAAATTTACTACTTAAGTCCTAATGGTACTTTTGCGGGGCCCGAGGCGAAGTTTCATTGCATTGTCTAGGGGAAAAAACAACTCATATTTTAATAAAATCGTTACGTGACGAATGTATTCCGTACAGCCAACGACACATACACTCACGAAAACCATCATAAAGAACATACAGGGCCCAATCCTTGAGCCCCCGTTTTCGGAGAAGTTAAAAATTACTTCTAAGTAAACGAACAAATATAAGTATAATTTAGGCTAATAGTGGATTGTCACTTTCGACATTTGTGCTGTACAGTGAAAGATTTGGAGTTACCAGTGCCCCGAACACAGCATCAGTAATTTAGGAGACCCTTCACTTTGCCCGTCATCCTTGAGAAATGACGCCTTTTTATTTTTTTAAAGTTCAGTTGTACCTTTAGGCAGGGCCTCATTTATGCACTGGCATACAGGGCCCAATCCTTGAACCCCCATTTTTAGAGAGATTAAAAGTTACTTCTAAGTAGACGAATACAATAGAAATATAATTTACGCTAATAGTGCGCTGTCACATTTGGCATCGGTGCTGCTGAGACCCACTCGTATTTATTTTAGTAATGTCATTCAATAAAAAAAAAAAAAAAAAAAGTACGCAACTTTAGGGTTTCAACGTGTGGTTTTTATTATTCTAACAATTAATTAAGGGGACACGTGCTGATAACTCAGAAATAAAATGAGTAAATGAATACACACCCGTACACACAAATGTGTTTATCGATAAAGCACAAATGTGTTTATTGCTGTTTAATGCTTTGTCATCGTGAGGGAAAATGATAGTCTCGAAACAGACACGAAGAGCATCATGAAAACTAACGGAACCGCCGCGGTCAGACAAGGAAGCACGTCACACGATGTTGCTTCCTTTCCGGAACAACATTTTCGCGTAAAAAACTTACTTACCTAACACGACCGTGCAGCCAGGGAGTTTTGACGTCACAGGAAGGTTCGTCATTTGACTCCCCCTTCCGTCACACCGTTCTTTCTAGCAGACGCCACTAGACAGGTTGTGCGGTGAAAGCAACTTACGGACAGCGGGAACTTTACATGGCGGCTCGCGTTCGCTGCCGTTGAGAGTGAGTTTACTTTGGAGCGCTAAAACGAGATAAAAAAGCTTTCTATTCCAATTTTTTTTGTGTGATGCTTCATTCCTCTGTTCTGAAGTTTGTATCCATGCCACTTTTAGAAGATTCCGTCAAGAAATAAAGGAGCAAAGTAAGGGAGAAGTTGGTTCAGTTAGAGACCACTGATACCCGCCTTTCTTCAATCTTGCTAATAATACGGCCACGCGTAAAATCATCTAGGTGATGTCGGGAAGACATACTGAAAATTTCAAGTTCGTCAATTGATTCTTTCCTTTCAACTTTGCGTTTGAACAACAACGGTCAATACGCGTCAAATTATTTATATCTCTTATCAGCGCTATGTCGTCACGAACAAGTTCGGCAATCCAAAATTTGCATACGCACAACACGTCTTACTGTATCCCGCACTTATGCTAATTTTCACATTTTCCTGCCTTCCATTTTATGGTTGCTATCGTTGCTATTGTCATCCGACCTTAGCAATTGTCCGGCAGTGTATATAATTCGAAAGTATGTAGGGGTGACATGGAGGATACTGGCACAAGATAGAACGTTGTGGAGGAAACTTGGGGAGATCTTCATCGAGCAGTGGATTGATAATGGTTGACAATGATGATGATATGGAATAAATTGTATTTTGAATTCGATATCATCTGCATTTGCACCCTCTTACGGCAAAATTGTGCATCGAAAAAGAAAAACTGAATGCAAAGGTCATCATTCTCACATTTCAAGCTTCTCAATGCGGAAAGAATTTTTCAGATTGGAGTAATAGGTGAACGAGATATGGTGTCCCCCGACGGAAGGACGGACAAATCGGAAATATAAGCACGATCATTTTACAAAAGACGTGCTAAAAATGTTGGTGTTACACATATAAAGTCATTATTATTTAGAAATGTATCCTTTTTGCTTCGTATTGTCAATCGCAAATCAACTTAGGTATCACTGCTGACAGTGGTGGCAGAACAGCCCGGGCCCGGTCAATAAATTTAGCCAAGATTTTTTTTTTAATTTTTTTTTTAATGTGCAATTTTTTTGTTTTAATGTGCCTTAGAAAGTTGCTCTAGGTAAGTTGCCAGGTGGTCATAATCCCTAACAAAGCTCCATAGGCATTATTTTTCTTCTGTTTGTTCCGGGAAGCGGGAAGGAATGGGGGTGCACCTCGATTCGAAATTTCGGGCCCGGTGAACGAATTTCACTTTTCGCCGTGCCTGACTGCTGATAACAATCTATCACACAGTTACTCTACTTTCTTGTAATGCTCTCAGGCTGATTACAATAGTTTCACAAGCATGCCATTTGTTACTGGAATTAGTTCAAGTTGGTCATTCCTTTCGTTCCTCCCAGTTCTGGATGGTTCCCAGTGATAGTCCAGATATTTTCCACATCTGCTGAGGAAGTAGCACTTTACGTCTGACCATATGTTCCCACTTTTGTCTAGAGCAGAGGTAGAGAACCTACGGTCATTTAGTGCTGCCTTTTGAGTGAATCCAAATTTTGCACAACAAATGCTTTTCTTAAAATGACCGTGTTTAAAATACTAAGGTATTCAGTGTGGATTTTTTTTTTTTTTTTTTTATTGGAGGTTTAACGACCACCGTGAGCAACTCAATGGGCCATAAGCAGTCGCCTGTCCCTAATTTAGGGTCACTGGTTCCAGGGAAGGGAAAGAGCCAGTGCCATAAGACAAACACAACATCCATGCCTGACCGGGATTCGAACCCGGACCCCTTACGGACGAATGATCATAGGCCAGCGCCTTAGACCACTGCGCCACCGGGGCGGCAGTGTGGATTTGTCACATCATTCTAAAGTGAGTTGGCTGTCGCAAAGGGTAAACGTTAAAAATATCCTCGGGAAAGAATACCCCTGAAAACTGAAAAGCGGAACAAATGCCTCCCGGAAAAAATACCCCCAGAACAAATGGTTCACTGTAAACTGCCACACAGGAACACTGATGTGTGGCAGTGTTCCGGTGTGGAAATTTACCGACAACACCCTGTCACACATCTTTCAGCAACTTGGCCACAAAAGTTCGAAAAAGGGGAGGGGGGGCTATAAAGATTGCCGTTTCTAGGCCTAGGCCTATATTGAGAACTGAATTGGGAACTCCAAACGAATTTCGCGAAAACGTTCCATGTAAGCCAAGCGAGAATTGTACTTCAATTTGAAGAAATAATTTGCCGAGGATCCGAGGTTAACTTGGTTGGGAAGTGCTCAAACCCCCCCCCCCCCCCCCCACACACACACACTTCCGTAATATTATGTTCTGGGCTGTTGGAGTCTGTCAGTATATCCAGGCTGTTTTCCTTGAAGCGCAAAGTCTGTGAGTTTTGGGGGGGGTCCCCCAAAATGTTAAAATGGACGTAGAGCTGTAAACATTAGAACCATGCTTTACATAATGATTCTTTTTTTTTTTTATTGGAGGTTTAACGACCACCGTGACCAACGCAATGGGCTATAAGCAGTCGCCCGTCCCTAATTTAGGGTCACTGGTTCCAGGGAAGGGAGAGAGCCAGTGCCGTGAGACAAACACAACATCCATGCCTCACCGGGATTCGAACCCGGACCCCTTTCGGACGAATGATCAGAAGCCATCGCTTAGACCACTGCGCCACCGTGGCGGCCATAATGATTCTGTACACGACCACGAATTTTCAGGAGGGTGGGGTGAATTCACCCCACCCTCCTGAAAATTCGGTAAATTGCCACACATCAGTGTTCCTGTGTGGCAGTTTACAGTGAACCGTTTGTTCTGGGGTATTTTTTCCGGGGGCATTTTTTCCGCTTTTCAGCTTTTAGGGGTATTTTTTCCCGGGGATATTTTTACTTACATCCGTCGCAAAGAGAACTGTTAGTAAAAATGCTACCTTCACGAGAACAGATAGTTAAATAATTTTATGAAGAACAGAATCAGCAATGTGAATTATTGGAAGAAGTTATCTATAGAAATGTTGCATTCTAATGTTATCTTTCGAAATGTTTCATTCTCTTCTTCTCCAAAAGGAAATGTCTGATGAATATTTTCCCCAATTAGCAAAGGCCATTGATGAGTAGAAAGTTTCATACCAATCATTTGAAGAATACGCAGCTGTTACTTATTAATTGGAGAATACAATGAAAGGTATAGAATCAAGACATCGATCATGTCATCGCACTCGAATTAGCATTTCAACCTCCCCTAGTTGATGTCTCCATAGCTCCTAGAGAACTACAGACGGAATTGATTGAGCTGTTAGAAGATGACATTTTAAAGTTCATATTTGTCCCTGAGAAAGATCCAATTGAAATATGGAAAAATGCAATAGAAAACCCATGCCTTCAGCAACATACACGTAAAATGTTCTCTGGCTTTTCAACCACTTCTTGCTACGAATCAACATTCTGGTACCTAACCCAAATCAAGACGCCCTTAAAGGTCGGACACCAATCAAGAGGATAAGCTGAAACTGGAGAACTCCATGTTGCAATCAAATATTCAAATGTTTTCCAACAAAACCCAGTCACAACAAAGTCATTAAAAGGTTAGTTAACTTTAGAACTAACTTTTTTTCAATTTTGAAGTTAGTTAGTAAGTAGTAGTTAGATTTTTACAAAGTAATGTCCATTTTGAAAAATATCTAATTGAAGTACCTTCAATGCGGCCCTATTAAATTACAGCTAATTTAATGAGGCCTACCAGCATGAAAAGGTTCCCACTTCGTGTATAGAACCTTAATGATTTGGTACCATAAACTTTCCTGTCAAATATAGAACTAACATATTTTTCTTCACTTTTTGAAGTTAGTTAGTACATAGTAGTTAGATTTTTACAAAGTAATCTACATTTTAAAGAATATCTAATTAAATTATCTTGAATGCAGCCTTATTAGATTACAGCTAACTTAATGCTGCCTTCCAACATGAAAAGGTTCCCCACATCTGGTATAGAACTTTAATGATTTAGTACCAAAAACTTTCCTGTCAGCTACAGAACTAACATTTTTTTTCTTTCACCTTTTGAAGTTAGTACATTGTAGTTAGATTTTTACAAAGTAATGTACATTCTGAAAAATATCTAATTGAAGTATCTTGAATGCGGCCTTATTAGATTATAGCTAACTTAAGGCGGCCTTCTAACATGAAAAGGTTCCCCACATCTGGTATAGAACTTTAATGATTCAGTACCAAAAACTTTCCTGTCAGCTACAGAACTAACATTTCTTTTTTCTTTCACCTTTTGAAGTTAGTACATTGTAGTTAGATTTTTACAAAGTAATGTACATTCTGAAAAATATCTAATTGAAGTATCTTGAATGCGGCCTTATTAGATTACAGCTAACTTAATGCTGCCTTCCAACATGAAAAGGTTCCCCACATCTGGTATAGAACTTTAATGATTTAGTACCAAAAACTTTCCTGTCAGCTACAGAACTAACATTTTTTTTTTCTTTCACCTTTTGAAGTTAGTACATTGTAGTTAGATTTTTACAAAGTAATGTACATTCTGAAAAATATCTAATTGAAGTATCTTGAATGCGGCCTTATTAGATTACAGCTAATTTAATGCTGCCTTCCAACATGAAAAGGTTCCCCACATCTGGTATAGAACTTTAATGATTTAGTACCAAAAACTTTCCTGTCAGCTACAGAACTAACATTTTTTTTTTCTTTCACCTTTTGAAGTTAGTACATTGTAGTTAGATTTTTACAAAGTAATGTACATTCTGAAAAATATCTAATTGAAGTATCTTGAATGCGGCCTTATTAGATTACAGCTAACTTAATGCTGCCTTCCAACATGAAAAGGTTCCCCACATCTGGTATAGAACTTTAATGATTTAGTACCAAAAACTTTCCTGTCAGCTACAGAACTAACATTTTTTTTTCTTTCACCTTTTGAAGTTAGTACATTGTAGTTAGATTTTTACAAAGTAATGTACATTCTGAAAAATATCTAATTGAAGTATCTTGAATGCGGCCTTATTAGATTACAGCTAACTTAATGCTGCCTTCCAACATGAAAAGGTTCCCCACATTTGGTATAGAACTTTAATGATTTAGTACCAAAAACTTTCCTGTCAGCTACAGAACTAACATTTTGTTTTTCTTTCACCTTTTGAAGTTAGTACATTGTAGTTAGATTTTTACAAAGTAATGTACATTCTGAAAAATATCTAATTGAAGTATCTTCAATGCGGCCTTATTAGATTACAGCTAACTTAATGCTGCCTTCCAACATGAAAAGGTTCCCCACATCTGGTATAGAACTTTAATGATTTAGTACCAAAAACTTTCCTGTCAGCTACAGAACTAACATTTTTTTTCTTTCACCTTTTAAAGTTAGTACATTGTAGTTAGATTTTTACAAAGTAATGTACATTCTGAAAAATATCTAATTGAAGTATCTTGAATGCGGCCTTATTAGATTACAGCTAACTTAATGCTGCCTTCCAACATGAAAAGGTTCCCCACATCTGGTATAGAACTTTAATGATTTAGTACCAAAAACTTTCCTGTCAGCTACAGAACTAACATTTTTTTTCTTTCACGTTTTGAAGTTAGTACATTGTAGTTAGATTTTTACAAAGTAATGTACATTCTGAAAAATATCTAATTGAAGTATCTTGAATGCGGCCTTATTAGATTACAGCTAACTTAATGCTGCCTTCCAACATGAAAAGGTTCCCCACATCTGGTATAGAACTTTAATGATTTAGTACCAAAAACTTTCCTGTCAGCTACAGAACTAACATTTTGTTTTTCTTTCACCTTTTGAAGTTAGTACATTGTAGTTAGATTTTTACAAAGTAATGTACATTCTGAAAAATATCTAATTGAAGTATCTTGAATGCGGCCTTATTAGATTACAGCTAACTTAATGCTGCCTTCCAACATGAAAAGGTTCCCCACATCTGGTATAGAACTTTAATGATTTAGTACCAAAAACTTTCCTGTCAGCTACAGAACTAACATTTTTTTTCTTTCACCTTTTGAAGTTAGTACATTGTAGTTAGATTTTTACAAAGTAATGTACATTCTGAAAAATATCTAATTGAAGTATCTTGAATGCGGCCTTATTAGATTACAGCTAACTTAATGCTGCCTTCCAACATGAAAAGGTTCCCCACATCTGGTATAGAACTCTAATGATTTAGTACCAAAAACTTTCCTGTCAGCTACAGAACTAACATTTTTTTCTTTCACCTTTTGAAGTTAGTACATTGTAGTTAGATTTTTACAAAGTAATGTACATTCTGAAAAATATCTAATTGAAGTATCTTGAATGCGGCCTTATTAGATTACAGCTAACTTAATGCTGCCTTCCAACATGAAAAGGTTCCCCACATCTGGTATAGAACTTTAATGATTTAGTACCAAAAACTTTCCTGTCAGCTACAGAACTAACATTTTTTTTTTCTTTCACCTTTTGAAGTTAGTACATTGTAGTTAGATTTTTACAAAGTAATGTACATTCTGAAAAATATCTAATTGAAGTATCTTGAATGCGGCCTTATTAGATTACAGCTAACTTAATGCTGCCTTCCAACATGAAAAGGTTCCCCACATCTGGTATAGAACTTTAATGATTTAGTACCAAAAACTTTCCTGTCAGCTACAGAACTAACATTTTGTTTTTCTTTCACCTTTTGAAGTTAGTACATTGTAGTTAGATTTTTACAAAGTAATGTACATTCTGAAAAATATCTAATTGAAGTATCTTGAATGCGGCCTTATTAGATTACAGCTAACTTAATGCTGCCTTCCAACATGAAAAGGTTCCCCACATCTGGTATAGAACTTTAATGATTTAGTACCAAAAACTTTCCTGTCAGCTACAGAACTAACATTTTTTTTTTCTTTCACGTTTTGAAGTTAGTACATTGTAGTTAGATTTTTACAAAGTAATGTACATTCTGAAGAATATCTAATTGAAGTATCTTGAATGCGGCCTTATTAGATTACAGCTAACTTAATGCTGCCTTCCAACATGAAAAGGTTCCCCACATCTGGTATAGAACTTTAATGATTTAGTACCAAAAACTTTCCTGTCAGCTACAGAACTAACATTTTGTTTTTCTTTCACCTTTTGAAGTTAGTACATTGTAGTTAGATTTTTACAAAGTAATGTACATTCTGAAAAATATCTAATTGAAGTATCTTGAATGCGGCCTTATTAGATTACAGCTAACTTAATGCTGCCTTCCAACATGAAAAGGTTCCCCACATCTGGTATAGAACTTTAATGATTTAGTACCAAAAACTTTCCTGTCAGCTACAGAACTAACATTTTGTTTTTCTTTCACCTTTTGAAGTTAGTACATTGTAGTTAGATTTTTACAAAGTAATGTACATTCTGAAAAATATCTAATTGAAGTATCTTGAATGCGGCCTTATTAGATTACAGCTAACTTAATGCTGCCTTCCAACATGAAAAGGTTCCCCACATCTGGTATAGAACTTTAATGATTTAGTACCAAAAACTTTCCTGTCAGCTACAGAACTAACATTTTGTTTTTCTTTCACCTTTTGAAGCTAGTACATTGTAGTTAGATTTTTACAAAATAATGTACATTCTGAAAAATATCTAATTGAAGTATCTTGAATGCGGCCTTATTAGATTACAGCTAACTTAATGCTGCCTTCCAACATGAAAAGGTTCCCTACATCTGGCACAGAACTTTAATGATTTAGTACCAAAAACTTTCCTGTCAGTTACAGAACTAACATTTTGTTTTTCTTTCACCTTTTGAAGTTAGTACATTGTAGTTAGATTTTTACAAAGTAATGTACATTCTGAAAAATATCTAATTGAAGTATCTTGAATGCGGCCTTATTAGATTACAGCTAACTTAATGCTGCCTTCCAACATGAAAAGGTTCCCCACATCTGGTATAGAACATTAATGATTTAGTACCAAAAACTTTCCTGTCAGCTACAGAACTAACATTTTTTTTTCTTTCACCTTTTGAAGTTAGTACATTGTAGTTAGATTTTTACAAAGTAATGTACATTCTGAAAAATATCTAATTGAAGTATCTTGAATGCGGCCTTATTAGATTACAGCTAACTTAATGCTGCCTTCCAACATGAAAAGGTTCCCCACATCTGGTATAGAACTTTAATGATTTAGTACCAAAAACTTTCCTGTCAGCTACAAAACTAACATTTTGTTTTTCTTTCACCTTTTGAAGCTAGTACATTGTAGTTAGATTTTTACAAAGTAATGTACATTCTGAAAAATATCTAATTGAAGTATCTTGAATGCGGCCTTATTAGATTACAGCTAACTTAATGCTGCCTTCCAACATGAAAAGGTTCCCCACATCTGGCACAGAACTTTAATGATTTAGTACCAAAAACTTTCCTGTCAGCTACAGAACTAACATTTTGTTTTTCTTTCACCTTTTGAAGTTAGTACATTGTAGTTAGATTTTTACAAAGTAATGTACATTCTGAAAAATATCTAATTGAAGTATCTTGAATGCGGCCTTATTAGATTACAGCTAACTTAATGCTGCCTTCCAACATGAAAAGGTTCCCCACATCTGGTATAGAACTTTAATGATTTAGTACCAAAAACTTTCCTGTCAGCTACAGAACTAACATTTTTTTTTTCTTTCACCTTTTGAAGTTAGTACATTGTAGTTAGATTTTTACAAAGTAATGTACATTCTGAAAAATATCTAATTGAAGTATCTTGAATGCGGCCTTATTAGATTACAGCTAACTTAATGCTGCCTTCCAACATGAAAAGGTTCCCCACATCTGGTACAGAACTTTAATGATTTAGTACCAAAAACTTTCCTGTCAGCTACAGAACTAACATTTTGTTTTTCTTTCACCTTTTGAAGTTAGTACATTGTAGTTAGATTTTTACAAAGTAATGTACATTCTGAAAAATATCTAATTGAAGTATCTTGAATGCGGCCTTATTAGATTACAGCTAACTTAATGCTGCCTTTTAACATGAAAAGGTTCCCCACATCTGGTATAGAACTTTAATGATTTAGTACCAAAAACTTTCCTGTCAGCTACAGAACTAACATTTTTTTTTCTTTCACCTTTTGAAGTTAGTACATTGTAGTTAGATTTTTACAAAGTAATGTACATTCTGAAAAATATCTAATTGAAGTATCTTGAATGCGGCCTTATTAGATTACAGCTAACTTAATGCTGCCTTCCAACATGAAAAGGTTCCCCACATCTGGTATAGAACTTTAATGATTTAGTACCAAAAACTTTCCTGTCAGTTACAGAACTAACATTTTGTTTTTCTTTCACCTTTTGAAGTTAGTACATTGTAGTTAGATTTTTACAAAGTAATGTACATTCTGAAAAATATCTAATTGAAGTATCTTGAATGCGGCCTTATTAGATTACAGCTAACTTAATGCTGCCTTCCAACATGAAAAGGTTCCCCACATCTGGTATAGAACTTTAATGATTTAGTACCAAAAACTTTCCTGTCAGCTATAGAACTACCATTTTGTTTTTCTTTCACCTTTTGAAGTTAGTACATTGTAGTTAGATTTTTACAAAGTAATGTACATTCTGAAAAATATCTAATTGAAGTATCTTGAATGCGGCCTTATTAGATTACAGCTAACTTAATGCTGCCTTCCAACATGAAAAGGTTCCCCACATCTGGTATAGAACTTTAATGATTTAGTACCAAAAACTTTCCTGTCAGCTACAGAACTAACATTTTGTTTTTCTTTCACCTTTTGAAGTTAGTACATTGTAGTTAGATTTTTACAAAGTAATGTACATTCTGAAAAATATCTAATTGAAGTATCTCGAATGCGGCCTTATTAGATTACAGCTAACTTAATGCTGCCTTCCAACATGAAAAGGTTCCCCACATCTGGTATAGAACTTTAATGATTTAGTACCAAAAACTTTCCTGTCAGCTATAGAACTAACATTTTGTTTTTCTTTCACCTTTTGAAGTTAGTACATTGTAGTTAGATTTTTACAAAGTAATGTACATTCTGAAAAATATCTAATTGAAGTATCTTGAATGCGGCCTTATTAGATTACAGCTAACTTAATGCTGCCTTCCAACATGAAAAGGTTCCCCACATCTGGTATAGAACTTTAATGATTTAGTACCAAAAACTTTCCTGTCAGCTACAGAACTAACATTTTTTTTTCTTTCACCTTTTGAAGTTAGTACATTGTAGTTAGATTTTTACAAAGTAATGTACATTCTGAAAAATATCTAATTGAAGTATCTTGAATGCGGCCTTATTAGATTACAGCTATCTTAATGCTGCCTTCCAACATGAAAAGGTTCCCCACATCTGGTATAGAACTTTAATGATTTAGTACCAAAAACTTTCCTGTCAGCTACAGAACTAACATTTTGTTTTTCTTTCACCTTTTGAAGTTAGTACATTGTAGTTAGATTTTTACAAAGTAATGTACATTCTGAAAAATATCTAATTGAAGTATCTTGAATGCGGCCTTATTAGATTACAGCTAACTTAATGCTGCCTTCCAACATGAAAAGGTTCCCCACATCTGGTATAGAACTTTAATGATTTAGTACCAAAAACTTTCCTGTCAGCTACAGAACTAACATTTTGTTTTTCTTTCACCTTTTGAAGTTAGTACATTGTAGTTAGATTTTTACAAAGTAATGTACATTCTGAAAAATATCTAATTGAAGTATCTTGAATGCGGCCTTATTAGATTACAGCTAACTTAATGCTGCCTTCCAACATGAAAAGGTTCCCCACCTCTGAACTAGAACTTTAATGACTTGGTACCATAAACTTTCCTGTCAGTCTTCTTGCCGGTCCTTAACACTGGGGAAGAATGCAAAAGGAGTTATAGATTTCGAGTGACGTGACTATGTTTCATGAACTGTTATAAGCAGGAACCGTCTTAGACACTTAGGGGCCCTGGGAGAAAGGGGAATACCGTGGTATGCGCATGCATGTATGATTAAGGATGGTCACAGGAGCCTTGGTATGAACTTTTTGCAGTCTCATTCCGAATAGGTTGAATACCGATCGGCCTGAAGTGTACATTAATAACTGCACAGAAGTATTACGCTCGATTTACACTCGGTTACAAAGCTGCTACTGGCAGATTAAGGCATTAATTTGCCAATAATATGGCGCTCTATTCAGAGACGTCCTGAATGCCCCTGCAGGCCACGCAGTGCTGGGGGGCCTCATGGTTAAAAGGGGCCTCTAGCATGAGCAAACCATTTTTACAAAATTTTTTGCTGAAACTTCGTATGAAACTGGTAAAATAAATAGCCAAGAATTAAGGCAGCTTTGAAGTTTTAAGAAGAAAGTATTTTTCCTCGCTAAATACGTAAAATCTTTAGAAATCATTTTCGCTGCTTTTGTTCATAACAACCGGATGATGGGAAAGCAACTATTCAAAAAAACTTGCGGCCCCTTGTAATAACACTTGCTGTTATAAGGGTTTTCATATTCACAGCCCTTGTATTAGCTTCTATGCAGGTATGCTAACAAGAGAATGTTAAAAAAATATGAATTCAATGAGCGGAATTTTTATACCAATGAGAATGAGGTGTTATGTATTACAGTTGTTTGCACGTAACTTCGGAATGTAATGAACTAAAAAATCGGAAAATACATTGCACACTGTCACACGGCAGGCGCAGCGCATGTTTTTTTCTTGTTTTTTTATTGGAGGTTTAACGACCACCGTGAGCAACTCAGTGGGCTATAAGCAGTTACCCGTCCCTAATTCATGGTCACTGGTTCAAAGGAAGGGAGAGAGCCAGTGCCAAAAGACAAACAAAACATCCATGCCTCACCGGGTTTCGAACCCGGGCCCCTTTCGGACGAATGATTACAGGCCGCCACTGGGGCGGCGAAGCACTTGTTTGTTTGATTGGGGCTTTAACGACCACCGTGAGCAACTCAATGGGCTATAAGCAGTCGCCCATCCCTAATTTAGGGTCACTGGTTCCAAGGAAGGGAGAGAGCCAGTGGCGAAAGACAAACACAACATCCATCCCTCACCGGGATTCGAACCCGGACCCCTTTCGGACGAATGAATAGAGGCCATCGGGGAGGCGAAGCACTCGTTTGTTTGATTGGCGGTTTAACGACCACCGTGAGCAACTCAATGGGCTATAAGCAGCCGCCCATCCCTAATTTAGGGCCACTGGTTCCAAGGAACGGAGAGAGCCGGTGCCGGAAGACAAACACAACATCCATGCCTCAGCGGTGTTAGAACCCAGACCCCTTTCGGACGAATGATTAGAGGCCATTGCTTAGACCACGGCGCCACCGGGGCGGCGAAGCACTTGTTTGTTTGATTTTAGGTTTTTTTTCGTTTTTTGTTTAATCGGAGGTTTAACGACCACCGTGAGCAACTCAATGGGCTATAAGCAGTCGCCCGTCCCTAATTTAGGGTCACTGGTTCCAGGGAAGGAAGAGAGCCAGTGCCGTAAGACAAACACAACATGCATGCCTCACCGGGATTCGAACCCGGACCCCGTTCGGACAAATGATCAGAGGCCATCGCTTAGACCGCTGCGCCACCGGGTCGGCATTGGAGGTTTAACGCCCACCGTGAGCAACTCAATGGGCTATAAGCAGTCGCCCGTCCCTAATTTAGGGTCACTGGTTCCAGGGAAGGAAGAGAGCCAGTGCCGTAAGACAAACACAACATCCATGCCTCACCGGGATTCGAACCCGGACCCCGTTCGGACAAATGATCAGAGGCCATCGCTTAGACCGCTGCGCCACCGGGTCGGCATTGGAGGTTTAACGCCCACCGTGAGCAACTCAATGGGCTATAAGCAGTCACCCATCCCTAATTTAGGGTCACTGGTTCCAGGGAAGGGAGAGAGCCAATGCCAAAAGACAAACACAAGATCCATGCCTCACTGGGATTCGAACCCGGGCGCCTTTCGAACGAATGATCAGAGGCCAACGCCTTAGACCACTGCGCCACCGGGGCGGCCACTCGTTTGTTTGATTGGCGGTTTAACGACCACCGTGAGCAACTCAATGGGCTATAAGCAGTCACCCGTCCCTAATTCAGGGCCACTGGTTCCAGGGAAGGGAGATAGCCGGTGCCGGAAGACAAACACAACATCCGTGCCTCACCGGTGTTAGAACCCAGACCCCTTTCGGACGAATGATTAGAGGCCATCGCTTAGACCACGGCGCCACCGGGGCGGCGAAGCACTTGTTTGTTTGATTGGAGGTTTAACGCCCACCGTGAGCAACTCAATGTGCTATAAGCAGTCGCCCGTCCCTCATTCAGGGCCACTGGTTCCAGGGAAGGGAGAGAGCCAGTGCCGAAAGACAAACACAACATCCATGCTTTACCGGGATTCGATCCCGGACCCCTTTCGTACGAATGATCAGAGGTCATCGCTTAGACTACTGCGCCACCAGGGCGGCGCTGCATGTTCTGTGTGTGCAATCGTGAGGCATTTCAAAAAGTGGGCCTCAGTTCTTTAAAATAATAAATTTTGCATGATATAATTAAATTTGACGTCAGTATTTTGTAGTAACTTGTTTCGGAAACCAGGGTAATCATTTGAATTATAACGTACACATTTGTGATTGAGGCAATAAAGTTAAATAATTTTTATTTTAGAAAAAATACTTGTAGGTTTCAAAGAATTTGATTTATTAAAACCTAGTTAATAATTGGAAGTTAAAATTTTAAATAATTGAAAGCAAATGGATTTTCGCCAAATTTCTTTGAAAACATTTTTTTGCGGGAAGGCCTCGAGTTTTTCCGGTACGCCACTGGCTCTATTTACTTGTGGAAATTATAATTGTCATTTCTAAGTGTTTCAACGTACAGTTGTGAAATTACTATTTTTAACTTTTTTCAGATGCTGAACGTTGTGAATCAGTTTGATACAAAACAAGTAATTTATATTCAAAGTAGTATAACTATACTAAATATCCGTAATTTCTTGTCGTAGAATACAAATAGAGTTTTCCAAGCTTTCGCACATAAACCAGATGCATTTTTCAAGGAAGGTAGACAGCTAACTGCAAAATGGGCATCAGAAACTTTCAACAATTTGAACGCGGTGACTTGACTAGACAATAAATGCATAGACGCAAACGTGATAATTGGAAGAAACGAAGCCACGTTGGTTGGGCACGCGGTACCACTGTAGAAAGCGCAGCATTAGTTAAAGAATTGATTCCAAATACGTGGGAACTCCAGAGAGACGCTATCACTGCAAGCCTCACAGCTGGTCAAGATTTCCAAGGTTCCGCGAATGGCTGTAGATTTCGGTGTGGAGTATGAAACTAATTTCTTTACATCACTCCATATAGGACCGGAGGACTTGAACTTGACTTTCCTTGATAGGGCAGCGGTTTTTTTTTCGTCACTTGTATCCCTTTTATGTTCGCTGATTCTAATTCCAAATGAACGTTTGGTCATTCCGATATAGTATCGCTTGGAGCCGTCCGGATATTTTAGTGGGATGGCGTAAACACCTGCCTCATTGAGAAGAGAGGACTTATCAATATTTCTCTTAAGCATCGCATACAAAGATGCCGGAGACCTTATGCCGACACCGAAGTTTATCCTCCTGAGCGCGTTTTTGAGTTGATAAGAAATATTTGGTATATAAGGAATAGAGCCGAGGTAGCGAAGTTTCGGCATAGAAATATTAGCAAGGCTGGTTCTGGCTTTCTCGATAAACATCAAACAAAGATCTCCGCTCTTTCCACGTTTATAAATGAGTCACGGAAAAATTCTCATTGGCCGCCACCGGGAGTCGAACCCAGGGTCTTCCAGTTACGCGCCGGATATGCTTCCGCTACACCACAGCGGCCTCGAATTCCTCCAGACTCACACACGCTATAACTGCCAAGCCAAGTTGACAGGTTGCTTCTTGGAGCCCCGCACAATGCTGGGAATTCACCAGAGATGGTAAGCAGCAACTGAAGAAATAATTAGAAGGCGAATGAATAATTAATACAGTCATTTAACGTGGACCAGTAGGAACATCAAACAAAGATCTTCGCTTTTTCCAAAGGCCAAGTCAATTTTTTAGGTTGACTGCCAAGCCAATTTTTCAGGTTGCTTCTTGAGCTCCAAGAAGCAACCTGCCAACTTGGCTTGGCAGTTAGCGCGTGTGAGACTGGAGGAATTCGAGGCCGCTGTGGTGTAGCGGAAGCATATCCGGCGCGTAACTGGAAGACCCTGGGTTCTACTCCCGGTGGAGGCTAATGAAGATTTTTCCGTGGCTCACTTATAAACGTTGAAAGAGCGAAGATCTTTGTTTGAAGTTCCTGGTCCACATTAAATGTCTGTATTAATTATTCATTCGCCTTCTAATTATTTGTTCAGTGGCTGCTTATCATCTTTGGTGAATCCCCAGCATTGTGCGGGGCTCCAAGGAGCCACCTGCCAACTTGGCTTGGCAGTTAGCGTGTGTGAGTCTTGAGGAATTCGAGGCCGCTGTGGTGTATCGGAAGCATATCCGGCGCGTAACTGGAAGACCCTGGGTTCGACTCCCGGTGGCGGCTAATGAGAATTTTTCCGTGACTCACTTATAAACGTGGAAAGAGCGAAGATCTTTGTTTGAAGTTCCTGGTCCACGTTAAATGTCTGTATTAATTATTCATTCGCCTTCTAATTATTTGTTCAGTTGCTGCTTATCATCTTTGGTGAATCCCCAGCATTGTGCGGGGCTCCAAGAAGCCACCTGCCAACTTGGCTTGGCAGTTAGCGTGTGTGAGTCTTGAGGAATTCGAGGCCGCTGTGGTGTATCGGAAGCATATCCGGCGCGTAACTGGAAGACCCTGGGTTCGACTCCCGGTGGCGGCTAATGAGAATTTTTCCGTGACTCACTTATAAACGTGGAAAGAGCGAAGATCTTTGTTTGAAGTTCCTGGTCCACGTTAAATGTCTGTATTAATTATTCATTCGCCTTCTAATTATTTGTTCAGTTGCTGCTTACCATCTTTGGTGAATCCCCAGCATTGTGTGGGGCTCCAAGAAGCCACCTGCCAACTTGGCTTGGCAGTTAGCGTGTGTGAGTCTTGAGGAATTCGAGGCCGCTGTGGTGTATCGGAAGCATATCCGGCGCGTAACTGGAAGACCCTGGGTTCGACTCCCGGTGGCGGCTAATGAGAATTTTTCCGTGACTCACTTATAAACGTGGAAAGAACGAAGATCTTTGTTTGAAGTTCCTGGTCCACGTTAAATGTCTGTATTAATTATTCATTCGCCTTCTAATTATTTGTTCAGTTGCTGCTTATCATCTTTGGTGAATCCCCAGCATTGTGCGGGGCTCCAAGAAGCCACCTGCCAACTTGGCTTGGCACTTAGCGTGTGTGAGTCTTGAGGAATTCGAGGCCGCTGTGGTGTATCGGAAGCATATCCGGCGCGTAACTGGAAGACCCTGGGTTCGACTCCCGGTGGCGGCTAATGAGAATTTTTCCGTGACTCACTTATAAACGTGGAAAGAGCGAAGATCTTTGTTTGAAGTTCCTGGTCCACGTTAAATGTCTGTATTAATTATTCATTCGCCTTCTAATTATTTGTTCAGTTGCTGCTTACCATCTTTGGTGAATCCCCAGCATTGTGTGGGGCTCCAAGAAGCCACCTGCCAACTTGGCTTGGCAGTTAGCGTGTGTGAGTCTTGAGGAATTCGAGGCCGCTGTGGTGTATCGGAAGCATATCCGGCGCGTAACTGGAAGACCCTGGGTTCGACTCCCGGTGGCGGCTAATGAGAATTTTTCCGTGACTCACTTATAAACGTGGAAAGAGCGAAGATCTTTGTTTGAAGTTCCTGGTCCACGTTAAATGTCTGTATTAATTATTCATTCGCCTTCTAATTATTTGTTCAGTGGCTGCTTATCATCTTTGGTGAATCCACAGCATTGTGCGGGGCTCCAAGAAGCCACCTGCCAACATGGCGTGGCAGTTAGCGTGTGTGAGTCTGGAGGAATTCGAGGCCGCTGTGGTGTATCGGAAGCATATCCGGCGCGTAACTGGAAGACCCTGGGTTCGACTCCCGGTGGTGGCCAATGAGAATTTTTCCGTGACTCACTTATAAACGTGGAAAGAGCGAAGATCTTTGTTTGAAGTTCCTGGTCCACGTTAAATGTCTGTATTAATTATTCATTCGCCTTCTAATTATTTGTTCAGTTGCTGCTTACCATGTTTGGTGAATCCCCAGCATTGTGCGGGGCTGCAAGAAGCCACCTGCCAACTTGGCTTGGCAGTTAGCGTGTGTGAGTCTGGAGGAATTCGAAGCCGCCGTGGTGTAGCGGAAGCATAATTATTCATTCGCCTTCTAATCATTTCTTCAGTTGCTGCTTACCATCTTTGGTGAATCCCCAGCATTGTGCAGGGCTCAAAGAAGCAACCTGCCAAATTGGCTTGGCAGTTAGCGTGTGTGAGTATGGAGGAATTCGAGGCCGCTGTGGTGTAGCGGAAGCATATCCGGCGCGTAACTGGAAGACTCTGGGTTCGACTCCAGGTGGCGGCCAATGAGAATTTTTCCGTGACTCACTTATAAACGTGGAAAGAGCGAAGATCTTTGTTTGATGTTCCTGGTCCACGTTAAATGTCTGTATTAATTATTCATTCGCCTTCTAATTATTTCTTCAGTTGCTGCTTACCATGTTTGGTGAATCCCCAGCATTGTGCGGGGCTCCAAGAAGCAACCTGCCAACTTGGCATGGCAGTTAGCGTGTGTGAGTATGGAGGAATTCGAGGCCACTGTGGTGTAGCGGAAGCATATCAGGCGCGTAACTGGAAGACCCTGGGTTCTACTCCCGGTGGCGGTCAATGAGAATTTTTCCGTGGCTCACTTATAAACGTAGAAAGAGCGAAGATCTTTGTTTGATGTTCCTGCTGGTCCACGTTAAAAGTCTGTATTAATTTCTCGATAAAGGTATGCATCTGGTTCGACTCATATCCTGCCTGAGTGGCCAATTCGATGATGTGTTTTAGTTCAGATTGTCTAGAACGGACATCGGATAAAACAGTGAAGGCTCTTCTAATTCGAGAACGGAAGAAGGCCGTCTTGTAATCATCAGGGCAGAATGAACTACGGAGCATCAGGTTGAGAACGGAATTGGGTTTATAATAGACTTCCGTATGAAGGCGGTCGTCATGCGATTTTCTCACTGAGACGTCCAGATAAGGTAAAGTACCATTCTGTTCAAGCTCCATGGTGAAATTGATCGTAGGGTGTTATAGAATTTCTTTTATCGAGGAAAAACTGGAGAGCCTCCTTTCCGTGTGTGATAATTTCTTCGAATTATCACGTTTGCGCCTATTCATTTATTGTCTAGTCAAGTCACCGTGTTCAAAGTGTTAAAACGTTCTATTCAAGGATGTTATATTACTGGAGACACCACTCCTATCCACGCAGCATTGGCCGCCATAAGTCACCGTCCGTGCTGCAAATGACGTCATGAGCAGGCACGACGCAGCCGCAGAAGAAACGCTGCTTGGAAACTAATCGAACAAAAGCTTCTAAGCGTATAAACAGATAAAATGAGTAATTCAATAATCTTTATCAATGATACACAAGCTTACTGTTTTATCAACGCTATAATTTAGTTCGTTTTTGCCTACTTGTGACGTCACACCACAGATTAGCTGTGACCTATGGCGGCAGAGCCAGTGGTGTCTCCAGTAATATAACCTCCTTGGAAACATCATCCAGGTAGAATTGCGGCGGCAAGAGACATCCAAGGAGGTTATATGTATTACTGGAGACACCATTCCTGTCCACGCAGCAATGGCCGCCATAAGTCACCGTCTGTGCTGCAAATGACGTCATGAACAGGCACGATGCAGCCGCAGAAGAGAAGCTGCTTTGAAACCAATGGAACAAAAGCTTCTAAGCGTATAAACAGATAAAATGAGTAATTCAATAATCTTTAGCAATGATACACAAGCTTGCTATTTTATCAACGGTATAATTTATTTCCTTTTTACCTACTTGTGACGTCACACCACAGATTAGCCTGCTTGGGACGTCACACCACAGATTAGCTGTGACCTATGGCGGCAGAGCCAGTGGTGTCTCCAGTTATATAACCTCCTTGGAGACATCATCCAGGTAGAATTGCGGCGGCAAGAGACATCCAAGGAGGTTATATGTATTACTGGAGACACCACTCCTATCCACGCAGCAATGGCCGCCATAAGTAACCGTCCGTGCTGCAAATGACGTCATGAACAGGCACGATGCAGCCGCAGAAGAGAAGCTGCTTGGAAACCAATGGAACAAAAGCTTCTAAGCATATAAACAGATAAAATGAGTAATTCAATAATCTTTAGCAATGATACACAAGCTTGCTATTTTATCAACGGTATAATTTATTTCCTTTTTACCTACTTGTGACGTCACACCACAGATTAGCCTGCTTGGGACGTCACACCACAGATTAGCTGTGACCTATGGCGGCAGAGCCAGTGGTGTCTCCAGTTATATAACCTCCTTGGAGACATCATCCAGGTAGAATTGCGGCGGCAAGAGACATCCAAGGAGGTTATATGTATTACTGGAGACACCACTCCTATCCACGCAGCAATGGCCGCCATAAGTAACCGTCCGTGCTGCAAATGACGTCATGAACAGGCACGATGCAGCCGCAGAAGAGAAGCTGCTTGGAAACCAATGGAACAAAAGCTTCTAAGCGTATAAACAGATAAAATGAGTAATTCAATAATCTTTAGCAATGATACACAAGCTTGCTATTTTATCAACGGTATAATTTATTTCCTTTTTACCTACTTGTGACGTCACACCACAGATTAGCCTGCTTGGGACGTCACACCACAGATTAGCTGTGACCTATGGCGGCAGAGCCAGTGGTGTCTCCAGTTATATAACCTCCTTGGAGACATCATCCAGGTAGAATTGCGGTGGCAAGAGACATCCAAGGAGGTTATATGTATTACTGGAGACACCACTCCTATCCACGCAGCAATGGCCGCCATAAGTAACCGTCCGTGCTGCAAATGACGTCATGAACAGGCACGATGCAGCCGCAGAAGAGAAGCTGCTTGGAAACCAATGGAACAAAAGCTTCTAAGCATATAAACAGATAAAATGAGTAATTCAATAATCTTTAGCAATGATACACAAGCTTGCTATTTTATCAACGGTATAATTTATTTCCTTTTTACCTACTTGTGACGTCACACCACAGATTAGCCTGCTTGGGACGTCACACCACAGATTAGCTGTGACCTATGGCGGCAGAGCCAGTGGTGTCTCCAGTAATATAATATCCTTGGAGACATCATCCAGGTAGAATTGCGGAGGCAAGAGACATCCAAGGAGGTTATATGTATTACTGGAGACACCACTGCTATCCACGCAGCAATGGCAGCCATAAGTCACCTTCCGTGTTGCAAATGACGTCATGTGCAGGCACGACGCAGCCGCAGAAGAGAAGCTGCTTGGAAACCAATGGAACAAAAGCTTCTAAGCGTATAAACAGATAAAATGAGTAATTCAATAATCTTTAGCAATGATACACAAGCTTGCTGTTTTATCAACGGTATAATTTATTTCCTTTTTACCTACTTGTGACTTCACACTACAGATTAGCCTGCTTGGGACGTCACACCACAGATTAGCTGTGACCTATGGCGGCAGAGCCAGTGGTGTCTCCAGTAATATAATATCCTTGGAGACATCATCCAGGTAGAATTGCGGCGGCAAGAGACATCCAAGGAGGTTATATGTATTACTGGAGACACCACTGCTATCCACGCAGCAATGGCAGCCATAAGTCACCTTCCGTGTTGCAAATGACGTCATGTGCAGGCACGACGCAGCCGCAGAAGAGAAGCTGCTTGGAAACCAATGGAACAAAAGCTTCTAAGCGTATAAACAGATAAAATGAGTAATTCAATAATCTTTATCAATGATACACAAGCTTACTCTTTCATCAACGGTATAATTTATTTCCTTTTTACCTGCTTGTGACGTCACACCACATTTTAGCTGTGACCTATGGCGGCAGAGCCAGTGGTGTCTCCAGTAATATGACCTCCTTGGTTCTATTGCCCATTTTGCAGTTAGCTGTCTACCTTCCTTGAAAAAGACATCTGGTTGATGTGCGAAAGCTTGGAAAACTTTATTTGTATTCTACACCAAGAAATTTCGGATATTTAGTATAGTTATACTATTTTGAGTATAATTTGGTGTACAGTTCCTACTTATTGAAGTAATTTATAACTATATTTTGGGGGGCCCTTCAAAGCTACAAGTGGCGATGACAGCCGCTCAAAACCGGGTGGTCTCTTGGTGGATGGGGGGTTTAGCATGATGGTGGCACAACTTTTGGAGTGTTTGAACGAAATTTTGGCCAAAAACTTTTGTTCGTGTGCGTTTTGCCCAACGCTAATAATGTTATCCCTATAGTAAAAAAAAGTTTTCAAGTGAATGCTGTACGTAGTATTTATACGATGTATGTATTAGGGATATGCAAAAGTTTCCGCTGCCCCCGCTAGCGGGCGATGTAGGGGTCTAACCGTCCGGCGACCCGTGCTGTCAGTTCGTACATGAAGGCAAGCACGGCGGTCGATAAGTTCATTTGCGGCACTGTTATTCACGTTCAATTTAGAGAAAAGTGCGAGTGAAGCATTCGGTTCAATATGTCAGGCGTATGAAGAAACGGTTATGGGTGAGCCGACGTGTCGAGAATGGTTTGCCAGGTTTAAGAAAGGTGATCTGAGCTTGGAAGACAAACCACGTGCTGGTAGATCGCAGGAACTACTCGCAAACGAGGAGCGGGATTCGTTGTTACAAGAGGATGCCGCACAATCGACCAAGCAAATAGCAAATCGCTTGAAAGCGGCTCAATCGACGGTTGTACGGCGTCTACAATGTTGGGGCTCCAGCGTTGAATTCCGATGATACCTGCGAGAGTGTCGCGTGAAACGATTCTTGACAGCCGACGATGGTCACGTTCACCCAATGTCTTTTTACGGCCACACTGGTATCGTAGGTTGGAGGTTTTGCCGGAATTCTCGTAGTCACGGTACACCCTTGCAATGGTCGTCCGTGAAAATCCGAACATCGTTTCTACCTCCGAAATACTATGGCACATCTCACGAGCGCCAACTATGACACCGCGTTGAAAATCGCTTAAATCGTTATTACTTGTCATTCTCATGCCGAAAACAGCTCTAACAGCTGGCA
Source organism: Macrothele yani (assembly GCA_039090855.1). Taxonomy (NCBI): domain Eukaryota; kingdom Metazoa; phylum Arthropoda; class Arachnida; order Araneae; family Macrothelidae; genus Macrothele; species Macrothele yani. Next base: position 92,324,307 of record CM077031.1, read on the forward strand.
AGGATGTCTATCGCTTTATATACGCACTGGCGGACGCAACCGAGTACGCGCATAGGGGACGTTGCTATGTATTTTGCATTAGCTCGTCTGTACCAGTTTTTCTGGCACTTCAGTGTATATGAAATATATATATATTATGATAGACATTTTTCAATATATCCTAATATTATTTCATCCAATAATATATCACAATATTATTTCATCCAATATTATTTCATCCATATTTATTTCATCCAATCATAATTATTTATTTCATCCAACGGATTTTATTCTTTTGATGGATTGAAATTGGAAAAGAAATTCTTCCGATGAATTTTATTCTTTTGGTTGATTTTAAATGTTACCAACCACGAAATATGTATTTCATCCATTAGATCGAGATGAATAATGCACGTAAAAGTAATATCGGAATAAATTCGATTCAATTGGAATCAGCAGTACATACCAGCAGAGCGGCCGTAACACAATAATCGGGGGTCCCATCAGTGGCGTAGCTAGCACAACGTGCGCCCCCCCCCCCCGGAAAATTTTCTTCAGCACCCCTGTAAGCACGGTAAATTTTCCAGAATTTAGAGCACGAGGAGGGAGGATGCATTTTTCGCGGTGTGCGGTGGTTGGGGGAGGGGGGGGTGAGAGGCGTTAGGAAGTCAGGGAGAGTGTCTGCAAAAAATAATGGTGGTGCGTAGAGCCCTGCATTTTTAACTTTTAAAGTAATAGATTTGACAATATGTGTAATTGCTTTGTTCACAACTAAAATAAATCACTTGAAGAAATCACCCTCTTACACATGGCAGATCTACGGCTGCCGTGAATAAATGTTGGCGCCCGTCGTGCACGTAATCCTAGGTAACTGACTGTTTTCTCACATCCTCCACGGGGAATCCCACTGTGCTTTTCCTCAGCAGCGCAGAGAGAGGGCGATTGGAGAGCGATCGTATTATTTACAACCCACTGCAGAGCAATCGTATTACAACCCGAAGTCAAAAAGCCGAACACTTTTAATCTGTAGGACATTCAGTAATTTAAAAGTGAAACTATATAGGCATTTATTTAGGCAAAGCTAAAAACATATGTTAAAGCAAAATATGAATCTTTGACGCAGTGGTCTAAGCGGTGGTCTCTGATCATTCGTCCGAAAGCAGTCCGGGTTCGAATCCCGTTGAAACATGGATATTGTGTTTGCCTTAAGGCACTCGCTTTCTCCCTTCCCTGGAACCAGCGGCCCTAAATTAGGGACGGGCGACTGCTTATAGCCCCTTGAGTTGCTCAAGGTGGTTGTTAAACTTCCAATAAAAAACAAACAAACTTTGGGTTAATTATTATGCGTGTTCGAATGTTTTCATAAAAATATAACTAGCAGCTGCAGTACGCCACTTCGTTACCTGCGCCCCGCCCCCGCCCCCATGATTACGCCGCTGAGTCCCATGATTTGTAGCGAAGAAAATATCAGATCTCAGAGCAAAGTATTACATAATCATGAAATCACGAAGTGGTCAAAGGTGATAAAAGTTTTATTCAATTACAATACATCCTTAGAACTTTAATGAAATAAAAAGAGTATGACAAATTTTAAGGGGTAGTCAGAACAGGTGTGCAAAGGTCCCCCCCCCCCTCCTCCCATAACCTTCGATTTTTTACCAGTCAAGCGAAAACTTCCGGATATCAAGCAAGCCGAGCTTAAGGTTAAGCATTTTGCTTAAGGATTAAAGACATAACAGGGTTTTGAATTACAGACTGAAGATTAATTGGTTAAATTATCAGACAGCGAAGATCACTAAGGGTAACAAAAGACTTCATCGACAACTGGATGCGTTCTTTTTTTTTTTTTCGTTTTTTTTATTGGGGGTTTAACGACCACCGTCGACGGGCTATAAGCAATCGCCTGTCTCTAATTCAGGGCCACTGGTTCCAAGGGAGGGAGAGAGCCAGTGCCGTAAGACAAACACAACATCCATGCCTTACTGGGTTTAGAACTTGAACCCATGTCTGACGAGTAATCAGAAACCATTTCTTAGACCATTCCCAGCAAAAACAGTCTTGCTGGCCCAGCAATATGTTGCCGCTGCCGATCCGTCAATAAAATGTTCGTGCGGCCAACAGAAGGGCCAGCAGTTCAGGCCAACAGCTGGCCAACAGTTGGCACCCCCATCAGTTGTCATATACATTAACAGGGCCATCAGTTATACATCACAGGCAGTAGCTGCCACAAGTGGCCCTTCAGCGGCCGTGCAAGCACGTGCCAGAAATGATGGCTAGCCTAATGTGGTCCGATAGTTTGCCGGTAGTGGCAGCCGGCAACCATGTGACGTAACTGATGGCTTGCCGAATCTTGTCCGCCAATTTCCCAGTAGTAGCCATAAAAAAAAAGTCAAGGATAACCGCAGTTTCCCAAAGCTACAACTTTAAACACAAGGATTAAAGACACTACGGGGTATTGAATTACAGACTGAAGATTAATTGGTTAAATTATCAGATAGCGAAGATCACTTAGGAAGATTTCTTTCTCTCTCAGAAGATTTCTCCCTCTCTCTCTCCCTTTCTTTCTCTCTCTCCCTTTCTTTCTCTCTCTCCCGCTCTCTCTTTGTCTTTCTCCCTCTCTCTCTCCCTCTCTTTCTCTCTCTCCCGCTCTCTCTCTCTTTGTCTTTCTCCCGCTCTCTTTCTCTCTCTCTCTGCATTTATTCCTCTCTCTCTCTTTGATTTTAAACTTCTCCCTCTTTCTCTCTCTGTCTGTCTCTCTCTCTCTCTCTCTCTCTCTCTCTCTCTCTCTCTCTCTCTCTCTGTCTTTCTCCTTCCCCCTCTTTCTCTCTCTCTCGGTCTCTGTCCTTCTCTCCCTCTCTATTTCTCTCTCTCTCCCTCTCTCTCTCTCTTTCTCTCTCACTATGTCTTCCTCTCTCTTTCTTTCTCTCTATCTCTCTTCCTCTCTCTGTCTTTCTCTTTCTGTGTCTCTCGCTTTCACTCTCTCTCTGTCTGTTTCTCTCTCTCTCTCTCTCTCTCTCTCTCTCTCTCTCTCTCTCTCTCTCTCTCTCTCTCTCTCTCTCTCTCTCTCTCTCTCTCTCTCTCTCTCTCTCTCTCTCTCCAAGAGTGGATTTATTGCCAGTATTGAATATTCTGTCTCCGCTTTGAATTTCAAAAATTTACGCATCAGGAAGTTACGTCGATATTTTTAAATAAATTCTACATCGATTAACTCATTTCTTTCAGAATTATTGTTCGTAAAAATCTCTCTGGTAATATCACTGAGCTAAAATAACATGATAGGTTCGGAAGGTCTACTGTATAACGATAAGAACTTCGTCACTTTCGGTTGAGAAGAGTTAGAGAAAGAGCGTGAAGCGAAGAATGAGACGTTACGATACTCAAGGAAAGAGTACGAATATCTTCTGCTGATAGCCGTAGGCCTCGCAAATTGCAAAGCCACCGCTCTGTGGACATTCCAGTACTTTCATCTTCCTTCTAGGAGGAAAGCAAAGCTTCCCAGAAGACATTATCGTAATGCGTTTCGGAACTAAAGCGCGATGCATCACTCTTAGGAAAGGATGAATCTGCGGTAACCGTACTTGAGAATGAAAGAGACTTATGACGGCTTTGAAATCACTGTGACCTCCTGGTGAAGGATATTTATTTCAGCGTAGAAATCTGAGAAACGTTTCGGAAAGTAAGCCAGCACACATACAAACAGTTTTAGAATAAAAGAAGACAGTTGTGTTTCTAATTATCATAAAAGAAACTCTGCTTTTGTATCAGCAGCGTCCCGACCAGAACATTTTCATACTTCACGTTTAGCTACAGGCCAATCCATTTTTAAGCATACCGCTACCAACACAAAGTTAATAGACAGTAAGGTTTGCTCATCCCGCCCTCGTTGCAAACAAATAATCGTGACGTCACTGAGCGACATCACCGTCCTAATATGTGACTCGTCGATCCGAACTGTGGCTGTGGAGGAAGATGTCTTGTCAACAACTTTTATCAGAGGCGACTTTAGATCTTCTGGGGCCCTAGGCGCTAAGAGATTCAGCCCCCTCCCCCTTCTTATCGCCTCAGAAATTTTCATCCGTCAGATTAACACAAGTTAGTAAAATCATGCAATGCATTGATTATGATACCCTTTCCAACATACCAGAAATTATTACTCAAGTTATGTGGATAATGGCTGTGGAATAAATCTCGCTCCTGTGTCCTGACCTTTGACCCCATTTCGATGATATTCAACAGAACCGGTTCAGTTTACCTTAGGAATAGCATACTAAAGGTTTGTTGCAATAAAAGCAGTTTTACGCAAGTTATGAGAATAATGGCTGTGGAATAAATCTTGCTTTTGTGCAATGACCTTTGACCCCATTTCGTTGATATTCAACAGAACCGGTTCACTATACCTCCGGAACAACATGATAACGTTTTGTCGCAATCGAAGCATTCTTAGGTAAGTTATGATGCACAAGGGCAATGGAATGGATCCCATCCATTGTCCTGACCTTTAACCCCATTTCGCTCATTTTCAAGAGGGTTCGTGCCCAGGTGGTTCCCTATCACATACTAAAATTTCAGCGATATCGAATCATCATATTTACGCATGTTATGACGCATAAAGGTAATGAAATGGATCCCGCTTTTATGTCCTAACCTTTGATCCCATTCCGCCCATTTTCAATAGGGTTTGTGCCCAGGTGGTTCCTTACCATATACTAAAATTTCATTGAAATCGAACCATTTTTACGCACGTTATGGCGCAAAAGGGCAATGGAATAAATCCCGCTCTTATACCCTGCCTGACCTTTGACCCCATTTCGCCCATTTTCGATAGGGTTCGTGCCCAGGGTTCCCTACCACACACTAAAATTTCATCAAAATCGAACCAGATTTACGGATGTTATGACACATAAATGCAATGGAATGGATCCCGCTTTTATGTCCTGACCTTTAACCCCATTCCGCCCATTTTCAATAGGGTTCGTTCCCAGGTGGTTCCCTTCCACATACTAAAACTTCATCGAAATCGAACCATTTTTACGCGTTATGCCGCATAAGGGCAATGGAATAAATCCCGCTCTTATGTCCTGCCTGACCTTTGGCCTCATTTCGCCCATTTTCAATACGGTTCGTGCCCAGTGGTACCCTACCACATACTAAAATTTCATCGAAATCGAAATAATATTACGCAAGTTATGACGTATAAAGGCAATGGAATGGATCCAGCTCCTATGTCCTGACCTTTGACCCCATTTCACCCATTTTCAATAGGGATCGTCCCCAGGTAGTTTCCTACTACATAATAAAATTTCATCGAAATCGAACCATTTTTACGCAAGTTATGACGCATAAGAGCAATGGAATGAATCCCGCTCCTGTGTCCTGACTTTTGACCCTGTTTCACCCATTTTCAATCCGGTTCGTCCCCAGGTGGTCCCCCACCACATACTAAACTTTCGTCGAAATCGAACCACTTTCACGTGAGTTATCGTGCGGACGGACGGACGGACAAAGCTGAAGCATATACGCTTCTTCAACCTACGGTTGGAAAGCGTAAAAAAAGTGGAGAAGGAGTCACGGAAAAGTTTTTGAGCGCTCTGTAAGAAACAGTGCTAGAGACACTTCAAAAATTATTCTTGTGCCTAATAGGAAATCAAATGACATTAAGTTTGACACTTTAAATATCCATATACACATTGTGCCAAATAATTTTTAAGACTGGGTCTGTAAAATGAAATAGAAACAAGAAATTATAGTTTGATTTGGTTTGTTATCCAAAATAAGTCCCTCCGGCTTCAATACACTTGTTACAGCGATTTAATAATGATTCGAATGCCTGTTCCAGTTCACTTTACGGAATTGCCTCCAAAGCACGCGTCGAAGCTGCTTGTATGGTCGAAATATCATCCAAATAACACCCTTTTAACGTCATTTTAAGTTTTGGGAACAACGAATAGTCGCAGGGTGCTAAATCAGGCGATTACGGTGGATGATTCAACACACAGACGTTATTTTTCGCCAAAAATCTACGAACAAGAAGTGAGGTGTGACTGGGTGCATTATCGTGCAACAAACACCAACTGTTTTCATCTCGATATTCTGGACGAATGCGACGAATTCTGCCCATCAAACGCCTCAAAACATTTAAATAAAACTCACCAGTAATTGTTTGTCCACTTGGAACAAATTCTTTGTGAATAATAAATACCCTTACTATCGAAGAATGTAATGAGCATTGTTTTGATTTTCGATGGAACTTTTCTTGTTTTTTTGGCTTGTGGTGAGTTTTTTGACTTCCATTCCGCACTTTGTCGCTTTGTTTTAGGAACATAATGAAAACACCATTTTTCATCACCTGTAACAATCGATTTTAAGAAGTTTGGATCATTTTCAGCGGCTGAAATGATGTCTCTGCATTGTGCACTTCTCCTTGATTTTTGTTCATTGGTTAACGTGTGTGGAACAAATTTAGCACAGACTTTTGTTTTGCCCAAATCTTCATGCAGGATGGTTCGAATCGTTTCTTTGTTGATGTTTAAAGACTCTTCCATCATTCTTAGTGTCTCACATCGATTGTTTGCCACGAAATCCCGCACTTTTTCGATAATCTCAGGTGTCCTAGATGAACTTGGTCTTCCGGTATGCTTATCATCTTCTAGCGTCTGTCTTCCGTCCAAAAGACGTTTGTGCCACAGGAAAACATTTGACCTACTTAAACAAAACTCACCGTAAATTTGTTTCATCATTTGGTACGTTTCCGAGGTACTTTTACCAAGTTTTGTGTTACATTTAATAACAGCCCTTTGTTCCATCTTAATAATTCAACATGAAAAAAAATTTACTTCTCTAATGAACGGCCGTTTCGTTTGAGTTACTTTAACAACTGCGCAGTACTTTTGGCAGAAAGCAAGCAGACGGTCACGGTTTATAACGCATTCGCGATTACACTGGTTGCGCCACCGTAGGCTGAAATCTAGCGCCAGTCTTAAAAATTCTTTGACGCACTGTGTACTTCATGAATTTACCACTAAGGGCTATCTAAGTCGAAAATTCAAAAATTGAACTTCTATTGTGAAGAAACTATTCAACTTAATGGGAAAAAAAATATATTACTGTGCCTCTCAGATTAGGCTTAACTATTCCTTCTCAAATATTTAACTTTTCCAATTAGTTCTTTGATTTCCTGCTAGAGGCGCTAAGTTCAAAGAATTTGGTTTTCACAGATTTTTGAAACATTATTTCTGTGAATGGTGGGAACCTAACATTCATTAAATTTAACCCATTTAAAATTTCACTACCAGTTCATAAATTTCCCACTAGGAGTTCTCAAAGTGGAAGTTTAGTAAATTTCAGATTTACGCTATACGAAGAGACCATTTCAGTTACAGCAAAAGTTAATTTCGGATTTGATACGTTATGCAAAACTGATTACTTCAGCAGCTTTTCATCTGCAAGTTACTAGGCAAATTCAGCGCTAAGCGCGTCTAAATTTGTCAGTACGTCGCGTATTTGTCATAAAATTCGAATGCGTTTCATTTACAAAACGTGCTTTTTTATTGCTTTAGCTTTGGAAAATCTTCCTGTTTTGCATTATGAACAAATCAGTAGGCAACGAGCGGGGTATCAAGCAAAAATAAAATACTTGAAGACACTGGCAACCGGAAAAGTCCTCCACATTAGAAAATTCGCGTAAAATGCAATTTGTGCACAGTACTTTACTTGTAAACGGTGTTGATGACTTTTCGTGGAGGAGTTTTCCTGTGGCCAACAATTCCCTAAAACGTAGAGATTCAGTCGTTCATGGTATAGAAGAATAGCCAATGTATTTAATTTCAACGCATTCCGACTGTCATGTGCAAGAGAATTTTTTATAATCTATATAACTTTATGAACATTGTAACTCGTTTTTCTGTGCTTTGTGTCTTTCATGAAGACACAGGATGAAAATATCTGGATATCTATGCGTAAGATAGAATGCAAATATCTGTTTCTTCATTACTGCATTCATCCTATAGAGAGCAAAAAAAAAAAAAAACCCCAAAAAAAACAAGAAAGTTGACACCGAATTTTCGGGTGTAATAAGCACGTCTTTTGAATCCGTTCTGACGCAAATTAAATTTATCAAAGCTATTCAAAGTCAATGGAACCGGTACGGAAAACAATAGATCAGACCAAAGAAAGAAGATTTTCAATCGGGGTTTTAATCCCTCAGATATTGCTGTAAACGGAATCGTGACCTTACGAACTCTTAGAAACAGAGATATCGACAAAAATAAGATGTGACTTTACGTCCCCTGGTGGGAAAACCATGCATTATTTTAGGAAGAAAGTATTCTCAAAAGGTTTATCCGTATAAGCGGTATCGGTCGAAGAAAAAAAAAATTATTCCAGTTTTCAGGAGCCCAGATTTTGCAACAAATACTTCAGAAGCAGAAATTAACACATATATCCCCTGGTGGCTAAACCATTCTTTACCAAACATTAGAAATTATGTGAAAAATATTTTCCATCAGATCTTCTATGCGATACAGGAAGGATTTTTCCAATCAGAGCTTTAGCAGAAATAACGCAGAAAACGCAATTTACCTTTATGCCCCCTAGCGAAAAGTGTATGATTTACTTGAAAATTTTGAATGTAAAAGAAAAACATTTCGCATCGGAAACACTATCCAACAAAGAAGGAATTTTTCAAATCGTACTCTTACAAGTAGAGATATTGACAAAAATGAAATATACATCTACGCCCCCTGGCGTAAAAACCATGCATTTTTTCAAGAAGAAAATTTTCCTAAAAGGTTTGTCGACATGAGTAGTATCGGTCAGCAAACGAAGTTTTTTTTCAATCAAGAATTTAGAAGCTAATATTTTGCTGCAAATACAACAGAAGCGGAAATTAAGATTTACGCCACCTGGTGGCCAAACTATTTTTTTACAAAAATCCGAAATTATGTGCAAACAATTTCCCATCAGGAGCTGTATCCGGTGCAGAAAGAATATTTCAAATCGGAGATTTAGAAGCAGAGATATATGAGGAAACGCAGAGTACCTTTACGCCCCCTAGCGGAAAGTCAATGAATTACTTGAAAATTTTGAAATTATATGAAAACATGTCACACGGAAAACACTATCCAACAAAGAAGGAATTTTTCAAATCGGACTCCTAGAAGTGGAGATATTAACAAAAATAAGATGTACATCTACGCCCCTTGGCGGAGAAACTGTGGAATTTTTTAAGAAGAAAATATTCCGAAACGTTTTATCGATGTGAGTGGCATCAGTCCACGAAATAATTTTTTAATCGATATTTTAGAAGCTACGATTTTATGGCAAATACATCAGAAGCAAAAATTAACGCTTACGCCCCCTGGTGGCCAAAGTATTCTTTACCAAACATTTGCAATTATATTCAAAAGGTTTATCATCAGGAGATGTATCCGCTGAAGAAAATGTTTTTCAAATCGGAGTTTTAGAAGAAGAGTTATCGGGGAAAATATAATTTAATTTAACGCCCCCTAGCGGAAAATATATACGTAATTTGAAAAAGTAACTATATCTAAAATACTCTTCGACGTAAATGGAATCGAAAGATATAATTTTTTTTCAATCGGATGTTTAGAAGCAAATATGTGGAATAAAACGTATTTTTGAATTCGACATCATCTGCATTTACGCTCTCTACCGGCGAAATTGCACATCGTAAAAAAAAAAACGAAATAAAGGATCATAATTTGCATATTTCAAGCTTCCCAATGCAAAAAGAATTTTTTAAATCGGACTAATAGTTGGTGAGATATCGTGGGTACAGACGGACGGACGGACGGACGGACAAACCGATAAAAGAAGCACGATCTTTTTACAAAAGACGTGCTAAAAAAGAATAAACCATACTTTTCCTTAATACTTTGCGAAATGCAAATACACTGGCGGAAAGTGAAAAAAGAACACCAAGAAGGAATTGGCGGACGATCATGAAATTTGCATATGTTAATGGGGTCGAGTTTCACTAGGTGTGATGTTAATTTCGGGACCATCCGGTGAGCGCTTACGACACAGCAGGGCATAATATGCAAATAATCGTCGGTGGTATTTAAGGAGTACGCGAAGTTGTAACGTACCAGGAGATGTGACGTACCTGCTAGAAGGACGCACACGACATAAAGGCAGATAGGAATCAGAATAAAACGTCCGAGTAGCTCAATTGGTAGAGCAACTTATTCCGGAATGAGGGGACCCGGGTTCGAATCCTGGCGCGGATAAAAATGACGGAGAAATTTACTTCGTTATAAAGTGAATGTAATCAGTCGTCGGCGTACGTACACGTGCGAAAACCTTGAAGAAGCTGCAATGCCTGGACATGGAAGACGTGTACGATTTCAGCAGTTATCGGACTTTGAGCGAGGTCGTCTAGTCGGACTCCGCGAGGCCGGGTGGTTGTATCGTCGTTTTGCGGAGCGAATTGGACGGGAAGTATCGGTAGTGGTACGATGGTGGCGTAGATGGTCCAAGGAACATTCCCACACGAGAAGACGTGGAACCGGGAGTCACAGACGGACTGATGAGCGGACCGATCGACGCATAAGAAGAGCGGCGTTGTCAAGCAGAACATCCACTGCGACGCAAATCCGAGCTGCCGTTGCACCTGAGGTGACTGTGCGAACAATCCGCAACCGTCTACTGGATGCAGGACCACGTGCGCGTGTGCCTCTAGCATGTGGGCTTTCGGACTGCTAAAGAGACTGGTAAAACAAACTGGTATCAATGGTATACCTTTTGCTCATATTTCTTCAAAGTCCCCTAATGTGTCACTAATGGACTATTGTGACTTCGGACTGCTAAAAAGACGTATCAATTCTCTGCCTTGTGTTCATATTCCTTCAAAGTCCCCTGATGTGCCACCAATAGAAGAACGTGCCTTCGGACTGCTAAAAAGACAGGTAATTAAAAGCTGGTATCAAGTCCATACCTTTTGCTCATATTCTTTCAAAGACCCCTGATGTGATATCAATGGACTATTGTGCCTCCGGACTGCTAAAAAGACTGGTAAAAAAAAGTGGTATCAAGCCTATACCTTTTGTTCTTATTTCTTCAAAGTCCCCTGATTTGTCACAAATTTACTATTGTGCCTTAGGACTGCTAAAAAGAGCGCTTTCTAAAAGCAGACCTAAAACAATGATTAGTTTATGGAAAGCAGTGGCAGAAGAATGGAATAAAAAAGATGCGTGTATTAAATCTATATCTTTTGCTCATATTCCTTCAAAGTCTCCTGATGTGTCACCAATGAAATATTGTGCCTTCGGACTGCTAAAAAGACTGGCATAAAAGAACTGGTATCCAGTCTATACCTTTTGCTCATATTCCTACAAAGTCCCCTGATGTGTCACCAATGAAATATTGTGTCTTCGGACTGCTAAAAAAAGTGCTTTCTAGACGCACACCTAAAACAATGATTAGACTATGAAAGACATTGGAAGAAGAATTTTGTAAACAAGACGGGTATATAACATTCATACCTTTTACTCATATTCCTTCAAAGTCTCCTGATGTGTCACCAATGAAATATTGTGCCTTCGGACTGCTAAAAAGACTGGTATAAAAGAACTGGTATCAAGTCTATACCTTTTGCTCATATTCTTTGAAATTCCCCTGATGTGTCACCAATGAAATATTGTGCCTTCGATCTGCTAAAACGACTGGTAAAAAAAAAGACTGGTATCAAGTCTATACCTTTTGCTCATATTCCTACAAAGTCCCCTGATGTGTCACCAATGAAATATTGTGCCTTCGGACTGCTAAAAAGAGCGCTTTCTAGACGCAGACCTAAAACAATGATTAGACTATGAAAGACAGTGGAAGAAGAATTTTGTAAACAAGACGGGTATATAACATTCATACCTTTTACTCATATTCCTTCAAAGTCTCCTGATGTGTCACCAATGAAATATTGTGCCTTCGGACTGCTAAAAAGACTGGTATAAAAGAACTGGTATCAAGTCTATACCTTTTGCTCATATTCTTTGAAATTCCCCTGATGTGTCACCAATGAAATATTGTGAATTCGGACTGCTAAAAAAACTAAAAGACTATTGAATTGAAAACAAATGCCGTCTCCTGCACGATACACTTTAATGATAAAAAACTATGTACAATTAAAATAAATGTGTTTAAGAAATTTCAACGCCACAACGGCGTCATCATCAGAAACAGTGCAGCAGTGAGCACAGAAGTGAGTAGCATATATACTTTGCAAGACACATAGCAGTTAATGCGCATGTGCAATCATCGGCAAAGTCCAAGTCAAGTTCAGTGGGTACAAGCATAGTTGGTGGGCGTAACCTGGCCCAAAAGTAAAAAGACTGGAAGACTGGTATCAAGTCAATAGCTTCTGCTCATATTCCTTCAAAGGCCTCTGATGTGTCACAGATGGACTATTGTGACATCGGACTGCTAAAAGGAGCGCTTTCTAGACGCAGAACTAAAACAATGATTAGAGTATGGAAAGCAGTTTAAGAAGAGCTTTTGTTCATATTCTTTCAAAGTCCTCTGGTGTACCACGAATGTACTACTGTGCCTTCGGACTGTTAAAAAGACTGGTAAAGAAAAACTGGTATCACGTCCTTTTGCTCATATTTCGTCAAAGTCCCGTGATGTGTCACCAATGGACTATTGTGCCTTCAGACTGCTAAAAGACCGCTTTCTACACGCAGACCAAAAATAACGATTAGACTATGAAAGACAGTGGAAGAAAAATGGTGTAAACAAGACGGGTATATAACATCCATACCTTTTGCCCATATTCCTTCAATGTCCTCTGATGTGTCACCAATGAAATATTGTGCCCTCGAAATGCTAAAAAGACTGGTATCAAGTCTATACCTTGTGCTCATATTCCTTCAAAGACCCCTGATGTGCTATCAATGGACTATTGTGCCTTTGGACTGCTAAAAAGACTGGTAAAAAAGTGGGATCAAGCCTATACCTTTTGCTCTTATTTCTTCAAAGTCCCCTGATGTGGCACCAATTTACTATTGTGACTTAGGAATGCTAAAAAGAGCGCATTCTAAAAGGAGACCTAAAACAATGATTAGATTATGGAAAGCAGTGGAAGAAGAATAGAATAAAAAAGATGCGTGTATCAAATCTATATATTATGCTCATATTCCTCCAAAGTCTCCTGATGGGTCACCAATGAAATGTTGTGCCTTCGGACTGCTAAAAAGACTGGTATAAAAGAACTGGTATCAAGTCTATACCTTTTGCTCATATGCTCATATTCTTTGAAATTCCCCTGATGTGTCACCAATGAAATATTGTGAATTCGGACTGCTAAAAAGACTGGAAGACTGGTATCAAGTCAATAGCTTCTGCTCATATTCCTTCAAAGTCCTCTGTGTCACCAATGGACTATTGTGACATCGGATTGCTAAAAAGAGCGCTTTCTAGACGCAGAAGTAAAACAATGATTAGAGTATGGAAAGCAGTTTAAAAAGAGCTTTTGTTCATATTCCTTCAAAGTCCTCTGGTGTACCACGAATGGACTATTGTGCCTTCGGACTGTTAAAAAGACTGGCAAAGAAAAACTGGTATCACGTGCTTTACTCATATTTCGTCAAAGTCTCCTGATGTGTCACCAATGGACTATTGTGACATCGAACTGCTAAAAACCCTGGTAAAAAAAATACTGGTATCAAGTCTATTCCTTTTCCTCATATTTCTTCAAAGTTCCCTGATATTTCACTAACGGACTATTGTGCCTTCGGACAGCTAAAAAGACTGGTATCAAGTCTATACCTTTTGCTCATATTCCTTCCAAGTCCCCTGATGTTTCACCAATGGACTATTGTGCCTTCGGACTGCTAAACAGACTGATAAAAAAAAAGACTGGTATCAAGTCAATACCGTTTGCTCATACTCCTTCAAAGTCCCCGGATGAGTCACCAGTGAAATATTGGGCTTTCGGACTGCTAAAAAGACTGGTAAAAAGAGCTGGTATCAAGTCTATACCTTTTGCTCATTTTCCTTCAAAGTCTCCTGATGTGTCACCAATGAAATATTGTGCCTTCGGACTGCTAAAAAGACTGGTGTAAAAGAACTGGTATCAAGTCTATACCTTTTGCTCATATGCTCATATTTTTTTAAAGTCCCCTGATGTGGCACCATGAAATACTGTGCCTTCGGACTGATAAAACGACTGGAAGACTGATATCAAGTCAATAGCTTCGGCTCGTATTCCTTCAAAGTCCTCTGATGTGTCACGAATGGACTATTGTGACATCGGACTGCTAAAAAGAGCGCTTTCTAGACGCAGAACTAAAACAATGATTAGAGTATAGGAAGCAGTTGAAGAAGAGCTCTTGTTCATATTCTTTCAAAGTCGTCTGGTGTACCACGAATGGACTATTGTGAATTTGGACTGTTAAAAAGACTGGTATCAAGTCTATACCTTGTGCTCATATTCCTTCAAAATCCCCTAATGTGTTACCAATGACATATTGAGCTTTCCGACTGCTAAAAAGACTGGTAAAACAACTGGTATCAATGCTATACCTTTTGCTCTTATTTCTTCAAAGTCCGCTGATGTGGCACCAATTTACTATTGTGCCTTAGGACTGCTAAAAAGAGCGCTTTCTAAAAGCAGACCTAAAACAATGATTAGATTATGGAAAGCAGTGGAAGAAGAATGGAATAAAAAAGATGCGTGTATAAAATCTATATCTTTTGCTCATATTCCTTCAAAGTCTCCTGATGTGTCACCAATGAAATATTGTGCCATCGGACTGTTCAAAAGACTGATATAAAAGAACTGGTATCAAGTCTATAGCTTTTGCTCATATGCTCACATTCTTTGAAATTCCCCTGATGTGTCACCAATGAAATATTGTGCCTTCGATCTGCTAAAACGACTGGTAAAAAAAAAGACTGGTATCAAGTATATACCTTTTGCTCATATTCCTACAAAGTCCCCTGATGTGTCACCAATGAAATATTGTGTCTTCGGACTGCTAAAAAGAGCGCTTTCTAGACGCAGACCTAAAACAATGATTAGACTATGAAAGACAGTGGAAGAAGAATTTTGTAAACAAGACGGGTATATAACATTCATACCTTTTACTCATATTCCTTCAAAGTCTCCTGATGTGTCACCAATGAAATATTGTGCCTTCGGACTGCTAAAAAGACTGGTATAAAAGAACTGGTATCAAGTCTATACCTTTTGCTCATATTCTTTGAAATTCCCCTGATGTGTCACCAATGAAATATTGTGAATTCGGACTGCTAAAAAAACTAGAAGACTATTGAATTGAAAACAAATGCCGTCTCCTGCACGATACACTTTAATGATAAAAAACTATGTACAATTAAAATAAATGTGTTTAAGAAATTTCAACGCCACAACGGCGTCATCATCAGAAACAGTGCAGCAGTGAGCACAGAAGTGAGTAGCATATATACTTTGCAAGACACATAGCAGTTAATGCGCATGTGCAATCATCGGCAAAGTCCAAGTCAAGTTCAGTGGGTACAAGCATAGTTGGTGGGCGTAACCTGGCCCAAAAGTAAAAAGACTGGAAGACTGATATCATAGACTGGTATCAAGTCAATAGATTCTGCTCATATTCCTTCAAAGTCCTCTGATGTGTCACCGATGGACTATTGTGATATCGGACTTCTAAAAGGAGCGCTTTCTAGACGCAGAACTAAAACAATCATTAGAGTATAGAAAGCAGTTTAAGAAGAGCTTTTGTTTATTATCTTTCAAAGTCCTCTGGTGTACCACGAATGTACTACTGTGATTTCGGACTGTTAAAAAGACTGGTAAAGAAAAACTGGTATCACGTCCTTTTGCTCATATTTCGTCAAAGTCCCGTGATGTGTCACCAATGGACTATTGTGCCTTCAGACTGCTAAAAGACCGCTTTCTAGACGCAGACCAAAAATAACGATTAGACTATGAAAGACAGTGGAAGAAGAATGGTGTAAACAAGACGGGTATATAACATCCATACCTTTTGCCCATATTCCTTCAATGTCTGTCCTCTGATGTGTCACCAATGAAATATTGTGCCCTCGAAATGCTAAAAAGACTGGTATCAAGTCTATACCTTGTGCTCATATTCCTTCAAAGACCCCTGATGTGCTATCAATGGACTATTGTGCCTTTGGACTGCTAAAAAGACTGGTAAAAAAAGTGGTATCAAGCCTATACCTTTTGCTCTTATTTCTTCAAATTCCCCTGATGTGGCACCAATTTACTATTGTGACTTAGGAATGCTAAAAAGAGCGCATTCTAAAAGGAGACCTAAAACAATGATTAGATTATGGAAAGCAGTGGAAGAAGAATAGAATAAAAAAGATGCGTGTATCAAATCTATATAATATGCTCATATTCCTCCAAAGTCTCCTGATGTGTCACCAATGAAATGTTGTGTCTTCGGACTGCTAAAAAGACTGGTATAAAAGAACTGGTATCCAGTTTATACCTTTTGCTCATATGCTCATATTCTTTGAAATTCCCCTGATGTGTCACCAATGAAATATTGTGAATTCGGACTGCTAAAAAGACTGGAAGACTGGTATCAAGTCAATAGCTTCTGCTCATATTCCTTCAAAGTCCTCTGATGTGTCACCAATGGACTATTGTGACATCGGATTGCTAAAAAGAGCGCTTTCTAGACGCAGAACTAAAACAATGATTAGAGTATAGGAAGCAGTTGAAGAAGAGCTCTTGTTCATATTCTTTCAAAGTCCTCTGATGTACCACGAATGGACTATTGTGCCTTCGGACTGTTAAAAAGACTGGCAAAGAAAAATTGGTATCACGTGCTTTGCTCATATTTCGTCAAAGTCTCCTGATGTGTCACCAATGGACTATTGTGACATCGAACTGCTAAAAACCCTGGTAAAAAAATACTGGTATCAAGTCTATTCCTTTTGCTCATATTCCTTCCAAGTCCCCTGATGTTTCACCAATGGACTATTGTGCCTTCGGACTGCTAAACAGATTGATAAAAAAAGACTGGTATCAAGTCAATATCCCTTGCTCATACTCCTTCAAAGTCCCCGGATGAGTCACCAGTGAAATATTGGGCTTACGGACTGCTAAAAAGACTGGTAAAAAAGAGCTGGTATCAAGTCTATACCTTTTGCTCATTTTCCTTCAAAGTCTCCTAATGTGTCACCAATGATATATTGTGCCTTCGGACTGCTAAAAAGACTGGTATAAAAGAACTGGTATCAAGTCTATACCTTTTGCTTATATGCTCATATTTTTTTAAAGTCCCCTGATGTGACACCATGAAATACTGTGCCTTCGGACTGATAAAACGACTGGAAGACTGGTATCAAGTCAATAGCTTCTGCTCGTATTCCTTGAAAGTCCTCTGATGTGTCACCAATGGACTATTGTGACATCGGACTGCTAAAAAGAGCGCTTTCTAGACGCAGAACTAAAACAATGATTAGAGTATGAGAAGCAGTTGAAGAAGAGCTCTTGTTCATATTCTTTCAAAGTCGTCTGGTGTACCACGAATGGACTATTGTGAATTTGGACTGTTAAAAAGACTGGTATCAAGTCTATACCTTGTGCTCATACTCCTTCAAAGTCCCCTGATGTGTTACCAATGACATATTGTGCTTTCCGACTGCTAAAAAGACTGGTAAAACAACTGGTATCAATGCTATACCTTTTGCTCTTATTTCTTCAAAGTCCGCTGATGTGGCACCAATTTACTATTGTGCCTTAGGACTGCTAAAAAGAGCGCTTTCTAAAAGCAGACCTAAAACAATGATTAGATTATGGAAAGCAGTGGAAGAAGAATGGAATAAAAAAGATGCGTGTATCAAATCTATATCTTTTGCTCATATTCCTTCAAAGTCTCCTGATGTGTCACCAATGAAATATTGTGCCATCGGACTGTTCAAAAGACTGGTATAAAAGAACTGGTATCAAGTCTATACCTTTTGCTCATATGCTCACATTCTTTGAAATTCCCCTGATGTGTCACCAATGAAATATTGTGCCTTCGATCTGCTAAAACGACTGGTAAAAAAAAGACTGGTATCAAGTATATACCTTTTGCTCACATTCCTACAAAGTCCCCTGATGTGTCACCAATGAAATATTGTGTCTTCGGACTGCTAAAAAGAGCGCTTTCTAGACGCAGACCTAAAACAATGATTAGACTATGAAAGACAGTGGAAGAAGAATTTTGTAAACAAGACGGGTATATAACATTCATACCTTTTACTCATATTCCTTCAAAGTCTCCTGATGTGTCACCAATGAAATATTGTGTCTTCGGACTGCTAAAAAGACTGGTATAAAAGAACTGGTATCAAGTCTATACCTTTTGCTCATATTCTTTGAAATTCCCCTGATGTGTCACCAATGAAATATTGTGAATTCGGACTGCTAAAAAAACTAGAAGACTATTGAATTGAAAACAAATGCCGTCTCCTGCACGATACACTTTAATGATAAAAACTATATACAATTAACATAAATGTGTTTAAGAACTTTCAACGCCACAACGGCTTCATCATCAGAAACAGTGCAGCAGTGAGCAGAGAAGTGAGTAGCCTATATACTTTGCAAGACACATAGCAGTTAATGCGCATGTGCAATAGTCGGCAAAGTCCAAGTCAAGTTCAGTATGTACAAGCATAGTTGGTGGGCGTAACCTGGCCCAAAAGTAAAAAGACTGGTATAAAAGAACTGGTATCAAGTCTATGCCTTTTGCTCATATGCTCATATTCTTTGAAATTCCCCTGATGTGTCACCAATGAAATATTGTGAATTCGGACTGCTAAAAAGACTGGAAGACTGGTATCAAGTCAATAGCTTCTGCTCATATTCCTTCAAAGTCCTCTGGTGTACCACGAATGGACTATTGTGCCTTCGGACTGTTAAAAAGACTGGTAAAGAAAAACTGGTATCACGTCCTTTTGCTCATATTTCGTCAAAGTCCCGTGATGTGTCACCAATAGACTATTGTGCCTTCAGACTGCTAAAAGATCGCTTTCTAGACGTAGACCAAAAATAACGACTAGACTATGAAAGACAGTGGAAGAAGAATGGTGTAAACAAGATGGGTATATAACATCCATACCTTTTGCTCATATTCCTTCTTCAAAGTCCTCTGATGTGTCACCAATGAAATATTGTGCCCTCGAACTGCTATAAAGACTGGTATCAAGTCTATACCTTGTGCTCATATTCCTTCAAAGACCCCTGATGTGCTATCAATGGACTATTGTTCCTTTGGACTGCTAAAAAGACTGGTAAAAAAAAGTGGTTTCAAGCCTATACCTTTTGCTCTTATTTCTTCAAAGTCCCCTGATGTGGCACCAATTTACTATTGTGCCTTAGGACTGATAAAAAGAGCGCTTTCTAAAAGCAGACCTAAAACAATGATTAGATTATGGAAAGCAGTGGAAGAAGAATGGAATAAAAAAGAGGCGTGTATCAAATCTATATCTTTTGCTCATATTCCTCCAAAGTCTCCTGATGGGTCACCAATGAAATGTTGTGCCTTCGGACTGCTAAAAAGACTGGTATAAAAGAACTGGTATCAAGTCTATACCTTTTGCTCATATTCTTTGAAATTCCCCTGATGTGTCACCAATGAAATATTGTGAATTCGGACTGCTAAAAAGACTGGAAGACTGGTATCAAGTCAATAGCTTCTGCTCATATTCCTTCAAAGTCCTCTGATGTGTCACCAATGGACTATTGTGACATCGGACTGCTAAAAAGAGCGCTTTCTAGACGCAGAACTAAAACAATGATTAGAGTATGGATAGCAGTTTAAGAAGAGCTTTTGTTCATATTCTTTCAAAGTCCTCTGGTGTACCACGAATGGACTATTGTGCCTTCGGACTGTTAAAAAGACTGGTAAAGAAACACTGGTATCAAGTCCTTTTGCTCATATTTCGTCAAAGTCCCCTGATGGGTCCCCAATGGACTATTGTGCTTTCGGACTGCTAAAAAGAGCGCTTTCTAGACGCAGACCGAAAACAATGACTTGACTATGAAAAGCAGTGGAAGAAGAATGGTACAAGAAAGACGGGTATATAACATCCATACCTTTTGCTCATATTTCTTGAAAGTACTGTGATGTGTCACCAATGAAATATTGTGCCTTCGGACTGCTAAAAATACTGGTATCATGTCTATACCTTTTGCTCATATTCCTTCAAAGTCCCTTGAGAGTCACCAATGGACTATTGTGTCTTCGGACTGCTAAAAAGAGCGCTTTCTAAACGCAGGCCTAAAACAGTTATTGGACTCTGGAGAGCAGTGCAAGAGTAGTGGAATAAAATACCAATTTTTAGAAATGTCCTGTTATCTTGAAAATCTAGATGTAGGTTCACAGTCACAGGCGTCGACCTGAGGAGGGCAAGGTGAATCTGGTCCCTCGAATAATTTTACTGGGAGGGAAGGGGGAAGTGCCCACTCAATATTTTTCGTCCTGCTTAATTAAATAATCATTTTAAACCTCATAAGGAGCAGCTTGGTCCAACGTTATTTCCAGAAAAGGAAATAAATTATTTCCAAAAACTTAATTATTTCCATTTATTTCCAAAAACTTAATAATTAACAAAAGAAGTAAAAACCTTTTTCTCATATTCAGCGTTGCTCATTTGATAAGAAACTGGATTGCCAGCCTCGTATTATGTTTGTTTTCATGATATGTGGTAAGTATTTTAAACAATTATCAAAAATAAAATAAATAAAAGTACAGAAAGTATAATCTCTAGTGCCTTTATTTTTCTATTTATTTTTATGTGCTTCTTGTTCTTTGTTTAAGTAACCAGCTAATTTCTCATTTTTTTTTATAAACATTTGGAAATAAAGACTCTGGATGTTTTTATAAAATCACAGACTGAATTTCATTTTCAAAAATATTAAAATTCAGCAAAATAATATTTGTCTCCTTGATCATTTGTTAGTGAAAAATAATTACAATTATAAAACATAAAATAAAACATTGTCGAATTGGCTACTGAAGCAGGATATAAAAAAAAAAAAAAAAAGCCCAAGAAAGATGACACCGAATTATCGGGTGTAATAAGCACGTCTTTTGAATCCGTTCTGACGCAAATTAAATTTATCAAAGCTATTCAAAGGTAATGGAACCGGTATGGAAAACAATAGTATCTGACGGAAGAAAGAAGTTTTTCAATCGGGTCTTTAATCCCTCAGATATTGGTGTAAACGGAATCGTGAGCTTACGAACTCTTAGGAACAGAGATACCGACAAAAATAAGATGTGACTTTACGTCTCCTGGTGGGAAAACCATGCATTATTTTAGGAAGAAAGTATTCTCAAAAGGCTTATCCATATGAGCGGTATCGGTACAAGAAAAAGAAATTTAGTCGATTTTTCAGGAGCCCAGATTTTGCTACAAATACATCAGAAGCAGAAATTAACACTTATGACCCCTGGTGGCCAAACCATTCTTTACAAAACATTAGAAATTATGTGAAAAATATTTTCCATCAAGTCTTGTATGCGATACAAGAAGAATTTTTCAAATCGGAGTTTTAGGAGCAGAAAACACAATTTACCTTCACGCGCCCTAGCGGAAAGTCTTAAATGATTTATGTGAAAAGTTTGAATTTATAGGAAAACATTTCGCATCAGAAACACTATCCAACAACGGAGGAATTTTTCAAATTGGACTTTTAGAAGTAGAGATATTGACAAAAATAAGATATACATCTGCGCCCCCTGACGTAGAAACCATGCATTATTTCAAGAAGAAAGTGTTCCTAAAAGGTTTCTCGACATGAGTAGCATCGGTCAACAAAAGACTTTTTTTTCAATCGAGATTTTAGAAGCTCATATTTTGCTGCAAATACATCAAAAGTGGAAATTCAGATTTACGCCACCTGGTGGCCATACCATTTTTTTTTTACAAAAATTGGAAATTATGTGCAAAGGATTTCCCATCAGGAGCTGTATCCGGTGCAGAAGGAATTTCAAATCGGAGGTTTAGAAGCAGAGAAATACTGGGAAACGCAATTTACCTTTACGCCCCCTAGCGGAAAGTCTATGAATTACTTGAAAATTTTGAATTTTAGGAAAAACATGCCACTCTAGAAATACTATCCAACAAAGGAGGACTTTTTTAAATCGGACTCCTAGAAGTCGAGATATTGACAAAAATAAGATATACGTCTACGCCCCCTGGCGCAGAAACCATGCACTATTTTAAGAAGAAAATGTTTCTAAAAGGTTTGTCGACACGAGTAGTTCGGTCTACAAACGACTTTTTTTTTCAATCGAGAATTTAGAAGCACATATTTTGCTGCAAAAGACTGGTATCAATTCTCTACCTTGTGTTCATATTCCAGCAGCGGAAATTAAGGTTTACGCCCCATGGTGGCCAAACCATTTTTTTTTACAAAAATTAGAAATTATATGCAAACGATTTCCTATCAGGAGCTGTATCCGGTGCAGAAAGAATTTTTCAAATCGGAGATTTAGAAGCAGAGATATAGGGTGAAACGCAATTTACCTTTACGCCCCCTAGCGGAAAGTCTGTGAATTACTTGAAGAATTTTGAAATTATATGAAAACATGTCACACGGAAAACACTATCCAACAAAGAAGGAATTTTTCAAATCGGACTCCTAGAAGTAGAAATATTGACAAAAATAAGATATACATCTACGTACCCTGGCGGAGAAACTGTGGGATATTTTAAGAAGAAAATATTCCGAAAAGGTTTTTCGATGTGAGTGACATCAGTCCACGAAGTAATTTTTTCAATCGATATTTTAGAAGCTCAGGCTTTTATGGCAAATACATCAGAAGCAAAAAATAACACTTACGCCCCCTGGTGGCCAAAGTATTCTTTACCAAAAATTTTGAAATTGTATGCAAAAGATTTTCCATTAGGAGATGTATCCGATGAAAAAAGTTTTTTCAAATTGGAGTTTTAGGAGAAGAGTTATCGGAAAAAATGTAATTTACTTTTACGCCCCCTAGCAGAAAGTCTATGCGTAATTTAAAAATGAAATTATATCTGAAACACTCTTCGACATAAATGGAATCGAAAGATAAAAGAATTTTTTCAATCGGATGTTTAGAAGCAAATGTGTGGATTAAAACGTAATTTTGAATTCGACATCATCTGCATTTACGCCTAGCTGCAAAATTGTGCATCGTAAAAAAAAAAAACGAAATGCAGGATCATCATTCACATATTTCAAGCTTCCGAATGCAAAAATAATTTTTCAAATCGGACTAATAGTTGCAGAGATACCGTACGTACAGACGGACGGACAAACCGATAACAGAAGCACGATCTTTTTTTACAAAAGACGTGCTAAAAGAGCCAGAACCAGCTGTGTTAATCTTTGTATGTCGCAACTTGGCTACCTGGGCTCTATTCCCTACATACCAAAAGTTTCCTATCAGCTCAAAAACTCCCTCAGAAGGGTTAATCTCTAGCGCCTGTATTAATCCCGTATTATTCCTGTATTAATCTCTAGAACTAATCCTGCAATTCTTAAGCAACAAATATTTTACACAGAATATTATTTATCGGGAGGTCTTTTGAAAAACGGAAATAAATAATATATGGTTTTTAGTTCTAACATGAATGAGTTCTTAAAATATATATTTTTAGTTTACTATAGGTATTTCCTTACAGCTATCCGGCGTCTATCTGATTTGTTTTCAATCTGGTTCAAATAAAAATCTCCCTTCTCAGGACAGGAAATATCTCCTACATATTAATATATATACAATACGCTAGTTGTTTTTTATTAAACTGGCTAAAGTACTTTTATTGAAAGCTATTTGAACGACATGATATTTTTCCCTGAATGAAGAACAAAAAAAGTTACGTTTATGAAAATCTTTTTGTAAGTTGAAGGTCATCTAAGCATCCTATGTCCTACACTTTGAAGGGTGACCTCGGGGTCATCAAATTATCTAAAACAGAATCGACTTACACCGCAATGCCGGAAATTTGATAACAATCAGTTACACTGATAAATCCCTGAAAATTTACTTAGAATGTTTCCCGTTCTTGATCATTCTGTTCTCCAGAGAACTTGAGAGGGGGACGGGATTTTCCGATGATAGTTAAATATCGACAACCAGGCTGAATTTTTCATCGTCGCGTTCGGTCTTAAAATTTATATAGGCTTTTACGTTGAAAGTAAGTGTGCACGCGTTTAATGAAAGCTTCAAATTTTCAGTCAGAATCGCTGTATAGTGCATTTCCAGTGAAATCTTAAATTTACTTTAAATTGAATTATCCTTCAACTGAAAATCAAAGGCAATTAAAAATCCAGACTAGTACCAAACTTTTATAAACTTTGTATTTTTGCGTAAAAACTATTTAAACTTCATCTCAAACTCTGTCTGATATACAGGAAGAGAATGTGAATTTTTAATCGGAGACAGTGAGTATTGGTTTACTAAATACTGAGTTGTACGGAAAGTACTGATCGTTTTGTTTCTTTTCTTTTTTGTAATGTGAAATGAAATAGATGCAATGAGTTGAAAAACATGCCTTTATTCCTTAAAATGTTGTCCATTTTTCCAAGACTTTAGTCTATCTTTCCGGCAATTTTAGAATCCCATCCGTGTAGAACGTGGTTGGCTTGGACGCAAAAAAAGTCATCCACTTGTTTCTTGACAGCGTTTTTTTTTATTTATTTATTTATTTATTGTAAGCACATCCCTACCGACGGTAAATCTAGTTACAGGAATTGCTATATTTATATTTAGAGTGATAATTACCAAGTGATATTTACAATCTTGCAAAGCATGCTTCATGAAAATAATTATTACTTACATTAAAAATATCCGGACATTCTTCAACTAAGTTGTGAAGCCTACACAGTGCGTCAAAGAATTTTTAAGACTGGCGCTAGATTTCAGCCTACGGTGGCGCCACCAGTGTAATCGCGAATGCGTTATAAACCGTGACCATCTGCTTGCTTTCTGCCAAAAGTACTGCGCAGTTGTTAAAGTAACTCAAACGAAACGGGCGTTCATTAGAGAAGTACAATTTTTTTTAATGTTGAACTATTAAGATGGAACAAAGGGCTGTTATTAAATTTAACGCAAAACTTGGTAAAAGTGCCTCGGAAACGTACCAAATGATAAAACAAGTTTACGGCGAGTTTTGTTTAAGTAGATCAAATGTTTTCCTGTGGCACAAACGTTTTTTGGACGGAAGATCTAGATACGCTAGAAGGGGATAAGCATACCGGATGACCAAGTTCATCTAGGACACCTGAGATTATTGAAAAAGTGCGTGATTTCGTGGCAAACAATCGATGTGCGTCACTAAGAATGATGGAAGAGTCTTTAAACATCAACAAAGAAACGATTCGAACCATCCTGCATGAAGATTTGGGCAAAACAAAAGTCTGTGCTAAATTTGTTCCACACACGGTAACCAATGAACAAAAATCAAAGAGAAGTGCACATTGCAGAAACATCATTTCAGCCGCTGAAAATGATCCAAACTTCTTTAAATCGATTGTTACTGGTGATGAAACATGGTGTTTTCAATATAATCCTGAAACAAAGCGACAAAGTGCGGAATGGAAGTCAAAAAACTCACCGCAAGCCAAAAAAACAAGAAAAGTTCCATCGAAAATCAAAACAATGCTCATTACATTCTTCGATAGTAAGGGTATTATCCACAAAGTACTTTTTTCAAGTGGACAAACAATTACTGGTGAGTTTTATTTAAATGTTTTGAGGCGTTTGATGGGCAGAATCCGTCGCATTCGTCCAGAATATCGGGATGAAAACAGTTGGTGTTTGTTGCACGATAATGCACCCAGTCACACCTCACTTCTTGTTCGTAGATTTTTGGCAAAAAATAACGTCTGTGTGTTAAATCATCCACCGTATTCGCCTGATTTAGCACCCAGTGACTTTTCTTTGTTCCCAAAACTTAAAAGGACGTTAAAAGGGTGTTATTTTGATGATATTTCGACCATACAAACAGCTCCGACGCGTGCTTTGGAGGAAATTCCGCAAAGTGAACTGGAACAGGCATTCGAATCATTATTAAATCGCTGTAACAAGTGTATTGAAGCCGGAGGGACTTATTTTGAATAATCAAGCCGAAACAAATTATAATTTCTTGTTTCCATTTCATTTTACAGATCCAGTCTTAAAAATTCTTCGCCACACTGTGTATATATTTTACATAACGGATAATTTTTTTCCAGCATCAGTTCTGCAAAATGGCACTGCAAATAGTTCAGATTTTGTCCTCGGTAAATATGGGGCACGGAAGCTTAATTGGTTTACAATTTGAGTATGATCTATCTCTCCATTGAAAACTTGAGTTGGAGAGATGACCTCTCTGCAATCGAGAGTTTTCCTTCTCGATTGCAGAGAGGTCATCTTGAAGAATGTCAGAAGGTCAGCAGTCGGGATGTCCGCTAAACACCGGTCGATTTATAAAAAAGGTGTCGAAGAAACTTCTTCTGAACTTTCTCAATTTCATTTACTAGAGTTACTTGGCTAGGACTCCAAATGATCGCCGCATATTCTAGTGAGGATCTGACCGTAGTCTCAAAAATGCGAATCAGTGTCCGAGTATTCTAGAAATACTTGGAATGTCGCATGATAAATCCAAGTTTTATATACGCTGTGCGTAAAATTCTTTTGATATGACTTTTAAATTCCAAGTTCAAGATTACCGAATAATTTTCCATCTAAAGAATTTTCCAGAGACCGAAATAAATAGAAATCGGAGGGTGTAGTGTCCGATGAACAAGGTGGGTGGGGTAAGACATCCCAGCCCATGCAGTGAGAAAAACGTTTCGTTAATTCACCAAAAAGAAAAAAAAAAATGTTGAGTCAACCAAAGAATTTTGTCGATATACACTCAACAAAAATGTTTGTTGAACTTACAAATTTATGTTGTTGAAAATTATTGTTGATTCAACAAAATTTATTGTTATCATGGTAAACCGTTTTGTTCATTTAAGATAATTTTGGGGAATTTCTTTGATAAAACAATCTGTGATAAAACGTTTTGTTGCTGCAACCAAACATATTGTTATCGGGACAAAGTAATTTCTTGCTCCAACAAAATTTACAGTTACGTAGCTGGGCCACTTTGTCCCTCAACTTTTGTCCGATCGCAACTTTTATTTCTATTCTACGCCAAGAAATTTCGGATCACTAGTATAGTTACTATTCAAGTACAGTTGGTGTATTGTTCCTTGTTATTAATTAAACGTTTTGTTGCTGCAACCAAACATATTGTTATCATGGCACAGTAATTTCTTGCTCCAACAAAATTTAGAGTTACGTAGCTGGGCCACTTTGTCGCTAAACTTTTGTCCGATCGCAACTTTTATTTCTATTCTACGCCAAGAAATTTCGGATCACTAGTATAGTTACTATTCAAGTACAGTTGGCGTATTGTTCCTTGTTATTATTTAAACGTTTTGTTGCTGCAACCAAACATATTGTTATCATGGCACAGTAATTTCTTGCTCCAACAAAATTTAGAGTTACGTAGCTGGGCCATTTTGTCGCTAAACTTTTGTCCGATCGCAACTTTTATTTCTATTCTACGCCAAGAAATTTCGGATCACTAGTATAGTTATACTAATCAAGTACAGTTGGTGTATTGTTCCTTGCTATTAATTAAACGTTTTGTTGCTGCAACCAATCATATTGTTATCGTGACACAGTAATTTCTTGCTCAAACAAAATTTAGAGTTACGTAGCTGGGCCACTTTGTCCCTAAACTTTTGTCCGATCGCAACTTTTATTTCTATTCTACGCCAAGAAATTTCGGATCACTAGTATAGTTATACTAATCAAGTACAGTTGGTGTATTGTTCCTTGCTATTAATTAAACGTTTTGTTGCTGCAACCAATCATATTGTTATCGTGACACAGTAATTTCTTGCTCAAACAAAATTTAGAGTTACGTAGCTGGGCCACTTTGTCCCTAAACTTTTGTCCGATCGCAACTTTTATTTCTATTCTACGCCAAGAAATTTCGGATCACTAGTATAGTTGTACTATTCAAGTACAGTTGGTGTATTGTTCCTTGCTATTAATTAAACGTTTTGTTGCTGCAACCAATCATATTGTTATCGTGACACAGTAATTTCTTCCTCAAACAAAATTTAAAGTTACGTAGCTGGGCCACTTTGTCCCTAAACTTTTGTCCGATCGCAACTTTTATTTCTATTCTACGCCAAGAAATTTCGGATCACTAGTATAGTTATACTAATCAAGTACAGTTGGTGTATTGTTCCTTGCTATTAATTAAACGTTTTGTTGCTGCAACCAATCATATTGTTATCGTGACACAGTAATTTCTTGCTCAAACAAAATTTAGAGTTACGTAGCTGGGCCACTTTGTCCCTAAACTTTTGTCCGATCGCAACTTTTATTTCTATTCTACGCCAAGAAATTTCGGATCACTAGTATAGTTATACTAATCAAGTACAGTTGGTGTATTGTTCCTTGCTATTAATTAAACGTTTTGTTGCTGCAACCAATCATATTGTTATCGTGACACAGTAATTTCTTGCTCAAACAAAATTTAGAGTTACGTAGCTGGGCCACTTTGTCCCTAAACTTTTGTCCGATCGCAACTTTTATTTCTATTCTACGCCAAGAAATTTCGGATCACTAGTATAGTTGTACTATTCAAGTACAGTTGGTGTATTGTTCCTTGTTATTATTTAACCTTTTGTTGCTGAAACCAAACAAATTGTTATCATGACACAGTAATTTCTTGCTCCAACAAAATTTAGAGTTACGTAGCTGGGCCACTTTGTCCCTAAACTTTTGTCCGATCGCAACTTTTATTTCTGTTCTATGCCAAGAAATTTCGGATCACTAGTATAGTTATACTATTCAAGTACAGTTGGCGTATTGTTCCTTGTTATTAATTAAACGTTTTGTTGCTGCAACCAAACATATTGTTATCATGGCACAGTAATTTCTTGCTCCAACAAAATTTAGAGTTACGTAGCTGGGCCACTTTGTCGCTAAACTTTTGTCCGATCGCAACTTTTATTTCTATTCTACGCCAAGAAATTTCGGATCACTAGTATAGTTATACTAATCAAGTACAGTTGGTGTATTGTTCCTTGCTATTAATTAAACGTTTTGTTGCTGCAACCAATCATATTGTTATCGTGACACAGTAATTTCTTGCTCAAACAAAATTTAGAGTTACGTAGCTGGGCCACTTTGTCCCTAAACTTTTGTCCGATCGCAACTTTTATTTCTATTCTACGCCAAGAAATTTCGGATCACTAGTATAGTTATACTAATCAAGTACAGTTGGTGTATTGTTCCTTGTTATTAATTAAACGATTTTGTTGCTGGAACCAAACAAATTGTTATCATGACACAGTAATTTCTTGCTCCAACAAAATTTAGAGTTACGTAGCTGGGCCACTTTGTCGCTAAACTTTTGTCCGATCGCAACTTTTATTTCTATTCTACGCCAAGAAATTTCGGATCACTAGTATAGTTATACTAATCAAGTACAGTTGGTGTATTGTTCCTTGCTATTAATTAAACGTTTTGTTCCTGCAACCAATCATATTGTTATCGTGACACAGTAATTTCTTGCTCAAACAAAATTTAGAGTTACGTAGCTGGGCCACCTTGTCCCTAAACTTTTGTCCGATCGCAACTTTTATTTATATTCTACGCCAAGAAATTTCGGATCACTAGTATAGTTATACTAATCAAGTACGGTTGGTGTATTGTTCCTTGCTATTAATTAAACGTTTTGTTGCTGCAACCAATCATATTGTTATCGTGACACAGTAATTTCTTGCTCCAACAAAATTTAGAGTTACGTAGCTGGGCCACTTTGTCCCTAAACTTTTGTCCGATCGCAACTTTTATTTCTGTTCTATGCCAAGAAATTTCGGATCACTAGTATAGTTATACTATTCAAGTACAGTTGGCGTATTGTTCCTTGTTATTAATTAAACGTTTTGTTGCTGAAACCAAACAAATTGTTATCATGACACAGTAATTTCTTGCTCCAAACAAATTTAGAGTTACGTAGTTGGGCCACTTTGTCCCTAAACGTTTGTCCGATCGCAACTTTTATTTCTATTCTACGCCAAGAAATTTTGGATCACTAATATAGTTATACTATTCAAGTACAGTTGGTGTATTGTTCCTTGTTATTAATTAAACGTTTTGTTGCTGCAACCAAACATATTGTTATCATGGCACAGTAATTTCTTGCTCCAACAAAATTTAGAGTTACGTAGCTGCGCCACTTTGTCGCTAAACTTTTGTCCGATCGCAACTTTTATTTCTATTCTACGCCAAGAAATTTCGGATCACTAGTATAGTTATACTATTCAAGTACAGTTGGCGTATTGTTCCTTGTTATTAATTAAACGTTTTGTTGCTGAAACCAAACAAATTGTTATCATGACACAGTAATTTCTTGCTCCAAACAAATTTAGAGTTACGTAGTTGGGCCACTTTGTCCCTAAACGTTTGTCCGATCGCAACTTTTATTTCTATTCTACGCCAAGAAATTTTGGATCACTAATATAGTTACACTATTCAAGTACAGTTGGCGTATTGTTCCTTGTTATTAATTAAACGTTTTGTTGCTGCAACCAAACATATTGTTATCATGGCACAGTAATTTCTTGCTCCAACAAAATTTAGAGTTACGTAGCTGGGCCACTTTGTCGCTAAACTTTTGTCCGATCGCAACTTTTATTTCTATTCTACGCCAAGAAATTTCGGATCACTAGTATAGTTATACTAATCAAGTACAGTTGGTGTATTGTTCCTTGCTATTAATTAAACGTTTTGTTGCTGCAACCAATCATATTGTTATCGTGACACAGTAATTTCTTGCTCAAACAAAATTTAGAGTTACGTAGCTGGGCCACTTTGTCCCTAAACTTTTGTCCGATCGCAACTTTTATTTCTATTCTACGCCAAGAAATTTCGGATCACTAGTATAGTTATACTAATCAAGTACAGTTGGTGTATTGTTCCTTGCTATTAATTAAACGTTTTGTTGCTGCAACCAATCATATTGTTATCGTGACACAGTAATTTCTTGCTCCAACAAAATTTAGAGTTACGTAGCTGGGCCACTTTGTCCCTAAACTTTTGTCCGATCGCAACTTTTATTTCTATTCTACGCCAAGAAATTTCGGATC
This sequence comes from Macrothele yani, assembly GCA_039090855.1. Taxonomy (NCBI): domain Eukaryota; kingdom Metazoa; phylum Arthropoda; class Arachnida; order Araneae; family Macrothelidae; genus Macrothele; species Macrothele yani. Next base: position 92,355,457 of record CM077031.1, read on the forward strand.
ACTAGTATAGTTGTACTATTCAAGTACAGTTGGTGTATTGTTCCTTGTTATTATTTAACCGTTTTGTTGCTGAAACCAAACAAATTGTTATCATGACACAGTAATTTCTTGCTCCAACAAAATTTAGAGTTACGTAGCTGGGCCACTTTGTCGCTAAACTTTTGTCCGATCGCAACTTTTATTTCTATTCTACGCCAAGAAATTTCGGATCACTAGTATAGTTGTACTATTCAAGTACAGTTGGTGTATTGTTCCTTGTTATTATTTAACCTTTTGTTGCTGAAACCAAACAAATTGTTATCATGACACAGTAATTTCTTGCTCCAACAAAATTTAGAGTTACGTAGCTGGGCCACTTTGTCCCTAAACTTTTGTCCGATCGCAACTTTTATTTCTGTTCTATGCCAAGAAATTTCGGATCACTAGTATAGTTATACTATTCAAGTACAGTTGGCGTATTGTTCCTTGTTATTAATTAAACGTTTTGTTGCTGCAACCAAACATATTGTTATCATGGCACAGTAATTTCTTGCTCCAACAAAATTTAGAGTTACGTAGCTGGGCCACTTTGTCGCTAAACTTTTGTCCGATCGCAACTTTTATTTCTATTCTACGCCAAGAAATTTCGGATCACTAGTATAGTTATACTAATCAAGTACAGTTGGTGTATTGTTCCTTGCTATTAATTAAACGTTTTGTTGCTGCAACCAATCATATTGTTATCGTGACACAGTAATTTCTTGCTCAAACAAAATTTAGAGTTACGTAGCTGGGCCACTTTGTCCCTAAACTTTTGTCCGATCGCAACTTTTATTTCTATTCTACGCCAAGAAATTTCGGATCACTAGTATAGTTATACTAATCAAGTACAGTTGGTGTATTGTTCCTTGCTATTAATTAAACGATTTGTTGCTGGAACCAAACAAATTGTTATCATGACACAGTAATTTCTTGCTCCAACAAAATTTAGAGTTACGTAGCTGGGCCACTTTGTCGCTAAACTTTTGTCCGATCGCAACTTTTATTTCTATTCTACGCCAAGAAATTTCGGATCACTAGTATAGTTATACTAATCAAGTACAGTTGGTGTATTGTTCCTTGCTATTAATTAAACGTTTTGTTCCTGCAACCAATCATATTGTTATCGTGACACAGTAATTTCTTGCTCAAACAAAATTTAGAGTTACGTAGCTGGGCCACCTTGTCCCTAAACTTTTGTCCGATCGCAACTTTTATTTCTATTCTACGCCAAGAAATTTCGGATCACTAGTATAGTTATACTAATCAAGTACGGTTGGTGTATTGTTCCTTGCTATTAATTAAACGTTTTGTTGCTGCAACCAATCATATTGTTATCGTGACACAGTAATTTCTTGCTCCAACAAAATTTAGAGTTACGTAGCTGGGCCACTTTGTCCCTAAACTTTTGTCCGATCGCAACTTTTATTTCTGTTCTATGCCAAGAAATTTCGGATCACTAGTATAGTTATACTATTCAAGTACAGTTGGCGTATTGTTCCTTGTTATTAATTAAACGTTTTGTTGCTGAAACCAAACAAATTGTTATCATGACACAGTAATTTCTTGCTCCAAACAAATTTAGAGTTACGTAGTTGGGCCACTTTGTCCCTAAACGTTTGTCCGATCGCAACTTTTATTTCTATTCTACGCCAAGAAATTTTGGATCACTAATATAGTTATACTATTCAAGTACAGTTGGTGTATTGTTCCTTGTTATTAATTAAACGTTTTGTTGCTGCAACCAAACATATTGTTATCATGGCACAGTAATTTCTTGCTCCAACAAAATTTAGAGTTACGTAGCTGCGCCACTTTGTCGCTAAACTTTTGTCCGATCGCAACTTTTATTTCTATTCTACGCCAAGAAATTTCGGATCACTAGTATAGTTATACTATTCAAGTACAGTTGGCGTATTGTTCCTTGTTATTAATTAAACGTTTTGTTGCTGAAACCAAACAAATTGTTATCATGACACAGTAATTTCTTGCTCCAAACAAATTTAGAGTTACGTAGTTGGGCCACTTTGTCCCTAAACGTTTGTCCGATCGCAACTTTTATTTCTATTCTACGCCAAGAAATTTTGGATCACTAATATAGTTACACTATTCAAGTACAGTTGGCGTATTGTTCCTTGTTATTAATTAAACGTTTTGTTGCTGCAACCAAACATATTGTTATCATGGCACAGTAATTTCTTGCTCCAACAAAATTTAGAGTTACGTAGCTGGGCCACTTTGTCGCTAAACTTTTGTCCGATCGCAACTTTTATTTCTATTCTACGCCAAGAAATTTCGGATCACTAGTATAGTTATACTAATCAAGTACAGTTGGTGTATTGTTCCTTGCTATTAATTAAACGTTTTGTTGCTGCAACCAATCATATTGTTATCGTGACACAGTAATTTCTTGCTCAAACAAAATTTAGAGTTACGTAGCTGGGCCACTTTGTCCCTAAACTTTTGTCCGATCGCAACTTTTATTTCTATTCTACGCCAAGAAATTTCGGATCACTAGTATAGTTATACTAATCAAGTACAGTTGGTGTATTGTTCCTTGCTATTAATTAAACGTTTTGTTGCTGCAACCAATCATATTGTTATCGTGACACAGTAATTTCTTGCTCAAACAAAATTTAGAGTTACGTAGCTGGGCCACTTTGTCCCTAAACTTTTGTCCGATCGCAACTTTTATTTCTATTCTACGCCAAGAAATTTCGGATCACTAGTATAGTTGTACTATTCAAGTACAGTTGGTGTATTGTTCCTTGTTATTATTTAACCTTTTGTTGCTGAAACCAAACAAATTGTTATCATGACACAGTAATTTCTTGCTCCAACAAAATTTAGAGTTACGTAGCTGGGCCACTTTGTCGCTAAACTTTTGTCCGATCGCAACTTTTATTTCTATTCTACGCCAAGAAATTTCGGATCACTAGTATAGTTGTACTATTCAAGTACAGTTGGTGTATTGTTCCTTGCTATTAATTAAACGTTTTGTTGCTGCAACCAATCATATTGTTATCGTGACACAGTAATTTCTTGCTCAAACAAAATTTAGAGTTACGTAGCTGGGCCACTTTGTCCCTAAACATTTGTCCGATCGCAACTTTTATTTCTATTCTACGCCAAGAAATTTCGGATCACTAGTATAGTTGTACTATTCAAGTACAGTTGGTGTATTGTTCCTTGTTATTATTTAACCTTTTGTTGCTGCAACCAAACATATTGTTATCATGGCACAGTAATTTCTTGCTCCAACAAAATTTAGAGTTACGTAGCTGGGCCACTTTGTCGCTAAACTTTTGTCCGATCGCAACTTTTATTTCTATTCTACGCCAAGAAATTTCGGATCACTAGTATATGTACTATTCAAGTACAGTTGGCGTATTGTTCCTTGTTATTAATTAAACGTTTTGTTGCTGCAACCAAACATATTGTTATCATGACACAGTAATTTCTTGCTCCAACAAAATTTAGAGTTACGTAGCTGGGCCATTTTGTCCCTAAACTTTTGTCCGATCGCAACTTTTATTTCTATTCTACGCCAAGAAATTTCGGATCACTAGTATAGTTATACTAATCAAGTACAGTTGGTGTATTGTTCCTTGCTATTAATTAAACGTTTTGTTGCTGCAACCAATCATATTGTTATCGTGACACAGTAATTTCTTGCTCAAACAAAATTTAGAGTTACGTAGCTGGGCCACTTTGTCCCTAAACTTTTGTCCGATCGCAACTTTTATTTCTATTCTACGCCAAGAAATTTCGGATCACTAGTATAGTTATACTAATCAAGTACAGTTGGTGTATTGTTCCTTGCTATTAATTAAACGTTTTGTTGCTGCAACCAATCATATTGTTATCGTGACACAGTAATTTCTTGCTCAAACAAAATTTAGAGTTACGTAGCTGGGCCACTTTGTCCCTAAACTTTTGTCCGATCGCAACTTTTATTTCTATTCTACGCCAAGAAATTTCGGATCACTAGTATAGTTGTACTATTCAAGTACAGTTGGTGTATTGTTCCTTGCTATTAATTAAACGTTTTGTTGCTGCAACCAATCATATTGTTATCGTGACACAGTAATTTCTTGCTCAAACAAAATTTAAAGTTACGTAGCTGGGCCACTTTGTCCCTAAACTTTTGTCCGATCGCAACTTTTATTTCTATTCTACGCCAAGAAATTTCGGATCACTAGTATAGTTATACTAATCAAGTACAGTTGGTGTATTGTTCCTTGCTATTAATTAAACGTTTTGTTGCTGCAACCAATCATATTGTTATCGTGACACAGTAATTTCTTGCTCAAACAAAATTTAGAGTTACGTAGCTGGGCCACTTTGTCCCTAAACTTTTGTCCGATCGCAACTTTTATTTCTATTCTACGCCAAGAAATTTCGGATCACTAGTATAGTTATACTAATCAAGTACAGTTGGTGTATTGTTCCTTGCTATTAATTAAACGTTTTGTTGCTGCAACCAATCATATTGTTATCGTGACACAGTAATTTCTTGCTCAAACAAAATTTAGAGTTACGTAGCTGGGCCACTTTGTCCCTAAACTTTTGTCCGATCGCAACTTTTATTTCTATTCTACGCCAAGAAATTTCGGATCACTAGTATAGTTGTACTATTCAAGTACAGTTGGTGTATTGTTCCTTGTTATTATTTAACCTTTTGTTGCTGAAACCAAACAAATTGTTATCATGACACAGTAATTTCTTGCTCCAACAAAATTTAGAGTTACGTAGCTGGGCCACTTTGTCCCTAAACTTTTGTCCGATCGCAACTTTTATTTCTGTTCTATGCCAAGAAATTTCGGATCACTAGTATAGTTATACTATTCAAGTACAGTTGGCGTATTGTTCCTTGTTATTAATTAAACGTTTTGTTGCTGCAACCAAACATATTGTTATCATGGCACAGTAATTTCTTGCTCCAACAAAATTTAGAGTTACGTAGCTGGGCCACTTTGTCGCTAAACTTTTGTCCGATCGCAACTTTTATTTCTATTCTACGCCAAGAAATTTCGGATCACTAGTATAGTTATACTAATCAAGTACAGTTGGTGTATTGTTCCTTGCTATTAATTAAACGTTTTGTTGCTGCAACCAATCATATTGTTATCGTGACACAGTAATTTCTTGCTCAAACAAAATTTAGAGTTACGTAGCTGGGCCACTTTGTCCCTAAACTTTTGTCCGATCGCAACTTTTATTTCTATTCTACGCCAAGAAATTTCGGATCACTAGTATAGTTATACTAATCAAGTACAGTTGGTGTATTGTTCCTTGTTATTAATTAAACGATTTGTTGCTGGAACCAAACAAATTGTTATCATGACACAGTAATTTCTTGCTCCAACAAAATTTAGAGTTACGTAGCTGGGCCACTTTGTCGCTAAACTTTTGTCCGATCGCAACTTTTATTTCTATTCTACGCCAAGAAATTTCGGATCACTAGTATAGTTATACTAATCAAGTACAGTTGGTGTATTGTTCCTTGCTATTAATTAAACGTTTTGTTCCTGCAACCAATCATATTGTTATCGTGACACAGTAATTTCTTGCTCAAACAAAATTTAGAGTTACGTAGCTGGGCCACCTTGTCCCTAAACTTTTGTCCGATCGCAACTTTTATTTCTATTCTACGCCAAGAAATTTCGGATCACTAGTATAGTTATACTAATCAAGTACGGTTGGTGTATTGTTCCTTGCTATTAATTAAACGTTTTGTTGCTGCAACCAATCATATTGTTATCGTGACACAGTAATTTCTTGCTCCAACAAAATTTAGAGTTACGTAGCTGGGCCACTTTGTCCCTAAACTTTTGTCCGATCGCAACTTTTATTTCTGTTCTATGCCAAGAAATTTCGGATCACTAGTATAGTTATACTATTCAAGTACAGTTGGCGTATTGTTCCTTGTTATTAATTAAACGTTTTGTTGCTGAAACCAAACAAATTGTTATCATGACACAGTAATTTCTTGCTCCAAACAAATTTAGAGTTACGTAGTTGGGCCACTTTGTCCCTAAACGTTTGTCCGATCGCAACTTTTATTTCTATTCTACGCCAAGAAATTTTGGATCACTAATATAGTTATACTATTCAAGTACAGTTGGTGTATTGTTCCTTGTTATTAATTAAACGTTTTGTTGCTGCAACCAAACATATTGTTATCATGGCACAGTAATTTCTTGCTCCAACAAAATTTAGAGTTACGTAGCTGCGCCACTTTGTCGCTAAACTTTTGTCCGATCGCAACTTTTATTTCTATTCTACGCCAAGAAATTTCGGATCACTAGTATAGTTATACTATTCAAGTACAGTTGGCGTATTGTTCCTTGTTATTAATTAAACGTTTTGTTGCTGAAACCAAACAAATTGTTATCATGACACAGTAATTTCTTGCTCCAAACAAATTTAGAGTTACGTAGTTGGGCCACTTTGTCCCTAAACGTTTGTCCGATCGCAACTTTTATTTCTATTCTACGCCAAGAAATTTTGGATCACTAATATAGTTACACTATTCAAGTACAGTTGGCGTATTGTTCCTTGTTATTAATTAAACGTTTTGTTGCTGCAACCAAACATATTGTTATCATGGCACAGTAATTTCTTGCTCCAACAAAATTTAGAGTTACGTAGCTGGGCCACTTTGTCGCTAAACTTTTGTCCGATCGCAACTTTTATTTCTATTCTACGCCAAGAAATTTCGGATCACTAGTATAGTTATACTAATCAAGTACAGTTGGTGTATTGTTCCTTGCTATTAATTAAACGTTTTGTTGCTGCAACCAATCATATTGTTATCGTGACACAGTAATTTCTTGCTCAAACAAAATTTAGAGTTACGTAGCTGGGCCACTTTGTCCCTAAACTTTTGTCCGATCGCAACTTTTATTTCTATTCTACGCCAAGAAATTTCGGATCACTAGTATAGTTATACTAATCAAGTACAGTTGGTGTATTGTTCCTTGCTATTAATTAAACGTTTTGTTGCTGCAACCAATCATATTGTTATCGTGACACAGTAATTTCTTGCTCAAACAAAATTTAGAGTTACGTAGCTGGGCCACTTTGTCCCTAAACTTTTGTCCGATCGCAACTTTTATTTCTATTCTACGCCAAGAAATTTCGGATCACTAGTATAGTTATACTAATCAAGTACAGTTGGCGTATTGTTCCTTGTTATTAATTAAACGTTTTGTTGCTGCAACCAAACATATTGTTATCATGGCACAGTAATTTCTTGCTCCAACAAAATTTAGAGTTACGCAGCTGGGCCACTTTGTCGCTAAACTTTTGTCCGATCACAACTTTTATTTCTATTCTACGCCAAGAAATTTCGGATCACTAGTATAGTTATACTAATCAAGTACAGTTGGTGTATTGTTCCTTGCTATTAATTAAACGTTTTGTTGCTGCAACCAATCATATTGTTATCGTGACACAGTAATTTCTTGCTCAAACAAAATTTAGAGTTACGTAGCTGGGCCACTTTGTCCCTAAACTTTTGTCCGATCGCAACTTTTATTTCTATTCTACGCCAAGAAATTTCGGATCACTAGTATAGTTATACTAATCAAGTACAGTTGGTGTATTGTTCCTTGCTATTAATTAAACGTTTTGTTGCTGCAACCAATCATATTGTTATCGTGACACAGTAATTTCTTGCTCAAACAAAATTTAGAGTTACGTAGCTGGGCCACTTTGTCCCTAAACTTTTGTCCGATCGCAACTTTTATTTCTATTCTACGCCAAGAAATTTTGGATCACTAATATAGTTATACTATTCAAGTACATTTGGTGTATTGTTCCTTGTTATTAATTAAACGTTTTGTTGCTGCAACCAAACATATTGTTATCGTGACACAGTAATTTCTTGCTCCAACAAAATTTAAAGTTAAGTAGTTGTGCCACTTTGTCGCTAAACTTTTTCCAATGGTAACACTTTGCTGGTGCAAAATTTTAGGCGGTGCCCTTCGAACCTGAGTGTCTGCCAATTTTCTCCCGTAGTATTTTAATTTTTCCCAACTTATTTACTTTCTAGTGGTGTTTAAATGAATTTGGACGGTGTTACGTCACGAGGAAATTTTTCGGAACCAGCGGAAAAATTTCTCATCGAGCGGAATCGAACCTGAAACGTTTAGTTTAGGAACTAAGCTTGCCAACCACTCGGCTATACCTGTCCTTCGTTCTCGCAATCTCTGCTAACTCCCAAGCCGTTAATATTCGGTTGCACTCCGTTTCTGCCTTTATGCGATCGTCTTCCACTAGGGAAGTAGCATTATCTCCGTATTTCACAAATGTTCTTACACGTCTGTGCAGCGTCCCCCCCCCTCTTTGTTCTTAAATAGAGGAATAGCATTTGGGGCCGTCCATAAAGTACGTCCGTGATTTTTTACCATTTTTAGCCTCCCCCTCCCCCATTATTTTTCACAACTGCTTTTAGAAGTCCGTTGAGAAACAGAAAGATCCCCGGTGGCGCAGTGGTCTGAGCGATGGCTTCTGATCATTTGCACGAAAGGGGTCCGGGTTCGAATCCCGGTGAGGCATGGATGTTGTGTTTGTCTTACGGCACTGGCTCTCTCCCTTCCCTGGAACTAGTGGCCCTAAATTAGGGACGGGCGACTGCTTATAGCCCATTGAGTTGTTCACGCTGGCCGTTAAACCTCCAAACAAAAAAAAAAAGAGAAACAGAAAGAAAACATGTAATTATTTAAACGAACCTTCCATACATTTACACTTTTTCTTCAGAAAATATTTATTATGCATGCATTAATTTATTCCCAAATGCTACCAGAACTTTATCATTCTGAAATAAAGATCTACGAATGAACGCACGCATTCATGTTTGCAACACTACCGATCATACCGTATACAAAACAGGATAGATTTGGTAGTACAAATACGAAAACTTTGTTGTTGGTTTTTTATTGAAGGTTTAACAACCACCGTGAGGCCGCCCCGGTGGCGCAGTGGTCTAAGGCGCTGGCCTCTGATCATTCGTCCATAAGGGGTCCGGGTTCGAATCTCCCGGTCAGGCATGGATGTTGTGTTTGTCTTTCGGCACTGGCTCTCTCCCTTCCCTGGAACCAGTGACCCTAAATTAGGGACGGGCGACTGCTTATAGCCCATTGAGTTGTTCACGGTGGTCGTTAAACCTCCAATCAAAAAAAAAAAAAAAAAAACCACCGTGAGCAACATAATGGCCTATAAGCAGTCGTCGTCCTAATTTAAAGTCACTGGTTCCAGGAAAGGAGAGAGCTAGTACCGTAAGACAAACACAACATCCACGCCTCACCGGGATTCGAACCCGGACTCCTTTCGGACGAATGATCAGAAGCCATCGTTTAGACAACTGCGCCAGCGATTGGAGGTTTAACGACCACCGTGAGCAACTCAATAGGCTATAAGCAGTCGCCGTCCCTATTTTAGAGTCACTGGTTCCAGGGAAGGGAGAGAGCCAGTGCCGTAAGACAAACACAACATCCATGCCTCACGGGGATTCAAACCCGAACCCATCTCGGACGAATTACCATAAGCCATCGGTTAGACCACTGCGCCACCGGGGCGGCATTGTGTGTTCTTAAGTGTGAATATCTCGGCAACTTAAAAATCTAAATTAGTGATTTTTGAAGATGACACTCCGATTTCGATGAAAATTTTCAAGTTTTCGGATATTATCTGACTTACCATCCTTGTCACATTCACGCCAAAAATCGGATTGTCATCTTCAAAATTTGTATTATATGGCGTAATCCCGTATTTCTTTCATGATTTAGTGATTTTTGTTTTTGAACTTGCATTATGCGGTGTTGTGTACCATTCTTCGTTTGAGACAGTCGCGATAAAAAAGAAATGAGCAGGATAAAGCCTCTTTCCATGAATTTCCGACGGACCCAAAGAGAAAAACGTGTTGGTTCGGCTCGATCGGTCGCCAAGGTTTGTCCTAAATTTGATAAATACACTGCTGGCCACCAGAAATGCAACACCAAGAAGGACACGAGATGGCAAAGCCAGATTTACTGGACACATAACAACAAATACAAAGATGAAACGATTGAGCTTACAGGCCCGTGCGACTTGCGGAAGACGCAGACATCAATAGTTCGTGTGGCCCCCATGGCTGGCAATAAAGGCCGCTACACGCCGCGGCATCGAACGAAAGTGGCTTTGGATGTGGGCTTGGGGTATGTCGGTCCAGGCTGCTTCCACACGTTGCCACAGTTCATCACGGGTGGGGCTTGCCGGGCCACTCGGTTGCTGATCAGCGACCAGACGCGTTCGATGGGCGACATATCGGGAGAACAGGCGGGCCACGGCAGCAGTGACACCTGGTGGGCCGTGAAGAATTGTTGCACGATGCGTGCCACGTGCGGGCGCGCATTGTCCTGTTGAAACGTGGCCGCTGGCAGGTCTTGAAGGTAAAGGAGGAACACAGGCTCCAAAACGTCGGAGATGTAGCGGTGGCTGTTAAATGTACCGGCGATGCGTACCAGAGGGGTGCGGGTGTAATATCCAATTGCGTCTCAAACCATAACGCCAGGCGACGGACCGATATGGCGTTGTATAATGCAGGCATCATACAGTCTCTCGCCACGGTGCCGCCGCACGCGGCACCGCGGCGAGAGACTTTTTTTTTGTTAAAAATATGGTTTGGCCACCAAGAAGCGTAAGCGTTGATTTCTGCTTCTGATGTATTTGCAGCAAATTCTGAGCTTCTCAAATATCGAATGAAAAATTTTTCCGTTGACCGATACCACAAAAGTCGAACATTTTTTCGGAATATTTTCCCCTTAAGTAATGCATGGTTTCTCCGCCAGGATGCGTAGATGTATTAGGGGTATGCAAAAGTTTCCGCCGCCATCGCTAGCAGGCGCTGTAAGGGTCTAACCGGCCGGCGACCCGCGCTGTCAGTTCGTACATGAAGCCAAGCATGGCGGTCGATAAAGTAAATTTGCGGCACTATTTGTTATTCATGTTTAATTTAGGGAAAAGTGCAAGTGAAGCATACGGTTCAATATGTCAGGCGTATGACGAAACGGTTATGGGTGAGCCGACGCGTCGAGAATGGTTTGCTAGGTTTAAGAAAGGTGATCTGAGCTTGGAAGACAAGCCACGTGCAGGTAGACTGCTGGAACTCGCAGACGAGGAGCTGGGATCGTTGTTGCAAGAGGATGCCACACAATCGACCACGAAACTGGGGAAACGTCTTAAAGTGGTTCAATCTACGGGGGAACGGCGCCTACAGGCCTTGGGGAAGATTCAGAAGATTGGTAAGTGAGTTCCGCATACTTAAACGGAGCGTAGTATTGGTCAACGAGTGGGTATCTGCATGTCGTTGCTGAAGAGGCTTCAAGGGAAGAACTTCTTGTGGGATATATAATCTTAACATTACACAACTTAACAAGAAGTGTGTATGTTTGTGAAAAACACTTCACACGTTATTCTTGAGTAGCCAAGGACATTTTATGTACGTTGAAGCAGAACACATCCAATGTATGAGAGCAATAATATCTGCGACCATTTGCAATAGGCTGGCTTATTACTGACGTAGTAGTATCTGCGATCATCTGCTACAGGCAGACTTTTTTCTTTTCCTTTCCCTCTCTTACCTGTATATATATATATATATATATATATATATATGGGATGTAAGGTCAGGTGATGCGTAACATCACAGCCTCTCCTTGACAAATGTCAACCCCGCCTTCTCGTGGTGCATCCTGTTCCCACTAAAGGGACTCTGACGACCGCCAATAGCGGTATAACTATACCATCGGGATCAGAGGAAATTCTATCCCACACTCACCAACCCGCTTGGCCGGCGTGGTGAGTTATGGCCAAACCCCTCCAAAATGATTCCACAACTTAAATCTTGGCCCTCAGTCTCCGGCAGCTGGAATGTACCTGGCCAAGGCAGCGGCCAGTGCGACATGAAGGCAGAGGGTGCTAAGAATCCCCGGAGGACCGGACTAGGCTGCCATCTGAAGCTGACCTTGGCAACGTACAATGGACGCTCCCTGTCTTCTGATTCAAGGCTTCTTGAATTGGAAGAGGAACTACAAAGGATCAAGTGGGACATCGTGGGGCTAAGTGAGGTAAGGAGAAAAGGAGAAGATCTCATCGAACTGAAAAGTGGACATCTCTTCTACTATCGTGGGACAGATACTGGCAGAACTAGTGGTGTTGGATTTATAATAAACAAGAAACTGAAGGATAAAGTTGTAGAAGTTGAAAGTTCCTCTGACAGAGCTGCACGACTTGTTATCCAACTCTCGAAAAGATACCAGGCTCAGATTATTCAAACTTATGCACCCACCACAAGTCATCCTGAAGAAGAAATTGAAGAATTTTATGAGGAAATTTGTCATCTAAATAATAAAGGTAAGCTGCACTTGAAAATAATTATGGGATATTTCAATGCAAAAATAGGGCAACGGCAACAGAATGAAACTTCAGTAGGTAAATTCGGTCACGGCAACAGAAACCAGCGTGGAAATACTCTCGTTGAGTTTGCAGAGGCAGAAGGGTTTTTCATCTTGAACTCCTTCTTCAAGAAAAAGCAACACAGGAAATGGACATGGATACATCCAAATGGGACGACAAGTGAAATTGATTTTATTATGTGTAACAAAAAATTCGTCATAGAAGACTGCAGTGTGCTAAAAAAGTTCAACATAGGTAGTGACCATAGATTGGTGAGATGTAAGATGCACCTCAACACTAAACTTGAACGTGGCAAGCTCATAAGACAAACAAAATCTATTGACAGAACCAACCTTAAAAAACACCATAATACCTTCAAGTTGGAACTGAAGAACAGGTTCTCTGCTTTAGAAGGCCTAACATCGGAAGAAGTGGACATCTCTGAAGTTAACAGAAAAGTAACCAAAGCTCTTATGGAAACAGCAACAAAATTAGCTGGGTCTAAGAACAAGTTGCATGTAAATAAATTATCAGGAAAAACGAAAATGTTGATGCAAAAAAGAAGAGAGATGAGGACAACTAAAGAAGATGTGACTCCCAAAGTGGAATATATAGAGCTATGCAAGACAGTACGAAAAAGTATCACTGAAGACGTAAGAAAATTCAACTGTGAACTAGTGAGGAAAGCAATTGAAAACAACCAAAGCCTAAAGATAGCAAAGGGACATCTCAGTAAGGGAAGAAAACAGATTATGGCACTGAGAAAAGAAGATGGTTCTGTAACAAGAAATAGAGGCGAAATTTTGACAAGAGTGAAAGATTTCTACTCCAAACTATATGAAAGGGATGATACATGCACTCCAGACATCATGAAAGATACCAGTACCAGAGTTCCTCCAGTCCTTCCAGCAGAAGTTGCACATGCAATCAAGAACATGAAGCGGGGAAAAGCTCCAGGAGAAGATGGAATTACTGTAGACATCATACAAGAAGCAAGTGGAGAAATCGAAACAGTACTCGCCCAAATTTTCACTCGATGCCTTAATGAAGGAAAGATTCCTGAGGATTGGAACACCGCTACAATGATTCTGCTACATAAGAAAGGTGACATTGAGGATCTCGGAAACTACAGACCTATCAGCCTCCTATCAGTAGCTTATAAAATCTTCACTAAAGTTCTTTCACACCGCTTGAAGGTAACACTGGACATGGCTCAACCGAGAGAACAAGCTGGATTCAGGAGTGGCTACAGCACAATAGATCATATCCACGTGCTGAGAGAACTAATTGAAAGAGCGAGGGAATATGAACTTCCATTGTGCATGGCTTTTATCGATTATGAAAAAGCCTTTGATTCGGTGAAACCATCAGCAGTTACAATGGCTCTGAAAACCTGCGGTATTGAAGATGCATACATTAATATTATTAATAAGATCTATGAAAATGCAAGTGCAAAGATTAGGCTGTTTGAAAATACAACACACGTAAAAATTGGAAAGGGAGTGAGACAAGGTGACACCATATCTCCGAAGCTCTTTAATGCCACATTGGAGGGTGTTTTTCAGTCGCTGAGCTGGGAAAACAAGGGGATAAAGATTAATGGAGATTATCTAACCCACCTTCGTTTTGCTGATGACGTAGTCATTTTTGCAACTACCCCATCAGAGCTGCAGAGTATGATCGAGGAACTTGCTGACAAGAGTAAAGAAGTGGGATTAAAAATGAACTTTCTGAAGACAAAAGTGATGTTCAATGCTTTTACAAGAAATGAAGATTTATCGATTGATGGAGAAAAGCTGGAGATAACAGATACGTACCTTTATCTTGGACAGCAGATATCAAGTGAGGGTCACATTGATGAAGAAAGTAATCGGCGTACAAAACTTGCCTGGAGAGCTTTTGGAAGAAACAGCATAATTTTCAAGAGCAATATGTCATGTCTTAAAAGAAAAGTGTTTGATCAATGCATCCTTCCAGTGCTTACGTATGGTGCAGAGACGTGGACCTTAACTAAAAGAGACATACAAAGGCTGCAGACGACTCAAAGAAGCACGGAGATTTGCATGCTTGGTGTAACCAGGAGAGATAAGAAGAGGAACTCGTGGATCCGAAAAATGACGAGAGTGGAAGACATCATGATCAGAGTTAAATCCCTGAAATGGCAATGGGCTGGACATACTGCCAGTAGGACAGATCATCGATGGACAGCCGAAATTTTAGATTGGATTCCAAGGGACAGGAAAAGACCCAGAAGAAGACCACATGGGAGATGGGTGGATGAAATTCGAAAGTATGCAGGGGTGACATGGAGGAGACTGGCACAAGACAGACCGTTGTGGAGGAAACTTGGGGAGACCTTCGTCCAGCAGTGGATTGATAATGGTTGACAATGATGATCATGATGATATATATATATATAATGTAATCTACGTAAATTCTAGCATATTAAATATTTATTTTCCGTATCTTATATGACAATACTGTTCTCTGACGTTTATTTAACCAAAAATAACGAATCACTTGAAGGTAATGCCATCAAAAGTCCAGTGCACTCAAATATGTTCAGTCCATATATCATCATCAGCAGCAGCATTGTCAACCATTATCGATCCAGTACTGGACGAATTTCTCTCCATGCCTCTTCCACAACGGCCTGCCTTGTGCCAGTCTCCTCCATGCTACTCCCGCATACTTTCGAATTTCACCCACTCATCTCCCATGGGATCTTCTTCTGGGCCTTTTCCTGTCCCTTGGAATCCAATCTAAAATTCCGACTGTCCATCGATGGTCTGTCCTTCTGGCAGTATGTCCAGCCCATTGCCATTTCAGGGATTTAACTCTGATCATGATGTCTTCCACTCTTGTCATTTTCGGATCCACGAGTTCCTCTTCTTATCTCTCCTGGTTGCACAATAAGCATGCACCTCTCCATGCTGCTTTGAGTTGTCTGCAGCCTTTGTATGTCTCTTTTAGTCAAGGTCCACGTCTCTGCACCATACGTAAGCACTGGAAGGATGCATTGATCAAACACTTTTCTTTTAAGATATAATGGCATATTGCTCTTGAAAAGTATGCTGTTTCTTCCAAAAGCTCCCCAGGCAAGTTTTGTACGCCGATTAATTTCTTCATCAATGTGACCCTCACTTGATATCTGCTGTCCAAGATAAACGTACGTGTCTGTTATCTCCAGCTTTTCTCCATCAATCGATAAATCTTCATTTCTTGTAAAAGCATTGAACATCACTTTTGTCTTCTGAAAGTTCATTTTTAATCCCACTTCCATATATGTGATATTAAAAGTCAGATGAAATTTAAATAGGCCAAATCATAAATGCGGACCAATCCTCCCTGCCGTCACAGATGACCAAGCTGTATGTATGACTAGGACTCAACCATATGGTTCCACACAATGAAAATGTCCTCTAATGAAAACTTTAAAATATTTATAAAAACATACCTTATAAACGATGATACACATCAAAAAATAACCAAGGAAGGAAAATGAAAGACTAAAACTTCAAGTCATGGTCCATAGCGTCTTCAGGTAGTAGTTGACGATCTTCACAGATTGCTATGCATTTCGGTGTATAAACATCATCTTCAGGCAAAAGTTATCATCACTTGAAGCACACAAGAGCCTTGTGAGAGGCCCTTATATACCTATATGACCATTATAATGCGCGCCGCCTACGTCGATGAAACTGAATTATTCGATGTTAATCGATATGTTCCTGTAGTTTACTAAATGCAGTTTTTTAATCAAATATAAATCGAATTACTTACTACAACACATCGATATCATTCCCTGAATTACATTTTTTTATTTTTTATTTTATTTATATACTTTAAAATAATTTCGGCACTCTCTCCTTCTCGACTAACAGTCTCCATGGTAAAGACAAATCTATTTGGTCATTTTTGTTACAGTTGTTCTCTTTAGTCTGTTCGATAACGATCGTCTCAGCATAACGTATGGCACGTTCAGTTTGTTGTCAATTGCTATATTCTCAAAACCCGGTACTGCTTCTGTTTTGCAGCAATATTCCATTAAAGACGTGCACATTTTTTTGTTTTTCCAATTATTTACTTGTTGTCCTGATCGTTTACTTAATCGGTGTTTAGTACTTCCTATATAAAACTTATTTTCAGTTCCCACATTGTGGGTAGTGGGAATACGATATACACCTGATTGATCGAAGAACTCTTGCTTTATCTCTATTTTTTAACACTAAATCTCTGCATGTGTTCACAGATGTACCTATTCCTTTATTTTGGAGTTTGCACTCTTTTTTTAAGTAGTTACTTATCATGAAAGAAAAACGGGATTACGCCATATAATACAAATTTTGAAGATGACAATCCGATTTTTGGCGTAAATGTGACAAGGATGGTAAGTCAGATAATATCCGATAACTTGAAAATTTTCATCGTCCTGGAGCGGGACTGGAACCCGCGTCTCCTAGAAAACGCCCGGGTATGCTAACCACTACACCACCCAGAACGACCAAGTTTCAAGTTTCCGATCAATTTGAATATAACCATCACAGGATTCGCTAGTCGAAGCAACCGGCATTCATGTTTAGCGAATCTGGAGGTTAAGAATCTTATCCCATGTTTGCCCGGAGAAGCAGATAAATCATGAAAGAAATACGGGATTACGCCATGTAATACAAATTTTGAAGATGACAATCCGATTTTTGACGTAAATGTGACAAGGATGGTAAGTCAGATAATATCCGAAAACTTGAAAATTTTCATCGTCCCGGAGCGGGACTCGAACCCGCGTCTCCCAGAAAACGCCCGGGTATGCTAACCACTACACCACCCAGAACGACCAAGTTTCAAGTTTCCGATCAATTTGAATATAACCATCACAGGATTCGCTAGTCGAAGCAACCTGCATTCATGTTTAGCGATTTTTTCAAGTTTTCGGATATTATCTGACTTACCATCCTTGTCACATTTACGCCAAAAATCGGATTGTCATCTTCAAAATTTGTAGTTACTTATTTTTGGAACATACGGGAAACTTCCACAGTACTGAATATCGACCCTAGGATTATTTTTGGGATGCTTATATCGATAAATAAGTTTCCTTATTATAGATGATTGATATCCGTGGTTTTTTTGCCACTTGAAATATCCATTTCAACTCCTTATTTCGATATGAGTTTGTACTGGAATGTGAAAAAGCTCGGCTAATTAGAGAATGAAAAGCTGCGATTTTTTGTTCCCATTCTTGGGGAAGGTTGCCACCGGCGACGAAAAAATGGGTCTATTGCCACAATCCCGTACTCAAGCGATCCTGGGTTGACCCAGGTCAGCCATCAACATCCACTGCAAGACAGGATGTCCACGGGAAAAAGGTGTGAGGTGATATATGCACGGAGTGCTTCTGTACTTCGAACTGCTGAAACCGGGCGAAACAATCGCTGCACAACGACATAGCGATCATTTGATGAAACTGAACGCCGCAATCCAGCAAAAAACGCCCATGGACTGGTAAAGGACGCCGCCCAGTCATCCTGTTGCACGATAATGCCAGACCACATGTCGGTGTCACCACGAAATCAACCCTTGAACTGGGAGGTTTTATCACACCCGGCTTACTCCCCGGACATTGCACCCTCAGACTTTCATCTGTTTCGCTCTATGCAACATGCCCTAGCCCAACAGCGTTTCACCACAGTTCCAGAGGTGGAAATTTTCGTCACTGCGTTCTTCAGCTCAAAACCCGAGTCCTTCTATCACAGGGGCATTTATTTGTTGCCTGAAAAATGGCCAAAGGTCATTGATGCTAACGGCCAATATTTCGTTGAATAAATGTGTACTGGTTTCCTGATTGTTCCTGTCTCCTTTCTCCTTAAAATGGCGGAAACTTCTGCGTACCCCTAATATATCCCATTTTTGTCAATATCTCTGCTTCTAAGAGTCCGATTTGAAAACACTCTTTCTTTGTTTGATAGCGTTTCAGTGCGAAAAGTCTTTCGCACAATTTCAAAATTTTCAGGTAATTCAAAGACTTTTAGTTAGGGGGCGTGAAGGTAAATTGCGTTTCCCCCGATATTTGTGCTTCTGGAACTCCGTTTTTTAAAAATTCTTCCTCCTTCGGATACAGTTCCTTACTCATACAGAAAATGTTTTGCAAATGATTTCTGCCGCCCCGGTGGCGCAGTGGTCTAAGGCGTTGGCCTCTGATCATTCGTCCGTAAGGGGTCCGGGTTCGATTCCCGGTCAGGCATGGATGTTGTGTTTGTCTTACGGCACTGGCTCTTACCCTTCCCTGGAACCAGTGACCCTAAATTAGGGACGGGCGACTGCTTATAGCCCATTCAGTTGCTCACGGTGGTCGTTAAACCTCCAATCAAAAAAAAAAAAAAAAAATGATTTCTTATATCTGGCAAAGAATGGATTGGACACCAGGGGGCGTAGGGGTTTATTTCTGTTTCGGATGTATTTGCAGCAAAATCTGCGCTCCTGAAAACTCGATTGAAAAAATTATTTCGTGGACCAATCTGAGAAAACCTTTTGAGGATTCCTCCTTCTTAAAATAATGCATGGTTTTTCCACCAGTGGGCGTCGATGCATATCTTATTTTTGTCAATATCTCCGCTTCTAAGAGTACAATTTGAAAAAAATTTTTCCTTTGTTGGAGAGCGTTTCCGTTGGGGAATGTTAATCATATAATTTCAAAAAATTTTTAACGCAGAAGTCTGCCACAAGAGGTCGTAAGCTCACGTTTCCGTTTTCAAAAATACCCGCGGGACTAAAAATCCGATTGAAAAACTTCTTTCTTCTGTCAGATACTGCTAACTGTGCAAATTCTATGGTCGTATTTCCTTCCCAAACTATTGGGTTGTCAGAAAAGTCATGACTTATTTTGGCACCCGATGGCGGTTGGGCGGCCTTGGAAGTACTAGAGGCATGCGCAGCTCTGTTAGCGCTATGGCATTCGACAGGTGCCTGTTATAGCTGCAATCTAAAAGGAATAGTGAGCGATTTGATTGATTTGCGGAGATTTGACATCAAGTTGAAGATGGAAGACCAAACTGTGCATTTTCGCCATATTTTACTGTTTTACTTCCGTAAAGGGAACAACGCGCGTCAAGCATGTGAAAAGTTGCGTACAGTGTATGGGGATAATGCTCTACAAGAACGTCAGTGCCAGCGGTGGATCGCAAAATTCCGTGCTGGTGATTTTGACCTCAACGATGTCCCTCGGTCCGGGAGGCCCACCGAGGTTGATGACGACCAAATCAAAGCATTGATCGAGTCAAACCCACGTTACACGACACGAGAGATTTCAGACACATTGCACATCCATCATTCAAGCGTTCACGACCACCTGAAGAAGCTGGGATACGTAAGCAAGCTCGATGTGTGGGTTCCTCATGAACTCAAAGAAGCTCAATTGACGGCGCGTATAAACATTTGCAATATGCTCATTAAACGTGAGGAAACCGATCCTTTTTTTGAAGCGACTGATAAAAGGTGACGAAAAGTGGTTTGTGTACAACAATGTGCTGCGCAAACGGTCTTGGTCCCGACGTGCTGCTTCGCCTCAAACGACATCCAAAGCAAACATTCATCAGCGGAAGGTTCTGGTCTCAGTGTGGTGGGATTTTAAAGGTGTGGTGTTTTTCGAGCTCCTACCACGGAATCAAACAATCAATTCGAATGTGTACTGTCGGCAATTGGACAGTTTGAACGAATCCATCATCCAGAAACCTCCAGAGCTCGTTCATCGTAAAGGTGTTGTGCTGCATCACGACAACGCGAGACCACACACAAGTTTGATCACCCGCCAAAAATTATTAGAGCTTGGGTGGGATGTGTTGGCACACCCACCATACTCGCCTGACCTTGCGCCGTCAGACTTCCACTTGTTTCGCTCCCTTCAACAGTCCTTGCGTGGTATAACGTTCAATTCAGATGAGGCTGTAAATCGTACAGTTTTTCGCCACGAAAGACCGGTCCTTCTATGAACGAGGCATTCTGCAGCTCATTGAAAGATGGCAAAAGCTTATTGAACAATACGGGCATTATATCATTGATTGATATTCGTTCTTTCTATCAATAAATGACATTTGCAAAACATGGCTAAAATACGTCATGACTTTTCCGACAACCCAATATTACACAATTTCGTTGCTACGGGGAGCAAATGCTTAATTTGTTTTTCTCAATATTTCGGCTTCTACGACGTGTGTGATTTAAAACGTCCTTCTAATGCCGGATGCCATTTACTTGGTAGAACACTTTAGCTTTGTACCTTTTGTAGTTCACAGTTCTGTCGCTAGGTGGCGTTTGTATGCTTGAGTTTGCAGCTGTATCGCCGCTTCTAAAATCCTATTCAGAAATTTCTTCTTTACTGTATGCCATACGCTATACATCAGAGATGTGGAGAAAAGATTTCGCTCTAGATGAGAAAATGTCGAAACTTGTTTTCTATTTTCCCCGTCTCTGCTTCAGGGAGACGTATATGAAAAGTAATTTTTTCAGTAGCATAGCTTTTCCCAAGAAGAATATTTTTCTTCTATTTTCAACTTTTTCCATTATGCAAAATTCTTCCGGTAGCGGGAGCAGAGTTGTATCATGCTTCCTTCTATATTTCTGCTTTTAACTGTTCGATTTGAAAATCTCTTTGTATCTGATTCCTTCCTCGTGTTATGAGAAACTCTTAATGCGCCATTTGTTAATTTTCATAACATACCTTTTTAGTCATTGGTGCAACAAAGCAGATGTTTCTACACCATATGGACAAAAGTCACCGGACACCTAGAAGAGAAATACAACATAGCATTAATTGACAAACATTAGTACGGTGTCTGTCCACCTTTGGCCTTAATGCATACACTGACCCATCGAGACATGCTTTCGACAAGGTTTTGGAACACAGCGATAGCCATGCGCTTCCATTCAGTACATAATGCTGCCGCTAACTGTTGCTTAGCAGTAGGCCTTCCTTCCAAACTTCTTGTGCAGCGCTCTAATTCCTCCCGTAGGTGCTCTATAGGATTAAGATCAGGGCTCTGTGCTGGCCAGTCCACACACGATACGGAATGAACGTCAAACCACGCCGTAACAGTCCTTGCTTTATGGAGGAGGAGGGCCACCAGGGTGCCACGGAACTCAGCAAAGGAGGTGTAGAATGTCCTAGGGTACTGATAGGTGTAGCAGTCCAGAATCAATCGCAAACCATGGAGCGGCCGGCGCCCAGGTAGCATAGAAGGTGG
Organism: Macrothele yani; assembly: GCA_039090855.1. NCBI lineage: Eukaryota > Metazoa > Arthropoda > Arachnida > Araneae > Macrothelidae > Macrothele > Macrothele yani. The sequence goes on from CM077031.1 coordinate 92,377,152, forward strand.
CTTCTCGACGACTGGAAGAAGCCGACTGGTACTCCAGGCGGAGTCGAGAAAGCAATCGATCTTGAAAATGGCACAAAAGTGCTGCGCTGGCCTGGTGTAAAGAGACCGGCGAGGAAATGCTGCGGAGTTGTTGAAGGTATACGTAAATAACGTGTTTAACCAGCACGAAAAGATAGGCACATACTGAAGGAAGAGTTGTAGGTGGATGAGCCCGCAGAAGAAGATGTCTGTAGGCAGTGAACGGAAGATCTTGAGAACAAGAGCGACTGGCAATCCGGAAAGCCTGGTGGAGGAGAGGCATCAGGATGGGACAGTAAAGGTAGACGTGAGAAACGTCTGCCTCCTGTGCGCAGAATGAGCAGAGAGGGGAGGAGAGAAGAGACATGCGAAAGAGAAAATACGGAACAGGGAGGCGATTATGCAAAAAGAGCCAGTGGGTATTAATTTCAAGAGGGGCAGATAAGGGTGAGCGGGCAGCGGCCCAGACAAGAGGAAGAGAAGCAGGGGGAACCTCCAGAATAGAAAGCGGTGAAGGGGTGGCAAGGTGCACTAGAAAACGATAAAGAGATTTAGAGGAGAGAGTGTTTCTCTTTGTCACTTCTGCAATTTTTATTCAATAAGCTTTGCTTGCAGCATTTGTTATTCATCCCCATTGTCATTGCAGTGTATATACCATCATGTTTTTAACAGTTTTGTATTATTTCCCAGTGAGACGCCCAATACTGTACGTCTCCCTCTTATGTTTTCTTATGATAAATTAGAATAAAGCGATTTTGAAACCTTGCTTTATGGCTCGGTGCACTGGTACCAACGAAGCTTGGTTCCATAGTATTGCCACAGAGTTGGTAAGGCATAATTGTCCAGAATAGCGAGGTAGACGTGCTGGTTAACAGGTTTGTCCACGATAACCAATGGGCCGGGACCATACCACGAAAAACACTCTCACACGAGTACACTGCCAGCTCCAAACTTGACCGTAGGAACAGTACACTCGGGTAAATAGCGTTTCCCCTGCTGTCGCCATACCCATACACGGTCATATGGATCGTGTATAGGGAATCATCAGTCCATAGGATCCGTTTCCACTGATCTACAGTCCACGTTAAATGTTTTTTACACCATGTTAAACGACGAGTAGCATTCCGAGTGGAGATGAGAGGCTTATAAGCAGCCGCACGACCACAGTAACCCATGGAATGAAATTATCTTCGAATGGTACGTGTACATACCGAGGTTCCAGCAATTTTACTCACCTGTACACTAAGGTCTTGTGCAGTACTCCGTCGATTAGCTGTAACGACTCTCCTGAGGCTTCGACGTCCTCTATCACTGATTTTCTTTGGTTTGCCGGTACGTTTTGCTGCTTCAGGCACGCCATGTGTCTTCCACTTATTCAGTACATCCAAAACAGTTGACTTGGGTATGTTTAAATGCCTCTCGGTTTTTCTTATGGACAACCCACTAATATAACACCCCACAATCTTTCCTTTCTCAAAGTCAGTTGTTTACCGCCGCGACATTTTCACTCAACCTCAGAGCGCTACATGATCGCGGTTAGCTGCAGACTTGTTTTTATGCTGTCTGTCAGTGGCGTAGGAATGCTTTTGATTTAGGAGGGTACAAGCTCATGAACCTTACATCTCAAGGATTAAGCCATCTAAGGATGACCCCCCCGAATTTTTTTTTTGGGGGGGTAGTATATTAGAGTTTTTATGAAATACGTATACTGATCAGGAATTCATCCTAATGAACATTGTTACCATCATAATATTATTAATTATTACCATTATTATTTTTATTGCTGACAAAAAGTTCACATTATTAATTACTTATCCGAAAATGAATGCAGAAGTTTTTTTTTTTTTTTTTTTTTTTTTTGTGTTCTTTCTTGTTAATTTTTGTACTTTTTTTTTCCATTAAAATATTGAGCAGGGACAAGTCAACATTGAGATGAATTTCTGTCAGCAGGGTTTGGAAAACAGGGATTTCTCAGGAAATGTTATATAACTCTTTACAAGAACGAATTAAATTTCTTATCATTTTTGTTTACGTTAATAAAGTAAAACCGCAGTAAGATAAAAACTGCTCTACCCGCGAAGATAGTACCATTGAAGCATTATGAAGTCTATATTAAAAACTTTGAACGATACATAGGCTGACAATTGATGTAAAAAGCACATTGGTCTGGTGCAAAGCTAAATGTTGGTGGAAATATCGAGGAATTGGAGTTCTATGAGTGGTATGTGAAATCCGTAATGCACTTGTTGTATTGCTACAGATTTTAAGACAGAAAACAATTTTAGTGCCCGGGCTGCGGGCGATGAAATGTCCACTTGTGCATTAATTTTTTTTTTTTTAAAGTGCAGATAGGACGACCTGATCAAGATGCCTGGAATTTTAAGAGAAAAGAAACACTGATCACAAGTATGTTATCAAGCCCTAGCCCTACCATATGCTGTTTGAAGTTACTAACAAAAGCCTCGCACTCGTCGTTTCCCTGCAGAACTAATTTGCTGCAGTTTCCCAGATGGTTGGCCAGTTTTTGGTGGATGAAAAGCCTCCCACTACAAGCTTCGGATATAAAAAAAAAAAAACAGATGACCCGTGATATTTCTTTGAAAAAAAAAAAGAGAATAAAAAAAAATGAGTAGCATATAAATTTTACAGTCGATTTTTTATGAATGATTGGTTTGTGTTTCCTCATATCTAGGGGGGTACAGTAGATATTAATGTACCCCTCTCCAAAATTTGGGGGTACATTGACCCCCCCGTTCCTACGCCACTGCTGTCTGCAGCTGTACCGCGCATCCTAGCAACGCAGCGGATCCGTTCATTTGCTGTCCGGTTACTTTTGTCAACACAGTGTATTTCTGGATGTTTTATCGATTGTAGAAACTGGTTGATTGTTTTCCTAACCTGTTCCATTGACTTTCAATAGCTTTGATAAATTTAATTCGCCTCAAAACGGATTCAAAGGACGCGCTCATTACACCGGAAAATTTGGTGTCATCTTTCTTGTTTTTCTCTGTATTCAAGAAATTTGAAAACCAGCGAAGATTACTGAAAATTTTACTATTCATTAATGTTAAATCTGCTATAGAGGCAGGGTCGTCGACTTCACCAAATTATTGGTTGGCAGGACTACCTTCAGAGGAAAAACATAACTGCGTTTGAGCGGCCCAAAAATAGTTCCGACCTTAACATGAAAAATTGTGAACATTTTAAACAACCCCATCGAAAATTTGTGGACCATTTTAAAAAACAAGGTAACAGAAAAACAACCATCAAATTTCCAAGCTTCGATTGACGCCATAAAGTCCGTGTGGTGCAAAGACGTTTCAAGTGAATACTGCAAATCCCTCATTGAGAGTTATGCCACATCGTATTCTGTCTGTTGTAAAAAAAAAGGGGGGGGGGAGGCACACAAAGTACTGCCTTCGGTCTTTTAGTGTTCTAAAGAACGTAACTTTTTTCAAATATCTCTGAGTAGTTGTTTCTTCGAAAATCTTATTTTTCAATAAATTGACGGGTGGTCTTATACTTTTGCGAAATGTAAATGCTATGTGGCGTATATTCGAGGCTAACTGCGAAGCCCAGAAAATGCACAAATAAAGCTGAATTTAATATGCACAAATAAAAGTCAATTATCAACGGTATTAAAATATGTCGCTGCTTTCACTGCGAAAAAAACAAAAAAAAAACCGAGTGCGTATTCGCTTCTTTGACTCAGTCAGGCAAGCGAAAACCAACTTTATAACGCAAGCAGCTCTTCCAGAGTCTTCGCAGTTTTGATGCGAAAACCTTCCGTACAATCGCCTGCTAGCGTTTCCATGACAACATGAATCAGCTGTAGAGGGGATTGGCCCATTGCTTTGGGAAACGGTTCGCTCAGAAAAAAGAAGAGTTTGACTATCTCAGTCACTCGCATACTACCGCCGATAAGAGTGTTTCCCGAGAGTTTGTTTCTGTGAAGTGTCAATGAATTAAAATCAGAGATATTATATCTTAAATTCGTGGCTTTGTTGGATTCGAACTGTTTTGATAAATTTTGTGAAAGCTTCCCTGAACATCTACTGTCAGAACTTAAAGAACTCTATGCTTCAAATTTTGATACAGCTCGACTAGAAAATGAACTGAAGGTATTTTATTCCCTTGATGAATACAAAAACAAATAAGTAAGAGACATTACGTGTTACTTAAAGTTGAATAAATTGGACGTAGTGAGATGCACAAATTAGCAGACCTCATATTAAGCTTTCCATCAACAACTGCAACTGCCGAAAATTTTTTAGCATTAAAGACAATCAAGATATATTTTCGAGCCTCACAAGGACATACACATTCGAAAAAGTTGGCTGTTTTTGTCAATAGAGAAAAATATTCTTTTTAAATATGAAAAAGCACTCGGAAGAAATATTTTATGAAAAGGTAACACTCAATTTCACACAAACGGAGAAGAAGACTAGAGTTCTTTTTTTTTTTTTGATTGGAGGTTTAACGACCACCGTGAGCAACTCAATGGGCTATAAGCAGTCGCCCGTCCCTAATTTAAGGTCACTGGTTCCAGGGAAGGGAGAGAGCCAGTGCCGTAAGACAAACACAACACCCATGCCTCACCGGGATTCGAACCCGGACCTCTTACGGACGAATGATCAGAGGCCATCGCTTAGACCACTGCGCCACAATGGAATTCATGTACAAATAAAGTATTCAGAAGAAGAATGGAGTTCATGTACAAAAAGTGTTCAAATCCTAATCCTCATAATTATTTGGTATCATGCTAGCAATGGCATGTTTCTAAAATTTGGAAAAACATTACTTCTATTTCTTAACAATAAAAAATGTAACTTCACAATTTAAAAACAAGTTCGTAAAATCATGAAATGCATTGATTATGATACGCGTTCCAACATACCAGAAATCATTACTCAAGTTATGTAGATAATGGCTGTGGAATAAATCTCGCTCCTGCGGCCTGACCTTTGACCCCATTTCCAGGATATGCAACAGAACCGGTTCAGTATAACTCCGGAATAACATGATAAAATTTTGTGAAAATCGAAGCATTTTTACGTAAGTTATGACGCATAAGGGCAATTGAATGGATCCTGCTCCTATATCCTGACCTTTGACCCCATTTCGTCCGGTTTCAATAGGGTTCGTCCCTAGGTGGTTCTCTACCATCTACTAAAATTTCATCGAAATCGAGCCATTTTTACGCTAGTAATCGTGCGGACGGGCAAAGCAGGGCATATGCGCTTCTTCAACTTGCAGTTGGAAAGCGTAAAACAACAGTATGGGGGGGGGGGCAGTCCAGGTCTCGGACCCAAGATACGCCAGTGGCTATCATCAACTGAAGGGGAAGTTTTGGGTGTCGATAAAATGGTGCTATTTTTGTTTTATCGAGGCAAGCTGATCGGTTTAAGAAGAGTCACGAGAGAAGCCCTTCCTTACCGAGACCCCAGGTGCGTGTGATTTCCTACTGACTCAAGGAAGGATGACTGCAGCGCCAAATCAACAGCTGGTCGAGAAACGCGACGCTCATTGGTCCGCATCTGTCACGGGACTTTTCGATCTCTCCGCCTTCCTCGGTCCGGAGAGCAGAAACGTTTAGAACACCATCATCTCAAGGTGAGATCGGAGTGCAGCCTCTTGATCACCGGCGAAGTACGCACGTGGATCTATCTTCCCGGGCAAGGTGTCAAAAAAACAGCAAGTTGTCCCCCATCTGTTCTTAAAAATGTGATTTAGCCATGTCTTAAGTTCACCAAAAGTGACCGCGTCCAGCTGCATCGGAGATTCCATCTGTTCTGCTTTTTTATTTTTATTATTTTTTATTTTTGCACTGTTTTTACCCAATTCTGCGCTGTCAAAACAAACCAACTGGATATTTTCACCGTGGTCAGCTTCGGATTTTGTGTGCTAATTTCTTTTTTTTTTTTTTTTTTTTTTTTTTGGCAACATGCTGAAATGATACATCGGTAACTGTCAACCTGATTTTGTGCAAGGCAAGCAACTGATTGGCTGGCTTCAGTTATCTTCATTAGCGTTTTACGTTTAAAGCCTGTGATAGAGGTGTTAAAATTATATAAAGAATTATATCTTCTAGTCTCGCAAAGAAGACTTCATAGATAAACTATTTCTTGCTGATTCTTTTTCTCAGTTTTTGGACTCCATATTAAAGGGGGCATTGTTCTCATATCTGTTACTATTTTTCTTTTTTTCGTTTCTACAAAAAAACTAAGTCTTTGAAAAATAGCCTGAGATAAGAGAAAATAATTACATGGATGTCCTGTGAAATGATGATTATTTTTTTTTAGAGTTTTAAGAAGAGAAATAAAATCTACGAAGGAAGAATAAGATTCAGGAAACTGAAATTTCATGGTGGAATTTTCAGTGAAATCCAACTTGCCCAATCTGCCAACGATTTGGTTTTGAAGTCGACTGCTTCTTTTTCAGCCTTACTACGTCGAGAGTGGATTCCATGGAGATGTATTCTGAAGTGTTATTTCACATGCTGATATTGTCTGTGGTTGTTTCCGCAGTAAAGGGAAACATATATCTTCCAGAATGGAGTGTTAGTAGCCGTCTGACACAACCCTCTTGCGTGGACATACCTGAAAATCTCACTCTGTGCCATGGAATCGGGTATACGAAGATGCGGCTGCCCAATCTTTTAGACCACGACACCATGGCAGAAGTGTCTCAACAATCGGCCTCGTGGGTACCGCTTTTCAACCTTAAGTGCAACGCTGATACTCAACTTTTCCTGTGTTCACTGTTCTCCCCTGTGTGCTTAGACCGCCCCATCTACCCCTGTCGATCATTGTGCGAAGCTGTGAGAAACGGATGCGAAGGTCGCATGAGGGCCTACGGTTTCCCCTGGCCCGATATGGTTCGATGCGACAAATTCCCAGTTGACAATGATATGTGCATTTCAGTGCAGGCTGCCTCAAGTGCTGGTAAGTTAATTTTATTTTACTTAAGATATTTTCTTGACTGAAAAGTAGCTGCTATTTTCAGAGACGGAAGCCAGTACGGGGGCCCTGGGTCACGGAGGGGCCCCCTCCCAAGCTTCGATTTGCTTTTAATTTTTCCGTTGCATATATATTAATTTGTTTTGTAGCTTTATTATGTCACATGCCCGACTTCAATGAAAGCCGTCCATCAATAATCCATAAAGAATTGTTAAGCATTTATTTAGATTTTTCATGAATCCCATTTAAACACAACTTTAACTCACTTTCACAGCATTTAATTAATCAAAAGGTTTATCTAAAAATGCGGAATTTATATAAGCCACTATTTTGCCGAATAGATAAGGAGCACTATGAACGAGATTAAAAAACCAAAGAACGCCAAGTTGAAATATCTCTCACAGACATACTATTCAAACTAAATTTCATGTGGATCCAAGCGGTAAAATCTCACAATAATTACTTATAAATTACTAGCTTCACTAACCGGCTTTGCCCGGGATTTAGGCTTATTAATTTCACATTCCCTTATTATGTCACTGAAAAAATCGGGGGGGGGGGGGGGGAGTGGATGCTTGAAAGAAAGAAAAAAAGCTGTTTTTCAAATTATTTATTCATAGTGTGATTATTTCAGCACTTGGCCGTACACAACATTTTTGGTTTCTGCTTCATCGGCGACAATATATAACTTTGTTGGATCCTGTGCTCTTGACATTCCAACATACAGCTGTCTATGTGAGAAGCATCAAATGCATTACACAGAATGTATGGAATCTGTAGAATCAAATGGACCAAAAGCGTTACGAATTATTTAACACGCGTCCAGGAAACACAGCATTAGAACACTGACTGAACAAAATTCGTTAACAATTTGTTATCGACGATCAAATGCATTACGTGCTTTCAGTTTCAGACGTCTTTGAGGGGCGAATCTCTAGATAAAAAAGTTAAAAACCTATCTTTGCGAAAATTTTATGAAACTGGCTGAAATTTTAATGAACACCATAAATCGTTAATGGGAACATGACCTCCAAATTTCACCTGAATCTTTAAGTAACTTTTAAAATTAGCCGTCAAAATTTTATTAACCGTTTCTGCATATGTATTTCTGTTTACCGATGAATTAAAAATTCCATGCCTATTTTAAAAAGTTTTGACCGGATTCCGGTGAAATTGTGAGGAATTCCTCTTATTACCAATTCATAGTGTTGATAAAAATTTCAGCCCGTTTCGCAAAGTTCGTTTTTGCATGTTTTCTATGCACAGTTCTCAAAGAATAGAAACACCTGTGGATGTGCCACGGTGATAAATGCAGTCACGTGCTTTCAGACAACGATGACGTAGCAAACGACACTGACTTTATTGATTAGCTTATTAATTCATTCATACCTCGCGAGCGGAACAACGTAGAGATCTTGAAATAGTTGCGTTGACCTAGAAATTCCAGTAGCTATGCAAATTTCACGATGCCACAGCTCGGCGTTCGAGAGTTTTTGCTGCTTCAGACAAACCGACGTTTTGTGTTTTATATATAAGATAAGAATATTCTTTCACATCTTTCATACAGATCTTTCAAAACATCTTAAATGGGAGAGTCTGCCCGGAAAAAACCACCGGGGGAGGTTTAATACAATTTATTTAGTATCACCGCATCAGGGAACACTATGAAGAGACCCATATTGAAGTCATTCTTTAAAAATAAGAGAAGAGGGAGGGGGAGAGCAAATAACAATGAAAGAAAGTTTAAGTACGAAAACAATATAGCCATAGGAAGAGAAACAGTTTCCAACTCATGAAAAATGAAAATTTGACTCTGGAGCTTACTTACTATGAATTTGTAACTTCTTCAATATCATTTTATTCCAATATTTTATTAAGGATATCATTACCTTTTCTATAAACTATTGGTTTGAATGCTATCCACTTTTTTAAAGTTTTGTCTCCTATTTTCAAATTTTACAACTCTTAATCGCATTTTATTGATAAAAATCGCATCGAAAATCGCATTTATTGATAATCTTATTTGCTCCGAATCTCGACATTTCTGATTAAACGACACTCAATTTCTATTCCGCCACAGATTACATTTCGTAATTGCTATTAGATAACGCATTGTATTACTTTTTAAATCACTATATTTTAAAGGTGCGTGAATATAAGATTTGTTTACTCTCAAAACCCTCCTTTGAATTTAAATAATTCTTTAACCTTATCCAAATGTTTTTTTTTCTTCAAAATCACACTCAACAAAAATGTGTTCATTGTTCTCCAAGTGATCACAATGTTTACAATACGGATCATTTACCTGTTGTATTTTATGTAACCATTTACGTTTAGGAATAATGCTTTGTGAAATTTTAAAATTTAGATCGCGTATGTGCGTACTTAATTTAACCTGAAGTTTTTTTGTTTTTTTTTTAATTTGAATTTTTCTTATTCCGTCACTGATTATTATTTTGAAAATCGTATTCAAAATATGAATAAAGTACATAAATATGTAGTCACTCTTTCCCCGAGAAATCTACAATCGTTCAGATATTTACCTTTAAAATTTAACAGGAAACTTTATTTTAAGGAGATGTTGGCAGTGGCGCAACCACGACGAGGGCCGATGCCCCCCCCCCCCAGGCTGGCAGAGAGGAAAGTTATTCCGTCGAAGTTTGAAACAAAAGATCACGATATGCGATCTATATATACATTATATTGACAAATGTCACCGGACATCTAGAAGAGAAACACAACATAGCATTTATTGAGATACATTAGTACGGTGTCGGTCCACCTTTGGCCTTAATGCATGCACTGACCCTTCGAGACATGCTTTCGACAAGGTTTTGGAACACAGCGATAGATATGCGCTTCCATTCAGTACATAATGCTGCCGCTAATTGTTGCTTAACAGTAACGCTAATTGTTGCTTAGCAGTAAGTAGGCCTTGGTTCCAAACTTCCTATGCGGCGTTTCAATTCATCCCATAGGTGCTCAATGGGATTAAGATCAGAGCTCTGTGCTGGCCAGTCCACACGCGATAGAGAATTCAGTCCTTGCTTTATGGCTCTGTGCATTGGTACCAACAAGGCTCGGTTCCATAGTATTGCCACATGTTGGTAGGGCAAAATTGTCCAGAATATGGAGGCAGACGCATTGGCTAACAGATTTGTCCACGATAACCAATCGGCCGGGACCGTACCACGAAAAACACCCCCACACGAGTACACTACCAGCTCCAAACTTGACCGTAGGAACAGTACACTGTGGTAAATATCGTTCCCTCCGGTTGCCGCCATACCCACACACTGCCATCAGACTGATGGATGGTGTATCTGGATTCATCAGTCCATAGGACCCGTTTCCATTGATCTACGGTCCACGATAAATGTTCTTTACACCATGCTAAACGACGAGTAGCATTCCGAGTGGAGATGAAAGGCTTATGAGCAGCCGCACGACCACGGTAACCCATGAAGTTCTCTGCAAATGGTACCTGTACATACCGAGGTTCCAGCATTTTTACTTGCCTGTACACTGAGATCTTTTTCAGTGCTCCTTCGATTAGCTGTAACGACTCTCCTGAAGCTTCGACGTCCTCTATCACTGATTTTTTTGGTCTACCGGTACGTTTTGCTGCTTCAGGCACGCCATGTGTCTTCCACTTATTCAGTACATCCAAAACAGTTGACTTGGGTATGTATAAACGCCTCTCGGTTTCTCTTATGGATAACCCACTAATATAACACCCAACAATCTTCCCTTCTCAAAGTCAGTTCTCTCCCGCCGCGACATTTTCACTCGACCTCACAGTGCGATATGATCTCGGTCAGCTGCAGGCTTGTTTTTATACCATTTGCAGCTGTACCGCGCATTTTAACAACGCAGCGGATCCGTTCATTTGCTTTGGAATGGGTGTCTGGTGACTTTTGCCAATATAGTGTACTTCCTAAACACGGACGCGCCAAGCGGAGGTTGAAAGGGTGCGTAGCACACGGGCGTCAGCTTCCGGGGCTGGCGGGAAGCATCATTCAAATTTTATTGTTAAATTAATATCAGTGACGTGGGAGAAAACGGGTTTACAGTGAGAAATCGTAATGCCCGCTTTTGTATTGAATTATAAGTAAAAAAATTTCGCTTTATAATTCAATACAAAAGCGACCCGAAATCAGAGAATAATTTTTATTGCTTTGTTCAGTAACGGATATCACGAGAAAGGGACTAGCAATTATTTTTATAATTTTTTAAAACCTTGAAGATTTCATCATCCATGAAATGCGTGGCCAGTGATATGACAATGGGGCCAATATGAAGGACAAACACATTTGACTTTAAAAAGCATAATTTTTCGAGCTTAAATCCTAATGCATTTTATGTACTTTGAGCGGCTAATACTTTAAATCTGGTCGTAAATAACGACAAAAAAATTTCTCTGGAAGTTATGAACATTTTCAGCATTCTTCAATATGCTTTCTTTTCTGAATTACCTTACCATTGGAAAATTTTACAGAAAGAGCTTTCAGCGTTGATCGTGAAACGGTGTTGAGAAACAAGGTGAGAAAATAGGATCGATGCAATAAGGGTAACGAGGACTGGGATACAATTTAGATTTAATCCGCGATACATCATACACAGTGCGTCAAAGAATTTTTAAGACTGGCGCTAGATTTCAGCTCACGGTGGCGCCACCAGTGTAATTGTGAATGCGTTATAAACCGTGACCATCTGCTTGCTTTCTGCCAAAAGTACTGCGCAGTTGTTAGAGTAACTCAAACGAAACGGGCGTTCATTAGAGAAGTAGAATTTTTTTCATGTTGAATAATTAAGATCTAACAAAGGGCTGTTATTAAATTTAACGCAAAACTTATTAAAAGTGCCTCGGAAACGTACCAAATGATGAAACAAGTTTACGGTGAGTTTTGTTTAAGTTGATCAAATGTTTTCGTGTGGGACAAACGTTTTTTGTACGGAAGAGATACGCTAGAAGATGATAAGCATACCGGAAGACCAGATTCATCTAGGACACCTTAGATTATTGAAAAAGTGCGTGATTTCGTGGCAAACAATCGATGTGCGTCACTAAGAATGATGGAAGAGTCTTTAAACATCAACAAAGAAACGAATCGAACCATCCTGCATGAAGATTTGGGCAAAACAAAAGTCTGTGCTGAATTTGTTCCACACACGTTTACCAATGAACAAAAATCAAGGAGAAGTGCACATTGTTCAGACATCATTTCAGCCGCTGAAAATGATCCAAACTTCTTAAAATCGATTGTTACAGGTGATGAAACATGGTATTTTCAATATGATCTTAAAACAAAGCGACAAACTGCGGAATGGAAGTAAAAAACTCACCACAAGCCAAAAAAACAAGAAAAGTTCCATCGAAAATCAAAACAACGCTCATTACATTCTTCGATAGTAAGAATTTGTTCCAAGTGGACAAACAATTACTGGCGAGTTTCATTTAAATGTTTTGAGGCGTTTGATGGGCAGAATTCGTCGCATTCGTCCAGAATATCGGGATGAAAACAGTTGGTGTTTGTTGCATGATAATGCACACAGTCACACCACACTTTTTGTTCGTAGATTTTTGGCGAAAAATAACGTCTGTGTGTTGAATCATCCACCGTATTCGCCTGATTTAGCGACCTGCGACTTTTCTTAATTCCCAAAACTTAAAATGACGTTAAAAGGGCGTTACTTTGATGACATTTCGACAATATAAACAGCTTCGACGCGTGCTTTGGAGGCAATTCCGCAAAGTGAACTGGAACAGGCATTGGAATCACTATTAAATCGCTGTAACAAGTGTATTGAAGCCGGAGGGACTAAATTTGGATAACAAACCAAAACAAATTATAATTTCTTGTTTCTATTTCATTTTACAGACCCAGTCTTAAAAATTCTTTGACGCACTGTGTATAAGCGCTTTTATGAATCTCTTAGAGACAGTGATACACGAAATTTAACCAATCTTTGTTAGAAAGAAGATTAAAAACAAAAAAACGTGCAAGTTTATTTGCTCCAAAAGGATTTGGTACACTCTTTCTTCAAATATTAAAGTTAGTACCAAATTAATGTCAAAATCTGTTTTGTTATACCAGCCATAAAACGTAGAAATGTTAAAACAACTAAATGGCTGTTTAAAAGAATGTAGAACACATGGGGTTTTAAAGGCATGTTCTGAAGATAAAACAGTTGCCTACGAAACAAAATTTCCATTTGTTTAAGTGGTTAGACCACGTAAAAAAATAACGCGGAAGGGAAAAGTAATACACTGCCGGACAATTGCTAAGGACGGATGACAATAGCAACGATAGCAATCATAAAATGGAAGGCAGGAAAATGTGGAAATTAGCATAAGTGCGGGATACAGTAAGACGTGTTGTGCGTATGCAAATTTTGGATTGCCGAACTTGTTCGTGACGTCATAGCGCTGATAAGAGATATAAAGGATTTGACGCGTATTGACCGTTGTTGTTCAAACGCAAAGTTGAAAGGTAAAGAATCAATTGATGAACTTGGAATTTTCAGTATGTCTTCCCGACATCACCTAGATGATTTTACGCGTGGCCGTATTATTGGCAAGATTGAAGAAGGGCGAAAAATAACAGATGTTGCCAGGGAGTTCGACGTCAGCCACAGTGTTGTTTCAAGGCTTTGGAAATCATTTCAAACAAATGGAGAGTGTAGCAAACGTCACGGGGGAGGTCATGTTCGCAGTACGACACCTGCAGAAGATCGGTACAACAAAAAGACACCGGCGCAGCACAGCTAGTGAGGTAGCAAATCAGTTTATGGCTGCTACTGGCAAGCGGATCTCCCGAAAAACTGTCGCCAGACGTTTGCATGAAGGAGGACTATACGCCCGCCGTCCTGTTGTGTGCATCCCATTGTCCAGACGTCACCGTACCGCCCGTTTGCAATGGTGCCATCAACATCGCAATTGGACTGATAACGACTGGTCTGCTGTCCTCTTCTGAGATGAGAGTAGATACAGTCTATCGTCTGATTGTCGACGACAACTGATCTGGCGTGATAGTGGTACTGCATATTGTCCAGCAAACATACAGGAAAGGGACCGACATTCGACATGTAGTGTCATGGTATGGGCTGGCATCATGATCAATGGCCGTACGTCCCTCTATGTGCTTCCAACTGGGACTATGACTGGCCACCGATACATTAATGATGTTCTGCTACCTCATGTTCGCATGTTCCGTGGTGCTGTCGGCGATAGATTCATTTTCATGGATGACAACGCAACATGTCATCGAACAGTCGCTGTCCAGGAGTGTCTTGAGAGCGAGGATATTCAACGCCTCGTATGGCCAGCACGTTCTCCAGATCTGAATTCCATTGAAAATGTGTGGGATGCTTTGGGGAGGAGTCTTGCTGGTCGCCAATGCCCTCCAATAAACAAGGACACCCTCATCCGTGCACTGACAGAGGAATGGGATAAATTACCCCAACAGCTGCTTGATTATGTTGTGCAGAGCATGCCACGACGTGTGGAATCTTGCATCGCCCTCCATGGTGGCCATATCCCGTATTGACATCTTACGCCGGAACGCCTGCGGACGGTAATTGCATGTTTTTTTCACGTTTACGTATTCTGCACAAAATGGCCTGTTTGTCCCTGGAACACGTTCCAAAGCCTTCTGGATTTCTGAGCACAATAAATTGTCTTTCTTGTAATGTCCTGGCATTCTGACATTCTTTTGTTTCACTTGGCATCCAACCACACTTACTTTTTTATGCGCTATATAGCCGTTTATGATCCGTCTTTAGTAATTGTCCAGCAGTGTATTTGGTATCAAAATACGGATGCATCTGCAAAAAAGAAATAAAAAAAAAATAACTTTCCTATTTTTTGACACAACGATAAGAACGGTTTGAACATACATAACGAGACTTTTCAAATGAACTTTATTCTTTAAGAAGGTGTAATATGTTCATCATCGTACAAGACGAAACTTCTTTTTACCGGTAAAGCAGACTTATGTGTAAATTGACAGAGAAGAAGCTGACTTCTTAGATTATTCGCAACGTCACCTGGATTAGAGTTTTTTACAGATTTTTTTCCTTCAGTTTTATGGGAGATAATTGTGTTTTATAAAAACTCTTAATTTGCGGGAAATAGAGAATGATGTTGCTAAAGGCATTTCATGTACAAATTAATAAAAATTGAAAAATATTCTCGTACAAGGAACGGCATAATAAATATTAAAAAAAAATAATATTCAAAAACATTTTCTTTACAAGAATTGGCATAATACATATTAAAAAAATCAATATTCAAAAACATTCTCGTACAAGGGGCTGCATATTCCGCCCGGGTGCGGCTAGTACCCGGACGGAATATCCCTTGGCGCGCCTTTGTTCTTAATCATAAACAATATTTTTAAAAAGCTCATTCTAATTGTTAACAAGCTCATTCTTATCTTTGTTCTTGTTGTTAACTTATAATTGCTAATAACTCCGTAGTGGTTGATGATGATAGTAATTAACACGTAATAACCAAATGATAATATTTGTATGCAAATACCGTAATTCTTGCGATTCGTAAATATGTCTAAGAAACTTTTATTCTTTTCTTCATTTAATTTCCTGCAAAGGTTGTCCGTTAGCTGTGCTATATTTCCTAACTCTCCCGCTTAAAACTCCAATTCCTTTTTTCTTAAGTCCTGCTTTCCTTCATCTCTCGCGCTGTCGTGAAATTACCTGACCTCTCGGTCCACCTAAGACCTCCCAGCTTACCCTGGGGCGATCACCTCGTCGTGCTTTTCGTGACAGTTCGCTTCCTAAATAATTACTGTACCTTACAATATATTTGTAAGGTACAGTAATTATAAGGAAGTAGTTCTGTTAAATAAATTAGAAAAAATCTAACCAGAAGAATAATTTTATCGACTGCTTCTAAACATTTAACTTCCTTGTACTGTAACATTACTTGTAACTGGATAAGAATAAATGTACAAAGTCAACCTTTTTCTTAATAGTTATGGCACCTGACTATTCTTCCCGGTTAATTTAGGGGTAAGTCACCCCCACCTTGGGGAAATTAATTCTGTGTGCCACGACCCTCCCCTGGAAAATTTCTGGATGCGTTACTGGATGTTATGCATGGAAAAGGTTTTAATGAAATTTACCCTGAATATTCAAGAAACGCATATAGCGTACTAAATCCGTTTATTTTTGTGCTGTAATAAGCACAAAGATTCGCCAAGCTTTCGCACTCCACTGGGAGGGGTTTTCAAGTCAATGGTTGACATAAAAATGCAGGGAATTAGAACACCTAAGAAATTGGATTAGAAATCAATAGTTATAAAACAAAAAATAATGTCAAACCAACTTAATAATAGCGAAGCGCAAGAGAATATTAGAATAAATGATAAAGAAATAGAATATGTGGAAGAATCCATATACCTAGGAAAACTAATTACCACAAACAAACAGGGAATCATGGAAGAAATTGAGAGAGGAATAAAGATGGGGGTGGACTGCTTTTGGGAAGTTAAAAAATTACATGTAGTAAAATAAAGCCGGAAAACAGAGCAAAACTTTTCAATCAATGAATAATACCCATTATGACATATGGCGCTGATGACACTAATTCGTGTTAAAATCCAATAGTAGAATAAAATAGCGACTAAGCACGATAAAAACAAATGTAGTACAAACGTACCATATGTTAAAACTTTTTACTGATAAAAACACACCATACACTTCGTTAGATCTTTCGAAGACACATCGTCTTGATCATCAGACTGTATCATCTGATGATGAAGACGATGTGTCTATCAGGCTGTATCATCTGATGATGAAGACGATGTGTCTATCAGGCTGTATCCTTTGATGATGAAGACGATGTGTCTATCAGACTATCCTTTGATGATGAAGACGATGTGTCTATCACACTGTATCATCCGATGATGACAACGATGTGCCTATCAAACTGTATCATTTGATGATTAAGACGATGTGTCTATCAGACTATCCTTTGATGATGAAGACGATGTGTCTATCAGACTGTATCATCTGATGATGACAACGATGTGTCTATCAGACTATCATTTGATGATGAATACGATGTGTCTATCAGACTGTATCATCTGATGATGAAGACGGTGTGTCTATCAGACTGTATCATTTGATCATGAAGACGATGTGTCTATCAGACTCTATCATCTGATGATGAAGACGATGTGTCTATCAGACTGTATCATCCGATGATGAAGACGATGTGTCTTTGAAAGATGTAATGAAGTGTATGGTGTGTTTTTTATCAGTAAAGGGTTTTAACATGTGGTACGTTTGTACTACATTTGTTTTTATCGTGTTTAGGCGACATTTTATTCTACTATATGACATATGTCGCTGAAACCTGGCCTATCAAGTAAAAAAATCTTAGACAAATCGCAAAAAACACAATGTAAAATGGAAAGATCTCTACTAAATATAAGACTTCAAGATAAAGTAAAAAATACAGATATAAGATCCAGAACAGAAATTTTAGACATAGGTGACACGATACTCAATTTAAAGTGGAAAAGGGCTGGCCATGTGGCAATAATGGGAAATATTAGGTGTACAAATAAGTTTTAATGCGTTTTTGGTGTGACGTATACCGCTAATTTACATGTACGACCTCCCCCCCCCCCCCCGCGTTGTTGTCATGCGACTGTAACTGTTCCAGAGTATAAAGCGTGACACAGAAGATTGCCTAACAATCAAACGCACTTGCACATCGGTAAGTGAAAGATGGCAAACGATACTGCATTTATTCGACACTGCATTCGTTACGAACTTCATCAAGAAAAAAGTGTTGCAAAAAGCAAATTCATCGATCTGTTCTGTTCCGGGGGAGAATATTGTATCGAAAAGAACGTGTGAGTTTCGGTTTAGACGATTTAAAGCACGTGATTTTGATGTTAGCGATCGAGAGCGTAGCGGAAGGTTGCACATGAGGAACTGCAAGCATTGCTGGATAAAGATTCGTCTCAAACGCAAAAAGTAGTAGCTGAACAACTGCGGGGTAACTCAACAAACCATTTCCAATCGTTTATGCGCAATGGGAAAGATTAGGAAGGAAAATGGGTGCCACATGACCTGAGCTAGAGGTAACAAAGATGAGCGTGTCATGAAGTGTTTGAATCTGTTGAATAAACAACACAGAAAGTCTTTCCTGGGGAAATTCGTTACGGGTGATGAAAAGTGGATATGGTACGACAATCCCAAACACAAAAAACACTGGGTGGACCTTGGTGAAGCTACGACTTCGACACCGAAACGCAATGTTCACTCCAAGAAAGTTCTGCTGTGCATCTGGTGGGATATGAAGGGTGTGCTCCATTATGAACTATTGGGAGAGGGTCAGACTGTTAACGCTGATCGCTACAAGCAACAATTGCTGCGATTGAACCAGGAAATATGTTGGAAACGTCCATTCGCAGGCTACGGATTGCGTCCCGTGAAATTACTGCATGACAACGCTCTCCCGAAATTGGTCAAGGAAACGTTATTGACGTTTGGCTGGGAAGTTTTGGAGCATCCGGTGTATAATCCCGACATAGCCCCTTCAGACATTTGTCATTCCGATATATAGTCGAATCATTGGTTCCGATCGATGCAACATGGTTTGCTTGCGGTACGGTTCTGGACATGTGACGAAGTGCAGAAATGGGTTGACGACTTCATCGCGTCACACGACGAAGTATTCTTTGTGGCTGGAATCCGTCAGCTGCCGACCGATGGTGGAAGGTGATTGATAATGGCGGCACATATTTTGATTCGTAAAAGTTATGTTATTTTCTCTCAAATTACATGTTGCGTTGTCTTAAAACGCTTTAAAACTTATTTGTACACAATGATAGATAGACTAAAATTGTAACAGAGTGGAGACCATATAAACAAAAGAGAAGAATAGGAATACCAGAGGGAAGATGAATGGATGATATAAACAAAACTGTAGGAAAGATGTGGAATAGACAAACCCAAGAGAGGAACATTTTGAAAGAGATTAGGGTAAACTATAGCTTCAGTTGGTTATAAAAAGAGTTAGAAGAAGAAACACAAAGACGATTTTTTGAAAATAACGTGGGTGATATCACGAGCGTATTGCATGAGTTTTTATCACGCAATTATACGGTGTGCAGCGATGTGTTTTCATCTTTTACTAACGCATGGCAAACCATTCGTAGTTCAATAAAGACCATATGATTGTATGATAGTTTGCTGGAGAGGATTTCGACAGTTTCCCTGATGGCAGTCTCTTTAAAGTTCGTGTAAGGGGTATTTCTTCTAATATTATTCCATACAGGAGAGGCCGATGAATGCATGACTTCTCTGGCGCGGGCTGTATTCTGCATGTTCTGGTTGACACTTCGCATGTGCTCTTTACATCTATTGTCCAAGGATCGCTTTGTCATTCCGATATATAGTCGAACGAGCTTCACGGAGTAGCCTATTTGCCATAAGAAAATATTCCAATAAGCGGGATATTCAATTATCCGGTTTCTCTCGAAATAAATTCATATATGTATGCATTTACATACAAACTCAAGTACAGTGCGTATAACTACGTAATACGTATAACTATTATTATTTACATACAAACTCAAGTACAGTGCGTATAACTACGTAAATACGTAGTGAGGAAAACATGTTTAAAGAACGGATAAAAACTAAGTTAAATGTTGCTTTATACAAACTCAAGTACAGTGCGTATAACTACGTAAATACGTAGTGAGGAAAACATGTTTAAAGAACGGATAAAAACTAAGTTAAATGTTGCTTTATACAAACTCAAGAAGTACAGTGCGTATAACTATTATTATTTACATACAAACTCAAGTACAGTGCGTAAAACTACGTAAATACGTAGTGAGGAAAACATGTTTAAAGAACGGATAAAAACTAAGTTAAATGTTGCTTTATAGCGACTTAAAATTTTGTACAGTACAATGCTGTACATATAATAGCTTACAATTTGAGAAAATACAGTACATGTGTAGAGTACTGTAGTCGTAACATTCATGGCTTGGCAAAATAATCAGTTTTTTTACATTTTTTTTTCCGGAATTTAATAAATTTGATACCTGATTTTCCAGTTTATAATATGCGGAGGTCCACATTATTCTTATTTTCGAAAACCCGCCTTAAAAATGCTGCATGTATTATTCACTTCAGTAAGAGAAGGTACTTCAAAATCCACATGATCATCATCTTCTACTGTATAATTTCATTACGCATGATTTCACTATCAGATATATCTCCAAACACCTCTAAAGTCATTTTCAAAGTTTACGAAATTAGAAAAATCATCTTCCATCTTTTTTTCAGGTGCGGGATCGAGAAGAGGTAAATTCAGTTCTTCAAGAGTAGCATATACCAAACATTTACACTTAAGAAAACAATGTTTTATGCTTTCTGTTGAAATTGCATTGCATGATTTATTCATCATGTGCATAGCGCCGACTTCGTGGGTTCGATACACTTTTTGAACCCCCAGTGATTTTGTTGTGGGTTCCTCGAACCCTTAATATTTTTGCGCGTATTTCATGGGGAAAATACACGTAGGCATATATATGCATATTTTTTTATCAGTTCTTCCAAGTTTTACATAGAAAAATTTGTCATTGGGCAATCCACAAATAAAGAAGACAAAGGGGTAATTAAATTTATGCAGACGACATAGGTGGGGAAAGACTGTATGTCTTACTTCTACGTTAATTTAAAACAGCAACATACTAAGAAATAGTTCCTAAATGAAAGAAACCTTAACGGCCAGATGATACATGTAAACAACAGAAGTCACACTTCCGGAAAAAGATGCTTTAATCAGGATGTAGCAAACACATCATAGCATAGCATATTGCACTAAACTCTCCACACACCACACAACTCTTAACACAACGCTCTTTTCACAACGAATCAGTTTACAACCCGACGCTTGTCAAGCAACAATTTAGTCGTCGCTTTTATCTCTTGTTCTTATCAATATCAGGCATACGTCACGTGCATTCAACCTCAATTGTGTTGCCAAACGTATTCGTTTGGGAGAAAAGATATTACGTTAAGAGTGAAGAATAACAGAATAAACTCAAGATTTACATAGGGAAAGAAACTAAAAAGGAAAGTTAATATAGAATATACGTACGTCACAGCTGTTATTACATAGATCTATGTACTCTGACATTATGCTATGGCGAAATCTGATCGTCACTGATTTTGACAGTGTTGTGAAAGTCTTGAAAAAGGACTTATTACCAGTTGATATGCTACAGCAGTTCGTGAAATTTACTCGTATAATTTTAACTATACCAGTGTCGACCAGTACAGCGGATAGCTGATTTTCAAGCCTTCGACGTGCTAAATCGTATACCAAATCGACCATGGCACAAACCTGCCTTAATGGCATTGAAATTCTGCACACTTACACACCATGAACTGGCCTCAAACATCATAGAAGACGAAGTTGCACATGAATTCATCCAACAAAATAATGATTTACAAAAAGAAACATTTTCTTCGACTTTGAAAAAATAAGGTAAGCAACTAAGTCTCTATCTTCAGGTGGCAAAAATTGAGTCGACTTTAGACTTCAAATTTTAAAATTAAATTTTCGATTATCTCTATTCTCTACCATGTTCATATAACCGCAACACTAAACTTTTAATTTTCATGGATTACACCGTTTTCCAAGAGTACTGTGTATTTTTTAGAGTACTTAATACAAGATTTTAACTCAGAAATCATTTGAAGAAAAAATTTGTTGGTATTTTTAAAATTGGTAAAAATACCTAAAAATAAATTTTACATATTTTTGTTACTTTTGTAAAGATTCCATGATTATTCATCATGTCACACAATATCTTTGTATTGCATATAATAATGTTGCACCTACAAAAGCAAGATAAATGAAATAGATAATTATCTAGAGAACAAAATTTTTTTTGTAATTAACTATAATTTGCTACATTTTAGCATTTCCGGCGTCTTGTGCCGGTTAATCTGACTAAATGAAATTTAAATTAGACTTAAATCCTTTGAAAAATGCATGGGTCATTCGATTTAAATTTTCCGGAACCCCCAATTATTTTTCAAGTCGGCGCCTATGATCATGTGAACTTAATAATTATTGATATTTGATTAATATTATCACCAACCTCAGCAGCATATCATTAAAATCCAAACAGGCAACGATATTTTTCACCACTTCTCTTCAGTAGAGGGTAAGATAAGGTCATCGTCAAGTCTGGAGGGAAATGACCACTTTAAGCAGACCATTGTTTACAATTAAGAGGGGCAGGTTCTTATCCCACCACACTTTGAACTTGTGTTTTTGTCAGTGAACAATCACAACACAAATTCCAAGAAAGATGCCTTGAATGAAGAAACTGATTTTCTCCTTTGCAACCTTGAAAGAGCAACAATTTATTACAGTAAGCGGGATTAATCCAATATTCTTATTCTATTAACCAGAACGTTTTATCTATAACCCTGGTTTTATCATTATGTACAAAGGTTGCGGGTTCGGAAACAGGAATTTTATACTTCTAAGCGGGATATTCCATTAAGCGGGTTGTACTGTATATCTTTTCTGTGTTGTCAGGATATACCAACGGTATAGCGTACACACCCGCCCTTTTCCCCCCAGATTCTTTCTCCTTGCAGCTTGATACACTGAGAAAAACGTTTTGTTAATTCAGCAAAAAAATTGCTGAATCAACCAAAACATTTTATCGATATGCAATAAACAAAAATACACTAACGGAAAAAAAAAATCCCAACACCACGAAAAAATAGTTGTAGAGGAATGAAATGGCGGCAATACATTTGTATAGGTAACATATTTAATCGATTAAGGTTTCAAGATCACAGCTTATTGTAAGCGCGAGAAGAGCCATTTTAAATGTGAAATGCTGGTACACTAATAACCGGTGTAACCGCCAGAATGTTGAATGCAAGCACGCAAACGTTCATGCATTGTGTCGTACAGTTGCTGGATGTCAGTTCGTGGGATGGAGTTCCATGCCTGTTGCACTTGGTCGGTCAATACAGGGACGGTTAATGCTGGTTGAGGGTGACGCTGGAGTTGTCGTCCAGTGATGTCCCATACGTGCTTGATTGGTGAAAGATCTGGTGATCTAGCAGGCCACGGCAACATGTCGACACTCTGTAGAGCATGTTGGGTTACAACAGCGGTATGCGGGCGAGCGTTATCCTGTTGGAAAACACCCCTGGAATGCTGTTCATGAATGGCAGCACAAAAGGTTGAATCACCAGACCGACGTACAACTGTGCCGTCAATGTGCGTGGGATAACCACGAGAGTGCTCCTGCTGTCATAGGAAATTGCTCCCCAGACCATAACTCCAGGTGTAGGTCCAGTGTGTCTCGGCCGCAGACAGGTTGGTTGTATGCGCTCACCTGGCCTCCTTCTAACCAACACACGGCCATCACTGGCATCCAGGCAGAACCGGCTTTCATCAGAAAACACAACAGATCTCCACTCCGTCCTCCAATGAGCTCTAGCTTGACACCACTGACGTCGCAAACGGCAGTGGTTTGGAGTAAGTGGAATGCACGCTACAGGGCGTCTGGCTCGGAGCTGTCCTTCAAGTAACCGATTTGTAACAGTTCGTTGTGTCACTGTGGTGGCAACTGCAGCTCGAATTGCTGCCGCAGACGCGGTACGATGCGCTACGGCCATACGCCGTACATGGCGGTCTTCCCTCTCAGTAGTGCCACGTGGCAGGCCTGAACCCGGTCTTCTTGAGGCAGTACCTTCCCTTGACCACCGCTGCCATCAATCATGCACTGTGGCTACATTCCTGCGAACTCGTCCTGCAATATTGCGGAAAGAAAATCCACCTTCTCGTAGCCCTATTACACGACCTCGTTCAAACTCCGTGAGCTGTTGATAATGGCTTCTTCGTCTTCTTAAAGGCATTCTTGACTAACATCAACACACTACGTCGAATCTCAACGATAACTAACGCTCACGAACGTTATAGCGCGTATTTACAGCAAACCTGCTTTGCATGTTCCGAGGGGCGCTACCAGCGCCACACGTATGCGCCGAGCGCGAAGTTTGCATAGACGTCATCTTACAGATGTACTCTCACCCCTACCAACTGTCGTTTATCTAACACAACCCTTCTTGGTGTTGGGATTTTTTTTTTCCGTCAGTGTATTTGTTGAATTTGCAAATGTATTTTGCTGAAAATTATTGTAGATTCAACAAAATGTATTGTTATCAGGACAAAACGTTTTGTTCATTTAACAAAATGCCCAGGTCGATTTTTGGGAATTTGTTTGATCCAACAATATGTATTGTTATCGTGATAAAACGCTTAGTTGAATTAACAAAATATAGACAACGAAATAGTTTTGTGTTGCCAACAAAACAATTCCGATGGAGTTTGGCTAAAGCAACAAAAAAAATCGACAAAACGGCTCAACAAAAATATTTTGTTGTTTCAAACAAACTTTTTTTCTCAGTGATCGCATATTTCGATTCGTAAATGTATTGTTGTTTTATCTCAAATTACGTGCTGCTTTGTCTTAAAACGCTTGAAAACTTATTCGTACACCTAATATTTTTTATTTCACGGTTTTTTGCTGCTTTTTTTTTCTGAACTTCGATCGACAGTTTTCTAATGCGTATGCGTTACTTTAGTTCCTGATGATGCGATCCAATGACTGAAATTACTAGAGACGTGCTTTTTAAGTGCAGTTTGAAATAAGTATAGAAATTTTCATTCGTGTTTAGAGCCAGATGGAAGGGGTGGCTTTAGGCGGTGAAGCCCCGAGACGCGTCGTCGGAGAAGCATGCATATATATTTTTTTAGTTTGCACGTGCCAAGCACGACTGCAATCCTAAAAGGAATAAACGTACCAAACTTTTTATGATAGGCTGAAAGGGCGCCTAGTTTTTCACTTTGTCAGCGAAATCAACTGACTTTCCTGCTTTTTTTTTTATTTTTCAAATTGCAATACGACTTATTGATTGAACGTCCCCCGTACATATGATAAATACTAGGGCTGTAAAAAACCGGATTTCGGATTTCAAAATATCCGACATTTCATTAATCCGAAATCCGGATATTCGGATATCCGGCTAGTGCTGTCAAAAACCGGTTATTTTGAAATCCGGATTGCAAAATATCGGAAATGTCATAAATCCGAAATCGGGATTGCCGCATGAATTCCGAATTTCAAAAACCCGGATATCTCTTTCCATCTTTTCTTTCTTTACTGCCCCAGTGGTATAGTAAATTAATCACAAACACTATAAGTGCTAGTGTGTGGGAGATCCCGGGTTTACCCGGTTTAGCGATAATAACCATCCATCGTTTCTTTTGTTCGTTCTTTGTAAATTTTTGTTTGCGTTTTCTTAACCATGATCATGATGATATGTAGAGGATTTCATTTAGAAAGGGAGTGTCTGACCCCAGGTCTTAAACAACCCTTAGAAATAGGAAGCTAGGAGATTTGGGCTAGAGTGCCCGACCCCAGAACTGCGCTGGTAGACGACCCCAGTCTACCAGCGCAGTTTATGAAACTTTAATTCATACTCAATCTTCAAAAGCAGTTTATGTAACTTTAATTCAAAAGCAGTCTATGTAACTTTAACTCATACGCAGTCTACCTAACTTTAATTCAAACGCAGTCCATGTAACTTTAATTCATATGCAGTCCATGTAACTTTAGTTCATACGTAGTTTACCTAACTTTAATTCAACCGCAGTCCATGTAACTTTAATTCAAATGCATTCCATGTAACTTTAGTTCATACGTAGTCTACCTAACTTCTATTCAAACGCAGTCTATGTAACTTTTATTCATACGCAGTCTACCTAATTTTAATTCAAACGCAGTCCACGTAACTTTAATTCAAATGCAGTCCATGTAACTTTAGTTCATACGTAGTTTACCTAACTTTAATTCAACCGCAGTCCATGTAACTTTAATTCAAATGCATTCCATGTAACTTAAGTTCATACGTAGTCTACCTAACTTCTATTCAAACGCAGTCTATGTAACTTTTATTCATACGCAGTCTACCTAATTTTAATTCAAACGCAGTCCACGTAACTTTAATTCAACCGCAGTCCATGTAACTTTAATTCAAATGCAGTCCGGGTAACTTTAGTTCATACGTAGTCTACCTAACTTCTATTCAAACGCAGTCTATGTAACTTTTATTCAAACGCAGTCTATGTAACTTTAATTCATACGCTCTCTACCTAACTTTAATTCAAACGCAGTCCACGTAACTTTAATTCAAATTCAGTCCATGTAACTTTAGTTCATTCGTTGTCTACCTAACTTTAATTCAAACGCAGTCCATGTAACTTTAATTCAAATGCAGTCCATGTATCTTTAGTTCATACGTAGTCTACCTAACTCCTATTCAAACGCAGTCTATGTAACTTTAAATCGTACCCAAGTCTGCCTAACTTTAATTCATACGCTGTCTACCTAACTTTAATTCAAACGCAGTCCACGTAACTTTAATTCAAATTCAGTCCATGTAATTTTAGTTCATACGTTGTCTACCTAACTTTAATTCAAACGCAGTCCATGTAACTTTAATTCAAATGCAGTCGATGTAACTTTAGTTCATACGTAGTCTACTTAACTTTAATTCAAACGCAGTTCACGTAACTTTAATTGAAATGCAGTCAACGAAAGATTTTTTGGCGCAGTCGGTGTACCTCGTCTTTTGTTTAAACTCTGTCGACGTAAGTGTTCTTCCCTTTCAACACAATCGGAGTACGTTTTATTGAAATATAATATCGATCAGTTGGCGTTAATTTAAACATAGTCCGCGTGAGTTTCCTTTTATTTGTATAGAGTTGCAGAATGTGTTGAACACAGCAGGCATTAGTTCGCTTCTTCATAAAAACCGACAGCTTAAGTTCACTTTGATTTAAATGGAGCCCGCGTGAGTTTAATTTAAACGCCTTTGATAAAAGATTTTTTAACACAGTCGGTGTTCGTTTTTTCTTTTAAACACAAGTGGCGTAAGCTGTCCTTCGGTTCAACGCCATCGATGGTTGAGTTAACCTTGAACATCATTTTGACCACCCCCAGCGTAGAGAAATGAGCTCTCCTGGAAACCAGAGGACTGGCTTTCGGTTAGTAGCGTGAAGGAGTCAGAATGGGAAGAGCTGCCGATTTATTAGAGTTTGATACAAGACAAATTGTGACGTCACGGCTCCTCATGACTACGATCTCGGAAACGGCGTGGCTTGTGTGTTGTTCACGTGCCGTTCTAGTGAGTACGTAACAAAAGTGGTGCACAGATGGCCAAACTCCGACGAGTCGTTGTCCAGCAGTGTGTCGTCCGCAACTCATTGATGCCAGGGGGAGAGGAGACTGTCGCGCATTCTTCACAGCGACCGCAAGACCACAGTGCGACAAATCACCCGCAGCTACAACAGTGGTGATCAGGGCAATGTGTCACAGCACACAGTTCATCGACGCATTCTGCGCATGGGCCTGCGTAGCCGAAGACCCAGCCGGGTCACCATACTCACTGCACGTCATTGCCAACAGCGCATGAAATGGGCCCAAGATCATCGAGATTGGACCGTGGATGATTGGAAGAAAGTAGCCTTGTCTGATGAAGCAAGATTCCTGGTGCATCAAGTAGACGGCCGAGCGCCGATACGTTGAGTATCAACGGAGGTTATGGCACCTGGATGCACTGTTGCGCGGAAAGAGGCCGGCGGCGGTGGTGCTATGCTGTGGGCGATGTCTTCTTGGGACACATTAGCTTCCATTATCCCAATAGAACAATCTCCGATAGCTGTCAGGTATCTGAACATCGTTGCGGACCAAGTTCACCCCTTCAAGGCAACTGTGTTCCCTGCTGGTGATGCCCATTACCAACAAGATAATGCGCCACTGCCAGAATCGTCAAGGAGTTGTTTAAGGAACATGCTGGTGACTTTCTGTTAATGCCCTGGCCTCCAAATTCCCCTGATATGAACCCAATCAAACATTTTTGTTTCGACTTGGTGAAGCAGGTTCGCGATAAATCACCACCACCCAGAAATGTACGGGAACTGGAGGACCTGCTGTTGACATTATGGTACCAGATACCCCAAGATACCTATCGTCACCCTAGTTATATTTTTTTACCGTCTATACACGATGAAGATTTTGAATCTAAATATTCAAATCCGAAAAAGATCTTAAAACCACCTGCAAGCAGATAAATACCTTTATTTGATCATTCACACACTACTAGATCTTTCAAAACGCCAAGCTTTTCCTCTTCAGGTATTAGCTGATCAACAAAGATTAGAAACAATATGTTGTTCATCTTTGTTGATCAGCTAATACCTGAAGATGAAACGCTTGGCGTTTTGAAAGATCTAGTAGTGTGTGAATGATCAAATAAAGATATTTATCTGGTTGCAGGTGGTTTTAAGATCTTTTTCGGATTTGAATATTTAGATTCAAAATCTTCATCGTGTATAGACGGTAAAAAAAAATATAACTAGGATCTCTGATGCACGAAATTAATTACTGTTGAATTTATACCTGTCGTCACCTCATCGAATCGATGCATCGCCGAATGGCAGCTGGTTTGCGGGCTGAATGGGGTCCTATAGCTTATTAAGTAGGTGGTCGTAAAGTTTTGGTTCATCGGTGTATATTAATTGAAACAGCCTTTGTCTACTCATACTGAAAATGCCATGAATAATGATTTAACGTTACGGACGAAAGTATGAATATAGTTGAAACGCAATCGTCGTCCGTTTGAATTGACGGGTTTTCAGATCCAATTTTCATATAGTACGGATTGACGAAGAAATGCCCTTTTGCTAATATTTAACCCCCTCGTCCCCTTTCTCTTCCACTTGTCATTACTTCGTTAATATGCGTGTCACGCGATTTTTAAAGTTCCTCCGTACTGTTACGTCAGCGCGAAATTTCTTACTGCGTAACAGTTTAGTTCAAGTCATTAGAATATAATGACCTCAGTTCGTCTGCTGGGGGCAAAACGTGACCCTGACGTAGCATAGGTCATTGTCACTTGACTCATTGTGAACATTTTAATACCACCCACGTTGTTGCTACTAAAATGATGTCATGCAAATTATAAGTATCTCGCAAGAACCTGATTCACGTCATTTCATAATCGTTCCCTGCCACTTTGCGAATACTCATTTATCTCTCTCGTTGCCTGAACTAATAGCATTTTCAAGTTGAATCGCCTTCATAATAAGGTTAACTTTGTAGGGAGAAGTTATTAAATGCGCTAGGAACGCAATCAGCGCTTTTTTGTATGAGGTTTTATCAAACGGCAATACTTTGTGATGAAACTTAAAACTGGAAAACAGTAGCAAGAAATTACTTCTGTATTGTCAGGAACTCAAACATATACTATATTGACAAAAGTCACCGGACATCTACTCTTAGTCTCATAATCGCCGTCTTACGCACTATGAAACTATGAAGATAAAATAGATGATATATTAAACCTAAAATGCTAAAAGAAAACATAAACACTTTCGGTTTCAAGGAGGAACAGAAAGTGCTCATGTTTTCTTTTAGTTTTTTAGGTTAAATATATCACCCTAAATTCGAGACAGGCGACTGCTACTCGCTCATTGTGTTGCTCATGGTGGTCGTTAAACCTCCAATAAAAAGAAAAAGCCATTCGTTCGTGAAGGGTCAAGGTTCGAATCCCTGTGAGGGATGGATATTGTGTTTGTCTTACGCGCCACTAGCTCTATCCATTCCCCTTTTCTTTTTTTTTTGATTGGAGGTTTAACGACCACCGTGAGCAACTCAATGGGCTATAAGCAGTCGCCCGTCCCTATTTTAGGGTCACTGGTTCCAGGGAAGGGAGAGAGCCAGTGCCGTAAGACAAACACAATATCCATGCCTCACCGGGATTCGAACCCGGACTCCGTTCGGACGAATAATCAGAGGCCATCGCTTAGACCACTGCGCCACCGGGGCGGCTCCATTCCCTTTAACCAGTGGCCCTAAATTAGGGACGAACGACTGCTATTAGCCCATTGTTTTGCTCACGGTGGTAGTTAAACCTTCAATATAAAAAAAAATTGACATTTTTCAGCGATGCTTCTGGGTTCGATTCCCGATGAGGCATGGATGTTGTGTTTGTCTTACGGCACTGGCTCTCTCTCTCTTCGCTGGAACCAGTGACCCTAAATTAGGGACGGGAGACTGCTTATAGCCCATTGAGTTGCTCACGGTGGTCGTTAAACCTCTCCCTCCCCCGAAAGAAAAGATAAAGTGATCTTTTCTGTTTTCCTCCTTATTCACATTCTTAACAGCAAATTCTTTCGAAAGCGCTGCTACCTAATATGTTTTGTCCTTTCTCTCTTATTATTCGATCTTTGAAAATAAACCTATGATTGAAGAACAAAGAATAATCGTCTTTGAGACGTTTTAATTGTTTGACGTTTTTTTTAGACTCTTTAGGATCGTATGCTTAAACACTACTATCGGCGCCCAGCAGTCTCGCGCAGCGTTAATACACCTACATGGAGGGTTAGGTACTACCTGAACTACTTGTATGCCATGGTATTTTACTCGTGCGAAAGAACGAAGTTACATTAGATTGAACCTAGAGGCTCAATTACGACCGACGGTAGACAGGTTAGAGAAGTAGGAGTGTTAGATTAAAAGTGTGAGTCCACATTAGACGAAGTTACATTAGATTGAACCTAGAGGCTCAGATACGACAGAGAGTAGACAGGCTAGAGAAGTAGGAGTGCAAGATTGAAAGTGCGAGTCGACATTAGAAGAAGTTACATTAGATTGAACCTAGAGACGCAGATACGATATAAGTAGACAGGTCAGAGATGTAGGAGTACCAGGTTAAAAGTGCGAGTCGACACATTAGACGAAGTTACATTAGATTGAACCTAGAGGCTCAGATACGACAGAGAGTATACAGGCTAGAGAAGTAGGAGTGCAAGATTGAAAGTGTGAGTCGACATTAGACGAAGTTACATTAGATTGAACCTAGAGGCTCAGATACGACAGAGAGTAGACAGGCTAGAGAAGTAGGAGTGCAAGATTGAAAGTGTGAGTCAACATTAGACGAAGTTACATTAGATTAAACCTAGAGGCTCAGATACGACAGAGAGTATACAGGCTAGAGAAGTAGGAGTGCAAGATTGAAAGTGTGAGTCAACATTAGACGAAGTTACATTAGATTGAACCTAGAGGCTCAGATACGACAGAGAGTATACAGGCTAGAGAAGTAGAAGTGCAAGATTAAAAGTGTGAGTCAACATTAGACGAAGTTACATTAGATTGAACCTAGAGGCTCAGATACGACAGAGAATAGACAGGCTAGAGAAGTAGGAGTGCCAGATTGAAAGTGTGAGTCTACATTAAACGGAGTTACATTAGATTAAACCTAGAGGCTCAGAAATGATAGTAGACAGGTCCGAGGAGTATGAGTGCCAGATTGAAAGTGCGAGTCGACATTAGACGGAGTTACATTAAATTGAACCTAGAGGCTCGGATACGAAAGAGGGTAGACAGGACAGAGAAGTAGGAGTGCCAGATTGAAAGTGCAAGTCAACATTAGACGAAGTTGCATTAGATTGAACCTAGAGGGCCGCCCCAGGGGCGTAGTGGTCTAAGCGATGGCCTCTGATCATTCGTCTGAACGGGGTCCGGATTCGAATCTCGGTGAGGCGTGGATGTTGGTTTGTCTTACGGAACTGGCTCTCTCCCTGCCCTGGAACCAGTGACTCTAAATTAGGGACGGTGACTGCTTATAGCCCATTCATTTGCTCACGGTGGCCGTTAAACCTCCAATCGCTGGCGCAGTTGTCTAAGCGATAGCTTCTGATCATTCGTCCGAAAGGGGTCCGGGTTCGAATCTCGGTGAGGCATGGATGTTGTGTTTGTCTTACGGCTCTGGCTGTCTCCCTTCCCTGGAACCAGTGACATTAAATTAGGGACGGGCGACTGCTTATAGCCCAGTGAGTTGCTCACGGTGGTCGTTAAACCTCCACTCAAAAAAAAAAAAAAAAAAAGAACCTAGAGGCTCAGATGCAATATAGGTAGACAGGTCAGAGAAGTAGGAGTGCAAGATTGAAAGTGCGAGTCGACATTGGACGAAGTTATATTGCATTTAACCTAGATGTTCAGATACGACAGATAGTAGACCGGCCAGCGAAGGAATAAGCCAGATTAAAAGTGCGAGTCGACGTTAGACGCTGTTATTAGATAAACATAGAAGCTCGTATACGATTAAGGTAGACAGGTCAGAGAAGTAGAAGGGCCAGATTCAGTGTGTTAGTCGATATTAGACGAAGTTACAGTATATTGAACCTAGAGACTCAGATACGATAGAGGTAGACAGCTCAGAGAAGTTGGAGTGCCAGATTGAAAGAGCGAGATTGAAACTAGGGGGTCTGACACGAGAGACGGTAGGCAGGTCAGAGAAGTAGGAGTGCTCGAACAAATTGTAATAGAGATGAAAAAAACAATAATCTTAGTTTGTTAAAGCGGAAAAAACATTTACTTTCTGAAATGCGAAGTGATAAAAAAATCCTGTGATTTTCCAGTACGTATTGCAATGCTATGTAAACAGTAAATTGAGCAATTGCTTTATTGTTTCCTGAATCATGAAAACATCTATGCGAGGTTTTTAGTCAACAGCTCACGTTAGTAAATGTACATTAGTGGCATAATATTTGGCGAAGCATTGTCTGTTTCTTCGTGAGCTCCAATTCGATAACCACTATGCTTTTTGCGCTGAAAGAAAGATTAACATCGAGATAAACCGCAGCTTGCAATATCTCTAATGGAAACTTTTACGCAAATAGGTATTGCATGCCCTAGCTTTAAAACTTGAATATCGTTTTCTCATTTTAGTTTAAATAGGATTTTCGAGGAATAATTTTATTTTGTCAAAATCCATTCTACATTACTTTATTAATAATTTTTCTTATTCCTTCCGAGAAGAAATATTCAAACATTCACTGTAATAGAATAACAACAATTTTGAAACGCTCTGCAGATCCAAAAATGATGATTTGCGTATGAATCTGCCAGGCGGCTAATTATTATACAGAACGTTCAGCAAACAATTTTCGGAGTTACGTAAATATTTACCAATTTATTTAAAAGAAGGGACGCTCCGTATTTAAGGTGGACGTCAAGTAATTTTGCTTCCTATACTTCCAATGGAAAAACTTCTGCACACATTTTCTTCACAATTAATGCGTTCCCAAGAATGAAAATTTGAACATCGATTAAAATAGCTTCATTTTATAACTTGGAATATTTAATATTTTCTAAAACATAACCATAATTATGCAATCCAACATTTGTTTGTCTACTGACGTCATCAAAGTACAGGTCACGCCATCCTTTTCTTTCTTTTTTTTTTTTTTTTGATTGGAGGTTTAACGACCACCGTGAGCAACTCAATGGGCTATAAGCAGTCGCTCGTCCCTAATTTAGGGTCACTGCTTCCAGGGAAGGGAGAGAGCCAGTGCCGTAAGACAAACACAACATCCATGCCTGACCGGGATTCGAACCCGGACCCCTTACGGACGAATGATCAGAGGCCAGCGCCTTAGACCACTGCGCCACCGGGGCGGCAGGTCCGGGTTCGAATCCCGGTCAGGCATGGATGTTGTGTTTGTCTTACGGCACTGGCTCTTTCCCTTCCCTGGAAGCAGTGACCCTAAATTAGGGACGGGCGACTGCTTATAGCCCATTGAGTTGCTCACGGTGGTCGTTAAACCTCCAATCAAAAAAAAAAAAAATAAACCCGGACCCCTTACGGACGAATGAAAAAAAAAAAACCCGGACCCCTTACGGACGAATGAAAAAAAAAAAACCCGGACCCCTTACGGACGGCCAGCGCCTTAGACCACTGCGCCACCGGGGCGGCCACCATCCTTTTTCTGGTTTCAACATCACCAAAGGAAAAGTTATTGATTTTTAATGTAATTATGGCTATCTTTAGAAAATATTAAGTATTCCAAGTTATAATATGAAATTATTTTAATCGATGTTCAAAATTTTCATCCTTGGGAACACACTAATTGTGAAGGAAATGTGTGCAAAAGTTTTTCCATTGGAAGTATAGGAAGCAAAATTACTTGACGTCCACTTTAAAAGTGAGAACACCCTTGACATAGTTCTTTATTAATTTTTTTTTTATTGGAGGTTTAAGGACCACCGTGAGCAACTCAAATGCGCTATAAGCAGTCGTCCGTCCCTAATTTTTTTCTTTTTTTTTTTTTTTTTTTTTTGATTGGAGGTTTAACGACCACCGTGAGCAACTCAAATGGGCTATAAGCAGTCGCCCATCCCTAATTTAGGGCCACTGGTTCCAGGGAAGGGAGAGAGCCAGTGCCGTAAGACAAACACAACATCCATGCCTGACCGGGATTCGAACCCGGACCCCTTACGGACGAATGATCAGAGGCCAACGCCTTAGACCACTGCGCCACCGGGGCGGCCCCTAATTTTGGGCCTCTGGTTGTAGGGAAAGGTGAGAGCCCGCACCATAAGACAAACACAACATCAGTGCCTCACCGGGATTCAGTGCCTCACCGGGATTCGAACCCGGACCCATCTCGGACGAATTTTTTGGATTGGATTGGAGGTTTAACGACCACCGGGAGCAACTCAATGGGCTATAAGCATTCGCCCGTCCCTAATTTAGGGTCACTGGTTCCAGGGAACGAAGAGAGCCAGTGCCGTAAGACAAACACAACATCCATGCCTCACCGGAATTCGAACCCCAGACCCCTTTCGGACGAATGATCAGAGGCCATCGCTAAGACCACTGCATCACCTGGGCGGCTGACATTGTTCACTACGAAATTCGCTTTCGGATGCCCCGGTGGCGCAGTGGTCTTAGCGATGGCCTCTGATCATTCGTCCGAGGTGGGTGCGGGTTCCATTCCCGGTGAGGCATTTTTTTCTTTTTGATTGGAGGTTTAACGATCACCGTGAGCAACTCAATGGGCTATAAGCATTCGCCCGTCCCTAATTTAGGGTCACTGGTTCCAGGTAAGGAAGAGAGCCAGTGCCGTAAGACAAACACAACATCCATGCCTCACCGGAATTCGAACCCAGACCCCTTTCGGACGAATGATCAGAGGCCATCGCTAAGACCACTGCATCACCTGGGCGGCTGACATTGTTCACTATACGAAATTCGCTTTCGGATGCCCCGGTGGCGCAGTGGTCTTAGCGACGGCCTCTGATCATTCGTCCGAGATGGGTCCGGGTTCCATTCCCGGTGAGGCATTTTTTCTTTTTGATTGGAGGTTTAACGATCACCGTGAGCAACTCAATGGGCTATAAGCAGTCGCCCATCCTTAATTTAGGGCCTCTGGTTTCAGGGAAGGAGAGAGAACTAGTGCCGTAAGACAAACACAACATCCATGCCTCACCGGGATTCGAACCGAGACCCCTTCCGGAAGAATGATCAGTAACCATCGCTTAGACCACTGCGCCACTGGGGCAGCCGGGAGAAGCATGGATGTTGTGTTTGTCTTACGGCACCGACTTTCTCCCTTCCCTGGAGTCAGAGGCCCTAAATTAGGGACGAGCGACTGCTTATAGCCCAGTGAGTTGCTCACGGTGGTCGTTAAACCTCCAATCAAAAAAGGAAAAAAAAAATTCGCTTCCGCACTAATCTGGAAATTCTCTGCAACCGAATCTGTTGACGCTGAGTACACATGAAACGTTACCCGCTATGTCATGTAAAGGAGCTTTCGTTGCGCATCTTGAGTAAGGTGACCAGATTTTGAGAATGCAATTGAGGACAAAATGACATTTGTCCATTTTGTCCTCAATTGCAATGGTATGGGGTGTGTTTAGCTGTACTTCACTGGTGCCAATGCTGCGTCTACAAACGTCTGTGACCGGCCAACGCTATGTGCGCATCCTTTCTGACGAGGTACACTATGCACCTCGACAGAAGTGTCAGGACGCCACATTATGGTTAGAGGAGCATTCATCTGAGTTTGGGGTGTTGCCATTCCCACCCAAGTCCCCAGATCTGAACGTGATATAGAACACATTTGGGATGCCATGCAACGCGCTATCGAACACAGGAATCCGAGACCTCGGAATACACCCGAATTGTGGAACTCTCTGCAGGAAGTATGGTGTGCATTGCCTACAGCATATTTCCAGAAGCTAGTGTAGTCCATGCCCCGTCGTATTTCTGCAATCCTGCGCTCCCGTGGGGGGACCTACCAAGTATTAGACTGGTGTACCAGTTTCTCTGGCACTTCAGTGTACATCCCTTCATATTGGACATTTACCCTGGTGGTTATGTGTCTACCAATAGGACAATGCACCGTGCCACATTGTTGGTGCGTGAGTGGTTCCAGGAACGCGACCGCAATGTCTCCGTTCTCCGTTGGCCGACGAAACCACCTGACCTCAATCCCATAGAGCACTTCTGGGGCAATTTGGACCTACAGGTTCGACGCGCCGACTTACAACCAAGTCACCTCCGTGCTCTGATGCAATCCGAATGGGCACGTGCGCCTCGGACTCTTACCATTATTGCAAAACATTCTTAAAGACAATCGACGTTTGACAGCCGAGGAGATTGTTCATCAGGCAAATTTGTCCACCATGCCTCCTCACCGGATTTTCACCGACTCACTTGGAAAAAGAAAAATCGCCGCACGCTGGGTGCCCCATCAGCTCAACCCCCGAGCAGAGTGAGCATCGCATCACCTCCACAGGCTCGAAAGCGAGGGCGACTCCTTTCTGAACAGAATTGTCGCAATTGATGAGACTTGGACCCGTGATTTTGAGCCGGATCTGAAGTCACAGTCAGCAAAATATGGGCATCCAAGTTCCTCACGCTCGTCAAAGTGTCGTCGGCAACAATCCAAACTGAAGCAAATGATGATTTTTGCGTACCATGCCTAGGGTGTTATCGTTTCTGATCGAGTGCCGACAGGGCAAAATGTCAACGCACAATATTATCGTGACTTTCTGAGGACAAAGTTGAGACCGAAAATTTGTCAAAACCGCCCCAACTTGTTGGAAGCAGGAGGGATCTTGCTGCATGACAACGCATCGTGTCATAGTGCAGCGTCGGTGCGGGGACTTTTCCACCCACCATACAGCCCTGATCTCAGTCCACCCGACTTTGGTCTTTTCCCAAAGTTAAAAAATCGGTTTCGTGACATCCGCAACGAATCGCTGGACGAACTGTCATTGGACGTGACCCCAGTAATGCGACAGATGAACAAAGATGGCGTACTACGGGGTAACCAGGACCTACCTCACCACTGGCAAGCTATCATTAGCACAGGAGGTAAGTACACTGAACGGCAAATTTTCTCCTTTACTTCCCACTTTTCTCAAAAATGGACAGTGTGCATACCTTTTGTTAGGATTCCCGTGGCCCATTGACTTGTTCCCGGTGCTCGTTAAACCTTCAATCAGAGACTAAAAAAAAAACAAAAAAAAAAAAACAAGATAGTGATATTATGCAATGCATTGATTATGATACGGTTTCCAACATACCAGAAATCATTACTCAAGTTATGAGGATAATGGCTGTGAAATAAATCTCGCTCCTGTGCCATGACCTTTGACCCCATTTCAATGATATTAAACAGAATTGATTCAGCATACCTCCGAAACAACATACTAAAGTTTTGTCGCAATAGGAGCATTTTTAGTCAAGTTATGAGGACAATGGCTGTGGAAAAAATCTCGCTCCTGTGACCTGACCTTTGACCCCA
This sequence comes from Macrothele yani, assembly GCA_039090855.1. Classification (NCBI taxonomy): domain Eukaryota; kingdom Metazoa; phylum Arthropoda; class Arachnida; order Araneae; family Macrothelidae; genus Macrothele; species Macrothele yani. Next base: position 92,414,886 of record CM077031.1, read on the forward strand.
TTTCAATGATATTAAACAGAACTGGTTCAGGGTACCCCCGAAACAACATACTAAAGTTTTGTCGCAATAGAAGTATTTTTAGTCAAGTTATGAGGGTAATGGCTGTGAAATAAATCTCTCTCCTGTGCCCAGACGCTTTGACTCCATTTCAATGATATTAAACAGAATTGGTCCAGCATACCGCCGGAACAACATACTAAAGTTCTGTCGCAATAGAAGTATTTTTAGTCAAGTTATGAGGGTAATGGCTGTGGAATAAATCTCTCTCCTGTGCCCTGACGCTTTGACTCTATTTCAATGATATTAAACAGAATTGGTCCAGCATACCGCCGGAACAACATACTAAAGTTTTGTCGCAATAGAAGCATTTTTAGTCAAGTTATGAGGACAATGGCTGTGGAATAAATCTCGCTCCTGTGCCCTGACCTTTGACCTCATTTCAATCATATTAAGCAGAATACGTTCAGTATACCTCCGGAACAACATACTAAAGTTTTGTCTCAATAGAAGCTTCCATTTTCAGTCAAGTTATGAGGATAATGGCTGTGGAATAAATCTCTTTCTTGTGCCCTGACGCTTCGACCCCATTTCAATGATATTAAACAGAATTCGTTCAGCATACCTCCGGAACAACATACTAAAGTTTTGTCGCAATAGAAGCATTTTTAGTCGAGTTATGTTGATAATGGCTGTGGAATAAATCTCGCTCCTGTGCCATGACCTTTGACCCCATTTCGATGATATTAAACAGAATTGGTTCAACATACCTGCAGAACAACATACTAAAGTTTTGTCGCAATAGAAGCATTTTAGTCAAGTTATGAGGATAATGGCTGTGGAATAAATCTCGCTCCTGTGACCTGTGATTTGACCATATTTCAATAATATTAAACAGAACTGGTTCAGTATACCCCCGGAACAACATACTAAAGTTTTGTCGTAATAGAAGCATTTTTAGTCAAGTTATGAGGGTAATGGCTGTGTAATAAATCTCTCTCCTGTGCCCTGACCTTTGACTCCATTTCAATCATATTAAACAGAATACGTTCAGTATACCTCCGGAACAACATAATAAAGTTTTGTCTCAATAGAAGCTTCCATTTTTAGTCAAGTTATGAGGATAATGGCTGTGGAATAAATCTCTTTCCTGTGCCCTGACGCTTCGACCCCATTTCGATGATATTAAACAGAATTCGTTCAGCATACCTCCGGAACAACATACTAAAGTTTTGTCGCAATAGAAGCATTTTTAGTCGAGTTATGTTGATAATGGCTGTGGAATAAATCTCGCTCCTGTGACATGACCTTTGACCCCATTTCGATGATATTAAACAGAATTCGTTCAGCATACCTCCGGAACAACATACTAAAGTTTTGTCTCAATACAAGCATTTTTATGTAAGTTAGGACGCATAAGGGCGATGAAATGGATCCCGCTCAAATGTCCTGACCTTTGGCCCCATTTCACCGACTTTCAATAGCGTTCGTTCCGAGGTTGTCCCCTACGACATAGGGTTCGATTTCATCGAAATCGAACCCTTTTCACGCGAGTTATCGTGCCGACAGACAGACGGACAAAGCTGGAGCCATAAACGCTTCTTCAACCTACGGTTGGAAAGCGTAAAAAAATAATTCACATCACACTTACTTTTTGCAGTGCGTGGTTTTCAAAAATTGAAAAGCTGAATCTCAAAACATTGCTTCAATGAAGGAATGAAAATCAATTTACCTGAGCCGTTTTCCAGTTGGAAGGCTCATCTCTAGGTCTGGCTTTTGAAAGGTTTTTGTTGATACCGGAGGCACTTTTTGTCTAACATTTTGAACAACATTCCTCCTATATATTGATGGCAAATCGGGTTTAATTCAAGTTCTAGTGTTCGATCATCATGCTTCTATAAGGGTTCCGCGAAAATAATTTCCGTAACATGAAACAAATTCGTAACAATTGCAAATTTATGAGAAACATTCCCTTTATGTATGTGATCGCTTGAGAGGATGTCGCTTTGGGAATATGCTACGATTCCGCATCCTTCGATTTCTTTCTTTCTTTCATATCTGGAAAGGAGAAGAATCATTGTTCCGAATTCTTGAACTCACGAAAGGGATTTATTCTGCGACACAGAAGTTAAGTATTCTTACGGAAAAGCTCCCTGGCTTAAGTAAGGTCTCTTTGTATCATATAAAAGGTCGACATTTTAATCTTTTGTAATTCTTAAGGGTAGGCAGAAGTTTTCGCAGTTTTAAGGAAGAAGGAGACAGAAACAATTAGGAAACCAGTACGCATTTATTCAACGAAATATTGGCCGTTAGCGTCAATGGCCTTTTGTCATTTTTCAGGAGACAAATCAATGCCCCTGTGATAGAAGGACTCGGGTTTTGAGCTGAAGAACGCAGTGACGAAATTTTCCACCTCTGGAATTGTGGTGAACCCCTATTGGGCTAGGGCATGTTGCATAGAGCGAAACAGATGAAAGTCTGAGGGTGCAATGTCCGGAGTGGCGCTGTAGTCTAAGAGACGGCTTCTGAGTATTCGTCCGAAAGGGGTCCGGGTTCGAATTCCGGTGAGGCATGGATGTTGTGTTTGTCTTACGGCACTGGCTCTCTCCCTTCCCTGGAGCCAGTGAGCCCGATTTAGGGACGGGCGACTGCTTATTGCGCATTGAGTTGTTCGCGGTGGTCGTTAAACCTGCAATAAAAAAAATGTCTTTGGGGGGGGGGGGGGGATACGGATGCGATACAACCTCCCATTGTAACTGTTCAAGGGTTGATTTCATGGTGGCATGGACATGGGGTCTGGCATTATCGTACAACTGGATAACTGGGGGCGTCGTCGTTTACCTGTCTCTGGCCGTTTTTGCTCGATTGCGGCGTTCAGTTTCATCAACTGATCGCTATATCGTTGTGCAGTGAGTGTTTCGCCCTGTTTCAACAGTTCGAAGTACAGCACTCCATGAATATCCCACCACACACACAACAGCTCCTTTTCCCCGCGGATATCCTGTTTTGCAGTGGATGTTGATGGTTATTATCCTGTTTTGCAGTAGATGTTGATGGCTATTAACCTGTTTTGCAGTGCATGTTGATGGTTATTATCCTGTTTTTCAGTGGATGTTGATGGCTATTATCCTGTTTTGCAGTGGATGTTGATGGCTATTATCCTGTTTTGCAGTGGATATTGCTGGCTATTATCTTGTTTTGCAGTGGATGTTGATGGCTATTATCCTGTTTTGCAGTGGATGTTGATGGTTATTATCCTGTTTTGCAGTGGATGTTGATGGCCATTATCTTGTTTTGCAGTGGATGTTGATGGCTATTATCCTGTTTTGCAGTTGATGTTGATGGTTATTATCCTGTTTTGCAGTGGATGTTCATGGCTATTATCCTGTTTTGCAGTGGATGTTGATGGCTATTATCCTGTTTTTCAGTGGATGTTGATGGCTATTATCCTGTTTTGCAGTTGATGATGATGGTTATTATCCTGTTTTGCAGTGGATGTTTATGGCTATTATCCTGTTTTGCAGTGGATGTTGATGGCTATTATCCTGTTTTTCAGTGGATGTTGATGGCTATTATTCTGTTTTGCAGTCGATGTTGATGGCTATTATCCTGTTTTGGAGTGGATGTTGATGGCTATTATCCTGTTCTGCAGTGGATGTTAATGGATAGTATCCTGTTTTGCAGTGGATGTTGATGGCTATTACCTGTTTTGCAGTGGATGTTGATGGCTATTATCCTGTTTTGCAGTGGATATTCATGGATATTATCTTGTTTCGCAGTGGATGTTGATGGTTATTATCCTGTTTTGCAGTGGATGTTGATTGCTATTATTCTGTTTTGCAGTGGATATTGATGGCTATTATCCTGTTTTGCAGTGGATGTTGATGGCTTTTATCCTGTTTTGCAGTGGATGTTGATGGCTTTTATCCTGTTTTGCAGTGGATGTTGATGGCTGGCCTGGGTCGATCCAGGATCGCTTGCGTGCGGGGTTGTCGCAGTACACACATTTTTCATCGCCGGTGACAACCTTCCACAAGAAATTCTTGAACTGAAACCCCTTCAGTAACGGCATGCAGATGCCCAATCATTGACCAATATCACGCTCCGTTAAAGTATGCGGAACCCACTTACCAATCTTCAGGATCTTCTCCAAGGCCTGTAAACGCCGTACCACCGTCGATTGAGCCACTTTTAAATGTCTCGCCAGTTGCGTGGTCGATTGTGTGGCATCCACTTGCAACAGCAATTCCAGCTCCTCGTCTGCGAGCTCCTGAGATTTACCTACACATCGCTTGTCTTCCAAGCTTAGATCACCTTTCTTAAACCTGGCAAACCATCCTCGACACGTCTGTCCATCCATAACCGTTTCGCCATACGCCTGACATATTGAACAGTATACTTCACTCGCACTTTTCCCTAAATTAAACATGAATAACAAGCAGTGTCGCAAATGAACTTTATCGACCGCCATGCTTGGCTTCATGTACGTACTGACAGCACGGGTTGCCGGCCGGTTAGACTCTACAGCGCCCGTAACGGGAGTCTGCGGAAACTTTTGCATACAATGGTGTGAAAAAGTATTGCATCAGCTACAAAAACAGTGAATTTTTAAGTTTAACTTTTGTTTAATTAATAAATTTCCATTGTTATTTCATCATTTATGTGTCATTAAATGCGAAAATTAATGGAGATTTCAAAAATGTCTAAGATTTTCCTGTAGCTACTTCCGTTCTTAAGATACATTACAAAAATCATGACCAAGTCGAAATTATTATGAAGAGGATCATTTATCCAATACTTAGATTTACAGCAATAAATCGATTTTGTAATTCATAAAGAATGAATTGACATTTAAATACAGAAATGTAATGAAGCAAAATGTACCTAATATTTGTTGCCCAACCTTTGGCTTTTATCACAGGTTTGCATATTGCTGGCATACTGTGAACAAGGTTTTGTAAAAGATTGGGTTGAACAATACGATTCAAAATTTGAATTACATCTTCAATGAGTTGAATTAGATCATATGACACTTTAAACCTCACATTTTTGATCGGGTTTAAGTCGTGGGACTGTGGTGGACAATCAAGGTGCTGAACATTGTTTTCCTGAAACCACTTTTTCTCACTACTTTAGCGCGATGACAGGGAGCATTGTCATCTTGAAAAATAAAATTGTCGCCATAAAGTTTTCTAGATAGTGGCAGCATCTTGTTTTCTAATATTCAGATGTACTTCTCGGCATTTACCGTACCATCGACAATATGGCTTAAGAATATGTGTACCAAATTTCAAGTCGAAATTCACAAAATTGGCCATTATTGTCCAGTGGGATCACAGAGAAAGCAGAAGCTAAGAAAACTCCGGACGAATTCAATCACGAACTGCCACTTCATAAAGATGTCGAAAATGCTATAAAGCCGATTTACAACGATTTGTCATCAAGAGAGTTGCTAGAAAGGTGTTTGGGTGGTGACACTCAAAACAACAATGAAAGTTTCAGTTCTACTGTTTGGCGGTTTGCGCCCAAACACCCTCACTGTGGCTTAAAAACCATCAAAACGGCAGCTTATGTAGCGGCAGGCATTTTTAATGAAGGTTCCTCTGCCGTCATGAAAATTATGACAACGACAGGAATCGTTATTGGCGAGCATATTGCTGGCATAGTGTGAACAAGGTTTTGTAAAAGATTGGGTTGAACAATGCGATTCAAAACCCCTTTTTTCACACTACTTTAGCGCGATGACAGGGACCATCAAAACGGCAGCTTATGTAGCTGCCATATTTGCCAACGCACGGGACGAACAGCGTCTTCAGAGATCGTCGAGGCGCAGCCTCGAGGCTACAAAAGAAGCTCGTACAAGGCGTAGAAGCGAGCAAATGTCTCTAAACGAGATTTACGAAGTAGAGCAAGGAACACTGTATGTCCCTGGTATAGCAGACTAGCAGAAAAGTACTGTAAGTACTCGATATGCCTCCGTAAACTGTACTTGAAACTTTAAACACGCTTTTCTGGGAACAGCTTTTTCACGAATGGTTGGCATGATGTTTCAAAAAAACATTGGACCGATCGACTTCAAATGTAAAACTGCATGTTCAGCAAATATCCTCTTATCGTTTGATGAACCAGAAACGCGATACGTTAAGTATATTTTTTTAATAGGCGAAAAACATTGTCAAATTTTTGAGCTAAATTGATAATTTGAGTTTGACAAGTCACCATTTCCTCAAATATATATATTTTTTTTTTTCTGGTTCATCAAACGATAACAACTTGTGTATAGAGTAAAACGCCGTTCGAGTTTCTTGTTTCAGATCACCTGGAGTGGAGATATCATGCCAACCAGAGACCGCGAATCTTCGCACAGTGTCATGGTCGAGGGTGATTTGCGGGCATCATTCTTCATGAAACTTATTATAAATTGTTTTGTAAATACCTGAAACGATATTAAATAGATCTACCTATTTTGGAATCGATTGATTGCATGGTTTCGTCAATAATCACTCCAAAAAAAAAGGCGGTAATTTTAGCCTAAAAAATGAGAATCTTCCCTTAAGGCAAAATTCTGATTCATCAGTGAAAAGAACATTTTCCCATTGCTTGGTTGTACATGAGACATCTGTTTTGCCCACTGAAGTCTACGCTGTCTTATATTTGCAGTTACAATGGTTTACGCTTGCCTTTGCATCTTCGTAAGTCATTGTAAAGCAGCCTCCTCTAAACAGTAGATGTATTAACATTAACATCAGTCACTTCAGACCATCTTTGAAGCAATTCAGGTGAATTGAGCCTCCTGTCTGCCAAGCATAGCTTTCTGAGCAGATGCAGTAACAGTAACATCAGTCACTTCAGACCATCTTTGAAGGAATTGAGGTGAATTGAGCCTCCTGTCTCCAAGCTTAGCTTTCTGAGCTTTCTGAGCAGAGGCAGTAACAGTAACATCAGTCACTTCAGACCATCTTTGAAGCAATTCAGGTGAATTGAACCTCCTGTCTGCCAAGCATAGCTTTCTGAGCAGATGCACTAACAGTAACATCAGTCACTTCAGACCATCTTTGAAGCAATTCAGGTCAATTGAGCCTCCTGTCTCCAAGCTTAGCTTTCTGAGCAGATGCACTAACAGTAAAATCAGTCACTTCAGACCATCTTTGAAGCAATTCAGGTGAATTGAGCCTCCTGTCTGCCAAGCATAGCTTTCTGAGCAGATGCACTAACAGTAACATCAGTCACTTCAGACCATCTTTGAAGCAATTCAGGTCAATTGAGCCTCCTGTCTCCAAGCATAGCTTTCTGAGCAGATGCACTAACAGTAACATCAGTCACTTCAGACCATCTTTGAAGCAATTCAGTTGAATTGAGCCTCCTGTCTGCCAAGCATAGCTTTCTGAGCAGATGCACTAACAGTAACATCAGTCACTTCAGACCATCTTTGAAGCAATTCAGGTGAATTGAGCCTCCTGTCTGCCAAGCATAGCTTTCTGAGCAGATGCACTAACAGTAACATCAGTCACTTCAGACCATCTTTGAAGCAATTCAGGTGAATTGAGCCTCCTGTCTGCCAAGCATAGCTTTCTGAGCAGATGCACTAACAGTAACATCAGTCACTTCAGACCATCTTTGAAGCAATTCAGGTCAATTGAGCCTCCTGTCTCCAAGCATAGCTTTCTGAGCAGATGCACTAACAGTAACATCAGTCACTTCAGACCATCTTTGAGGCAATTCAGGTGAATTGAGCCTCCTGTCTGCCAAGCATAGCTTTCTGAGCAGATGCACTAACAGTAACATCAGTCACTTCAGACCATCTTTGAAGCAATTCAGGTGAATTGAACCTCCTGTCTGCCAAGCATAGCTTTCTGAGCAGATGCACTAACAGTAACATCAGTCACTTCAGACCATCTTTGAGGCAATTCAGGTGAATTGAGCCTCCTGTCTGCCAAGCATAGCTTTCTCAGTAGATTCACTAACAGTAACATCAGTCACTTCAGACCATCTTTGAAGCAATTCAGGTGAATTGAGCCTCCTGTCTGCCAAGCATAGCTTTCTGAGCAGATGCACTAACAGTAACATCAGTCACTTCAGACCATCTTTGAAGCAATTCAGGTGAATTGAGCCTCCTGTCTGCCAAGCATAGCTTTCTGAGCAGATGCACTAACAGTAACATCAGTCACTTCAGACCATCTTTGAAGCAATTCAGGTGAATTGTGCGTCCTGTCTGCCAACCTTAGCTTTAAGAGCACACTATCCTGCCTGATTGTAACGGATCTGGGTCTTCCACTACGACGCATATTTTTAATATCAGCAGTGTCTTTTACTTTCTTCAGTAGCCTAATAACTGTAGATTGATTACAGCCCAATTTTTCAGCGATTTGCCTTGAAAAATATTCCTCTTCTTGCAGAACACCTAATTTTATTCTTTCCGCTGGTGACAAATTCCGCAGTTTTAACCATTATTAAGAATGTGCACAAATTATACTCTAATAACAACAAGAAGCGACCACTACAATGATCTAGTAAATCATATGTAGAGGATTTTAGGAAGGGAGTGTCTGACCCCAGGTCTTAAACAACCGTCAGAAATAGGAAGCTAGGAGATTTGGGCCAGATAGAAAGGGTGAGGAAGATTTATAACCGGGGGCCAGTACTCGGGGCCCGACGGCTTAACGTGCCCATCCGACGCACGGCGGATATTTAGTGGTTTGAGCTCTCGTACATGGCTAGGATCGAACCCGAGGTTTTCTCCGTGGCAGTCACGAACGTTGACCACTACGCCACCCGCTGCCCTGGAGTATATTAGCTCTGCGTCAAAGGCTGGAGTAGGATTAAGAAAGCCATAGGGAGCAGCCAATCAGGTAAAAGAATGGCTATGATTGGCTGCAACAACTAATTCGCAGCTAACATGAATTTCAATGTGTTTGCCAAACCCAATATTTTATGTCATATCTTAAGAACAGAAATAGCTACAGGAAAAACTAGGACATGTTTGAAATCTCCATTAAGTTTCGCATCTGATGACATGAAATAGCTGTGGAAATTAGTTAGTCAAAAAAAAAATTAAACTCAGAAATTCACGGTTTTCGCAGGTGATGCGATATTTTTGTACACCCTTTTTGCATTTAGTGGGAGATACGAGAGAAGTGGGGGATTTTAAAGAACAGTATGCGAACGATCATGCTTCATTTTCGCAGATAAAATATGAACCACTTAATAAAAGGGAATGGTGACGGTTGCTACTGTAAATCTGCCCAGAATAACAGCTGGTGTTATAGAGGGACACCCTTGGATCGGATTGAGGGACAACCTGTTTCATTTGGGCTTTATTTCCCGGCATGTCGAAGCGTTGCCTTATCTTTTCTGTGTGCACATCTATCTCTCGAATCGGCGTCGAAAACGTTTCTGTTTAAAAGCGAAAGACGGCTTGGGAATTCTCCAAGTTTATGGACGCCCTTGCTTTCGTTATTCAGCCAGAAATGCATCAGTAGATCGAATTTCCATTATAAATAAATCCGATTTTAGTTTTTATTCCTTCCTTCTCAATGTTTCAACATGCATCTACGGAGAAAATAGAATTTATTTTTTCTCTTTTTCCATTTTTCTTTTTTTATTGGAAACGAAAACGTTTTTTTTTTTTTTTTTTTTTTTTTCAAATTGCTGCTGCAAATAAATGGAATTCCGGAAAGTTACTTTCACCTGTAACACTTTTTTTTTCCTTAAGAAGAAAAGAATTAAAACTTTCGAAAACTCGAGAAGGGTAAGAAAAATGATCTAGCTGGAGCTTCGTTCCAGGAAACTATTGTTTTTTTCTTTCATTCTGGAACCACGATTTTTTTTTCAGAAACTATTATCGTGATTTTTGTTTTAACTTTCTCGACCGTGTCGTAGTGGAAAAATCGTGTTTTTTTTTTTTTTTTTGTATGTGGAGGATTTTAGGAAGGGAGTGTCTGATCCCAGGTCTTAAAAATCCCTTACAAATAGGAAGCTAGCAGATTTGGGCAAGAGTGCCCGATAGGAAAATTACACGGAAGCGAGGTATAAAGGGAAAGAAAGACGCCCTTATTTATTACCGGGGGGCCAGTACCCTGGGCCCGACGGCTTAACGTGCCCATCCGACGCACGGCGGATATTTAGTGGTTCGAGCATTCGTACCTGCCTGGGATCGAACCAGAGGTATTCTCCGTTGCAGTCACGAACGTTGACCACTAGGCCACCCCCCCCCCCCCAATCGTGGTTTTGTCATTTTCTTTTTCTTGTAGGACTTCCGTACACAGTGAGTAGAGTTTAGGTCCCAGCCACCTACAGCGAGATCGCCTTTTGGGCAGGACATAGAAACGGAAGGAATGAGAGCAAGTCTAGCGACTTTGACAGAGCAGTTTTAGTGAGATTAGAGTACAGTAGATGGCGCCACCGTACAAGTACGATGTTGCACATAGAGGGGTGAGAGAATTTCATGGGGGGGGCATAGGAAAGGATACCCATTTAACCAGTGGGTCCAGCCTGTGGGCCGTCACTTAACGTGCTCGTCCGATGCACGGCGGATATTCAGCGATTGTTAGTAAATCACACCATCTCTGAAAGATCAGCCCAGGTTCCAACCTGAGGACCTTGCATTGATAGTCTGACTCGCTAACCACTAAGCCATCCGCGGCTCAAAAATCGTGGTTACAAAGGAGTTGGCCTTATATACGGCATTTCCCAATGCGACGCGTACTGCTATCTGTTGGCGCTCCACGTACCCAGTCTCGGAACTTTTTGATCGCACTACTTATTAGAAGAAATGTTAACATGATATAACTCTATGCTTTCTAACGGAATAATTTTGCATAATCAAAAAAGGTAAAATAGGCAAAAAGTATTCTTCATGGCAAAAGCTATGCTAAGGAAAAAGAAAAATACGCCTCCTGAGAGCAGAGATAGTGAGAAACAGGTTCTGACATTTACGCAAACTAGCTGAAAAGATGTGCATTATTTAAAGAGGATGATTCTCCCCATCTTTATTTTTCCAAATAACATACATCTGTGACGTGCTGCGGAGTTAAAGCACATGTCAAGACAACAAAACTGCGGCGATACATTCCGTCTCTATGGCTTAGTTGGGAGAGCAACTTTCTCCGGAGTGAGGGAGCGCGGACAAATTTATGTTTTCACATTGACGCCCGAACGTAAAAATAGATCTACTGGGCGTTGGGTTCTAAAAATGTGTGATGTTTGTTCCACAGATCGTCTGGAATTGATGAAAAATTCCTACTAAAAAAAAAGTTAAGAGTTAGATGATGTGACGTACTACAAAGGTAAACACGTACATTCCGTCGGTGTAGCTTATTTGGGAGAGCAACTTACCCCGAGTGAGGGGGCGCAAGTTCGATACCCGTACCGACAAATTTGTCTTTTCACATCAGCCATATCGATATGTATGTAGTATGAGTCAAATCGATATGTATGTATTATGAGTCAAATCGATATATATGTAGTATGAGTCAAATCGATATATATACCCTTTTCTATGTTGTACTTGGGGTGAGTCAAAAATATATATTTTTTTTTGCTTAGGTCTCTTCTAAATAGAATATATATCATCATCATCATCATCATTGTCAACCATTATCAATCCACTGCTGGACGAAGGTCTCCCCAAGTTTCCTCCACAACGGTCTGTCTTGTGCCAGTCTCCTCCTTGTCACCCCTGCATACTTTCGAATTTCATCCACCCATCTCCTATGTGGTCTTCTTCTGGGTCTTTTCCTGTCCCTTGGAATCCAATCTAAAATTTCGGCTGTCCATCGATGATCTGTCCTTCTGGCAGTATGTCCAGCCCATTGCCATTTCAGGGATTTAACTCTGATCATGATGTCTTCCACTCTTGTCATTTTTCGGATCCACGAGTTCCTCTTCTTATCTCTCCTGGTTACACCAAGCATGCACCTCTCCATGCTGCTTTGAGTTGTCTGCAGCCTTTGTATGTCGCTTTTAGTTAAGGTCCACGTCTCTGCACCATACGTAAGCACTGGAAGGATGCATTGATCAAACACTTTTCTTTTAAGACATAATGGCATATTGCTCTTGAAAATTATGCTGTTTCTTCCAAAAGCTCTCCAGGCAAGTTTTGTACGCCGATTAATTTCTTCATCAATGTGACCCTCACTTGATATCTGCTGTCCAAGATAAACGTACGTGTCTGTTATCTCCAGCTTTTCTCCATCAATCGATAAACCTTCATTTCTTGTAAAAGCATTGAACATCACTTTTGTCTTCTGAAAGTTCATTTTTAATCCCACTTCTTTACTCTTGTCAGCAAGTTCCTGGATCATACTCTGCAGCTCTGATGGGGTAGTTGCAAAAATGACTACGTCATCAGCAAAACGAAGGTGGGTTAGATAATCTCCATTAATCTTTATCCCCTTGTTTTCCCAGCTCAGCGACTGAAAAACACCCTCCAATGTGGCATTAAAGAGCTTCGGAGATATGGTGTCACCTTGTCTCACTCCCTTTCCAATTTTTACGTGTGTTGTATTTTCAAACAGCCTAATCTTTGCACTTGCATTTTCATAGATGTTATTAATAATATTAATGTATGCATCTTCAATACCGCAGGTTTTCAGAGCCATTGTAACTGCTGATGGTTTCACCGAATCAAAGGCTTTTTCATAATCGATAAAAGCCATGCACAATGGAAGTTCATATTCCCTCGCTCTTTCAATTAGTTCTCTCAGCACGTGGATATGATCTATTGTGCTGTAGCCACTCCTGAATCCAGCTTGTTCTCTCGGTTGAGCCATGTCTAGTGCTACCTTCAAGCGGTGTGAAAGAACTTTAGTGAAGATTTTATAAACTACTCATAGGAGGCTGATAGGTCTGTAGTTTCCGAGATCCTCAATGTCACCTTTCTTATGTAGCAGGATCATTGTAGCGGTGTTCCAATCCTCAGGAATCTTTCCTTCATTAAGGCATCGAGTGAAAATTTGGGCGAGTACTGTTTCGATTTCTCCACTTGCTTCTTGTATGATGTCTACAGTAATTCCATCTTCTCCTGGAGCTTTTCCTCGCTTCATGTTCTTGATTGCATGTGCAACTTCTGCTGGAAGGACTGGAGGAACTCTGGTACTGGTATCTTTCATGATGTCTGGAGTGCATATATCATCCCTTTCATATAATTTGGAGTAGAAATCTTTCACTCTTGTCAAAATTTCGCCTCTATTTCTTGTTACAGAACCATCTTCTTTTCTCAGTGCCATAATCTGTTTTCTTCCCTTACTGAGATGTCCCTTTGCTATCTTTAGGCTTTGGTTGTTTTCAATTGCTTTCCTCACTAGTTCACAGTTGAATTTCCTTACGTCTTCAGTGATACTTTTTCTTACTGTCTTGCATAGCTCTATATATTCCACTTTGGAAGTCACATCTTCTTTAGTTGTCCTCATCTCTCTTCTTTTTTGCATCAACATTTTGGTTTTCCTGATAATTTGTTCACATGCAACTTGTTCTTAGACCCAGCTAATTTTGTTGCTGTTTCCATAAGAGCTTTGGTTACTTTTCTGTTAACTTCAGAGATGTCCACTTCTTCCGATGTTAGGCCTTCTAAAGCAGAGAACCTGTTCTTCAGTTCTAACTTGAAGGTATTATGGTGTTTTTTAAGGTTGGTTATGTCAATAGATTTTGTTTGTCTTATGAGCTTGCCACGTTCAAGTTTAGTGTTGAGGTGCATCTTACATCTCACCAATCTATGGTCACTACCTGTGTTGAACTTGTTTAGCACACTGCAGTCTTCTATGACGAATTTTTTGTTACACATAATAAAATCAATTTCACTTGTCGTCCCATTTGGATGTCTCCATGTCCATTTCCTGTGTGGCTTTTTCTTGAAGAAGGAGTTCAAGATGAAAAACCCTTCTGCCTCTGCAAACTCAACGAGAGTATTTCCACGCTGGTTTCTGTTGCCATGACCGAATTTACCTACTGAAGTTTCATTCTGTTGCCGTTGCCCTATTTTTGCATTGAAATCTCCCATAATTATTTTCAAGTGCTGCTTACCTTTATTATTTAGATGACAAATTTCCTCATAAAATTCTTCAATTTCTTCTTCAGGATGACTTGTGGTGGGTGCATAAGTTTGAATAGTCTGAGCCTGGTATCTTTTCGAGAGTTGGATAACAAGTCGTGCAGCTCTGTCAGAGGAACTTTCAACTTCTACAACTTTATCCTTCAGTTTCTTGTTTATTATAAATCCAACACCACTAGTTCTGCCAGTATCTGTCCCACGATAGTAGAAGAGATGTCCACTTTTCAGTTCGATGAGATCTTCTCCTTTTCTCCTTACCTCACTTAGCCCCACGATGTCCCACTTGATCCTTTGTAGTTCCTCTTCCAATTCAAGAAGCCTTGAATCAGAAGATAGGGAGCGTCCATTGTAAGTAGCCAAGGTCAGCATCAGATGGCAGCCTAGTCCGGTCCTCCGGGGATTCTTAGCACCCTCTGCCTTCATGTCGCACTGGCCGCTGCCTTGGCCAGGTACATTCCAGCTGCCGGAGACTGAGGGCCAAGATTTAAGTTGTGGAATCATTTTGGAGGGGTTTGGCCATAACTCACCACGCTGGCCAAGCGGGTTGGTGAGTGTGGGATAGAATTTCCTCTGATCCCGATGGTATAGTTATACCGCTATGGGCGGTCGTCAGAGCCCCTTTAGTGGGAACAGGATGCACCACGAGAAGGCGGGGTTGACATTTGTCAAGGAGAGGCTGTGATGTTACGCATCACCTGACCTTGCATCCCAGAATATATATAAATATATATATATGTAGTGAAGATTTATCAATTGATGGAGAAAAGCTGGAGATAACAGACATGTACGTTTATCTTGGACAGCAGATATCAAGTGAGGGTCACATTAGTGAAGAAATTAATCGGCGTACAAAACTTGCCTGGAGAGCTTTTGGAAGAAACAGCATAATTTTCAAGAGCAATATGCCATTATGTCTTAAAAGAAAAGTGTTTGATCAATGCATCCTTCCAGTGCTTACGTATGGTGCAGAGACGTGGACCTTAGCTAAAAGAGACATACAAAGGCTGCAGACAACTCAAAGCAGCATGGAGAGGTGCATGCTTGGTGTAACCAGAAGAGATAAGAAGAGGAACACGTGGATCCGAAAAATGACAAGAGTGGAAGACATCATGATCAGAGTTAAATCCCTGAAATGGCAATGGGCTGGACATACTGCCAGAAGAACAGACCATCGATGGACAGCCGAAATTTTAGATTGGATTCCAATTGACAGGAAAAGACCCAGAAGAAGACCACATGGAAGATGGATGGATGAAATTCGAAAGTATGCGGGAGTGACATGGAGGAGACTGGCACAAGACAGACCGTTGTGGAGGAAACTTGGGGAGACCTTCGTCCAGCAGTGGATTGATAATGGTTGACAATGATGATGATGATGATGATGATGATATGTAGTATGAGTCAAATCGATATGTATGTATTATGAGTCAAATCGATATATATATATGTAGTATGAGTTAAATCGATATATATATATATATATATGTAGTATGAGTCAAATCGACATGTATGTATTATGAGTAAAATCGATATATATGTAGTATGAGTCAAATCGATATATCATCATCATCATCATTGTCAACCATTATCAATCCACTGCTGGACGAAGGTCTCCCCAAGTTTTCTCCACAACGGTCTGTCTTGTGCCAGTCTCCTCCATGTCACTCCCGCATATTTACGAATTTCATCCACCCATCTCCCATGTGGTCTTTTTCTGGGTCTTTTCCTGTCCCTTGGAATCCAATCTAAAATTTCGGCTGTCCATCTATGGTCTGTCCTTCTGGCAGTATGTCCAGCCCATTGCCATTTCAGTGATTTAACTCTGATCATGATGTCTTCCACTCTCGTCATTTTTCGGATCCACGAGTTCCTCTTCTTATCTCTCCTGGTTATACCAAGCATGCACCTCTCCATGCTGCTTTGAGTTGTCTGCAGCCTTTGTATGTCTCTTTTAGTTAAGGTCCACGTCTCTGCACCATACGTAAGCACTGGAAGGATGCATTGATCAAACACTTTTCTTTTAAGACATAATGGCATATTGCTCTTGAAAATTATGCTGTTTCTTCCAAAAGCTCTCCAGGCAAGTTTTGTACGCCGATTAATTTCTTCATCAATGTGACCCTCACTTGATATCTGCTGTCCAAGATAAACATACGTATCTGTTATCTCCAGTTTTTCTCCATCAATCGATAAATCTTCATTTCTTGTAAAAGCATTGTACATCACTTTTGTCTTCTGAAAGTTCATTTTTAATCCCACTTCTTTACTCTTGTCAGCAAGTTCCTGGATCATACTCTGCAGCTCTGATGGGGTAGTTGCAAAAATGACTACGTCATCAGCAAAACGAAGGTGGGTTAGATAATCTCCATTAATCTTTATCCCTTTGTTTTCCCAGTTCAGTGATTGAAAGACATTTTCCAATGTGGCATTAAAGAGCTTCGGAGATATGGTGTCACCTTGTCTCACTCCCTTTCCAATTTTTATGTGTGTTGTATTTTCAAACAGCCGAATCTTTGCACTTGCATTTTCATAGATGTTATTAATAATATTAATGTATGCATCTTCAATACCGCAGGATTTCAGAGCCGTGGTAACTGCTGATGGTTTTACCGAATCAAAGGCTTTTTCATAATCGATAAAAGCCATGCACAATGGAAGTTCATATTCCCTCGCTCTTTCAATTAGTTCTCTCAGTACGTGGATATGATCTATTGTGCTGTAGCCACTCCTGAATCCAGCTTGTTCTCTCGGTTGATCCATGTCCAGTGTTACCTTCAAGCGGTGTGAAAGAACTTTAGTGAAGATTTTATAAACCACTGATAGGAGGCTGATAGGTCTGTAGTTCCTGAGATCCTCAATGTCACCTTTTTTATGTAGCAGGATCATTGTAGCATTGTTCCAATCCTCAGGAATCTTCCCTTCATTAAGGCATCGAGTGAAAATTTGGGCGAGTACTGTTTCAATTTCTCCACTTGCTTCTTGTATGATGTCTATAGTAATTCCATCTTCTCCTGGAGCTTTCCCCCGCTTCATGTTCTTGATTGCATGAGCAACTTCTGCTGGGAGGACTGGAAGAACTCTGGTACCTTTCATGATGTCTGAAGTACATATATCATCCCTTTCATATAATTTGGAGTAGAAATCTTTCACTCTTGTCAAAATTTCGCCTCTATTTCTTGTTATAGAACCATCTTCTTTTCTCAGAGCCATAATCTGTTTTCTTCCCTTACTGAGATGTCCCTTTGCTATCTTTAGGCTTTGGTTGTTTTCAATTGCTTTCCTCACTAGCTCACAGTTGAATTTCCTTACGTCTTCAGTGATACTTTTTCGTGCTGTCTTGCATAGCTCTATATATTCCACTTTGGAAGTCACATCTTCTTTAGTTGTCCTCATCTCTCTTCTTTTTTGCATCAACATTTTGGTTTTTCCTGATAATTTGTTTACATGCAACTTGTTCTTAGACCCAGCTAATTTTGTTGCTGTTTCCATAAGAGCTTTGGTTACTTTTCTGTTAACTTCCGAAATATCCACTTCTTCCGATGTTAGGCCTTCTAAAGCAGAGAATCTGTTCTTCAGTTCCAACTTGAAAGTATTATGGTGTTTTTTAAGGTTGGTTATGTCAATACATTTTGTTTGTCTTATGAGCTTGCCACGTTCCAGTTTAGTGTTGAGGTGCATCTTACATCTCACCAATCTATGGTCACTACCTGTGTTGAACTTGTTCAGCACACTGCAGTCTTCGATGACGAATTTTTTGTTACACATAATAAAATCAATTTCACTTGTCGTCCCAATTGGATGTCTCCATGTCCATTTCCTGTGTGGCTTTTTCTTGAAAAAGGAATTCAAGATGAAAAATCCTTCCGCCTCTGCAAACTCAACGAGAGTATTTCCACGCTGGTTTCTGTTGCCGTGACCGAATTTACCTACTGAAGTTTCATTCTGTTGCCGGTGCCCTATTTTTGCATTGAAATCTCCCATAATTATCTTCAAGTGCTGCTTACCTTTATTATTTAGATGACGAATTTCCTCATAAAATTCTTCAATTTCTTCTTCAGGATGACTTGTGGTGGGTGCATAAGTTTGAATAATCTGAGCCTGGTATCTTCTCGATAGTTGGATAACGAGTCGTGCAGCTCTGTCAGAGGAACTTTCAACTTCTACCACTTTATCCTTCAGTTTCTTGTTTATTATAAATCCAACACCACTAGTTCTGCCAGTATCTGTCCCACGATAATAGAAGAGATGTCCACTTTTCAGTTCAATGAGATCTTCTCCTTTTCTCCTTACCTCACTTAGCCCGACGATGTCCCACTTGATCCTTTGTAGTTCCTCTTCCAATTCAAGAAGCCTTGAATCAGAAGATAGGGAGCGTCCGTTGTAGGTAGCCAAGGTCAGCATCAAATGGCAGCCTAGTCCGGTCCTCCGGGGATTCTTAGCACCCTCTGCCTTCATGTCGCACTGGCCGCTGCCTTGGCCAGGTACATTCCAGCTGCCGGAGACTGAGGGCCAAGATTTAAGTTGTAGAGTCATTTTGGAGGTGTTTGGCCATAACTCACCACGCTGGCCAAGCGGGTTGGTGAGTGTGGGACAGCATTTCCTCTGATCCCGATGGTATAGTTATACCGCTATTTGCGGTCGTCAGAGCCCCTTTAGTGGGAACAGGATGCACCACGAGAAGGCGGGGTTGACATTTGTCAAGGAGAGGCTGTGATGTTACGCATCACCTGACCTTACATCCCAATCGATATATATATATATATATATAGAAGAGGAACTCGTGGATCCGAAAAATGACGAGAGTGGAAGACATCATGATCAGAGTTAAATCCCTGAAATGGCAATGGGCTGGACATACTGCCAGAAGGACAGACCATAGATGGACAGCCGAAATTTTAGATTGGATTCCAAGGGACAGGAAAAGACCCAGGAAAAGACCACATGGGAGATGGGTGGATGAAATTCGTAAATATGCGGGAGTGACATGGAGGAGACTGGCACAAGACAGACCGTTGTGGAGGAAACTTGGGGAGACCTTCGTCCAGCAGTGGATTGATAATGGTTGACAATGATGTATATATATATATTATGAGTCAAATCGATATATATGTAGTATGAGTCAAATCGATATGGAATGTAAATCTAATGGGCCGCGTGGTGACGAGGTGGCTTCTGATTATTCGTCCGTGATGGGTCTTGAGTCAAATTCCGGTGAGGCGTGGACGTTGTTTTTGTCTTACGGCACTGCCTCCCTCCCTGGGTGTTGGTCAACTGCACTAACCCCATTACGAAAAGGTCAGCTGCACTCCCAGCCTCTCCTGGTTAAAGTGGGTGGACAGCCTAAAGAATTTTTTGTTCATTTTTTAAAGTATCTTTCCAATATTTGGAACACAGGAAGTTAAGTATCTAATTAGCAATACTTGTTAAAACAAGTTATACAATGTGCAGCTAATTAATTTTAATTTATTAATTAGTGGTATTTTGTAACAACTTGAGAAATTCTTAATGTAGAATAATAAATAATTCTTCTTCTAAACAATAAATCAAGATATTTACTATACAGTGAACTACAGCCGTAGTTGTGACACAATTATTCAAAGTGATAGAATTTTTTTCTGAAAATTTAATGAAAAAAATGTAGAAGTTCTACATTCGATGTCATATATCTCCAAATGTATTTGTTCCAAAGCAAAACCATTGCACAACAGACATAATAGAGATAAAATACACCCCAAAAAAAAAATTGAGATTGAACTATGTTTTATTAAGATGTATCGTATTTCAAAATATGAAAATTTTCAAATTTGAGGAAATAGCAAAATAAGAGTTATTCTTGTTGCAAACAATGGATAATATACACTAACAGAAAGTGAAAAAAGAACACCGAGAAAGAGACGTATGATACTAACGAAATTTATACAGCATAATAACGGAATACAGAGGATAACGTGATCAAAACATTATGGCAAAATACAGCTGTATTTGCTGGTAAACTGAAAAATAATATTTCCATGTAACATGGTTAGTACGAGGTTGAACCGCCATGAACTGTGTCACACTGTGCAATTCTGGCATGGAGTCTGTCGTACAGATGTTGGATGTTAGTTTGAGATATTGAGTTCCAAGCATCCTCAACCTGGACGCGTAAATCGGGGATGGTCGTGGCTGGCCGTGGAGGCCGGATAAGTCGTTGTCCCATAAAATCCCACACGTGCTCAATGGGGGACAAATCAGGTAAACGTGCAGGCAATGGAAGTTGTCTCACACCCTGAAGTGCATATTGCGTTGCACGTGCCGTGTGCGGGCGGGCGTTATCTTGCTGGAAAACACCACGATGGACCGACCTTACAAATGGCACAACAACGGGCTGAATGATGTTGCTGATGTAGGAGGTGCTGTTTAACGTACCCGGTACAAACACTAGTTGTGTACGGGAGCGATAGCTGATCGCTCCCCACACCAGGAGACCAGGTGTAGGCCCTGTGTGCCGCTGGCGGATGCAAGAAATGTGGAGACGCTCCCCTGTGCGTCTGCGAACACGCATACGGCCATCGGAGGCTCCCAAGCAGAATCTGCTTTCATCGCTGTACACGACAGATCGCCATTGCGTTCTCCAGTGCAGACGTTGGCGACACCACTGCAGCTGTTCCTGACGGTGGGCTGGAGTCAGAGGTACACATGCCGGAGGCACACGTGCACGTAGTCCTGCATCCAGTAGACGGTTGCGGATTGTTCGCACAGTCACCTCAGGTGCAACAGCAGGTCGGATTTGCGTCGCAGTGGATGTTCTGCTTGACAACGCCGTTCTTCTTATGCGTCGATCGGTCCACTCATCAGTCCGTCTGTGACTCCCGTTTCCACGTCTTCTCGTGTGGGAATGTTCCTCAGACAATCTACGCCACCATCGTACCACCACCGATACTTCCCGTCCAATTCGCTCCGCAATACGACGATACGACCACCCGGCCTCGCGGAGTCCGACTAGACGGCCTCGCTCAAATTCCGATAACTGCTGAAATCATACAGGTCTTCCATGTCCATGCATTGCAGCTTCTTCAAGGTCTTCCCACGTGTCCGTACGCCGACGACTGATTACATTCACTTCGCCGTACTCCTTAAATACCACCGACGATAATTTGCATATTATGCCGTGCTGTGGCGTAAGCGCTCACCGGTTGGTCCCGAAATTAACATCACACCTACGTAAACTCGACCCCATTAACATATGTAAATTTCATGATCGTCCGCCAATTTCTTCTTAGTGTTCTTTTTTCACTTTCCGCCAGTGTATTTGAATGAATTTAAAAGCCACCATATGTGTAGGTCTCCCCTTTATTTGTCTGGTGTATGTTCAGTTTTGCCTTTCTTTTTTCCCTCAAGATTTTTCTAGCCATTTTTGCTTCGGATGTTGCAGCAACGCTGACTCGTGATAAACACTAAATATCAAGGGACCTCAGTCCCTTGATTGTATAATAGCCCGGTGTGCAACCAAGTGCTGTAAAAACTTCTTGGAGTCCTTCATAACTCTCACTGAAGGTGATAACTGCATCACTAACACCAAAACATAGTGTAGATATGCCAACGAAAGTAATCTTTGGTATTCTCTGCCATATGAGACCATTAAAACACCCATTCGCATTTTGGGTTTTCCATGGAGACACTTAGCTAAAAGCTTTTCACTGCACAATTCCATGCATGTAGTTTTCACTTGATTTAGTACATCATTTGGAAGACCTTTCCCTTCCTTGAAATGGACATTTGGTGTAACTAAGGGTTTTTGGTATTCGCACCAGCTGTGTTCGCCTTTCGGGCACTGTACATGACAAACTTAACCTTTTGATGACCTTTTGACAATGTACATATGTTTTTAAAAGAGTAAAATACACAAAAGCAAATGCAAAACAATCTGGATGGATTTTCAATAAAAAGCTAACATGCCAACAAATCAACTTTCGACTTCTCGTGCGAATAGAACAAAAAACACTGATAACAGTTGCGACCAAAACAGTTACTTTTAAAATGGCCCCGTTACGGTTACAAATGCCATGTTGCCACTTCATAGACAAAATATTACTACTTAATAAATATTGAAAAAAGGAAATTATAGTTAAATGCAAAATCCAAACCGAATTTGACAAAATTGTATTGGGTATATAAATAAGTTTTGAGGGATTTCTGTTCGGTGTCGTACTTATTACTGCTCGCACGTATTTTAAGGTGGCAACACTACGATATCGCAGTACGAGATGCCAGCTGTCAGAGTCAGCATACGACGCTCGATTAAGGTTAGAAGACGTATTTGTTTTACTCGATGGAAAATGGCAACTTTCGTCCCGACAAAACAGCATTTGCGGGAAGTGTTAGTGCATTACTTTATTGTCAAGAAAAGTGCTGCCGACAGCTATCGCTTAATGTCAGAAATCTATGGTGAACATTCCCCATCCATAAAAAAACACGTGAGTATTGGTTTAGACGATTCAAAAGGAACGATTTCGATGTCAGTGATAAAGAACGTTCTAGACCACCGAAAACAATTGCTGATGCCGAATTGGAAGCTTTACTCGACGAGGATCCATGCCAGACCCAAAAAGAACTAGCAGCAGCATTAAATGTTAGTCAACCATGCATTTCCCAACGTTTAGCTGCCATGGGAATAGTGCAAAAACAAAGGGAATTGGGTTCCACATGCTTTGCGAGAAAGATACCTTGAACGTCGAAAAACCATTTGCGAATTGCTGCTTCAAAGACAAAAAAGAAAGGTTTTTTGCATCGTATTATTACTGCCGACGAGAAATGGATATGGGAGGATAACCCTAAACGGCAGAAAGCATGGGTGAAGCCAGGTGAACCAGGTCCTTCAACGCCAAAACGCAATACCCATGGTTCAAAGGTAATGCTGTGTATCTGGTGGGACCAGAAGGGTGTGATCCACTGTGAACTTCTGCAACCGTCAGAAACTATTACTGGTGACCGGTATGGAACCCAATTAATGCGTTTAAAACTAGCTCTCACGCAAAAACGGCCGGAATTGTGGAATAGACACAACAAACTCATCTTACAGAATGACAATGCAAGACCACATGTTTCTCAACCTGTGAAAAAGTACTTAGAAGCATCCGACTGGGAAGTTCTACCCCACCCGCCATATTCGCCAGATATTGCGCCATCGGATTACCATTTGTTCCGGTCGACGCAGTCAGCACTTTCTGGAGAACGGTTTAGTTCTTATGAGGACATCAAAAATCGGCTGGACAACTGTATCTCTTCCAAGGAACCGGAATACTTCCTTCGGGGCATACGTTTACTGCCCGAAAGATGGGGTAAAGTTGTAGCTTCAGAGGGAGCATACTTCGATTAATATTAAAATATTGTTTCTGTTCTCCAAGAACGTGTTTTGTTCACCTCAAATCCCTCGAAACTTATTTATATACCCAATACAACTTCCGGTAAACATGGAATACCACTTCCGGTGAAAATATTGAAACAACACAACTTTCAAAAAATCATATCTTATGATCTACTCGGTCTTTTCGCATAAATTTAACATTTTTGGAAAGAAGATAAGTGGGAGATATAGAAAAAAATTCACATTTTTTTAACCAAAATGATTTTTTTTTTGGGGGGTGTCCACTCACTTTAATGGGCTAACTGCCGTGGAAGCGGATACCCTACACCACATCAAATTACCCCCATCCCCAGAAATTACTGCACTCAGAGACCACCAAATTTAAGGAGTGTTTCAAATACCTTTTCTTGGGAGTCTGAGTTCTTTTTCCGGATTAGGACGAGCATTGTGATTTGAGAGCACTTCCCGGAAAGTAAACTTGATTTAAGAGGTTCACTGTTTATCAGAACTTAGCATACGGTTCACCGGAAAATACGCGGATTTGTTTGCCTTTCTTTTCCGCATAGCAAACTTCCGGTGCTTTCATTATTTATTGCTGCATGTTTTATATTATTAAAGATCGCACATGTCTTGAACTATTGATAAATCTGTTGCAATAAAGTATATTGATGTTTTTACTAGTTGTGGAATCTTAGGAAACATTTTCTGGAACAATGAACCTCGACGGGGCCTATTAGCGTTACCCAGGGATAGAGCACATTTAACATACATGATATTCTTCCGCGGAATTCCGTTTTTTTTTTTTCATCATTTGGGTCATGCTCGAGATAGGTGCAGAACTGAAGCGAAATGGGGAGGGGGGGAGGTAGAAGGGGGCGTTTCCCGTCCGAGAATGGTATTTCGTCTTCCAAAACTTAATCGTAATTTCTTTTTTCTCACGATGTTGCCTGTTCCCAATATTGTTATTAAATGTGATTTTATTGCATAAATGTTGGTATTTCAACACGAAACTGTGGGCAACGATTTCCAAAAACGGAAGTTAAGACGGCGCGAAGATTTCCCTGTAGTATTCAGGTAAAGATTCTTCCGTGAATTCTCGAGATCAATGCGCAACTGAACAAGATTTTTTTTTTTTGGGGGGGGGGGGGTAATGTTGGGGGAGAGGGATTCGTTTTTCGTTTGACGACGGGATTCTGTCTTACGAAACTTTCGAAAACGGAAGTTAGATGCATCGAAGATTTTCCCCTTAATCTTTTTTTTTTCTTCCTTAGCGATGTTCCTTCTCCCAAGTGTTGTTCTTAAATGTACTTTTATTCCACCAATACTGCATTTCAGCCTAAAAAGTTTCCCAAAACGGAAGTCGGTCGGAGCGAAGATTTCTCCCGAAATCGCATTTTTTTCTTTTCTTCCCGCGATGTTCTCATTATCTTGTGTTGTTGTTAAGTGTTGCTTTCCTCCATAAATATGTGCACTTCAGCTTGATTTGGGAGGAGAAATTTTCCAAAAACGGAAGTGACGGAGCTTGAAAATTCGTTAGAATTGATGCACGGTGTTCAAAAGTATTCATATTCTGAAAGTCACACCATTTATCTAAAGTAGTGAAAGCTTTGTTATCATGCGTTCGTGGTCATCAGGCTAAAAGTTCTTTCAGCGTGATGGATAAATTATTGTCATCTGAGGGAATAAAATGGGAAGAGGAAAGAAAGGTGGTAAAGAAATAGGAAGGGAATTACATCAAGAGAAAGAAAAACCAAGCAAAGATTGCTGTGCAGCTGCAGAGTCAAAAGACAAATCTGGTCATGGAACTTGCTGAGAAGAAAGCAACACAAGAGAAAAATTGAGCTGATGTTCGAGCAAGTACAAAAATTAAAAAAAAAAGGGATCAATAGATGTGTTTGAAGCAGAGTCTTTTAAAATCACTTTATTTTGTTTTGAATTCAGTAACTTTATATTGTGAATACAGCGAACAATTCCATCTTGCTCGTGCTGCTTTATATTTACACTTTCTTGTCGCATGTTCTGATTTTTTCGCCCGATTAAAAAAGTTCAGCTTTTTTGCTCATGCATGATTTAAGCAGACTCTCTTTAAGGCCCAGGGCTGGACAATATTTTTGGGCCCCAATATTAGTGGTACATCTAGGATTACACTATGGGTGGATGAATAAAAACCCAGGAGAAAACATTCTCAAAATACACTGAGTGGCCACTTTATTATGACCACCCCTCAGTACTTCGTTGGGCCACCTTTTGCCTTTAATACTGCGTCGATTCTTCGTGGCATGGACTCCACGAGATGTTGATAGGTGGTTTGTGGAATCTGAGACCATGCTTGATGAATAGCACTTTCCAGGAGTGTGAGATTGCAGGGTTGTGGATCCAGCTGTCTGATGGCTCGTTGAACTTCATCCCACAAATTTTCAGTGGGGTTGAGATCTGGAGATTGTGGGGGCCACCTAAGCAAAGTAAACTAACCGGCATGTTCCTGAAACCAATCCTGTACAATACGAGCACTATGGCAGGACGCGTTATCTTGTTGAAAGTAGCCATCGCCATTGGAATAAACCATCCACATGAGGGGATGCACTTGGTCCGCAACGATGTTTAAATATGATGTACCAGTCATCCGTTGATCAACACGAATTAAGGGGCCCAAAGCATGCCAGGAAAACATTCCCCAAACCATAACGTTGCCTCCACCAGCTTGAAGGGTTGTAGCAATGCATTTGGGGTCCATGTTTTCGCGCTGTTTCCGCTAAATTTTCACTCAACCATCGACATGGTGCAACTGAAAACGTGATTCATAGGACCACATAAATTGTTTCCAATTATCGACTGTCCAATCCTTGTGCTCCTGTGCGAACTGGAGACGTTTTCTGTTGTTAACTGAAGACAGCAAAAGTGTTCGAACAGGCCTTGGGCTGCCATATCCCATCCGATACAGTGTACGGCGAACAGTGCGTGCAGAGATCATTTGAGGGGATCCTTGATTAAGATGGTCTGTAATTTGCTGCACTGTTGCCCTTCTGTTGTCTGTTACAAGTCTGGACACTCTCCGTTCCGCCCGAGCAGTCACCAGTCGATGACGACCACACGTTGCAAGTAGAGACCCAGTTTTTTGGCTGACAGTCCAGTCTTTAAACACTTTAACAACAGCTGCTCTGGAACATTTCAGGAATGCGGCGGTTTCGGTAATACTCGCTCCATTACTCCGAGCTCCTACAATCATCCCACGTTGAAAGTCCGTTAAATCGCATTTTTTGCGCATCTCGTCTCCTAAAAATCACTTCTACTACTGTCGCAAGCACTAAGCTTTCCCTTTTTATCCTAGCCTCGCCCTCTGGCGGCAACAGTGTGCAGCCATCTCATTTGCTTAACACTGTCAGGTGGTCATAATAAAGTGGCCACTCAGTGTATAAGGATGCTATAAAAATAACCCCGCCGTATTTAAGGGGGATCCCATGGTTCGTAGACGAATCAGTGTTAGCAAGAAAATGTAGAAATGCATGGTTGAAAAATGGGTACCAGTTAAGTTCTTTTTTAACCCCTCCTCCCCCTCTCTCTCTCTCTCCAGGGTCCAGCTTATTGAAATTATATCGAAGTAATGGGCAAAATAATATGATCCAAATATCATGATTCAAACAAATTCGTAAGGTATGAAAACTTCCCCCAATTACAGATGTGTACAAAACAGCGCCTGTAATGTTTTCGTAAGATTTGAGGATGAACTGGAGGCGACTATACTTTTTACACTCCTCCTAAAAAAGCGGAAAGGAATAGAATGTTTTTTTCACAAGAGGTTTCTTATAGTTTTTGCTGTGCTATCTGCAAAAAAAAAAAAGAAAAAAAACCTGTAGAGCTCTGTCAATTCTTCAAGCATTCTGCATAGCTAGGTAATTCTGGGGGCCCCTTGAAAATGCGGGGCCCGGGGCTACAACACCCTATCCCCCCTCTTAAATGGCGTCTGTGTGCGTATTTTTCGAGAATTAGGCACACTTATGTCTCTGGGCACAAAATACAGGTTGACACCTCGATTCAAAACTAAAAAATGTGTCTCTATTCTACGCAGTAATTTTTTACAATGCGCGCTAAAACTTTCGTATGAGTTTGGTTTGCCCCTCGAAGCCTTTAACGAATGGCTGGATTCTGTATTATGTGACACTCGTCATGAGCTGGACAAGTTCAAGAGCTCTGGTGTTTGTACCCGGCAGCCGCATAATTTTGCTTTGATTAATTCCCAAATTTGTGAACTTCAAAACTTATTCACTGTTTCTCCAGTCGATAAGGCTGGTAATAACTTTGCCTTTTTTTTTGTAAACAATTCTATCAGGATCTCCTGATACAGGAGATGAATACCACAGATACTTACACTCCGGTTTCTCAAAACCATAAAGACATTGTTAAGAAAATAATCGTTCTGCATAAAAGGATAAAGCTTAATGTGTCCAACTTAAACTTTCCTTTTATTTATGCCATCCCAAAGTTTCATAAGGAACCTGTTTCCTTCCGTTTTATTACTAGTGGAAGCAACTGTTATAACAGCAAAGCGGGTGGGTTGCTTCCGTGGCTCTTCGCAGGTTGGGTTCGACCTGGATTATTGGGAGCAATAACAGAGTCTTGGAGACACTTGGCTCGGTGACTGTCACATCTGTGGATACTTACGATTTTAAAATCCTCTTCACCTCAATTTCATTGAAGGGTCTGTGGCAGGTAGCCCTAAATATACATACGAAGTTCGAGACCGGGATTACAGAACAGTATTGGCATTTCCTACTGGATTTCTGTATCAATAACAATTTTGTTACCGTGGGCGATGGGCTCTACCTCCAAACTCGTGGTATACCGATGGGCAGTCACTTTTCTAGCAGTTTGGCTAATCTCTATCTACATTTTTTTTGAGGATAGATATGTTGCCAATCATCCTTTACGTGGGATTGCTCTAAGATATGTTGATGACATTATTGTCATTAACATTCTGTACTTTTTGCGTTGTGCCGCTGACTTGTATCCTGACGACCTTACCCTAGAAAAAACCAACAGATCGTCTACTTGTGTTTGTTACCTCGATTTAGAGGTTCAGGTGGATGAGGAGGGAAGAGGTGTGGTGAACTTATTTGATAAAAGAAATTCTTTTGAGTTTGATATCATTCACTACACTCACTGGTCATCCAATATTTCAAAAGTTGTACATCGTAATCTACTCATCTCCCAGTTTCATAGAATGGCTAAAATTTGCTCTACACAGCTCTTACTTGCAAAAAATCTGAAAGCTCTTCTTTTTAAATTGCATTCTAACAATTTTCCTAAAAATTTCTTAAGGCTTCATTTTAACCATTTAATTTTGAACTTTAATTGTGTCCAAAAGTTTCAAATTACACATTGACATGCTTTACTAACCTAGGACCTAACAATTTTAAATATATAGGTAACATAAAGTGCTATTTGGTGGGTCCCTAATAGGTGAAGATCTTATTTACATACACAGTTTTGCATCTTGTCTACTCACACATTTTTGGCTTACCAGGTAGTTGTTTAACCGTGACCACCTTTCTTATCAGTGTATATATTTGGGTTCTTGTGGGTGCTCTGTTCAGTCTTGTTTGACTCTTTGTCATGGCGGTTTCTGTTCTGCCGGTAAGCTTTTAATTCTTCTTTTTTAAATTTGATTTTTGTAATTTTTGTGTTTATTAGAATTTGGTTTTGTGGCCTAGGGAGCATGACCAACCGACAATTTCGGCTTGCCTTGTCGTTTTGTTGGTACTAGAAAGGCCACTCCCACAGGTTGATGCTCTCCTGATGACGGCAACCTGTTCCAGTTTTTTACTTGTTTTGAAATTTTGTATTTCTGTTCTGTAATATTTTCATTCTATATATATATATCATCATTTTCAACCATTATCAATCCACTGCTGGACGAAGGTCTCCCCAAGTTTCCTCCACAACGGTCTGTCTTGTGCCAGTCTCTTCCATGTCACTCCCGCATACTTTCGAATTTCATCCACCCATCTTCCACGTGGCTTCTTCTGGGTCTTTTCCTGTCCCTTGGAATCCAATCTAAAATTTCGGCTGTCCATCGATGGTCTGTCCTTCTGGCAGTATGTCCAGCCTATTGCCATTTCAGGAATTTTACTCTGATCATGATATCTTCCACTCTTGTCATTTTTCGGATCCACGAGTTCCTCTTCTTATCTCTCCTGGTTACACCAAGCATGCACCTCTCCATGCTGCTTTGAGTTGTCTGCAGCCTTTGTATGTCTGTTTTAGTTAAGGTCCACGTCTCTGCACCATACGTAAGCACTGGAAGGATGCATTGATCAAACACTTTTCTTTTAAGACATAATGGCATATTGCTCTTGAAATTTATACTGTTTCTTCCAAAAGCTCTCCAGGCAAGTTTTGTACGCCGATTAATTTCTTCACCAATGTGACCCTCACTTGATATCTGCTGTCCAAGATAAACGTACGTGTCTGTTATCTCCAGCTTTTCTCCATCAATCGATAAACCTTCATTTCGTGTAAAAGCATTGAACATCACTTTTGTCTTCTGAAAGTTCATTTTTAATCCCACTTCTTTACTCTTGTCAGCAAGTTCCTGGATCATACTCTGCAGCTCTGATGGGGTAGTTGCAAAAATGACTACGTCATCAGCAAAACGAAGGTGGGTTAGATAATCTCCATTAATCTTTATCCCTTTGTTTTCCCAGTTCAGTGATTGAAAGACATTTTCCAATGTGGCATTAAAGAGCTTCGGAGATATGGTGTCACCTTGTCTCACTCCCTTTCCAATTTTTATGTGTGTTGTATTTTCAAACAGCCGAATCTTTGCACTTGCATTTTCATAGATGTTATTAATAATATTAATGTATGCATCTTCAATACCGCAGGATTTCAGAGCCATTGTAACTGCTGATGGTTTCACCGAATCAAAGGCTTTTTCATAATCGATAAAAGCCATGCACAATGGAAGTTCATATTCCCTCACTCTATCAATTTATAGTTCAAAGCAGATTTTTCCGGGTCAGTTACGGGTCCGGTTCCGAAATTTTTGACCCGTTTCCAACTCTGCTTGCGGCCCCATGTGCTGCCTTTCCTGACGGGACGGCCCAGAGCCACTTTCCAACAAGATAACACCCGTCCGCACACTGCCATCACCTCCTAATAGCTTAAAAGGCCGGCGCACCGATTTGTGACGTCACTAGAGTAGTCCGTAGTCGCGGAGAGGAGCATTACGGCGAAGTGCGAACGAACGCGTCTTTACGTACACCAACTAACCAGGTCGTGCGTTCTTTTAGAGTTTCACTGCATTTAAATAAGAACTTGTGTGTTAGTTTTCAAATAACTGCAGAGTTAACAAGTTTGTTTAATAATCTTTTAAAATACAGAAGAAAAAGAAATTGCAGCGTAAAATTTAGCGTAGCAATAATTTCGACTTGAAAGGGTAAGCAACACAGATTCGTCAGTTTAATGAAAGCATCCCTGTCATTTCACTGGAAGTGATAAACCATTTCTATAATCGAAATTATAAACTGTTGTCGTAGTTTCACTTGAAGTTATAGTATCTTTATAGTTAACCGAACGATTCCTGTACTTGTGAACAAATCGTTCTTGTACTTGAAAGATTAGTTTGAGGGTCCATTACGAAGTATCGCAGTCGTTTCAAAAGATGTCGATTGACATATTTAAGGAATCAGATTTTTCATTCATTGCAAACTTATTACTATGAAAATTTTAATAATGAAATAATTCCTTTAGTGAAAATGTATTATATGCAATCCGTGATCACTAATATATAAAAAAAGGTCAAGAAAAACTGAACTTTTTTCTGTGTTTTTTAATTATTACCAAAGGCTCAATAAAACACGTTTTAACATACATACAGTGAATTGCTGCTTGATCTACTGATTGCATCAAATAAATTAAGATTTCAAGAAAATTATGCCATTGCTACATTATTAAACGTACAATAATGACATAACAAGTTTTCCTAATTTTAGTACCATCTAGTTACGTGTTTGGACAACTTCATTTTGATAAGCAAATGTAAAGTTTATAATTTTTGTCTTCCAGAGCACTATTTCAAAAAAGTTACCTTGTCAAAGTTCAACACATCTGTATTAAGTATATTAGTAGCATTAAGCAAAACTGTTTGGATCCACAATATAAGCATTTCTTTTTATCTGCAAAAATACAAGTAACTTATTGGCAGAAATTTCCTGAAATTTGATTTTCAAGAAGTATTCAGCAAAACTGCCAATGTACATATAATTATGGTTGTGTAGTTCTTTGTGTATCACAAGCACAATTTGATTATGTGTCCGTTAGCTGTTCCTTGAAGAATTTCAAAGACACGTTTCTAAGAAAATTTGAAATTTGTTCTAATAATTTCTTAAAGTATTTTTTCAGATAATTATTATATTTTTTGAGAACGTGACAAATGCACATGCAGTTATTGTACTGAATAAATCTAAGCGATTGTTTTGGTACTATAAGATGTATTTTAAAAGATGTACATGTTTCATTATAAACTGACTAACTTGATGTACCATTTTCTCAGAAACTATAAAAAGCAATGGTATAAAATTTTGCACAAATGTTTTGTCATTGCTAAAGCTATTGAAAAAGATTGTTTTTTCCTTTTTTTATGATTTTGGTTTCAAAATAAATTCTATGCAGGATTGAAGAAGTTTTTCCCTATACAAAAATTGACACCCACCCTCACGTTTGGAAGCACACTTTCCAGTAGTTATCGGATAATATGAGATATATTAGTTCCAGTTATTATTGCTGTAGCTTGTGAAGACACAGTGCAGGAAGTCTAGAAGCAGATAAGTCTAGATAAATGAATAAAAAGTTGATCTCTCATTTTAAGCAAATATTTTCAAAAAAAAAAAAAAAAAAAAAAAGAAGCGAGTATATATTTCTACTTGTATTTTAAAAATCTTGTTTGTTTAGAACATAGTTTCCACAATATGTGGATTCATGTCGATCCACGTACTTTTCTTTCTCTTAAAAATAACAATATCCAAGGCTTAAAAATACCATGCCCGAGATGCACAGAGCATGTAAATCATTCGTCTTGGCAGGTAAATAAAACATCTAATTGCCTGTGCATGGTAACTAAATTTTAAAATAAGAAAGTTTGTAATAAAATTTCCTACTACACAAGAAAAAAAAGACAGTCATCACATGTCGTGTTTCATGTAATTGTTAATTAATGGAAGTTGTATTATTGTTACGAAGTACCAAGAAAAGAGCAATATCACATCTTTCATTATGTTATGCTCTACGCCCAGTAATCGAAAACCTAGTTTTGCTCCAAATTTTGTTTATAATCAACAACAGTATGCATGCCTCTGATGTAACTGACCTCTCATGTTTAGTGACAAAGGGAGAAAACTTTAACAAAAGGAACATGGCAGAATCACTAAATTTCCGAAACACCGGTTTCATCATCGTACCATTTCATACCAATTTTAGCATCAGCATCTTAAAAATTTATATACACACGTTTGTGCATTGAACATTTGTAATACAGACCCTTAAAATGGAAGTGCAAACATGTAAAAACAGTTCATATTTTTAACTTAAAAAAAATAGGGTTCTGGTTTGTTATCTTAAAAGATACATTTTCCTGCGCATCCAGCTTTTACTACCTGGGCAAGTAAATAATTTCTTGCCCAGGTAGTACTGATATATTTCACCTAATTTTTAAGAAATTGAATGGTTTTGATAAATTCCCATCCTACCACAGATAGAGCATACACACTGCTCACACGAGAGTTCTTCAATGTGTTGGTTTGTAGAAAAATGCTTCAAAATCTTTAAACGGACATTTTAAAGGCAAACTTACTCCTGAACTATGTGTGAACTTCTGTTTTTGTGCATTCATATCTAATTTTTGCTGTCTATACTTGATTCAGTGTTTGTGTTCCTTTAGTAATAAATATTAAAAATGATAATTCAATGCAATTCTCTATGTCTGCAAACACAAAAGATGTATTTCACATGGCAACAAGGCCTTAGCATTTATATAAAGGACATAGGCATGTTAGATGTGTACATGACATACATATATTTCGTATAGGCTATAAGTATTTTACAAGCATTTGTGCCCAGAAATAGGGACCCCAAAAAAGTTAATCTGGCGCTGCCTAAACACTTAAATAACTAAGTACGAATGTATCAACATATTACTCTTGGGATCAAAAACATGCAACCCTTATTATTCTGTGTCCATAATAAAAAAAAAAGTTTAAAATCCCTTCCTAAATATACATATTTTACTTTGAACTTATTTGATACATTGGCAAAAACATGTTATGGGTTACTATAACAACACAAGTAATCTATTCTTTCCATTACAAACATAAATTTCATTTTTCAAAAATCTTTTCAGTGCTTTGACTTCCCGCTGTGAGATGCATTAGATTATAAAATTAGCCAAATTTAAATTTTCTAGTCCAAAATTTTTATTTTACGAGTAGTTTAAAATAAGGTTAACAAAAGGTTTCCACGTACCTTAGAGTTGAAAATTTTCACGCTTTATTGCTGTAATCCATTTTGAGAACCTCCCCATTAGTAGGG
Source organism: Macrothele yani (assembly GCA_039090855.1). Taxonomy (NCBI): domain Eukaryota; kingdom Metazoa; phylum Arthropoda; class Arachnida; order Araneae; family Macrothelidae; genus Macrothele; species Macrothele yani. Next base: position 92,448,857 of record CM077031.1, read on the forward strand.
AATTTGAATACTTTTAATATTCCTCTATGAAAATAAATTTAGTTGACAATTTGACAACAACAACCACGCACATTCGTAGTCACGCTTACACAGAGTGAGCAAGCTCATGCATGCTCGACCACTCACCACGGACATCAGCCTACTCTCCCCTACGTCACGCAGCTTCCGGCGTTCGGTGCGCGGGCCTTCTAAGCTATTAGGGGGTGATGACACTGCTCTTGTTTCCCAGGACTGTCTACGTCATGCTTCGACACTTCCTTGACCAGCCAGATCACCTGATCTCTCGCCGATCGAGCACGTGTGGTACCAGATGGGACGACAGATTTCCACATGCCCCAGTGTTCGTGATTTAGAGCGTCAGCTGCAAGAAGTGTGGGCTAATCTGTCTCAGGATAACATACGGCGTCTCTTTGACTCCATGCCGGATCGTAGTACCGCGTGCATCCGAGCACGCAACGCGGTGCTAACGCTGACCGGAATGCATGCCGTATGTCCACGGGTAATCGTCCCGCTGCTGTGATATTGTAATCACTTCTGTCCTTGGTATGTACAATTTCACTGCTAAAATCTCATATCAATCCGACGCCTCCTTCTTGGTGCGCATATTTTTATGACAATGAGTGTATGTAAATCACAATTCGTGTTATAAAAATTTTCAGCGACAGCTTTTTCACCCGTCCATGGCACGGGCTATCAGTTAGTTTAGTAATAATAGACTTGTTATAAGTATTGGGTTGTCGGAAAAGTCATGACGTATTTTGGCGCCCGATGGCAATTGGGCGGTTTTGGAAGTACTAGAGGCATGCGCAGCTCTGTTATCGCTATGGCATTCGACAGGTGCCAGTTCTATCTGCAGTCTAAAAGGAATAGTGAGCGATTTGGTTGATTTGCGGAGATTTGACATCAAGTTGAAGATGGAAGATCGAACTGTGCATTTTCGCCATATTTTACTGTTTTACTTCCGTAAAGGGAACAACGCGCGTCAAACTTGTGAAAAGTTGTGTAAAGTGTACGGTAATAATGCTCTACAAGAACGTCAGTGCCAGTGGTGGTTCGCAAAATTCCGTGCTGGTTATTTTGATCTCAGCGATGCCCCTCGGTTCGGGAGGCCCACCGAGGGTGATGACGACCAAATCAAGGCATTTATCGAGTCAAACCCACGTTACACGACACGAGAGATTGCAGACACATTGCACATCCATCATTCAAGCGTTTACGACCACTTGAAGAAGCTGGGATACGTAAGCTAGCTCGATGTCTGGGTTCTTCATGAACTCAAAGAAGCTCAATTGACGGAGCGTATAAACATCTGCGATATGCTCATTAAACGTGAGGAAAACGATCCTTTTTTGAAGCGACTGATAACTGGTCACGAAAAGTGGATTGTGTACAACAATGTGCTGCGCAAGCGGTCTTGGTCCCGACGTGCTGCTTCGCCTCAAACGATATCCAAAGCAGACATTCATCAGAGGAAGGTTCTGGTCTCAGTGTGGTGGGATTTTAAAGATGTCGTGTTTTTCGAGCTCCTACCACGGAACCAAACAATCAATTCGAATGTGTATTGTCGGCAATTGGACAGTTTGGACGAATCCATCATCCAGAAATGTCCAGAGCTCTTTCATCGTAAAGGTGTTGTGTTCCATCAGGACAACGCAAGACCACACACAAGTTTGATCACCCGCCAAAAATTATTGGAGCTTGGGTGGGATGTGTTGCCACACCAGGCATACTCGCCTGAACTTGCGTCGTCAGACTTCCACTTGTTTCGCTCTCTTCAACAGTCCTTGCGTGGTATAACGTTTAATTCAGATGAGGCTGTAAATCGTAGAGTTTATAACGAAGTGAATTTCTCCGTCATTTCATCCGCGCCGGGGTTCGAACCCGGGTCCACTCATTCCGGAATAAGTTGCTCTACCAATTAAGCTACGCGGACGTTTTATTCTGATTCCTATCTGCCTTTATGTCGTGTGCGTCCTTCGGGCAGGTACGTCACATCAAGTAAATTTCTCCGTCATTTTTGGTCTACGCCGGGATTCGAACCCGGGTCCCCTCATTCCGGAATAAGTTGCTCTACCAATTAAGCTACGCGGACGTTTTATTCTGATTCCTATCTGCCTTTATGTCGTGTGCGTCCTTCGGGCAGGTACGTCACATCATCTGGTACGTTACAAGTTTTTCGCCACGAAAGACAGGTCCTTCTATGAACGAGGCATTCTGCAGCTCACTGAAAGATGGCAAAAGGTTATCGAACAAAACGGGCATTATATCATTGATTGATCTTTGTTCTTTCTATTAATAAATGACCTTTGCAAAACATTGCTAAAATACGTCATGACTTTTCCGACAACCCAGTAGTTAAAGAAAAGTGTAGTACTTTCTCTTTCAGAAGCGAAGAATTTGTCAATGCAGAGATATTTGCATTTGTAAAACCGTCACATTTTCTCGCGGAAACCTTTTCCTTACAAGTGAGAAACGCGCTGCAGTATTTCGTGTATCGAATTCGCTTAAATACGTTCCTTGTCGAAGCTTTTAGCAATGACCATTACTCCATCTGAAGACATATCCCCAACTCTTGTTGCATTTCTTCCCAGTGCCACAGTTTCCTATCACCTCGGCTTTATGAATTATTTTAGGCTTGTTTGCCATCGAGTGTGAACAGCAACACCTGCTATAAAATTTCTGTAACTCACGTACATCCCAGAGGAGCGAGACGACGCTCACGAAATGAATAGATGACGTGCTCGTGTCAAGAGCCCGTTAGCGAGCGCAGTGTTTAATCTCGCGGCGATTAACCGGAGTGCCTCTATAAACAAATTTCTTACCAATACGACAACTTTTCATCTGGAAACCGAAGCATAGGAAACTAATTAACTAAACGGATGCTCTTCTTTGAAATTGCATGACAAGATATGCAAAGGAAATATGCATTGCATTCGCTGACCGCGACTACTTCCAGTTATTTGGTATCAAACCATTCCGGAACCCACGCAAGTATTACGTCGTTTTACCCCCAAATTCTTTGGGTTTCGAGGAAAAGTACACTGTAAAATATTTCTCAAATTAAGGAGACACGTTTCGTAATTCCTTTCATGAATTAAAGAAGCATATTTGATTAAGGGATAATCAGTATGTATTCAGGACAGATACAGGACATGGGGACGCAATCGGAGTGGTGAGGACTATATGCTAAAGAAATAAAGAAGAAAACAAAGAAGTTTATATACACTGAAGGGCCAGAAAAACTGCTACACCAGTCTAATGCTTCGTAGGTCCCCCACGGGAGCACAGGACTGCAGAAATACGACGGGGCATGGACTCTACTAGCTTCTGGAAATATGCTGTAGGTAATGCACACCATACTTCCTGCAGAGCGTTCCACAATTCGGGTGTATTCCGAGGTCTCGGATTCCTGTGCTCGATAGCGCGTTGCATGGCATCCAAAATGTGTCCTATCACGTTCAGATCTGGGGACTTGGGAGAGAATGGCAACACCCCAAACTCAGATGAATGCTCCTCTAACCATAATGTGGCGTCCCGACACTTGTGTGGAGATGCATTGTCCTGTTGGAACAGGCCCAACCCATCAGCATGAATGCAGGACATGAACGGGTGTACCTCGTCAAAAGTTATGCGCACATAGCGTTGGCCGGTCACAGACGTTTGTAGACGTACCAGGGGTCCCAGTGAAGTCCAGCAAAACACACCCCATACCATTACGGACCTCCCACCAGCCCGTACAGTTCCCTGCTGGCAAGAAGGATCCATCGCTTCATGTGGTTTGCGCCGTACTCGTATCCTGCCATCCACATGTACCAACGTGAATCTCGACTCATCAGTCCAGGCAACATTTTCCCACATGTCTAGCGTCCAGTAGCGATGTTCCCGCGCCCATGCTAATCTTTGCACCCTGTGATGTGCGGTCAGCAGTGGTACCCTCGTGGGACGATGGCTTCTGTACCCCATAGCGAAGAGATGGTTCTGGATGGTGTGGCTGCTTACGCGTTTTTGTGCACCAGCGTTAAATTGCCGAGTGATTTCTTGTACTGTGGCCCGTCTATCCGCTGTTACGATGCGAGCTAGCCGACGATGACCCCGCTCATCCACACGCTGTTGTCCACGGCAGTTGACCCTTGAAGGGATGGTTTTACCGGATTCGATGTACTCACGGTGCACCCGTGACACAGTGGCTCGTGAAAATCCCAGTGCCTGCACGACTTCCGAGATGGAGTGACCCATTCGTCGGGCCCCGACAATTTGTCCACGATCAGATGCGCTTAGATCCTTCGTATACTGCGTCCGACTCTTACGGATTCCCGTCGCATCACTCCTTATATTGTCGGATCGCTGCATCCGTCATGTCGTTTCCGTTTACAGGGCCACCCACAGCGCCACATTTGCATAACGCCAGCTGACTCTAATTCAATTGCTCTTCAGTGTATATGGGTCAAAATTTCGAAAATAGAAGTTAAACGGACAGCACATTTTCCCCTAATGATAATTTCCTTTTTCTCACGACGTTTTCTGTGTCCAGCATTGTTCTTAAATATCCTTTTATTCCACATATACTGCATTTCAGCGTAAGAATAGAGGGAAAAGTTTCCGAAAACGGAAGTAGGTCGAAGCGAAGATTTCTCCTGTAATCGTATTTTTTTTCTTCCGGCAATGTTCTCGTTATCCTGTGTTATTCTTGAATGTTTCTTTCCTGCATAAAAGTTTGTACTTAAAGGAGGAGAATTTTCCAAAATCGGGAAGTGATGAAATTTGAAATTTTGTTAGAATTGATGAATGGTGTTCAAAAGTAGGCCTATTCATATTCTGAAAGTTACACCATTTATCTGAAGTAGTCAAAGCTTTAATATCATGCATTCATGGTACTCAAGCAGAAAGCTCTTTCAGCATGATGGATAAATTATCATGTGAGGGAATGAAAGGAGAAAACAAGTTAGTAAAAACATGCAATGCATTGATTATGATACGCTTTCCAACATACCAGAAATCATTACTCAAGTTATGAGGATACTGGCTGTAGAATAAATCTCGCTCCTATTCCCTGACCTTTGACCTCATTTCGATGACATTCAACAGAACCGGTTATTTATACTTCCGGAACAACATGATAAAGTTTTGTCTCAATCGAATCATTTTTACGTAAGTTATGACGCATAAGGCCGATGGAATGGATCCCGCTCCTATGTCCTGACCTTTGACCCGATTTTGCCCATTTTTTAATACGGTTCGTTTACAGGTGGTCCCATACCCCATACTAAAATTTCGTCGAAATCGAACCATTGTTACGCGAGATATGACGCATAAGGGCAAATATCAGAAACACCGAGTGATTCCTGATTTAAATATTTGAATTCAGCATAAAATTTCCTTTAAAATGATGTATAATACATATTCGAGACTTTACCATTACGCTGTATAAGTTGACTTCAAACATCAAAAACTGGCATTGGGTATACTGGTGAAGGACTTTTAGCCACGACTGACAATTTCTCGTCACATGTTCTGATTATTCACTTGGTTAAAAAGTTCACATTTTTTGTGCCTTATTCGGGCTCATGCATGATCTATATAAAATGTTGTTTGTATGACGAATTTTTTGCAGAAATTATTGTGCTTAGAGTTCATTGGTGAATATTTTGTTATGCGTGCACCGAGTTGATATACATATACACTGAGTGGCCACTTTATTATGACCACCCCCTCAGTACTTCGTTGGGCCACATTTTGCCTTTAATACTGCGTCGATATTTCGTGGCATAGACTCCACGAGATGTTGATAGGTGGTTTGTGGAATCTGAGACCATGCTTGATGAATAGCACTTTCCAGGAGTGTGAGATTCCAGGGTTGTGGATCCAGCTGTCTGATGGCTCGTTCAACTTCATCCCATAAATTCTCAATGGGGTTGATATCTTGAGATTGTGGGGGCCACCTAAGCAAAGTAAACTCACCGGCATGTTCCTGAAACCAATCCTGTACAATACGAACACTATGGCAGGATGCATTATCTTGTTGAAAGTAGCCATCGCCATTGGGATAAACCATCCACATGACAGGATGCACTTGGCCAGTAACGATGTTTGGATATGATGTGCCAGTCAGACACGAATCAAAGGGCATAAAGCATGTCAGGAAAACATCCCCCAAACCATAACGTTGCCTCCACCAGCTTGAAGGGTTGTAGCAATGCATTTGGGGTCCATGCTTTCGTGTTGTTTCCGCCAAATTCTCACTCGGCCATCGGCATGGTGCAACTGAAAACGTGATTCATCGGACCACATAATTTGTTTCCAATTATCGACTGTCCAATCCTTGTGCGAACTGAAGACGTTTTCTCTTGTTAACTGCAGACAGCAAAGGCGTTCGAACAGGCTTTCGGCTGCCATATCCCATCCGATGCAGTGTACGGCGAACAGTGCGTGCAGAGATTATTTGAGGAAATCCTTGATTAAGATGGTCTGTAATTTCCTGCACTGTGGCCCTTCTGTTTTCTGTTACCAGTCTGGACACTCTCCGTTCCACCCGAGCAGTCACTAGTCGATGACGACCACACGTTGCACGTAGAGACCCAGTTTTTTGGCTGACAGTCCAGTCTTTAAACACTTTAACAACAGCTGCTCTGGAACATTTCAGGAATCCATGGCTCCGAGCTCCTACAATCATCCCATGTTGAAAGTCCGTCAAATCGCATTTTTTACGTATCTCATCACCCAAAAATCACTTCTACTACTGTCGCAAGCACTAAGCTTTCGCTTTATATACTAGCCTCGCCCTCTGGCGGCAACAGCGTGCAGCCATAGCTCATTTGCTTAAAACTGTCAGGTGGTCATAATAAAATGGCCACTCAGTGTATATAAAAGAAGAAACATCATGAAAATAGATGCGTCTCTTTTTTTTATGGAGACCTTGTGTGTCTGCGAGGTAAGTTATTTCCCCGAAGTCTTAGATGGAAACGGAAATAAATAGAATCTTTTTCTTCTGTGTAATTAAAACCAACGTGTGTGTTTTGCTAGAAGGCGAACTACTGACGAGAGCATTGTGTCATTTGGAGCAGGAGATAAAAATGACAGGAGTAGAATTTCTTTAATTACTGTCTTGATAAAGAAGAAAGAAAAGTAGATTTACCGAGAGACCACCCGATGCACGAGAACTTACCGTGACCCCTCATTTAGTGATCCTACCGCTGGTCTTTATTATGTCTGTCTTGGGCAAAATTAATTGGCTACGCTTTGTTAAGAGACCCTCCTGGCAAGCACTTCCCAAGTCATATTCCCCCTTCCTCGCCAAGGTCAATTATGCCGCAGCGAACTTCCTTGATGGAGAAAGTTAAAAGAAATCAGGAGATAGATATCCTCTACACCAGCTCTCGTTGTAAGAATCTGTAAGACATTGAAGACAAACGGTATTTTTTTTTTTGCCCCCATGACAGACATGCATGAGCTGATACCATAAGGTATATCACAGATCATGAATCAAAGATTTAAAAACTTGTAGCACACACTTCAATAAGTTTGATAACATCTGATTACTGGTTGCCTCAAAAGAATTAGTGCCCAGTATTGAACCGAGCATAGGCGGGAAAAAACGTGACGTCGTAGGTCCAATCATCTTAAATGGAGGAATGAACAGATGTTCAGATTGCAAAGTTCTGAAGTGAAAGTAATGAAAAATTAGAGTAGAGTTGATATGCATTGCCATTGGCTGAATGCTAAGTCGGTGAAACGTTAAACTTCATACTGCGAACTGAACAGTTATTTTACTTACATTTTTTAGTTTGGTGTTTTGTCTGTTTTTTTTTTTTAATGAGGGATGTTCGTTATAAGTAAATCCTATAATTTGACTGCCATTGCTTTTGCCTTGGGTAACTTATGCTTCTTGAGCTGCCCTTTGCAAAACAAGTGAATCCTATAATTGGACTGTCATTACTTTTACCTAGGGTAACTTATGCTTCTAGAGCTGCCCTTTTCAAAGCAAGTAAATCCTATAATTGGACTGTCATTACTTTTACCTAGGGTAACTTATGCTTCTTGAGCTGCCCTTTGCAAAACAAGTGAATCCTACAATTGGACTGTCATTACTTTTACCTAGGGTAACTTATGCTTCTTGAGCTGCCCTTTGCAAAACAAGTGAATCCTACAATTGGACTGTCATTACTTTTACCTAGGGTAACTTATGCTTCTTGAGCTGCCCTTTGCAAAACAAGTGAATCCTATAATTGGACTGTCATTACTTTTACCTAGGGTAACTTATGCTTCTTGAGTTGCCCTTTGCAAAACAAGTGAATCCTATAATTGGACTGTCATTACTTTTACCTAGGGTAACTTATGCTTCTTGAGCTGCCCTTTGCAAAACAAGTGAATCCTATAATTGGACTATCATTACTTTTACCTAGGGTAACTTATGCTTCTTGAGCTGCCCTTTGCAAAACAAGTGAATCCTATAATTGGACTGTCATTACTTTTACCTAGGGTAACTTATGCTTCTAGAGCTGCCCTTTTCAAAGCAAGTAAATCCTATAATTGGACTGTCATTACTTTTACCTAGGGTAACTTATGCTTCTTTAGCTGCCCTTTGCAAAACAAGTGAATCCTATAATTGGACTGTCATTACTTTTACCTAGGGTAACTTATGCTTCTTGAGCTGCCCTTTGCAAAACAAGTGAATCCTACAATTGGACTGTCATTACTTTTACCTAGGGTAACTTATGCTTCTTGAGCTGCCCTTTGCAAAACAAGTGAATCCTATAATTGGACTGTCATTACTTTTACCTAGGGTAACTTATGCTTCTTGAGTTGCCCTTTGCAAAACAAGTGAATCCTATAATTGGACTGTCATTACTTTTAACTAGGGTAACTTATGCTTCTTGAGCTGCCCTTTGCAAAACAAGTGAATCCTATAATTGGACTATCATTACTTTTACCTAGGGTAACTTATGCTTCTTGAGCTGCCCTTTGCAAAACAAGTGAATCCTATAATTGGACTGTCATTACTTTTACCTAGGGTAACTTATGCTTCTTGAGCTGCCCTTTTCAAAACAAGTGAATCCTATAATTGGACTGTCATTACTTTTACCTAGGGTAACTTATGCTTCTTGAGCTGCCCTTTGCAAAACAAGTGAATCCTATAATTGGACTATCATTACTTTTACCTAGGGTAACTTATGCTTCTTGAGCTGCCCTTTTCAAAACAAGTGAATCCTATAATTGGACTGTCATTAATTTTACCTAGGGTAACTTATGCTTCTTGAGCTGCCCTTTGCAAAACAAGTGAATCCTACAATTGGACTGTCATTACTTTTACCTAGGGTAACTTATGCTTCTTGAGCTGCCCTTTGCAAAACAAGTGAATCCTATAATTGGACTGTCATTACTTTTACCTAGGGTAACTTATGCTTCTTGAGCTGCCCTTTGCAAAACAAGTGAATCATATAATTGGACTGTCATTACTTTTACCTAGGGTAACTTATGCTTCTTGAGCTGCCCTTTGCAAAACAAGTGAATCCTATAATTGGACTGTCATTACTTTTACCTAGGGTAACTTATGCTTCTTGAGCTGCCCTTTGCAAAACAAGTGAATCCTATAATTTGACTGTCATTACTTTTACCTAGGGTAACTTATGCTTCTTCAGCTGACCTTTGCAAAATAAATGAATCCTATAATTTGACTGTCATTCATTCAGCCTTGGGTAACTTACGCTTCTAGAGCTGCCCTTTGCAAAGCAAGTAAATCGTATAATTTGACGGCCATTGCTTTTGCCTTGGGTAACTTACGCTTCTACAGCTGCTCTTTGCAAAGCAAGTAAATCCTGTAATTTGACTGTCATTGCTTTTACCAAGGGTAACTTATGCTTCTTGAGCTGCCCTTTGCAAAACAAGTGAATCCTATAATTTGACTGTCATTACTTTTACCTAGAGTAACTTATGCTTCTTGAGCTGCCCTTTGCAAAACAAGTGAATCCTATAATTGGACTGTCATTACTTTTACCTAGGGTAACTTATGCTTCTTGAGCTGCCCTTTGCAAAACAAGTGAATCCTATAATTTGACTGTCATTACTTTTACCTAGGGTAACTTATGCTTCTTGAGCTGCCCTTTGCAAAACAAGTGAATCCTACAATTGGACTGTCATTACTTTTACCTAGGGTAACTTATGCTTCTTGAGCTGCCCTTTGCAAAACAAGTGAATCCTATAATTGGACTGTCATTACTTTTACCTAGGGTAACTTATGCTTCTTGAGCTGCCCTTTGCAAAACAAGTGAATCATATAATTGGACTGTCATTACTTTTACCTAGGGTAACTTATGCTTCTTGAGCAGCCCTTTGCAAAACAAGTGAATCCTATAATTGGACTGTCATTACTTTTACCTAGGGTAACTTATGCTTCTTGAGCTGCCCTTTGCAAAACAAGTGAATCCTATAATTTGACTGTCATTACTTTTACCTAGGGTAACTTATGCTTCTTCAGCTGACCTTTGCAAAATAAATGAATCCTATAATTTGACTGTCATTCATTCAGCCTTGGGTAACTTATGATTCTAGAGTTCCCCTTTGCAGACCTAGTAAATCCTGCAATCTGATTATTATTGTTTTTGCCTTGGGTAACTTACGCTTCTAAAGCTGCCCTTTGCAAAGCAAGTAAATCCTATAATTTGACGGTCATTGCTTTTGCCTTGGGTAACTTACGCTTCTACAGCTGCTCTTTGCAAAGCAAGTAAATCCTGTAATTTGACTGTCATTACTTTTACCTAGGGTAACTTATACTTCTTGAGCTGCCCTTTTCAAAACAAGTGAATCCTATAATTTGACTGTCATTACTTTTACCTAGGGTAACTTATGCTTCTTGAGCTGCCCTTTGCAAAATAAGTGAATCCTATAATTTGACTGTCATTCATTCAGCCTTGGGTAACTTACGCTTCTAGAGTTCCCCTTTGCAGACCCAGCAAATCCTGCAATCTGATTATTATTGTTTTTGCCTTGGGTAACTTACGCTTCTAAAGCTGCCCTTTGCAAAGCAAGTAAATCCTATAATTTGACGGTCATTGCTTTTGCCTTGGGTAACTTACGCTTCTACAGCTGCTCTTTGCAAAGCAAGTAAATCCTGTAATTTGACTGTCATTGCTTTTACCAAGGGTAACTTATGCTTCTTGAGCTGCCCTTTGCAAAACAAGTGAATCCTATAATTTGACTGTCATTACTTTTACCTAGAGTAACTTATGCTTCTTGAGCTGCCCTTTGCAAAACAAGTGAATCCTATAATTGGACTGTCATTACTTTTACCTAGGGTAACTTATGCTTCTTGAGCTGCCCTTTGCAAAACAAGTGAATCCTATAATTTGACTGTCATTACTTTTACCTAGGGTAACTTATGCTTCTTGAGCTGCCCTTTTCAAAACAAGTGAATCCTATAATTTGACTGTCATTACTTTTACCTAGGGTAATTTATGCTTCTTGGGCTGCCCTTTGCAAAACAAGTGAATCCTATAATTTGACTGTCATTGCTTTTACCTAGGGTAACTTATACTTCTTGAGCTGCCCTTTTCAAAACAAGTGAATCCTATAATTTGACTGTCATTACTTTTACCTAGGGTAATTTATGCTTCTTGAGCTGCCCTTTTCAAAACAAGTGAATCCTATAATTTGACTGTCATTACTTTTACCTAGGGTAATTTATGCTTCTTGAGCTTCCCTTTGCAAAATAAGTGAATCCTATAATTTGACTGTCATTCATTCAGCCTTGGGTAACTTACGCTTCTAAAGTTCCCCTTTGCAGACCCAGTAAATCCTGCAATCTGATTATTATTGTTTTTGCCTTTGGTAACTTACGCTTCTAGAGCTGCCCTTTGCAAAGCAAGTAAATCCTATAATTTGACGGTCATTGCTTTTGCTTTGGGTAATTTGCGCTTGTACAGCTGCCCTTTGAAAAGCAAGTAAATCCTGCAATTTGACGGTCATTGGTTTTGCCTTGGGTAACTTACCCTTATAGAGTAATTTGGTAAGTTTTAATTACCTTGGGTAACTTACGCTTAAATGTATTTTGCAAAGCAAGTAAATCCTATGATTTATTGTTGTTGCCTTGGGTAATTTACACTTCTAGAACTGCCCTTTGAAAAGTAAGTAAATCCTATAATTTGACCGTCATTGCTTTTGCCTTGGGTAACTTACGCTTCTAAAGCTATCCTCTGCAAAGCAAGTAAATTATGTAATTTGACTGTCATTGCGTTTGCCTTAGATCTTCTAGAGCTATACCCACACGTGGACATCAGACTGATGGATTGTGTATCTGGATTCATCAGTCCATAGGACCCGTTTCCATTGATCTACGGTCCACGATAAACGTTTTTTACACCATGCTAAACTACGAGTTGCATTCTGAGTGGAGATGAAAGGCTTATGAGCAGCCGCACGACCACGGTAACCCACGGAATCAAGGTCTCTGCGAATGGTACGTGTACATAACGAGGTTTCAGCTTTTTTACTCACCTGTACACTGAGGACTTGTGTATTACTCCGTTGATTAGCTGTAACGACTCTCCTGAGGCTTCGACGTCCTCTATCAATGATTTTCTTTGGTCTGCCGGTGCGTTTTGCTGCTTTAGGCACGCCATGTGTCTTCCACGTATTCAGTACATCCAACACAGTTGACTTGGGTATGTTTAAATGCCTCTCGGTTTCTCTTATCGGCAACCCACTAATATAACACCCAACAATCTTTCTTTTTTTCAAAGTCAGTTAGTTCTCTCCCGCCGCGACATTTTCATTCAACCTCACAGTGCAATATGATCGCGGTCAGGCTTGTGTTTGTTCCGTTTGCAGCTGTACCGCGCATCTTAACAACGCAGCGGATCCGTTCATTTGCTTTTGAAGGGGTATCCAGTGACTTTTCAATATTGTGTATATATATATAGAGAGAGAGGGAGACTGTGTTTATTTCACACACACACACACACACACCCATGTCTTTAAAAATGCTCATGAAAACAGTTAATTTCTCATGAAATTGCCTTTCCAAAATTTGGTAGACACCTTGGTTCAACAACGGTGCAGCGAGCATAACATCGACTTCTGCCAGCTTCCTTGGCCTCCACAAAGCCCATATCTGAACCCCATTAATAATGCATGGGACATGTTAGAAAAACAGATCCGGGTGCAAAGCCCTCTTCCGCGAAATCAGAGCCAGTTAAAACCCAGTATTGAATAAACGTTTCTAATTCAGTGGGAGGTAAGCATATTTGATTAATATATTTTTTTTCTATTTCAGTAAGCCTCATATTTTTATAGTGCAAGCCAATGAAAACTTTATTAGCCGCAAAAGAAGTTTAATGATTGAAGCACAGAATAACTTTTTGAACAGTGGTTTCCGCTAAATACCTTCTCCTCCCTCGTCAAAGAAGAAAAATATACTGGGAAAAAAATCTTCACTTCGCCAGACATCTAATTCAAAAAGAAGAATATTAGCATCCCATCACTCTTTTTTTCCCCCTTCCTTCACTTCATTTCCCGCTGGGTTTTTTGCGTTGGGTTTCAGCATGTACGAAAGAAGCCTTCTGTGTATTTTCACTTCATTTAAGGAATTAATGCAGTAATTATGCCAATTAAGCTAGGATGTTTCTTCTTTCAAATTCCTATCTCTGTCTGAGCTTGGCATGAATTCTACTCTTATTTAATGATTTCTTTTCTTTTCCTACCTATTTTTTATTACGGAGCTCCGAAACTCTTTACTATACGAAAACCTCATTAGAAGAACATACCTGTTAGAAGATAAAATTCTGTCGCTTCTTCGTACATACCACCACTGTATTTTTTTTACAAAGTAATATTTTATAGCAGAAAAGCATTTTAAGACTATCGCGTTTTTTTTATTGGATTACGTCTAAATTAAAAACAAGCTCGTCGAATTTTTGTTGTGGAGACTGATTTTTAATTGAAATTGTGCAGTAATGTTGAGTGAAAGTAAATGAAGAGTTTTTCTAATGTTATTTCCCTTCATTTTTATTCGCTATCGTGTTAATAAGTTGATTCCCACGTTGATTGTTACTCTGATATGAATAAATAACGTCGTATCCCGTGGAGTATTAATTTACCAAAAAAAAAAAAAAAAGAAACAAAAAAAAAACTGCGTGCAGGTAATGAAACCGAGCCAAGGTGCTGATTTTTAATTATTTATCACAAACCTTTTAGATGTTACTAGTGTTTAAAATAATCGTGAAAACATTCTCAAGTTACCCAAGAGAATTACAGTGATGTCTGTGAATAATACAAAATTGACGTTAGCGTGAATATAATTATTCGGATTTGTGTTTGGTCTAAGAAATGTAGGATTTGAGACTCATATAGTCAGTAATTGTACTATACCGTGCAAATTAATTGGGACAAGCTATTTTATTCTCAGAATTGTAATGTGATCCCCAGTTGATGTCGAAAACCCACGTAAACCGGTTTTATCAGCTGTGAGGTGGTGTGACTGTTAGAACTTGATAGTAAGAATGTGGTTTGACCGGTTTTAAACCGGAAATAGGCACTTCAGCTTCAGTTGTGAGCTTTCGTGTGTGACAGGTGGATGTTAGTTTTTGCTCTCTGTGAGTACGTGTTGCTTTCGTGTATTGAAAAATGGATATTTCCCCAAGGAAGCGTGCACAAAGAATTAGTCTGAAGGATCTCACTTCTATGACAGTGAGAGATATCGCTTCTGCAGTTGGTGTAGGCAAATCAAGTGTATCAAGACTGCTTACGCGATACAATGCATCTGGATCATCGTCTCCAAAAAGGAGAGGTAAATGTGAAAAAAAACGAAAAACAACTCCACGAACCGATAAATATTTAATCAGAAATAGTAAAATCAATCAAAAAAAAAAAAAAAAAAGAAACAAGCACCGACCTTCAAAGAGATTTATTGGCTAGTGGTTGTGATGTTAGTGATTGAACTGAACGCCGTAGGCTTTCTGGAAGTTGGCCGGAAGGCAAGAAGACCAACAAAAAACAATATTTGAATGCGAAAATGAAGATAAAACGTTTAGCATGGGCCAAAAAATATAAATCATGGACTGCTGACGACTGGAAAAAGGTAATTTTCAGTGATGAAACTCATTTATTTGTGCAGGGTTACCAAGCAAATGTCGTTAGACGAAGCAACTGTGAACCTTTAAGACCTGAGCATGTCAAACAAACTGTAAAACACCCTCTGAAACAGATGTTTTGGGGGTTTTTTCACATCAAATGTCACTGAAAGCTTAGTTCCTGTACAAGGTATGATGAATTCAGCCAAGTACGTAGAAATATTACAACGTAGGATTGTTCCATTCTTGCAAACTTTTGACGGGACATTTCAACATGACTCGGCCCCATGTCACAATTCGAAATTGGTCAAGCTGGAAAATCAAATTCATTTGCTTGATTGGCCTGGAAATTCACCAGACTTAAATCCCATAGAAAAGTTGTGGAATATTTTGAAGAGACGTTTAGGTAAAATGGACTGTACAACCAAAGAACGCATGATAACGAATGCTATAAAAGTGTAGTTCCACGATGTTGAAGTCAAAAATATGTGCACACAATTAGTGGAGTCAATGCCAAAACGAATTCAAGAGGTCATTTCTGCTAAAGGAAGACATACTTCATACTAATACAGGTATTTATCAGTGTATATCAAGGCATAGAATGATATAAAGGCAAAGTTTTGGAAAAAGAGAGTGATTTTTTACTTTGTCCTAATTAATTTGCACAGAATAGTAGTAGTTCTTCTGGCAACGTGTTTATCCCATCGCTATTTTAGCGATTTTACTCTGAACCATGATGTCTTCCACTCTTAAAGTTTTCCTTTTCCACTAGTTCCTCTTATCTCTCCTGGTTTCACCAAGCATTCATCTCTCCAGGCTTCTTTCATGATAGCATACTCCTGTTAAAATGTGTATTGTTTCTTCCAAAAGCTCTCCAAATAAGTTTCAGACCCCCATGTGCCGGTTTTGTTTGGTAGGGTTAAGCTGCCAGGGCATCCTATTAGACCTTTAGTATTCAGTTCTTCTTCTAACCCTTGTCGTACTCTAGAAAGGGCTATGGCAAATTTTTTGGCTCCGTTGATTTCCGACTCACAATTTTCTATTAGAAGTTCAAAGCAGGCCTTGGATAAAATTCGTGCTTTTAACTCTGGAGGTAATTGTTTTATTATGGCATCTCTTGACGTAACTTCTTTGTACCCCAGTGTTCCTGTTCCGGATGTTATCGATATTATTGACTCCAGGCTCCTTTCGTTTGGATTATGCCAACCCGTAGAAGCCTTAGCCGTTGTGCAAGTTTTGAAATTTATTCACCAACGTTCTTATTTCAAATTCAATGGCGTTATTTACCAACAAAAACAGGGTAGGCCTATGGGTTCGCCTCTGCCTGGAGTTTTGGCGGAAATCGCCTTGCAAACTTTGGAAGAGCGTCTGTTTAGTCAATGTGTCTTGCGTCCCGTATTATACACTATCTACCAACAAGTAATTGGACACCCCTGCAATCGACGATATCTGAGGTCCTGATACACGTCACGGCCGCCGCCGTTAAATATCGTGTGGGAAACAACAACGCAACCAGTCGCATTCAAGATGCCACGCAGTTCGGAGCTCTCTGATTTCGAGAAAGGTGTAATCGTCGGGTATCACAGAAATGGCCGATCCATACGTGACATATCCAGCGAGTTGAAGTACCCAAAATCGACAGTGGCCTACGTGATTGGCAAGTGTAAGATGAGAGGTGACTGTCGGAATGTGCCCCGACCCGGCAGACCCACAAAACTGGGAGTTAGAGACCGACGGGTGCTGGCCAGAGAAATTCGGAAGAACCGCACCAAATCGATGGGCCACATCCGCGAAGAGTTTCAACAGGCATCCGGGAATATTCTTTCGATGAATTCCATCCGTAAGGAATCCCATCTGCTCGGTTATCATGGACGTGCTGCCGCTCACAAGCCTTTGATCACCAAGTCCAATAGCGCTGCTCGGCTAACGCGGTGCAAAGAACGTCGACAGTGGACCGTTGAACAGTGGAAAAAGGTTCTCTGAAGCGAAGAATCAAGGTTCACCCTCTACCGTTCGGATGGCAGGGTCTGCGTTTGGCGTCTGCCTGGAGCCTCCTGCCGGAATGTATTGTACCAACTGTGAAGTTCGGCGGCGGTGGAATTATGCTATGGGGGTGTTTCTCCTGGTATGGCACGGGACCCTTGGTCGCCATTCCTGGTAAACTCAACGCCGAGACCTACTGCACCATTTTGGATGACCATGCGCTTCCTGCGTTGTGGCAGTTTTACGGGGTGGACCCATGTTACTTTCAGGATGACAATGCCACCTGTCATGTTGCGAGGTTCACCATGGCTTGGTATGGTGACAATGGGGTTAATCGAATGGACTGGCCTCCGCAGAGCACGGACCTTAACCCTATCGAGCACCTCTGGGACGAGTTGGAGTGTCGACTTAAGGGGTGCCCCCACCGTCCGAAATCAGTGAAGGAACTGAGCTGTCTTCTCCAAGCCGAGTGGAAGAAAATACCGCTAGCCGTCGTACAACGCCTGGTTGAGAGTATGGCCCGGAGGGTCGCAGCTGTAATCGCCGCTCGTGGAGGCTCCACCAACTATTGAAGGTGAATAAACTTCGTTTTCCTTTGCTATCACAGGTGTCCAATTACTTGTTGGTAGATAGTGTAGCTTTTAACCTCATGTAAATAAATATAGTTCAGTATAGCACTTGAGGATATTTTTACATGAAATTGGATCATGCAGTGACTTAGGTCTATGTTTTTACACTTAATGTGTGGTGTGAATTATGGCAAGCATCCGTAATTGGACCTGTGTTCATTGAGGGAAATTTAAGAGGTCAGATTTACTTGCAGCTGTTATGTGGTCCAGTAAGCGAATGGTTGGATGAAGTTCCTTTGAATACGTTACCACGCATATGGTTTCAACATGACGGTTGCCCTTCCCACTAGACCTTCCCAGTTAGCTCGTTTTCATCTCGCACGTTCCACAACAATATTATTGGGTATGGTAGTTGTACGGAATGGTCTCCACGGTCACCCGACCTAATACCGATTGGACTTCTTCTTCTGGGGATACATAAAGGATGAAGTGTACTCTACGGAAACTTCCGGCGTGGCAGATTTAAAGAAACGTATCGTCAGGCCCTGTAATTCTGTAACCCATGCAATGCTGCATGCTGCTCGAGATGCATTTCTGTCCCGAGTCCAGATGTGCATCGTCGCTGATGGTGCACACTTCGAACAGTGTGCACGGTAGACTACACGCCAGGTTAGTTTCACCTGTACTACACGAACTGTGTGTTGCGCCTGTGTTGTTTTGTGTGTAATTTAAAATTTACTTCTTTAACATGTCTTGTCTTTCCTGTAAGAGTTTCTGTTGAACCTATATAGTGTCGTTTTCTACTAATTAAACCCCGCTTTTTTACGCTTTCCAACTAGCTGGATTCAGGAGTAGCTACAGCAGAATAGATCATATCCACGTACTCAGAGAACAAATTGAAAGAGCGAGGGAATATGAACTTCCATTATGCATGGCTTTTAACGATTATGAAAAAGCCTTTGATTCGGTGAAACCATCAGCAGTTACAATGGCTCTGAAATCCTACGGTATTGAAGATGCGTACATTAATATTATTAATAACATCTATGAAAATGCAAGTGCAAAGATTCGGCTGTTTGAGAACACAACACACATAAAAATTGGAAACGGAGTGAGACAAGGTGACACCATATCTCCGAAGCTCTTTATACCACATTGGAGGGTGTCTTTCAGTCGCTGAGCTGGGAAAACAAGGGGATAAAGATTAATGGAGATTATCTAACCCACCTTCGTTTTGCTGATGACGTAGTCATTTTTGCAACTACCTCATCAGAGCTGCAAAGTATGATCCTGGAACTTACTGACAAGAGTAAAGAAGTTGGAATAAAAATGAACTTTCAGAAGGCAAAAGTGATGTTCAATGCTTTTACACGAAATGAAGATTTATCGATTGATGGAGAAAAGCTGGAGATAACAGACACGTACGTTTATCTTGGACAGCAGATATCAAGCGACTGTCACATTGGTGAAGAAATTAATCGGCGTACAAAACTTGCCTGAAGAGCTTTTGGAAGAAACAGCACAATTTTCAAGAGCATTATGCCATTATGTCTTAAAAGAAAAGTGTTTGCTCAATGCATCCTTCCAGTGCTTACGTATGGTGCAGAGACGTGGACCTTAATTAAAAGAGACATACAAAGGCTGCAGACAACTCAAAGCAGCATGAAGAGGTGCATGCTTGGTGTAACTAGGAGAGATAAGAAATGAAACTCGTCGATCCGAAAAATGACAAGAGTAGAAGACATCATGATCAGAGTTAAATCCCTGAAATGGCAATGGGCTGGACATACTGCCAGAAAAACAGACCATCGATGGACAGCCGAAATTTTAGATTGGATACCAAGGGACAGGAAATGACCCAGAAGAAGACCACATGGAAGATGGGTGGATGAAATTCGAAAGTATGCAGGAGTGACATGGAGGAGACTGGCACAAGACAGACCGTTGTGGAGGAAACTTGGGGAGACCTTCGTCCCGCAGTGGATTGATAACGGTTGACAATTATGATGATGATGATGATGATATATATATATATATATATGGACCACGAGATGTTGATAGGTGGTTTGTGGAATCTGAGACCATGCTTGATGAATAACAATTTCCAGGAGTGTGAGATTTCAGGGTTGTGGATCCAGCTGTCTGATGGCTCGTTCAACTTTATCCCACGAATTCTCAACGGGGTTGAGATCTTGAGATTGTGGGGGCCACCTAAGCAAAGTAAACTCACCGGCATGTTCCTGAAATCAATCCTGTACAATACGAGCACTAAGGCAGGACGCATTATCTTGTTGAAAGTAGCCATCGCCATTGAGATAAACCATCCACATGACAGGATACACTTGGTCAGCAACGGTGTTTAGATATGATGTGTCAGTCAGACGTTGATCGACATGAATTAAAGGGCCCAAAGCATGCCAGGAAAACATTCCCCAAATCATAACGTTGCCTCCACCAGCTTGAAGGGTTTTAGCAATGCATTTGGGGTTCATCCTTTCGTGCTGTTTCCTCCAAATTCTCACTCGGCCATCGGCATGGTGCAACTGAAAACGTGATTCATCGGACCACATAATTTGTTTCGAATTATCAACTGTGCAATCCTTGTGCTCCTGTGCGAACTGGAGACGTTTTCTCTTGTTAACTGCAGACAGAAGAGGTGTTCGAACAGGCCTTTGGCTGCCATATCCCATCCGATGCAGTGTACTGCGAACAGTGCGTGTAGAGATCATTTGAGGGGATCCTTGATTAAGAAGGTCTGTAATTTGCTGCACTGTTGCCCTTCTGTTGTCTGTTACCAGTCTGGACACTCTCCGTTCCGCCCGAGCAGTCACTAGTCGATGACGACCACACGTTGCACGTAGAGACCCAGTGTTTTGGCTAACAGTCCAGTCTTTAAACACTTTAACAACAGCTGCTCTGGAACATTTCACGAATGCAGCGGTTTCGGTGATACTCGCTCCATGGCTCCGAGCTCCTACAATCATCCCACGTTGAAAGTCCGTCAAATCGCATTTTTTACGTATCTCATCACCCAAAAATCACTTCTACTGCTGTCACAAGCACTAAGCTTTCCCTTTTTATACTAGACTCGCCCTCTGGTGGCAACAGCGTGCAGCCATAGCTCATTTGCTTAAAACTGTCAGGTTGTCATAATAAAGTGGCCACTCAGTGTATATATCCTGCGGCATTGAAGATGCATACATTGACATTATTAATAACATTTATGGAAATGCAAGTGCAAAGGTTCGGCTATTTGAGGATACAGCATAAATAACAATTAAAAGGGGGTGAGACAAGCTGACACCATATCTCTTAAGCTCTTTAATGGCACATTGCAAAATGTCTTTCAATCATTGAACTGGGAAAACAAAGGGATAAAGATTAATTAAGATTACCTAACTCACCTTCATTTTGCTGATGACGTAATCATTTTTGCAAGTGCCCCTTCGGAGCTGCAGATTATGATGCAAGAACTTGTTGACAAGAGTAAAGAAGTGGGATTAAAAATTAACTTTCAGTAGACAAAAGTGATGTACAACGCTTTTACAAGAAACGAAGATTTATCGATTGATGTAGAAAAGCTGGAGACAACCAATACATACATTTATCTTGGGCAGCAGGTATCAAGTGCGGGTCACATTGACGAAGAAATTAATCGGCGTATAAAACTTGGATGGAGGTCTTTTGGAAGAAACAGTTCAATTTTTTAGAGCAGTATGCCATTATGTCTTTAAAAAAAATGTTTGATCAATGCATCCTTCCAGTGCTTACGTATGGTGCAGAGACGTGGACCTTAACTAAAAGAGACATACAAAGGCTTTAGACAACTCAAAGTAGCATAGAGAGATGCATGCTTGGTGTAACCAGGAGAGATAAGAAGAGGAACTCGTGGATCAGGAAAATGTCAAGAGTGGAAGACATGATGATCAGAGTAAAATCCCTGAAATGACAATGGGCTGGACATGTTGCCAGAAAGACAGACCACCGATGGACACCCGAAATTTTAGACTAGATTCTGAGAGAAAGAAAAAGACCCAGAAGAAGACCACGTGGGAGATGGATGGATGAAATTTAAAAGTATGCTGGAATGACATGGAGGAGGTAGGCTCAAGACAGATAATTGTGAAAGAAACTTCGAGAGACCTTCTTTCAGCATTATATTTATAATGGTTGATGAGGATATGTCATCATCATAATTGTCAACCATTATCACTCCAATCCAATGCTGGACGAAGGTCTTCCCAAGTTTCTTCCACAACGGTTTGCCTTGTGCCAGTCTCCTCCATGTCACTCCCGCATACTTTCGAATTTCATCCACCCATCTTCCATTTGGTCTTCTTCTTGGTCTTTTCCTGTCCCTTGGAATCCAATCTAAAATATCGGCTGTCTATCGATGGTCTGTCCTTCTGGCAGTATGTCCAGCCCATTGCCATTTCAGGGATTTAACTCTGATCATGATGTCTTCCACTCTTGTCATTTTTCGGATCCACGAGTTCCTCGTCTTCTCTCTCCTGGTTACACCAAGCATGCACCTCTCCATGCTGCTTTGAGTTGTCTGCAGTCTTTGTATGTCTCTTTTAGTTAAGGTCCACGTCTCTGCACCATACGTAAGCACTGGAAAGATGCATTGATCAAACACTTTTCTTTTAAGACACAATGGACTATTGCTCTTGAAAATTGTGCTGTTTCTTCCAAATGCTCTTCAGCCAAGTTTTATAGGCCAATTAATTTCTTGAACAATGTGACCTTCACTTGATATCTGCTGTCCAAGATAAACGTACGTGTCTGTTATCTCCAGCTTTTCTCCATCAATCGATAAATCTTCATTTCTTGTAAAAGCATTGAACATCACTTTTGTCTTCTGAAAGTTCATTTTTAATCCCACTTCTTTACTCTTGTCAGCAAGTTCCTGGATCATACTCTGCAGCTCTGATGGGGTAGTTGCAAAAATGACTACGTCGTCAGCAAAACGAAGGTGATTTAGATAATCTCTATTAATCTTTATCCCTTTGTTTTCCCAGTTCAGTGATAGAAAGACATTTTCTAATATGGCATTAAAGAGCTTGGGAGATTTAGTGTCACCTTGTCTCACTCCCTTTCCAATTTTTATGTGTGTTGTATTTTCGAACAGCCGAATCTTTGCATTTGCATTTTCACAGATGTTATTAATAATATTAATGTATGCATTTGCAATACCGCAGGATATCAAAGCCATTGTAACTGCTGATGTATATATATATATCATCATCATCATCATCATCATTGTCAACCATTATCAATCCACTGCTGGACGAAGGTATCCCCAAGTTTCCTCCACAACGGTCTGTCTTGTGCCAGTCTCCTCCATGTCGCTCTCGCATACTTTCGAATTTCATCCACCCATCTTCCATGTGGTCTTCTTATATATATATATATATATATATATAAGAAAGAGACAAGGTGACACCATATCTCCGAAGCTCTTTAATGCCACATTGGAGGGTGTTTTTCAGTCACTGAGCTGGGAAAACAAGGGGATAAAGATTAATGGAGATTATCTAACCCACCTTCGTTTTGCTGATGACGTAGTCATTTTTGCAACTACCCCATCAGAGCTGCAGAGTATGATCCAGGAACTTGCTGACAAGAGTAAAGAAGTGGGATTAAAAATGAACTTTCAGAAGACAAAAGTGATGTACAACGCTTTTACAAGAAATGAAGATTTATCGATTGATGGAGAAAAGCTGGAGATAACAGATACGTACGTTTATCTTGGACAGCAGATATCAAGTGAGGGTCACATTGATGAAGAAATTAATCGGCGTACAAAACTTGCCTGGAGAGCTTTTGGAAGAAACAGCATAATTTTCAAGAGCAATATGCCATTATGTCTTAAAAGAAAAGTGTTTGATCAATGCATCCTTCCAGTGCTCACGTATGGTGCAGAGACGTGGACCTTAACTAAAAGAGACATACAAAGGCTGCAGACAACTCAAAGTAGCATGGAGAGGTGCATGCTTGGTGTAACCAGGAGAGATAAGAAGAGGAACTCGTGGATCCGAAAAATGACAAGAGTGGAAGACATCATGATCAGAGTTAAATCCCTGAAATGGCAATGGGCTGGACATACTGCCAGAAGGACAGATCATCGATGGACAGCCGAAATTTTAGATTGGATGCCAAGGGACAGGAAAAGACCCAGAAGAAGACCACATGGGAGATGGGTGGATGAAATTCGAAAGTATGCAGGGGTGACATGGAGGAGACTGGCACAAGACAGACCGTTGTGGAGGAAACTTGGGGAGACCTTCGTCCAGCAGTGGATTGATAATGGTTGACAATGATGATGATGATGATGATATATATATATATATAAGAAAGAAAGAACATAACGTAAGAAATATAGATAGTATCATGAGGAGCGCCAAAGGAAGCTATACCTCATGTAGTAGCATATATAGAGTGAATTGTAAAAAATGAAAATTGCACGTTTACACACACACACACACACACACACACACACACACATATATAGCTCCCCCCATTCCAACAGGAATTCCTAAATGCGTCACTGATGAACCGAAGTGTGTCTCTGTGTAGTTGTGAGTAACGCAAATGCATTGTACTGAAATAAATGCATACTCTGAAATACACTCGTTTTATTTCACACCTACAAATATATCTTAGTGTGCGAAAGATGCATACATAACGTTAATTATCGACAAAGTGTATTAGGTTACTCTCGATTGTGTGTGTGTGTGTGTGTGTGTGTGTGTGTGTTTGCGTGTGTGGCGTTGCTTGGCAGTCTGGATTCAATATTAGTAAATGACCTCACGATATTAGTTTTGTCAGCGTCAGAATGCGTCATTTTGTAAAAGGAAAAAGAACCCGATGCTTCGTCGGTTGTTCTGCGAACCTGAATCTGCTGCGGGGGAGCCTTACCACAACCACCACCATCTATCTACCCTGTCTCAGCGCACCACAAAAATGCGACACGCCAAACTGGTCGGTAACGCCTCCAGGGGTAAAAACAAAATTCATTTCCCCGGCCTTGTGCTCTTTTTTTGTGACCACACAACCAGCTGCAGACGACGCTTCTCCTCTCTGAGTGTCTGTCTGGCTGGACGAAAAACCAGTATCTTACCCCAACTTCAAATTCATAGATACATAGTATCACTGAACCACATACATCAGCAGGCAGTTGGCGATTGAATCTTCATCTCTACTGACGCAAATACTCTTAAAAAGTCAGGAAATTAAAAAAGAAGTGACCAAAAGTCTGGAATGATACTTTCAATACAAGGCCAAAACATAACAAATTAAGTTTTACTTTCATACGTAGAAGGTGAATTCGGAGGTTTAGGGTATTTATTCTTTTATGTTTCCCTAATGGGGTACCGGGGTACAATGTACCCCCCAAATTTTGGAGAGGGGTACATTAATATCTACTGCACGCCCCCCCCTTAGATATGAGCAAACACAAACCAATCATTCATAAAGAGTGAACTGTAAAATTTATATGCTACTTATTTTTTTTTATTCTCTTTTTTTTCAAAGAAATATCACGGGTCATTTGGTTTTTTTTATAACCAAAGCTTGTAATTGGAGGCTTTCCATCGACCAAAAACTGCCCAACCATCTGGGAAACTCCAGCAAATTAGTTCTGCAGGGAAACGACGAGTGCGAGCTTTTTGTTAATAACTTCAAACAGCATATGGTAGGGCTAGGGCTTGATAACATACTTGTGATCAGTGTTTCTTTTCTCTTAAAATTCCATGCATCTTGATCAGGTCGTCCTTTCCGCACTTTAAAAAAAAAAAAATTAATGCACAAGTGGACATTTCAGCGCCCGCAGCCCCGGCACTAAAATTGTTTTCTGTCTTAAGATCTGTAGCAATACAACAAGTGCATTACGGATTTCACATACCACTCATAGAACTCCAATTCCCAGATATCTCCACCATCATTTAGCTTTGCACCAGACCAATGTGCTTTTTACATCAATTGTCAGCCTATGTATCGTGCAATGTTTTTAATATAGACTTCATAATGCTTCAATGGTACTATCTTCGCGGGTAGAGCAGTTTTTATCTTACTGCGGTTTTACTTTATTAACGTAAACAAAAATGATAAGAAATTTAATTCGTTCTTGTAAAGAGTTATACACTGCCGGACAATTGCTAAGGACGGATGACAACAGCAACGATAGCAACCATAAAATGGAAAGCAGGAAAATGTGGAAATTAGCATAAGTGCGGGATACAGTAAGACGTGTTGTGCGTATGCAAATTTTGGATTGCCGAACTTGTTCGTGACGTCATAGCGCTGATAAGAGATATAAAGGATTTGACGCGTATTGACCGTTGTTGTTCAAACGCAAAGTTGAAAGAGAAAGAGTCAATTGACGAACTTGCAATTTTCAGTATGTCTTCCCGACATCACCTAGATGATTTTACGCGTGGCCGTATTATTGGCAAGATTGAAGAAGGGCGAAAAATAACAGATGTTGCCAGGGAGTTCGACGTCAGCCACAGTGTTGTTTCAAGGCTTTGGAAATCATTTCAAACAAATGGAGAGTGTAGCAAACGTCACGGGGAAGGTCGTGTTCGCAGTACGACACCTGCAGAAGATCGGTACATAGTGCTATCAACAAAAAGACACCGGCGCAGCACAGCTAGTGAGGTAGCAAATCAGTTTATGGCTGCTACTGGCAAGCGGATCTCCCGAAAAACTGTCGCCAGACGTTTGCATGAAGGAGGACTATACGCCCGCCGTCCTGTTGTGTGCATCCCATTGTCCAGACGTTACCGTACCGGCCGTTTGCAATGGTGCCATCAACATCGCAATTGGACTGATAACGACTGGTCTGCTGTCCTCTTCTCAGATGAGAGTAGATACAGTCTATCGTCTGATTGTCGACGACAACTGATCTGGCGTGATAGTGGTACTGCATATTGCCCAGCAAACATACAGGAAAGGGACCGATATCCGACATGTAGTGCCATGGTATGGGCTGGCATCATGATCAATGGCCGTACGTCCCTCTATGTTCTTCCAACTGGGACTATGACTGGCCAACGATACATTAATGATGTTCTGCTACCTCATGTTCGCATGTTCCGTGGTGCTGTCGGTGATAGATTCATTTTCATGGACGGCAACGCAACATGTCATCGAACAGTCGCTGTCCAGGAGTGTCTTGAGAGTGAGGATATTCAACGCCTCGTATGGCCAGCACGTTCTCCAGATCTGAATCCCATTGAAAATGTGATGGATGCTTTGGGGAGGAGTCTTGCTGGTCGCCAATGCCTTCCAATAAAGAAGGACACCCTCATCCGTGCACTGACAGAGGAATGGGATAAATTACCCCAACAGCTGCTTGATAATGTTGTGCAAAGCATGACACGACGTGTGGAATATTGCATCGCCCTCCTTGGTGGCCATATCCCGTATTGACATCTTACGCCGGAACGCCTGCGGACGGTAATTGCATTTTTTTCACGTTTACGTATTCTGCACAAAATGGCCTGTTTGTCCCTTGAACACGTTACAAAGCCTTCTGGATTTCAGAGCACAATAAATTTTCTTTCTTGTAATGGCCTGGCATTCTGATATTATTTTATTTCACTTGGCATCCAACCACACTTACTTTTTTTATGAGCTATATAGCCGTTTATGATCCGTCCTTAGCAATTGTCCAGCAGTGTATAACATTTCCTGAGAAATCCCTCTTTTCCAAACCCTGCTGACAGAAATTCATCCTAATGTTGACTTGTCCCTGCTCAATATTTTAATGGAAAAAAAAGTACAAAAATTAACAAGATAGAACACAAAAAAAAACTTCTTCATTCATTTTCTCATAAGAAATTAATAATGTGAACTTTTTGTCAGCAATAAAAATAATAATGGTAATAATTAATAATAATATGATGATAACAATGTTCATTCGGATGAATTCCTGATCAGTATACGTATTTTATAAAAACTAATACACTACCCCCCCCCGAAACAAAATTGGAGGGGATCATCCATAGATGGCTTAATCCTTGAGATGTAAGGTTCATGAGCTTGTACCCCCCTAAATCAAAAGCGTTCCTACGCCACTGTTCCTAACACATATCGTTTGAATTGAGGAAGTCGTGCTAGCGGGTGGGCAATTTGGAAGCCGAGTTCATCTAAACGAAATAGTCATTTCCAAAAGTTTAAGACCACCCGTCAATTTATTGAAAATTAAGATTTTCAAAGAAACGAATAATTACTAAGTGTTAGAATGCAATCGTTGCACGATATTAAATGAAATTCAAATTTAATGATGAAAATGGCTCTTATTTACACTGAAGCAAAAGTTGAATCATATCACTAAATCTTCCGCGCTGCCTCCCAGCGCATCCGCACGTGAATTTTAAAACATATATTTCAAAAATTTGAAAAAGAGTCCACCAGCGCCACTCCTGTTTATATACACCGCATCAGCTCCCGAATGACTTCAAAAAACGTCACCATGGCTTTTGCTTCAGTGTAACTAAAAGTAATTTTCATCGTTAAATTTGAATTTCATGTTATATCGTGCAACGACCGCATTCGAACAATTAGTGTTATTGGCACGAATTTCTTCAGCAACTAATTACTAGTTAGAGATATTTGAAGAAATGACACTACAGATGGATGCTTACGTTATTTAGAAAACAAAAATACCGAAATCAGTGTTTTGTGTGGCAACCAGTGGCGTATCTTAGGTCCGAGACCTGGGCTATCTCGAATTTCATACACAAATCTCACATGTGGCCTTCTTCTGGGTATTTTCCTGTCCCTTGGAATCCAGTCTAAAATTTCAGCTATCCATCGACGGTCTGTCCTTCTGGCAATATGTCCAGCCCATTGCCATTTCAGGGATTTTACTCTGATCGTGATGTTTTCGACTCCTGTCATTTTTCTGATCCATGAGTTCCTCTTCTTATCTCTCCTGGTTACACCAAGCATGCATCTCTCTATGCTACTTTGAGTTGTCTGCAGTCTTTGTATGTCTCTTTTAGTTAAGATCCACGTCTCTGCACCATACGTAAGCACTGGAAGGATGCATTGATCAAACACTTTTCTTTTAAAACATAATGCTCTTGAAAATTATGCTGTTTCTTCCAAAATTTAGTCACTAATTTTGAAGACGACAATCCGTTTTTTGGTGTAAATATGATAAGGTAGGTAAGTCAGTTAATATTCGAAAACTTGAAAATTTCGTCACCCTGGGGAGGGAATCAACCCCGTGTCTCCCAGATAGCGCCAGGTTATGCTAACCACTACACCACCCAGAACGACCAAGTCTCAAGTTTCCGATTCATTTGAATATAACCATCACAGGATTCGCTAGTCGAAGCAACCGGCATTGATGTTAAGGGAATCTGGAGGTTAAGAATCCTATCCCGTGATTGCCCGGAGAAGCAGATAAATGATGAATGGAATACGGGATTACACCGTACAATACAAATTTTGAAGATCACAATCCGTTTTTTGGTGTAAATATGACAAGGATGGTAAGTCAGATAATATCAGAAAACTTGAAATTTTCGCCATCCTGGAGCGGGAATCGAACTCGCGTCTCCCAGATAGCGCCCGAGTATGCTAACCATTACACCACCGAGAACGACCAAGTCTGAAGTTTCCGATTAATTTGAATATAACCATCACAGGATTCGCCAGTCGGAGCAACCGGCATTTATGTTTAGGGAATCTGGAGGTTAACATACCCGGGCGCTATCTGGGAAACGCGGTTTCGATTCCCGCTTCAGAACGACGAAATTTTCGAGTTTTCAGATATGATCTGACTTACCATCCTTGTCATATTTACACCAAAAAACGGGTTGTGTTCTTTAAAATTTGTATTGTATGGTATAATCCGTATTCCATTCATGATCACACTTAATAACGCTTTTTTGCCCATTTTTCGTTGTATAGAAAACACGTACAAAACCCCTTAGCATGAAAACCAGAAGCAAACTGACGCTCCCACACTTTCCCAACTCTATGAACAGCTGCCTCTGTAAGATGATGGAACAGGGACAGGAAATTGAGTAATACAGACAGTAGAGGACGCAATCCGAACAAATCTCCTAATGGTGGTCTTAAACTTTTGCAAATGACTTTAGTTGTGAGCAGGGCCTTGTTTTGGGGAAAATAGCTTTCGTGTAGCTTTTTCAACGCTAAATCCTTTTGGTTATGAGTTTTGCTATGACTACTTAATAAAAATACTGTAATAACCGCAATTTGTGACACGGATTATTTAAGTAAATTAACAACCCTAACATGTGTGAGACGGAAGTGGCAGGGATTAACCCTATACGTTTATTTTCTCCAAGATGCTCACGGATGATTATTTTCTGTACACAATGTGCAGCTGTACAACCTTCTTGTACAGCGGGGGATGCGGTAATGCGAAATATACCCTATATTGACAAACGTCACCGGACACCTAGAAGAGAAACACAATATAGCATTTATTGACATACATTGCTACGGTGTCGGTCTATCTTTGGCCTTAATGCATGCACTGACCCTTCGAGACATGCCTTCGACAAAGTTTTGGAACACAGCGATAGATATGCGCTTCCATTCAGTACATAACGCTGTCGCTAACTGTTGCTTAGTAGTAGGCATTGGTTCCAAACTTCTCATGCGGCGCTCTAATTCATCCCATAGGTGCTCTATGGGATTAAGATCAGTGCTCTGTGCTGGCCAATCCACACATGATACGGTACTATCATCAAACCACGCCGTAACGGTCCTTGCTTTATGGCTCGCTGCATTGGTACCAACAAGGCTCGGTTCCATAGTATTGCTACAGAGTTGGTCGGGCATAATTGTTCAGAATATCGAGGTAGACGTGCTGGTTAACAGGTTTGTCCGCGATAACCAATGAGCAGGGACCATACCACGAAAAACACCCCCACACGAGTACACTGCCAGCTCCAAACTTGACCGAATGGACAGTACACTCTGGTAAATAGCGTTCCCCTGGCTTCCGCCATACCCACACACGGCCATCAGACTGATGGATTATGTATCTGGATTCATCAGTCCATAGGACCCGTTTCCATTGATCTACGGTCCACGACAAATGTTCTTTACACCATGCTAAACGACGAGTTGCATTCCGAGTGGAGATGAAAGGCTTATGAGCAGCCACACGACCACGGTAACCCATGGAATGCAGTTCTCTGCGAATGGTACGTGTACATACGAAGGTTGCAGCATGTTACTCACCTGTACACTGAGGTCTTATACAACATTCCGTCCATTAGCTGTAACGACTCTCCTGAGGCTTCGACGTCCTCTATCACTGATTTTCTTTCGTCTGCCGGTACGTTTTGTTCCTTCAGGCACGCCATGTGTCTTCCACTTATTCAGTACCTCCAAAACAGTTGACTTGGGTGTGTTTAAACGCCTCTCGGTCTCT
Source organism: Macrothele yani (assembly GCA_039090855.1). Lineage (NCBI taxonomy): Eukaryota > Metazoa > Arthropoda > Arachnida > Araneae > Macrothelidae > Macrothele > Macrothele yani. The sequence goes on from CM077031.1 coordinate 92,479,894, forward strand.
CTCATGGACAACCTACTAATATAACACCCAACAATATTTCCTTTTCTTAAAGTCAGTTCTCTCCCGCCGCGACATTTTCACTCAACCTCGCAGTGCGATATGATCGCGGTCGGGTGCATGCTTCTTTTTATACCGTTTGCAGCTGTACCGCGCATGTTAACAACGCAGCGGATCCGTTCATTTGCTTTTGAAGCGGTGTCCGGTGACGTTTGTCAATATAGTGTATATGCACATTGTTTTCTGTGTCTTCATTCCCTGTTTCGGAAAAGTCCCTTCATGGATATGAGATGTTCACACCTCATAGTATATGTTACTCCCTACCCTGGAGTAACATATACTATTAATGGAGATTATCTAACTCACCTGCATGGAATTGGGTATGAGATTAACTAAAATCTTTAACAAATTAGTAAAATCATGGAATGCATTGATTATGATATGCTTTCCAACATACCAGAAATCATTACTCAAGTTATGAGGATAATGGCTGTGGAATAAATGTCGCTCCTGTGTCCTGACCTTTGATCTCATTTCGAGGATATTCAACACAACCGGTTCAATATACCTTCGGAACAATATGATAAAGTTTTGTCGCAATTGTAGCGTGTTTACGTAAGTTATGACGCATAAGGGCAATGGAATGAATCCGGCTTCTATGTCCTGACCTTTGACCCCATTTCGTCCATTTTCACTAGGGTTTGCCCCCAGGTGGTCCCATACCCCATACTAAAATTTCATCGAAATCGAACCTTTTTTGCGCGAGTTATCATGCGGACGGACGGATAGACATACAGGCGAACAAAGCTGGAGCATATACGCTTCTTCAACCTACGGTTGGAAAGCGTAAAAAAGAGGGCGTACATTCATCCGGTAGCTACGGCTCAGAGGTTGAAAGCTGTATTAAAGTAAAATTGTGATCCAAAATCTTATTAATAAGCCTATTTCCCAAGTGTTCGTATTATTTTGTCCAACCGCTGTAGGCGATTACAAAGTTGTGGCTTGTGAAAGTATTTAATTGTTTTCCATATTTATGAATTACGGGTAATAGGTAATATCAAAGTTGTGTGCCAGGACTACGTCTTCTGTGGTTCAATATTTCTTAGCAAAGCTTTAGTATATAAGTTCGTGTATTAAAATCTATAATTTTTGGAAAGGGAGTGAGACAAGGTGACAATATATCTCCCAAGCTCTTTAATGCCACATTGGAAAATGTCTTTCAAGCGCTAAACTGGGAAAACAAAGGGATAAAGATTAATGGAGATTATCTAACTCACCTTCGTTTTGCTGATGACGTAGTCATGTTTGCAACTACCCCATCAGAGCTGCAGAGTATGATCCAGGAACTTGCTCACAAGAGTAAAGATGTGGGATTAAAAATGAACTTTCAGAAGACAAAAGTGATGTACAATACAAGAAATGAAGATTTATCGATTGATGAGGGAAAGTTGGAGGTAACCAATACCTACATTTATCTTGGACAGCAGATATCAAGTGAGGATCACGTTGATGAAGAAATTAATTGGCGTGCCTAGAGAGCTTTTAGAAGAAACAGTATAATTTTCAAAAGCAATATGCCATTATGTCTTAAAAGAAAAGTGTTTGATCAATGCATCCTTCCAGTACTTACGTATGGTGCAGAGACGTGGACCTTAACTAAAAGATACATACAAAGGCTGGAGACAACTCAAAGCAGCATGGAGAGGTGCATGCTTGGTGCAACCAGGAGAGATAAGAAGAGAAACCCGTGGATCAGAAAAATGACAGGAGTCGAAAACATTACGATCAGAGTAAAATCCCTGAAATGGCAATGGGCTGGACATATTGCCTGAAGGACAGACCATCGATGGATAGCTGAAATTTTAGACTGGATTCCAAGGGGCAGGAAAATACCCAGAAGAAGGCCACATGTGAGATTTGTGTATGAAATTCGAAAGTATGCGGGAGTGACATGGAGGAGACTGGCACAAGACAGACCGTTGTGGAAGAAACTTGGGGAGACATTCGTCGAGCAGTGGATTGATAATGGTTGACAATGATGATGATGATGATTGAAATCTACAATCCCTACACGTATCTTTTTCGTTGTTGTTTTTGTTGGTTCTAAAGGCGTCTGTAACAAACTGGGATGGTGATGTAGTTTGGGAAACAAATCTGCAGTTTCCAGTTTATTCCAGTGTGATTTTTTCTGCTAGGATATTGCCTCTCTGTGTTTCCCTCCCCGACATCCAATTTGCTCCCCCCCCCCCCCCGATGCGTCTCATATTGCTTTTGACATTTGGCAGCAAGAGAAATAAATAATGATCTTGTTTGGCCTGAATTTGCCTTTTTTTGTTGTGGTTGTTGACTTGTTTATAATCATCATCTGACAAGCAACTGTCCACGTAATCGTAATTGGAAAGGCAAATTAACATTTGATACATTCGGGTTTTTTTTCTCCTTAACATTCTTCAAATCTGTTGAGAATGACTGCATACGACAGTGACATAGAAGATAGTGAATCATCCAGAATAAGAATTAATGTCCGACGATGACACGATGAAAAGAAAAAGAGTGAAATAAACTCTGCTTTAAATGTACTGCAGTTTATTGAATGTGACAGTTTGATGAAAGTCTGTATTTTCTTTTATTACTCAAACAAAATAATTTCGACGTACGGAAAGCTGTTTTCAGATGTATGTCTGCCCTTAAAACGAATACTTCTGCTCTCTATCGTGGCAACGGAAATATCACCTCCCGACCTATCAAATTTCGGTATTTTTTCCCATTTCATGATGTGTGAAAACAATTATCTCCTGCTTCACGAAACCCACTACAGTATAATCAAAACTTGCGTTTTTTTAGCAGACCTTTTGCAAAAAGAAAGAAAATGGTTTACTTGAACCCGAATTTGCTTTTCGTTTGTGCCTTTTGCTGTATTTTACCATTAAAATATGTAAAACTGGGCAGATAATCGCTATCATCTAAAATTACAAGGTTATTTTGAATTTCTAGAGTAAATTTAACATTGACGAAAGTCAACGGATACCCCATCAAAAGCAAATGAACGGATCCGCTGCGTTGTTAAGATGCGCGGTACAGCTGCAAACGGTATAAAAACAAGCCTGCAGATGATCGGGATCATATTGCACTGTGAGGTTGAGTGAAAATGTCGCGGCGTGTGAGAAATGACTTTGAGAAAGGAAAGATTGTTGGGTGTTATATTAGTGGGTTGTCCATAAGAGTAACCGAGACGGCCGCCCCGGTGGCGCAGTGGTCTAAGCGATGACCTCTGATCATTCGTCCGAAAGGGGTCCGGGTTCGAATCCCGGTCAGGCATGGATGTTGTGTTTGTCTTACGGCTCTGGCTCTCTCCCTTCCCTGGAACCAGTGACCCAAAATTAGGGACGGGCGACTGCTTATAGCCCATTGAGTTGCTCACGGTGGTCGTTAAACCTCCAACAAAAAAAAAAAAAAAAAAAACCGAGAGGTGTTTAAACATACCGAAGTCAACTGCTTTGGATGTACTGAATAAGTGGAAAACACATGGCGTGCCTGAAGCAGCAAAACGTACCGGCAGACCAAAGAAAATCAGTGATAGAGGACGTCGAAGCCTCAGGAGAGTCGTTACAGCTAATCGACAGAGTACTGCATAAGACCTCAGTGTACAGGGGAGTAAAATTGCTGGAACTTTTGTATGCACACGTACCATTCACAGAGAATTTCATTCCATGGGTTACCGTGCTTGTGCGGCTGCTCATAAGCCTCTCATCTCCACTCGGAATGCTACTCGTCGTTTAGCATGGTGTAAAGAACATTTGTCGTGGACCGTAGATCAATGGAAACGGGTCCTATGGACTGATGAATCCAGAAATAGTGGCGCAGTGGTTATTCGTCCGAACGGGATACGGGTTCGAATCCCGGTGAGGCATGGATGTTGTGTTTGTCTTACGGCACTGGCTCTCTCCCTTCCCTGGAGCCAGTGAACCTAAATTAGGGACGGGCGACTGCTTATAGCCCATTGAGTTGCTCACGGTGGTCGTTAAAATTCCAATAATAATAATAATAATAATAAAAAGAATCCAGATTACGATTCATCAGTCTGATGGGCGTGTGTGCGTATGGCGGCAACCGGGCTAAAGCTACACTGACCGAAAAAGAAATCCCAACACCAAGAAGGGGTTGTGTTAGATAAACGACAGTTGGTAGGCGGTGAGAGTACATCTGTAAGATGACGTCTATGCAAATTACGCGCTCGGCGCATACGTGTGGCGCTAGTACCGCCCCTCGAAACATGCAAAGCAGGTTTGCTGTAAATACGCGCTGTAACGTTCGTGAGCGTTAGTTATCGTTGAGATTCGACGTAGTGTGTGGAGTTTAGTCAAGAATGCCTTTAAGAAGACGAAGAAGCCATTATCATCAGCTCACGGAGTTTGAACGAGGTCGTGTAACAGGGCTACGAGAAGGTCGATTTTCTTTCCGCAATATTGCAGAACGACTTGGCAGGAATGTAGCCACTGTGCATGATTGTTGGCATCGGTGGTCAAGGGAAGGTACTGCCTCAAGAAGACCGGATTCCGGCTGGCCACGTGGCACTACTGTGAGGGAAGACCGCCGTGTACGGCGTATGGCCGTGGCGCATCGTACTGCGTCTGCGGCAGCAATTCGAGCTGCAGTTGCCACCACAGTGACACAACGAACTGTTTCAAATCGGTTACTTGAAGGACAGCTCCGAGCCAGACGCCCTGTAGCGTGCATTCCACTTACTCTAAACCACTGCCGTTTGCGACGTCAGTGGTGTCAAGCTAGAGATCATTGGAGGACGGAGTGGAGATCTGTTGTGGTTTCTGATGAAAGCCGGTTCTGCCTGGGTGCCAGTGATGGCCGTGTGTTGGTTAGAAAACGGCCAGGTGAGCGCCTGCGACCAACCTGTCTGCGGCCGAGACACACTGGACCTACACCTGGAGTTATGGTCTGGGGAGCAATTTCCTATGACAGCAGGAGCACACTCGTGGTTATCCCACGCACCCTGACGGCACAGTTGTACGTCGGTCTGGTGATTCAACCTGTTGTGCTGCCATTCATGAATAGCATTCCAGGGGGTGTTTTCCAACAGGATAACGCTCGCCCGCATACCGCTGTTGTAACCTAACATGCTCTACAGAGTGTCGACTTGTTGCCGTGGCCTGCTAGATCACCAGATCTTTCTCCAATCGAGCACGTATGAGACATCATTGGACGACAACTCCAGCGTCTCCCCCAACCAGCATTACCCGTCCCTGTATTGACCGACCAAGTGCAACAGGCATGGAACTCTATCCCACAAACTGACATCCAGCACCTGTACGGCACAATGCATGAACGTTTGCGTGCTTGCATTCAACATTCTGGCGGTTACACCAGTTATTAATGTACCAGCATTTCACATTTAAAATGGCTCTTCTCGCGCTTGCATTAAGTTGTAATCTTGAAATCTTAATCGATTAAATATGTTACCTATACAAATGTATTGCCGCCATTTCATTCCTCTACAACTATTTTTTCGTGGTGTTGGGATTTTTTTTTTCCGTCAGTGTATTTACCACAGTGTGTTGTTCCTACGGTCGTGTTTGGAGTTCAACAACAATTTTATTCATGAAAGAAGATACAGGCGCACCACATGTGGTGAAAATAAGGAGGATAACAATGTGATCATATGTACAAGTGAGTGCAGTAACGCCCACAAAATAACACAAAAAAAATGCTAAAATCACTGAAAAATGGTTCACAAATAATCAATACACAAACATGCACACAGAATAACTAGAGGGTATAAGGCAAATGCGAATACAACTGTAGAGCATTGAACGCAATCAGAAACTCGTGTTGCCGCCCCGGTGGCGCAGTGGTCTAAGCGATGGCCTCTGATCATTCGTCCGAACGGGGTCCGGGTTCGAATCCCGGTGAGGCATGGATGTTGTGTTTGTCTTACGGCACTGGCTCTCTCCCTTCACTGGAACCAGTGACTCTAAATTAGGGACGGTGACTGCTTATAGCCCATTGATTTGCTCACGGTGGCCGTTAAACCTCCAATCGCTGGCGCAGTTGTCTAAGCGATAGCTTCTGATCATTCGTCCGAAAGGGGTCCGGGTTCGAATCCAGGTGAGGCATGGATGTTGTGTTTGTCTTACGGCTCTGGCTCTCTCCCTTCCCTGGAGCCAGTGACCCTAAATTAGGGACGAGCGACTGCTTATAGCCCATTGAGTTGCTCACGGTGGCCGTTAAACCTCCAATCGCTGGCGCAGTTGTCTAAGCGATAGCTTCTGATCATTCGTCCGAAAGGGGTCCGGGTTCGAATCCCGGTGAGGCATGGATGTTGTGTTTGTCTTACGGCACTGGCTCTCTGCCTTCCCTGGAACCAGTGACCCTAAATTAGGGACGGGCGACTGCTTATAGCCCATTGAGTTGCTCACGGTGGTCGTTAAACCTCCAATCAAAAAAAAAAAAAAAAAAAAAAAAAAAAGAAACTTACAATAGGCATAGTATTTAACCAGAGGGAGAGACGGTAATGTACAACACATCTCGCTCTCAGGTAAGAAAAACAGGCTATGAAACCGATACAGAATAACACGATAAGTTGTAAGTAGGAGAAGGTGAGAATTGCGTAATTGAAAAAGTACCAACAAACACAGTCCCAAAAACAGAGCACAGTACTTTGATGGCAAATTGATGCCCTCATGAGAGATTTGGGCATAGAAGAAAAGAAAATTATAAGCTAAATGACAAAAACCAACGCAGAAAACAACACGGTACACTGTAACAAATAGAACAAAGTACCAAACTGTGAGCAAAAACGAACGCAGAAATACAAATCAAACACTGATCACGAGTGTAGTAAAATAGTAGAGATATTAACAAACATATACAATAGTAAGAACATGGCAGAAACAACATGGTACACTTTTACAAGATAAATGACCTGTCACACTGCATGCAGAACGAACACAATAAAATATAAAACTCGCCTCAACCAGCGAAATTAAGGAGACCCGCCATCTTGTATTGCTTCTTTCTCTTGTTAACCAACGGGCAAGCGTATTTCACAACTTGCTCGGGCAATTTTGCACATTTTGGAACACCGTTTCTGTCTAACGCAAGATACACTGCCGGACAATTGCTAAGGACGGATGACAATAGCAACGATAGCAACCATAAAATGGAAGGCAGGAAAATGTGGAAATTAGCATAAGTGCGGGATACGGTAAGACGTGTTGTGCGTATGCAAATTTTGGATTGCCGAACTTGTTCGTGACGTCATAGCGCTGATAAGAGATATAAAGGATTTGACGTGTATTGACCGTTGTTGTTCAAACGCAAAGTTGAAAGGGAAAGAATCAATTGACGAACTTGCAATTTTCAGTATGTCTTCCCGACATCGCCTAGATGATTTTACGCGTGGCCGTATGATTGGCAAGATTGAAGAAGGGCGAAAAATAACAGATGTTGCCAGGGAGTTCGACGTTAGCCACAGTGTTGTTTCAAGGCTTTGGAAATCATTTCAAACAAATGGAGAGTGTAGCAAACGTCACGGGGGAGGTAGTGTTTGCAGTACGACACCTGCAGAAGATCGGTACATAGTGCTAACAACAAAAAGACACCGGCGCAGCAGAGCTAGTGAGGTAGCAAATCAGTTTATGAGGTAGTGAGGCAGGAAATCAGTTTATTATAAGCGGATCTCCCGAAAAACTGTCGCCAGACGTTTGCACGAAGGAGGACTATACGCCCGCCGTCCTGTTGTGTGCATCCCATTGTCTAGACGTCACCGTACCGCCCGTTTGCAATGGTGCCATCAACATCGCAATTGGACTGATAACGACTGGTCTGCTGTCCTCTTCTCAGATAAGAGTAGATACAGTCTATCGTCCGATTGTCGACGACAACTGATCTGGCGTGATAGTGGTACTGCATATTGTCCAGCAAACATACAGGAAAGGGACCGATATCCGACATGTAGTGTCATGGTATGGGCTGGCATCATGATCAATGGCCGTACGTCCTTCTATGTTCTTCCAACTGGGACTATGACTGGCCAACGATACATTAATGATGTTCTGCTACCTCATGTTAGCATGTTCCGTGGTGCTGTCGGTGATAGATTCATTTTCATGGACGACAACGCAGCATGTCATCGAACAGTCGCTGTCCAGGAGTGTCTTGAGAGCGAGGATATTCAACGCCTCGTATGGCCAGCACGTTCTCGAGATCTGAATCCCATTGAAAATGTGTGGGATGCTTTGCTCTTGCTGGTCGCCAATGCCCTCCAATAAACAAGGACACCCTCATCCGTGCACTGACAGAGGAATGGGATAAATTACCCCAACAGCTGCTTGATAATGTTGTGCGAAGCATGTCACGACGTGTGGAATCATGCATCGCCCTCCATGGTGGCCATATCCCGTATTGACATCTTACACCGGAACGCCTGCGGACGGCCTGCGGACGGCAATTGCATTTTTTTCACGTTTACGTATTCTGCACAAAATGGCCTGTTTGTCCCTTGAACACGTTCCAAATGCCTTCTGGATTTCAGAGCACAATAAATTGTCTTTCTTCTAATGTCCTGGCATTCTGACATTATTTTATTTCACTTGGCATCCAACCACACTTACCATTTTATGCGCTATATAGCCGTTTATGATCCGTCCTTAGCAATTGTCCAGCAGTGTATATGATAAATAAAGAGTTCCCTGGTTTCAGAATTTTTATTGACCTTTTCCTTCATTTTTTATCTGCAGCGAAAGTCGTACCAAGGCGTCTTCCATAGATTTATTAATTAATAAAAAATACTTAAAGGGTCCAAAATGAAAATTCTGAAACCAGGGAACTCTTTATTTTTCATATATCTTGCGTTAGCCACAAACGGTGTTCCAAAATGTGCAAAATTGCCCGAGCAATTTGTGAAATACGCTTGCCCGTTGGTTAATAAGAGAAGACAGCAATACAAGATGGCGGGTTTCGTACAGCCTTAAGATGAGAAGCAGGGTACGGGTTATGCAAAAGTATCCAGTAAGCAGACAACTCAATTTTTAGAGTAGAACAAAAACGGTAAGGCAAGTAACTAGGCAGCATTCAAAAACACAAAATAATAAGTAGAAACTAGAGTCTGACGACCGTAGACTCAAATATAGACCTGTGTAAAGCCATACAAGACAACAGGAATATAAAACACATTTACAGCGTAGTGATCGTAAAGGGAAGTGAATTATACAGGTGCAATATGCAAAACTAACATATAGTTAACTTAACACAACACAACATATTACTCAGGATAACTTGCCTGAAAGTAGGTACCATGTGATACCCAAATGGAAAAATATACACAATAGAACACATCGCGATTCACAGATACACGATGCGATATGAGGAAATAAATCTTTCATCTCAGATGATAAAGCGTCGAACCATCGACGAGGAACCATCCAAAATCATGCGTCCAGGCAGACCGGAAAGAAGCCATAGATTGAGGAGTAGACGCTGTGAAGTACTCAAACCGGAGCCGAGCCAAGATGCGGAGCTGGTAGGGTACTCGTGTGGGTGTGCTTTTCGTGTTCCCATTTGTTATCGTGGACAAACCTGTTAACCAGCACGTCTACCTCGATATTCTGGACAATTATGCCCTACCAACTCAGCGGCAATATTATGGAACCGAGTCTTGTTGGTCTTAATGCACCGAACCATAAAGCAAGGACTGCTACGGCGTGATTTAACGATAATTCCGTACCGTGTGAGGACTGACCAGAACAGAGCAGGGATCTTAGAGCACCTATGGGATGAATTAGAGCGCCGCATAAGAAGTTTGAAACCTAGGCCTACTACACTATTTACCAACAAGTAATTGGACACCCGACGATATCTGCGGTCCTGATACACGTCACGGACGCCGCCGTTAAATATCGTGTGGGAAACAACAACGCAACCAGTCGCATGCAAGATGCCACGCAGTTCGGAGCTCTCTGATTTCGAGAAAGGTGTAATCGTCGGGTATCACAGAAATGGCCGATCCATACGTGACATATCCAGCAAGTTGAGATACCCAAAATCGACAGTGGCCTACGTGATTGGCAAGTGGAAGATGAGAGGTGACTGTCGGAATGTGCCCCGACCCGGCAGACCCACAAAACTGGGAGTTAGAGACCGACGGGTGCTGGCCAGAGAAATTCGGAAAAACCTCACCAAATCGATGGGCCACATCCCCGAGGAGTTTCAACAGGCATCCGGGAGTGTTCTTTCGATGAATACCATCCGTAAGGAAGCCCATCTGCTTGGTTATCATGGACGTGCTGCCACCCAAAAGCCTTTGATCACCAAGTCCAATAGCGCTGCTCGACTAACGTGGTGCAAAGAACGTCCACACTGGACCGTTGAACAGTGGAAACGGGTTCTCTGAAGCGAAGAATCAAGGTTCACCCTCTACCGTTCGGATGGCAGGGTCTGGGTTTGGCGTCTGCCTGGAGAACGCCTCCTGCCGGAATGTATTGTGCCAACTGTGAAGTTCGGCGGCCGTGGAATTATGCTATGGGGGTGTTTCTCCTTGTATGGCATGGGACCCTTGGTCGCAATTCCTGGTAGACTCAACACCGAGACCTACTGCACCCTTTTGAATGACCATGCGCTTCCTACGTTGTGGCAGTTTTACGGGGTGGACCCATGTTACTTTCAGGATGACAATGCCACCTGTCATGTTGCGAGGTTCACCATGGATTGGTATGGTGACAATGGGGTTAATCAAATGGACTGGCCTACGCAAAGCCCGGACTTTAACCCTATCGAGCACCTCTGGGACGAGTTGGAGCGTCGACTTAAGGGGTGCCCCCACCGTCCGAAATCGGTGAAGGAACTGACCTGTCTTCTCCAAGCCGAGTGGAAGAAAATACCGCTAGCCGTCGTACAACGCCTGGTTGAGAGTATGCCCCGGAGGGTCGCAGCTATAATCGCCGCTCGTGGAGGCTCCACCAACTATTGAAGGTGAATAAACTTCGTTTCCCTTTGCTATCACAGGTGTCCAATTACTTGTTGGTAGGTAGTGTATTAAGCAACAGTTAGCGGCAGCATTATGTACTGAATGGAAGCGCATACCTATCGCTGTGTTCTAAAACCTTGTCGAAAGCATGTCTCGAAAGGGTCAGTGCATGCATTAAGGCCAAAGGTGGACCTACACTGTACTAATGTACGTCGATAAATGCTATGTTGTGTTTCTCTTTAAACACAAAGCACAAAAATGGGTCCAACTAACCCTCACTTTTTAGTTACTTGGTTCCCACATCCTATTTTTCTCGTAAAAGCCATTGAGAAATGCTTTGAAACCAAGTAGAACTAAGGTTTTTTTTTAAATTGTACGGAAAGTAATGCAAAAGTGGGCATAACTTTTTTATTAACTGATGGATATAGCTCAAATTGAACACGTTGGTAGAGGAACTCTTTCTAAATGCAAACGTAGTACTCAAAATAGTCTCAATCACAAGCGCTGCAGTTGTGCCATCGTTGAATCCAACTCTCGAATTCTCTTTGAAAAAATTCAGGTGAGGACTGTTGTACCCACTTCTTCACAGCTACTTTTACCTTATAATGAATAAAATTCTCCGGCTGGACGTGTAGTGCAGGAAAGCTTACGTTAAGTCACGTTAGGGTTATTGAAAGGTTACTTGACGTAGCTAAAGTGTGCTTAATCTTCAAAGTGCTAGAGTTTGTTTAGGTAAGACACGCACGTGCAATAAATTCCAAGAATATCGAATTTATTTTTACTCAGCGTTCCTCATTATCTTGAATATCAGTACTATAACTTCGGTTTTAGTACATTAGTACCTTGAAGGCTCCTTATTAGAGCGGTAAACACAATATACCCTGAACTTAACGTAAACACTCAATGAAATAGACTTAACGGCCAGACAGAGGTCTGACAATAAAATGAACTAGGAAAACGTACTCACTTTTAACCTTTTATTGGGGAGCTCCTGGTATTACTCAAATACACACTCCAAAATAACACAACTACTGATAGCCCGAACTTTCGTAATATCGTAGAAACGTAGGTAAATCGCATATCAATAATCAGGAAGAACCTATCACATATAAAACGAAGCTTTGCGGTATACTTGAGCGCGCCTATATATATATATACTGCATGCCACCACGTCATGACTTACACTCGTTGCCACATATAATTCAGCGGGAGAAACAACATCTCGTTAAGTGAGAAGATAATTTGCATAGGAAAATAAAATAACAAGAGATAGTAAAATCAAAAAGAAACTGAAGCTAGAGTATACGTTACAACCTCGTCTGTGTCATCAAATCGTTGTCCCCAGAGACTGTCCTCCATTGGATCGAACAGGTGGAAGTCGGAGGGTGCAAGACCTGGGCTGTACAGTGGATGGACGACGACCAAACAGCTTAATTTGTTGATCGCCTGATTTGTTGCCCAAATGTGTATGGTCTCGCACTGTCAGGGTGAATGTTTTTTTTTTTATTTATTTTTTTTTTTGATTGGAGGTTTAACGACCACCGGAAGCAACTCAAATGGGCTATAAGCAGTCGCCCGTCCCTAATTTTGGGTCACTGGTTCCAGGGAAGGGAAACAGCCAGTGCCGTAAGACAAACACAATATCCATGCCTGACCGGGATTCGAACCCGGACCCCTTACGGACGAATGATCAGAGGCCAGCGCCTTAGACCACTGCGCCACCGGAGCGACAGAGGGTGAATGTAGATCTTTTTCACAATCTTATTCGGTCTCTTCCCTCTTATGGCTTCTGTAAGCTTCTTGAGTGTTCCAACGTACCGTTCGCTGGTTACGACATGTGTCGCCGCAGACGCTTCAAGACTAAAATACAATACTCAGCACTGACAGTAATTTGTGGACGAACGTCATGCTGCTAGACTACACCTCTATGATCAAAGAAAGTCATCATCATCACCTTCCCAGCTGATTTGGTTTTTTCTTTCGGAGGACACGAGCCTGTGTGTTTCCAGACACTCATTGCTCGCTTCGTGATGGGGTGGAAATAGTGGACCCATGTTTCATCGGCAGTTATTACTGTGTTTAGAAAGTTTGGATCCTTTGCAATCATTTGGTTCCACTCATGACACTCCTGAACTCTGGCTAACAATTGTTCTCTCGTCAGGTGATGAGGTACCCATCTGGAACACACACGATGCAGCAGTAATTTGTCTCGTAGAATGCGGAATGCCGACTATAACGAAGTAAATTTCTCCGTCATTTTTGGTCTACACCGGGATTCGAACCCGAGTCCGCTTATTCCGGAACAAGTCGCTCTACCAACTGAGCTACGCAGACGTTTATTCTGATTGCTATCTGCCTTTATGTCGTGTGCGTCCTGCTGGCAGGTACGTCACATCTCCCCTTCCCGGAAAGAGGGTCGGGGGCATGGCCTACGGGTCAGCCGTGACCATGAATCGTTGCAGGCAGCCATCCACTGTAAAACGTGCAATTGAGAACTCCCAGTCAATTTTTTTTTCGAAGCGCTGGAGAAGGGATTCTCTGATTTTTCCTATCTCGCGGTGTGGAAATAACATCACACCATTGCGAGATTTTGAACGGTCGGGTCATCCGGATAGTTCGGGCGCCATTATAACGAAGTAAATTTCTCCGTCATTTTTGGTCTACACCGGGATTCGAACCCGAGTCCGCTTATTCCGGAACAAGTCGCTCTACCAACTGAGCTACGCAGACGTTTATTCTGATTGCTATCTGCCTTTATGTCGTGTGCGTCCTGCTGGCAGGTACGTCACACGACGTTTTTGAAATATTAGTTGACGCCGCTATGTCTTCACTCGTCATTTGTCGATCTTTTTGCAGGATTGCCCAAACAGTGTTGACAATACGCTCCGTAACAGCACTTTCAGGTCCACCAGGCGTAGGAGCGAGTTCTGCCAACAACCATTTTTGAAATCGTGATGCCATCTAAAAATCGTGGACTCACCCAATCATTAATCTTCGTAAGCTTTTTTCATTGAATCAACTGTTTCTGGAGCCGTTTTACCCGAACGATAGCAAAATGTTTTCGCATAACGCATTTCATTTCTTAACTCTGAATCACTCACCTCCAAAGCTGTATGGTGAAATGCAGACGTTCCTTAAACAACTGCGAACAACAAAACAAAAATCGTCTGCCGCGACTAATAACTGTTGCCATAGATACTTCCTTAATTCAGTTAGTCGTCTGCGGTGTTATTTTCCCCTTCGCACTGTTGCCAACTCAAAAAAAAATTCCTCTGTTTTTTATTGAACGGCCTTTGTAAATGGTTGGAAATCTGGAAGTCCGTTCCATTTTGGAAACTTCTTTTTCATCTTGCATTTTTTAAACAATAACAGAGATTCCTCATTTTCTCGAGTGCGCAGTTTTCCACAAGGTGGCGTGAAATTAACCTTTTTGCAGAATTCAACTGATCGTAAAGGTTGAAATGAAAATTTCGGTGTCGCACGATTGGTCGACACAACCATTGGTTCAGAGGATTATGGTTTACATTCGCAACGGTACCTCTCAGAACGTACTGACCTCTCAAAACGTAACGTTCCTTTTTGGAAATAATGTCTTTTAGAATGTAGTCCTCAGAACGTACAGCATTATAACATATTATTTCCAAATAGGCCCCCGTGTCATCTTTTGTACTCTAAGTGAAATCTATATAGAGGGCCTTCTGAACGATGTTATTTCCGAAAGGGCCCCGGGACACTTTAGGTATAGGCACCTTGGGGGAACTGCCACACATAATTCGGAAACTCGAAAAATTGCCCCACTGGAAAATTGCCACACATTCAAACCGTTTCTCGGACGAACGGCGATTTGTGCTCGTCCCCTTAATGAAAACCATGTGGCAGTTTTCCAATGGGGCAATTCTTATATGTGTGGTAATTTTCCGGGTTGCTGAAAGATGTGTGGCAGTCTTTCGGTGGGGCAATTTACCGCCAAACTGTTTGCACTTATTCAAATTTTTTTTTCCTAGTTCGGTTGACCATTTTATGTCGACCAATGTCGGCTAATCGTTATATCGACCAGTCGTTACTGTCGACCCATCGTTATGTCGATCAAACGTGCTGTCGACCAATCGTTATGTCGACTAATCGTTATATAGACCAGTCGTTACTGTCGACCTATCGTTATATCGATCAAACGTGCTGTCGACCAATCGTTATGTCGACTAATCGTTATATCGACCAGTCGTTGCTGTCGACCCATCGTTATGTCGATCAAACGTTCTGTCGACCAGTCGTTACTGTCGACCAATCGTTATGTCGATCAAACGTGCTGTCGACCAATCGTTATGTCGATCAAACGTGCTGTCGACCAATCGTTATGTCGACTAATCGTTATATCGACCAGTCGTTACTGTCGACCCATCGTTATGTCGATCAAACGTTCTGTCGACCAATCGTTATGTCGACTAATCGTTATATCGACCAGTCGTTACTGTCGACCCATCGTTATTTCGATCAAACGTGCTGTCGACCAATCGTTACTGTCGACTAATCATTACTGTCGACCAATCGTTATGCCGACCAATCGTTACTGTCGACTAATCATTACTGTCGACCAATCGTTATGCCGACCAATCGTTATGTCGACCAATCGTTATGACGACCAATCGTTATGTCGACTAATCGTTATATCGACCTGTCCTTACTGCCGACCAATCGTTATATCGACCAGTCGTTTCTGCCGACCAATCGTTTTGTCGCGATCAAACGTGCTGTCGACCAATCGTTACTGTCGACCAATCGTTACTGTCGACTAATCATTACTGCCGACCAATCGTTATGTCGACTAATCGTTATATCGACCAGTCGTTACTGTCGACCAATCGTTATGTCGATCAAACGTGCTGTCGACCAATCGCTACTGTCGACTAATCATTACTGTCGACCAATCCTTATGCCGACCAATCGTTTTGTCGACTAATCGTTATATCGAACAATCGTTACTGTCGACCAATCGTTACGTCGATCAAGCGTCCTGTCGACCAATCGTTACTGTTGACCAATCGAGTGTCGGCCAATCGTTATGTTGACCAATCGTTACTGTCGACCAATCGTGTGGCGGCCAATCGTTATGTCGACCAATTGTTACTGTCGGCCAATCGTGTGTCGACCAATCGTTATGCCGACCAATCGTTATGCCGACCAATCGTTATGTCGACCAACCGTTTGTCGACCAGTCGTTACATACCCAAAAGAAACAACTTAAAAAATTTCAGACTCTTGTGAAATGTCTTGCCCGTTACACATGAGAAGTCGGTGTCGTCTTTGCTTCAATCCCCGTGCCGCTTATTCCGAATAAAGTTATGTTTATTTTCTTTTGTCGGAGCGTGGCATTTATGACACGCTCCATTTGAGAAACTGGATTTATTTGAGAAACTGAAGTAACGTCATTCTCGGAGAAAAATTCCTCACTTTATATTTTCCCAAGGATTTAATTTTCAGTTGTCTGCTTAACAACGAAAAAAGTCACGGACAATATCCTCTTTCTTCGGGATGAGGTATTTCTCCTTGGAGATTTGCCGAGCGCGTTCATCGCATTAGTTCGCTTTACGTAAGCGATTATGGTTCTACAGTGACACATCGTTCTCCCTAAACTGGCAGCATTGTTGATGGCCGCTAGCGAAAGCGAAAGTTCATCTTATTAACATTGGTCACAGGACTCAGCTTTAATGAGAGCTGTAATTAATTATTTATGCACTTAATCTCTCCTAATAACGCCGCTTCTCTCTGCCTGCCAACCTGTCCTTCGAAATTAGCCGAGAAGAATCTATTTCCAATTTTAAAAAGCGATATTCGCTCACGGTAGGCAAGATATTTCATACAGAAGGCACTAAGAAAATAATGGCTCCCTATTGATTTACAAGCTTAGTTGCAAGATGTCGCATTGAAACAAAACAAACTCAGAATTCTAAATTTAATTCACATATTTGATTTTTGTACATAGTCCCCTTCACGCTTGATGCAGATATGCCGACGTTTAACGAGTTTGTTAAACCCGTCTCTGTAGAAATCTTCAGGTTGTTCTCGGAACCTTTTCTTCGTAGCCATCTTCGTCACAGGTGAACTGAATTTCTTTCAGATGTCTCTTGAAACCCGTCTATGTGAAAATCTTCAGGTTGTGTTCGGAACCATTTCCTCGTAGGCATCTTCGTCACAGGTGAACTGAATCCTCTCAGATGTCTCTTGAAACCCGTCTCTGTAAAAATCTTCAGGTTGTTCTCGGAACCATTTCCTCATAGCCATCTTCCTCACAGGGGAACTGAATCCTTTCAGATGTGTCTTGAAACCCATCTCTCTAAAAATCTTCAGGTTGTTCTCGGAACCATTTCCTCGTAGCCATCTTCGTCACAGGTGAACTGAATCCTTTCAGATGTGTCTTGAAACCCATCTCTCTAAAAATCTTCAGGTTGTTCTCGGAGCCATTTCCTCGTAGCCATCTTCGTCACAGGTGAACTGAATCCTTTCAGATGTGTCTTGAAACCCATCTCTCTAAAAATCTTCAGGTTGTTCTCGGAACCATTTCCTCGTAGCCATCTTCGTCACAGGTGAACTGAATCCTTTCAGATGTCTCTTGAAACCCATCTCTCTGAAAATCTTCAGGTTGTTCTCGGAACGATTTCTTCGTAGCCATCGACGTCACAGGTGAACTGATTCCTTTCAGATGTTTCTTGAAACCCATCTCCGTAAAAATCTTTAGGTTGTTCTCGGAACCATTTCCTCGTAGCCATCTTCGTCACAGGCGAACTGAATCCTTTCAGATGCACCTTGAAACCGATCTCTATAAAATTCTTCAGGTTGCTCTCGGAACCATTTCCTCGTAACCATCTTCGTCACAGGTGAACTGAATTCTTTCAGGTGTCTCTTGAGACATGCAGCTCAACCAACGACTCGTCATACTGTTTGGGGGTATTAATGAGATCTTAAGGGATTAATGACCATTCCTCAACAAGAGTTGTTCTTAGTTCTCGAAATATGGAGTATGAACACCCCTGACAGACATGCAGCTCAAGCAAAGACTCCTCATACTGCTAATCAGGGTATTGATGAGCTCTTGAAGGATTCATTTTCCATCGGTCATGTCACTGTTCTGTCTCTCAATTAGACTCTTAGAGTATCGTCTTCAGCAGCTGTGGCTCTGCGAAGACCTGGCCCTGGTTGACGATGAACATTTCCTCTTTGTTAAAACTCTCCCCAGAGTCTTTACGAGCATTTTTTGAAACAATCCATACTCCGGAAATTTCCTTCTGGGACCGACCTGTATCCATCCTACCAATCGTCCACCACTAAAAATCAGCCATACGATGGTTTCGTGGTGTAATTAGCTTAATATGCTGCTGAATTGGTAGCAAGGGTTATTTAGAACAACGGCAAGATGTAAGTAGACTCGTGTTTCTTTTTAACGCAATCCTCATTTCCATATTCTGGCTGAACTGAGGCAAAAGTAAGTGCGGGATTGATTTCCGCATAGCGAAATTGTCATGTTCGCCTATTTTGAGTGCATTACTTTATCTCAGTGTTACCCAACCTTTTATACTTCACAGAACTTTGAAGTAAGCCTTCATATATTGTGGAACCTTTGGAGTATGCCTTCAGACATCGCGAAACACTTGAAGTAGGCCTTCAGACACCACAAAACCTATGAAGTACGCCTTCAAACACCGTGGAACCCTTGAAGTACGGCTACAGATATCGCAGAACCCTTCAAGTAGGCCTACAGACATCGCAAAACCTTTCAAGTAGGCCTTCAGACTTAACGGAAACCTTCAAGTAGGTCTTCAGAAATAGCGGAACACTTGAAGTAGGCGTCCAGACATCGAGGAACCCTTGAAGCACGCCTTGAGTCATAGCGGAACCTCTGACGTTGGCCTTCAGACATCGCGAAACACGTGAAGTAGGCCTTCAGACACCACAAAACCTATGAAGTACGCCTTCAAATACCGTGGAACCCTTGAAGTATGCCTTCAGACATCGCAGAACCCTTCAAGTAGGCCTTCAGACTTAACGGAAACCTTCAAGTAGGTCTTCAAAAATAGAGGAACACTTGAAGTAGACGTCCAGACATCAGGGAACCCTTGAAGCACGCCTTGAGACATAGCGGAACCCCTGACGTTGGCTTTCAGACATCGCGAAACCCTTGAAGTAGACCTTCAAACATCGGATAATCTTTGAAATAGGCCTTCAAACCTCACGAAACCTTTGAATTCGGACTTCAGACATCGCGGAACCCTTGAAGTAAGCCTACAAAAGTCGCGAAAACCTTAAAGTAAGCTTTCACACATCGCCGAATCTTCGAAGTAGGCCTTCAGACACCATGGAACCTTTGAAGTAAGCCTTTAGACATCGTGTAACCCTTGAAGTACGCTTTCAAACATCGCGGCATCCTTGAAGTAGGCCTTCAGTCATCACGGGACCCTTGAAGTAGACCTTCAGACATCAGGGAATCTTTGAAGTAGAGCCTTCAAACATCGCGGAACCTTTGAAGTCAAACTTCAGACATCGCGGAACCTTTGAAGTCAAACTTCAGACATCGCGGAACCCTTGAAGTATGCTTTCAGACATCGCGGAACCCTTGAAGTATGCTTTCAGACATAAAAGTAGACCTTCAGGCACCACGGAACCTTTGACGTACGCCTTTAGACATCGTGTAACCCTTGAAGTTGGCCTTCAGACACCACAAAACCTATGAAGTACGCCTTCAAACGCCGTGGAACCCTTGAAGTAGGCCTTCTGTCATCACGGAACCCTTGAAGTAGACCTTCAGACATTGGAGAATCTTTGAAGTAGAGCCTTCAAACATCGCGAAACCTTTGAAGTCGGATTTCAGACATCGCGGAACCCTTGAAGTAGGCCTTCAAAAGTCGCGGAATCCTTAAAGTATGCTTTCAGACATCGCCGAATCTTCGAGGCAGGCCTTCAGACACCATGGAACCTTTGAAGTAAGCTTTTAGACATCGTGTAACCCTTGAAGTATGCTTTCAGACATCGCGGAACCCCTCAAGTAGGCTTTCAGACTTCGCGGCATCTTTGAAGTAGGCCTTCAGTCATCACGAAACCCTTGAAGTGGACCTTCAGACATCAGGGAATATTTGAAGTAGAGCCTTCAAACATCGCGGAACCTTTGAAGTCGGACTTCAGACATCGCGGAACCCTTGAAGTATGCTTTCAGACATCGCGGAACCCCTCAAGTAGGCTTTCAGACTTCGCGGCATCCTTGAAGTATGCTTTCAGACATCGCGGAACCCCTCAAGTAGGCTTTCAGACTTCGCGGCATCCTTGAAGTAGGCTTTCAGTCATCACGGAACACTTGAAGTGGACCTTCAGACATCAGGGAATCTTTGAAGTAGAGCCTTCAAACATCGCGGAACCTTTGAAGTCGGACTTCAGACATCGCGGAACCCTTGAAGTATGCTTTCAGACATCGCGGAACCCCTCAAGTAGGCTTTCAGACTTCGCGGCATCCTTGAAGTAGGCCTTCAGTCATCACGGAACCCTTGAAGTGGACCTTCAGACATCAGGAAATCTTTGAAGTAGAGCCTTCAAACATCGCGGAACCTTTGAAGTCGGACTTCAGACATCGCGGAACCCTTGAAGTATGCATTCAGACATCGCCGAACCCTTAAAGTTGGATTTCAGACATAGCAAAACCCTTGAAGTTGGCCTTCAGGCATCGCCGAAGCCCAGCTCGCATAATTACGCCAGGCTTACACGTCGTAAACCCATTTGCTTTATATTTAGTTTATTTTGTCAGATTTATCTAAAAAGAATGAATAAAATGGCATAAGTAATATTCAGTTGTGATGAAAAATGGCATGAACAACGATTCTAACACAAATTATATTATTAAGTAAGAGTACTCAATGATATAATATTAATTTTTTTGTGTACAAATAATACACGATGGAATGGCACAATGTTCATCGCCACTACAATTGAACCCCGTTGCTAAATAGCTTTCACAATAAAAGCAATTACACTGGCGGAAAATGAAAAACGAACACCAAGAAGGAGACGTGTGATACCAACGAAATTTATACAGCATAATAACGGAATACAGAGGATAACGTGATCAAAACATTATGGCAAAATACAGTTGTATTTGCTGGTAAACTGAAAAATAACATTTCCATGTAACATGGTTAGTACGAGGTTGAACCGCCATGAACTGCGTCACACTGTGCAATTCTGGCATGGAGTCTGTCGTACAGATGTTGGATGTAAGTTTGGGGTATTGAGTTCCAAGCATCCTCAACCTGGACGCGTAAATCGGGGATGGTTGTGGCTGGCCGTGGAGATCGGATAAGTCGTTGCCCCATAAAATCCCACACGTGCTCAATGGGGGACAAATCCGGTGGCCATGGAAGTTGTCTCACACCACGAAGTGCTAGTTGCGTTGCACGTGCCGTGTGTGGGCGTGCGTTATCTTGCTGTAAAACACCACGATGGACCGACCTTACAAATGGCACAACAACGGGCTGAATGATATTGTTGATGTAGGAGGTGCTGTTTAACGTACCCGGTGCAAACACTATTGTGTACGGGAGTGATAGCTGATCGCTCCCCACACCAAGAGACCAGGTGTAGGCCCTGTGTGTCGCTGGCAAACTCAAGAACGGTGGAGACGCTCCCCTGTGCGTCGGCGAACACGCATACCGCCATCTGAGGCTCCCAAGCAGAGTCTGATTTCATCGCTGAACACGACAGATCGCCATTGCGTTCTCCAGTGCAGACGTTGGCGACACCACTGCAGCCGTTCCTGACGGTGGGTTGGAATCAGAGGTACACATGCCAGAGGCACACGTGCACGTAGTCCTGCATCCAGTAGACGGTTGCGGATTGTTCGCACAGTCATCTCAGGTGCAACAGCAGCTCGGATTTGCGTCGCAGTGGATGTTCTGCTTGACAACGCCGCTCTTCTTATGCGTCGATCGGTCCGCTCATCAGTCCGTCTGTGACTCCTGGTTCCACGTCTTCTCGTGTGGGAGTGTTCCTCGGACCATCTACGCCACCATCGTACCACCACCGATACCTCCCGTCCAATTCGCTCCGCAATACGACGGTACGGCCACCCGGCCTCGCGGAGTCCGACTGGACGACCTCGCGCAAAGTCCGATAACTGCTGAAATCGTACACGTCTCCCATGTCCAGGCATTGCAGCTTCTTCAGGGTCTTCGCACGTGTCCGTACGTCGACGACTGATTACATTCACTTCGCCGTACTCCTTAAATACCACCGACGATAATTTGCATATTATGCCATGCTGGGGCGTTAAGCGCTCACCGGTTGGTCCCGAAATTAACATCACGCCTACGTAAACTCGACCCCATTAACATATGTAAATTTCATGATCGTCCGTAAATTCCTTCTTGGTGTTCTTTTTTCACTTTCCGCCGGTGTATTTCTAGCGTCTGTTACCTTCCTGCTCTCAATACTTGTACTTGGTTTAGTCATCGAATCGTCATCACTGACCTTACTTTAGTCACTGGTAGGTTTACTATTCTTTGTACTGTCTGTGACGTACGAATGCCGCCCCGGTGGCGCAGTGGTCTAAGGCGTTGACCTCTGATCATTCGTCAGTAAGGGGTCCGGGTTCGAATCCCGGTCAGGCATGGATGCTGTGTTTGTCTTACGGCACTGGCTCTCTCCCTTCCCTGGAACCAGTGACCCTAAATTAGGGACGGGCGACTGCTTATAGGCCATTTGAGTTGCTCACGGTGGTCGTTAAACCTCCAATCGAAAAAAAAAAAAAAAAAAAAAACCCTTCCCTGGAACCAGTGACCCTAAATTAGGGACGGGCGACTGCTTATAGCCCATTTGAGTTGCTCGCGGTGGTCGTTAAACCTCCAATCAAAAAAAAAAAAAAACCCTTCCCTGGAACCAGTGACCCTAAATTAGGGACGGGCGACTGCTTATAGCCTATTTGAGTTGCTCGTGGTGGTCGTTAAACCTCCAATCAAAAAAAGAAAAAAAAACCCTTCCCTGGAACCAGTGACCCTAAATTAGGGACGGGCGACTGCTTATAGCCCATTTGAGTTGCTCGCGGTGGTCGTTAAACCTCCAATCAAAAAAAAAAACCCTTCCCTGGAACCAGTGACCCTAAATTAGGGACGGGCGACTGCTTATAGCCCATTTGAGTTGCTCACGGTGGTCGTTAAACCTCCAATCAAAAAAAAAAAAAAAAAGTGACGTACGAACTTCCACATCTTCAAACCACACGTCTTTATTGCTTGCATCATGCTCAGAAAAGGATTTACACAAGCAATAGAATTTATGTACAGTATCAAAAGTACTATGAGGCGATAGAGGAAATCTGGAATGTTCGAGGAACTTTAGAAGTAATGAGCCTGGATGATTCTAGAGTTGTTGTTTTCTTTTTCTAAAAAGGACGGGCACTTGATCGCTGGCTCGCATCAAGAGCCGGCGGTTGACCGATTCCCGGAGCTACTGCTGTTGTGCCAGAGAGCAGAAGGCGGGTCACAACAAGTGTGCTCCTGTGCTTGACCGAAGATAGACAGAGTAGCAAGTTGACCAACGAAATTTCACTCAAGACTAAAATTACTCTGTCATGACGGCGCTCCCTCCACAAACCAAATAAAGCACATTTGCATTTGATTGTCATCATAGTTACACCCGTGAGCCATTATATTATGGCCACCCCCGCTCATAAAAAATGAGCTCGTCTGAAGACCGAACGATGGCGCAGGCGAAATTTGCACAGCAGTATATACTGAAGACCAATTGAATTAGAGACAGCTGGCGTTATGCAAATGTGACGCTGTGGGCGGCCCTGTAAACGGAATCGACATGACGTATGCAGCGATCCGACAATATAAGGAGTGATGCGACTTGAATCAGTAAGAGTCGGACGCAGTATACGAAAGATCTAAGCGCATTTGATCGTGGGCAAATTATCGGGGCCCGACGAGTCTCTCACTCCATCTCGGAAGTCGGGCAGGCACTGGGATTTTCACGAGCCACTGTGTCACGGGTGCACCGTGAGTACATTGAATCCGGTAAAACCATCCCTGCAAGGGCCAACTGCCGTGGACAACAGCGTGTGAATGAGCGGGGTCATCGTCGGCTAGCTCGCATTGTAACAGCGGATAGACGGGCCACAGTGCAAGAAATCACTCGGCAATTTAACGCTGCTGCACAAAAACGTGTAAGCAGCCACACCATCCAGAACCATCTCCTCGCTATGGGGTACAGAAGCCATCGTCCCACCAGGGTACTGCTGCTGGCCGCACATCACAGGATGCAAAGATTAGCATGGGCGCGGGAACATCGCCACTGGACCCTAGACATGGGGGAAAATGTTGCCTGGACTGATGAGTCGAGATTCACGTTGGTACATGCGGATGGCAGGATACGAGTACGGCGCAAACCACATGAAGCGATGGATCCTTCTTGCCAGCAGGGTACTCTTCAAGCTGGTGGGGGTGGCATTCTCGTCTGGTGACTGTTTACGTGGACTGAAATGGGACCCCTGGTACGTGTAACATCGTCTCTCACAGGTTAACGTTACCGGGATATCCCGGACGATCATTTGGTCCCGTTTGTACGTCTTCAACATCCCACTGGGTACCTCAACCTGCAACAAGACAATGCAGCTCCCGAATTGTGTCCGAATGGTTGGATGAACACTCCAACGACGTGACCTCGTTTCCTTGGCCAGCTAGGTCATCTGACCTCAATTGCATCGAGCACATCTGGGATGCCATCGAGAGAGATGTTCGAGGTTCTGACCCCCGTCCATCAAATCTTCGTGAACTGCTAGAGCTTGTTCAGGGGTGTCGAGTCCATGCCGAGACGAATCGCCGCCGTCATCAGGGAGAAAGGTGGTGCTACACGTTACTAGACAGGTATCTCTAATTCAATTGCTCTTCAGTGCATATAAACCACGAGGACCGGCTTTCGGTTAGTAGAGTGTTCGGAGTCAGAATGGGAAAAGCTGCCGATTTATTAGAGTTTGATAAAGGACAAATTGTGATGGTACAACGCATCTGAATTACGATCTCGGACACGGCGCGGCTTGTGGGTTGCTCACATGCCGCTGAAGTTAGTACGTATCAAAAGTGGTGCACATATGGTCAAACGACGAATCTTCGCCCAGCCGTGTGTCGTCCGCAGGTCACAGTACATCGCAGCCTTCTGCGCATGGGCATACGTATCTGAAGACCCAACTGGGTCCCCATGCTCACTGCACATCCTCTCCAACAACGCATGAAATGAGCCCAAGGTCATCGAGATTGGAACGTGGATGATTGGAAGCAAGTGGCCTGGTGTGACGTATCAAGATTCCTGGTGCATCGCGTCGACAACCGAGAGCGGATATGCCGATTACCAACGGAGGCTATGGCACCTGGATGCACTGTTGGGCAGAAACAGTCCTGCGGCGGCGGTGTTATGCTGTGGGCGATGTTTTCTTGGGACACCATAGGCCCCCATTATCCCAATAGCAGCTGTCAAGTATCTGAACATCGTTGCGGACCAAGTTCATCCATTCATGGCAACTGTGTTCCCTGCTGGTGATGGCCATTACCAACAGGATAATGCACCAGTGCCCGAATCGTCAAGGAGTGGTTCGAGGAACATGTTGGTGACTTTCTCTTAATCTCCAAATATATTGTTAATCTCCAAGTTTATCCATTCATGGCAACTGTGTTCCCTGCTGGTGATGGCCATTACCAACAGGATAATGCTCCACTGCCAGAATCGTCAAGGAGCGGTTCAAGGAACATGCTGGTGACTTTCTGTTAATTCCCTGGCCTCCCAATTCACCCGACATGAACCCAATCGAGCATTTGTGGTTCGACTTGGAAAAGCGGGTTCGCGCAAAATCACCACCACCCCGAAATGTACGGGAACTTGAGGATCTGCTGTTGATTTTATGGTACCAGATACCCCAGGATACCTATCGCCACCTCATAAAATACACTGCTGGCCACCCAAAATGCAAAACCAAGAAGGAAGCATCCGATTGGCCTGAAATTCGCAGCATGCGTCGCCCGCGAGAGGACATGCAAACGATTAGCATTGCATGTCATATGCAAATGATGTGCGCCTGGCACGCCACCGAGAAGCACTATAAAAGAAGGGTGCACAGAAGGCGGGGTGTAAGTAGTGGAAGTGTGCTGTGCTGCCGGACCTGTGCTTGAGAAGCTTCCTGATGCCTCGTCGCAGAATACGGCAGTCATTCCAGCACGTTTCTGAGTTCGACAGAGGACGAATAGTGGCTTATCGCGACAGCGGTTTATCGTACCGAGACATCGGCGCCCGTGTGGGACGACATCCAGCCACAGTGAGGCGAGTTTGGATTCGGTGGGTGCAGGAGAGACGGGCGTATACCAACGTGAGCGATTGCCGCAGCCACGGCACACCACCGAACGAGAGGACCGGCATGTTGTGCGGCGGGCATTGATGGCTCGCACCGCCACATCACGAACGTTAGCGCAAGAATTAGGGTGTGTTGAGCAACAACCTGTGTCAGCACGTAGCGTTCGACGTCGTCTGCGGGAGCGGGGACTTGTCGCACGGCGCCCATTTCTCCGATTACCATTGGTGTTACACCACCGGCGAGTGCGGTGGCAGTGGGCCGTTGAACGCCGCACCTGGACTACGGAATGGCACGACATTGTCTTCTCAGACAAATCCCGCTTCTGCCTGCAACACCACGATGGTCGGATCCGCGTGTGGTGGCACCGCGGCGAGAGACTGTATGACGCCTGAATTATGCATCGCCATACCGCTTCGTCGGCTGGCGTTATGGATTGGGGCGCAATTGGACATGACACCCGCACCCCTCTGGTACGCATCGCCGGTACACTCAACAGCCACCGCTGTATCTCAGATGTTTTGGAGCCTGTATTCCTCCCTTACCCGCAGGACCTGCCAGCGTCCACGTTTCAACAGGACAATGCGCGCCCGCACGTGGCACGCATCGTGCAACAATTCTTCACGGCCCACCAGGGGTCACTGCTGCCGTGGCCCGCCTGTTCTCCCGATATGTCACCCATCGAACTCGTCTCGTCGCTGATCGACCACCGAGTGGCCCGGCAAGCACCACCCGTGATGAACTGTGGCAACGTGTGGAAGCAGCCTGGACCGACATACCCCAAGCCCACATCCAGAGCCTCTTTCGTTCGATGCCGCGGCGTGTAGCGGCCGTTATTGCCAGCCATGGGGGCCACACGAACTATTGATGTCTGCGTGTTCCGCAAGTCGCACGGGCCTGTAGGCTCAAACGTTTCATCTTTGTATCTGTTGTTATGTGTCCAGTAAATCTGGCTTTGCTATCTCGTGTCCTTCTTGGTGTTGCATTTTCGGTGGCCAGCAGTGTAGATGCCACGCCGAGTGGCCGCTGCTCTGCGGGCTAAAAGGGGTCCTACAGTTTATTAGGTAGGTGGTAATAATGTAATAGCTCATCTTTGTATGCATTTACTCCAGTTATAACGAAGTTAATTTCTCCGTCATTTTTATCCGCGCCAGGATTCGAACCCGGGTCCCCTTACTCCGGAATAAGTTGCTCTGCCAGTTGAGCTACGCGGACATTTTATTCTGCTTCCTATCTGCCTTTACGTCGTGAGCGTCCTTCTGGCAGGTACGTCACATCTCCTGGTACGTTACATCATCTCCCCCTTATTTTTTTTTTTTTTTTTCGAAGTGCTGCTCTTATTTTTCCTATCTCGCGGTGTGGAAATAACATCACACCAATGCGAGATTTTGAACGGTCGGGTCATCCGGATAGTTCGGGCGCCATTATAACGAAGTGAATTTCTCCGTCATTTTTATCCGCGCCAGGATTCGAACCCGGGTCCCCTTACTCCGGAATAAGTTGCTCTACCGGTTGAGCTACGCGGACATTTTATTCTGCTTCCTATCTGCCTTTACGTCGTGAGCGTCCTTCTGGCAGGTACGTCACATCTCCTGGTACGTTACACAGTGTAAACATTTGATCTTTTGTAATTTTGCAGAACCCCCAGTTGGGGTCTCGCGGAACCATTGCTTTACCTATATCTCCTGCTAGAAACTTTTTGTGGATTATTCTGTAATTTTGAGCACTAGTATGAAAAACAAAACCTGCAGAAAATATCAGATCTTATCTTTATAATATTACGCATGTGATTAAGCATGCTGTTTCCGAGAATTCTAAGCATTATTCTAAAGAGCGAATTCCTTCAGAAATTTCAGAGAAGGCAGAATTCTGCCTACGTGGAATATTTCCTCGCGTCTGTGTTGAGATAGAGAGAAGGCCCTCGCAAGGCCGCAGCAGTTTTGACAAAGTGGTTTGATCTGAGGGTCACGGTCGTAAGACTGGATTCTTATTTACAGAGATCCTAAACTCTTCGCCCCCCTCCCCTCCCCCTACCGAAGCAAAGCGCACTGCTCCCTTCACATATTTATTTCTAGAATGACCGTTCCAATAACCTCAGCGAACAGGTTTTAGAGTCCGTGGCGTGAACAAGATGTCTTAACTTCTTAAACGAGCAAGCATCTTGTTGTCTGAAGTACCTTGCTTTACATCATACGTACAAACGTCCGAGTTCGTTTTTTCTCTACCTTTCAACAGCTTCGTCAGATTAACACAACTTAAAACACCTGGAGTACATTTTTATTTTCGATCTCTCATCATAAAGGCGCATTCATAAATTTTATTTATCTTTTAACTGAAAATCACTCGTAACTGTCAGACTCTTTTCCCAGGTCAAGGTTGTAACTTCTTCAAAAAACTAAAAAAAATATTATTATTATTATTTTCTTTATTCGAAATATACAAATCACAGCCTCTGACAAACAAAATAAACAGCAAATTATCATTGACTGGTATTGTTGAACTGATACGAGTTTCCACCGGAGTCCTAGGTATCAGTCAAGAATCGGCGTAAAATATACACTGACGGAAAAAAATCCCAACACCAAGAAGGGGTTGTGTTAGATAAACGACAGTTGGTATGCGGTGACAGTACATCTGTAAGATGACGTCTATGCAAATTTCGCGCTCGGCGCATACGTGTGGCGCTAGTAGCGCCCCTCGGAACATGCAAAGCAGGTTTGCTGTAAATACGCGCTGTAACGTTCGTGAGCGTTAGTTATCGTTGAGATTCGAAGTAGTGTGTTGATGTTAGTCAAGAATGCCTTTAAGAAGACGAAGAAGCCATTATCAACAGCTCACGGAGTTTGAACGAGGTCGTGTAGTAGGGCTACGAGAAGGTGGATTTTCTTTCCGCAATATTGAAGAACGACTTGGCAGGAATGTAGCCACTGTGCATGATTGTTGGCAGCGGGGGTCAAGGAAAGGTACTGCCTCAAGAAGACCGGGTTCCGGCAGGCCACGTGGCACTACTGAGAGGGAAGACCGCAGTGTATGGCGTATGGCCGTGGCGCATCGTACCGCGTCTGCGGCAGCAATTCGAGCTGCAGTTGCCACCACAGTGACACAACGAACTGTTACAAATCGGTTACTTGAAGAACAGCTCCGGAGCCAGACGCCCTGTAGCGTGCATTCCACTTACTCTAAACCACTGCCGTTTGCGACGTCAGTGGTGTCAAGCTAGAGCTCACTCGGAGGACGGAGTGGAGATCTGTTGTGTTTTCTGATGAAAGCCGGTTCTGCCTGGGTGCCAGTGATGGCCGTGTGTTGGTTAGAAGGAGGCCAGGTGAGCGCCTGCAACCAACCTGTCTGCGGCCGAGACACACTGGACCTACACCTGGAGTTATGGTCTTGGGAGCAATTTCCTATGACAGCAGGATCACTCTCGTGGTTAGTTGTACGTCGGTCTGGTGATTCAACCTGTTCTGCTGCCATTCATGAACAGCATTCCAGGGGGTGTTTTCCAACAGGATAACGTTCGCCCGCATACCGCTGTTGTAACCCAACATGCTCTACAGAGTGTCGACTGCCTGGGTGCCAGTGATGGCCGTGTGTTGGTTAGAAGGAGGCCAGGTGAGCGCCTGCAACCAACCTGTCTGCGGCCGAGACACACTGGACCTACACCTGGAGTTATGGTCTGGGGAGTAATTTCCTATGACAGCAGGATCACTCTCGTGGTTAGTTGTACGTCGGTCTGGTGATTCAACCTGTTCTGCTGCCATTCATGAACAGCATTCCAGGGGGTGTTTTCCAACAGGATAACGTTCGCCCGCATACCTCTGTTGTAACCCAACATGCTCTACAGAGTGTCAACATGTTGCCGTGGCCTGCTAGATCACCAGATTTTTCACCAATCGAGCACGTATGGGACATCATTGGACGACAACTCCAGCGTGATCCCCAACCAGCAATAACTGTCCCTGTATTTACCGACCAACTGCAACAGGCATGGAACTCCAT
Organism: Macrothele yani; assembly: GCA_039090855.1. Lineage (NCBI taxonomy): Eukaryota > Metazoa > Arthropoda > Arachnida > Araneae > Macrothelidae > Macrothele > Macrothele yani. The sequence goes on from CM077031.1 coordinate 92,510,232, forward strand.
CCCACAAACTGACGTCCAGCACCTGTATACGACACAATGCATGAACGTTTGCGTGCTTGCATTCAACATTCTGGCGGTTACACCGGTTATTAATGTAGCAGCATTTCACATTTAAAATGGCTCTTCTCGCGCTTACAATAAGCTGCGATCTTGAAATCTTAATCGATTAAATATGTTATGCCTATACAAATGCATTGCCGGCATTTCATTCCTCTACACCTATTTTTTCGTGGTGTTGGGATTTTTTTTTCCGTCAGTGTATTTCCACCATTTAGTTTTGATTTCAATATTTTTCTTACTCTCTTGATATACTCACTCTGAGTCAGACCTTTTACTTTTATATGTAATATGTTATCTGATTCAAGAATTTCAAGGTATTTATAATTTTCATTATCTGACAATGATTTCATTATATTACCATTTTCTAGTTCTATTCCATCTATATTCTGGACTTTTCCCCGGCGCATGGATAGTACTGCACATTTTTCCAGTCCAAATTCCGTCTGTATATCATCACTAAATATTTGCACTGTATGCAGCAATGTTTCAAGTTCGGCGGAACTCTTTTGCATACAATTTAAAGTCATCCATGTACAACAGATGGTTTATTTTCCCATGTTGGTCCGAAATGTGGTAGCCCATTTTTGTTTTGTTCAAAATCATTGACAATGGAATTAAAGAGATATTAAACAATAAAGGCGGCAAAGAATCCCCTTGAAATATGCCTCTCTTGATATTAACTTCTCCGAGTTCTTCACCATATGCATGTAACTTATTACTATTATTATTATTGTTATTATTATTATTATCATCATTACTCACTTGCAATCATGCCCGTTCTCCTAACGGTGAATCTATAAAATAATTTTTTGAGCATAAAATTAAAGAAAGAGAAAAGTAATTAAGGGAAAGATAAGTAATTTAAAATCCGTAACTGTTTTGTGATTTAGAAAAGCGTCGTGACGTCAATGCATATGATTTGACGTAAAACGGAGCTGGCTTTGGCGCCCCTTAATTTTAAATCAAAATTTGAAAGAGCATTTCAGTGATTCTGACAAAATGTATCTTTAAACCTACCAGCATTTTTAAACAGTAAAGCAAAGCCACTTTTTTGAATTTTTTGGTTTTCAGACTTTTCTCTAGGTGTAGATGTGGTTGAAAAATTCAAGAGGACAATATTGCAAAGCCGCCATTTTGTTTTTGAATTTTTGGTTTTCAGACTTTTTTGAATTTTTTGGTTTTCAGACTTTTTGAATTTTTTGGTTTTCAGACTTTTCTCTAAGTGTAGATGTGGTTGAAAAATTCAAGAGGACAATATTGCAAAGCCGCCATTTTGTTTTTGAATTTTTGGTTTTCAGACTTTTTTGAATTTTTTGGTTTTCAGACTTTGAATTTTTTGGTTTTCAGACTTTTCTCTAGGTGTAGATAAGGTTGAAAAATTCAAGAGGACAATATTGCAAAGCCGCCATTTTGTTTTTGAATTTTTGGTTTTCAGACTTTTTTGAATTTTTTGGTTTTCAGACTTTGAATTTTTTGGTTTTCAGACTTTTCTCTAGGTGTAGATAAGGTTGAAAAATTCAAGAGGACAATATTGCAAAGCCGCCATTTTGTTTTTGAATTTTTGGTTTTCAGACTTTTTTGAATTTTTTGGTTTTCAGACTTTGAATTTTTTGGTTTTCAGACTTTTCTCTAGGTGTAGATAAGGTTGAAAAATTCAAGAGGACAATATTGCAAGGCCGCCATTTTGTTTTTGAATTTTTGGTTTTCAGACTTTTTTGAATTTTTTGGTTTTCAGACTTTTTGAATTTTTTTGTTTTCAGACTTTTCTCTAGGTGTAGATGTGGTAGAAAAATTCAAGAGGACAATATTGCAAAGCCGCCATTTTGTTTTTGAATTTTTGGTTTTCAGACTTTTTTTTAATTTTTTGGTTTTCAGACTTTTTGAATTTTTTGGTTTTCAGACTTTTCTCTAGGTGTAGATGTGGTTGAAAAATTCAAGAGGACAATATTGCAAAGCCGCCATTTTGTTTTTGAATTTTTGGTTTTCAGACTTTTTTTGAATTTTTTGGTTTTCAGACTTTTCTGTAGGTGTAGATGTGGTTGAAAAATTCAAGAGGGCAATATTCTAAAGCCGTCATTTTGTTTTGCTTTTTTGTAGTTTTCGGACTTTTCTAGGTATCCGGACCTTAAAACCTATCAGCATGCCAATTTTCGGATCTCTAGGTCATTTGGAAGCGGTCGAACAATTTGCGGACGAACACACTAGCATTTTCCCTCTTTGCTTTTTATATACGAGGCAAAAGCCTATATTTGCATAGGTATTCACGTATGCGGGCGGAAAACGCTAAACTTTTAAAGCGTCGCTACGTCATTTAGTATTGCGTCGTTACCAGTTTGATTGTAGCCTGTCCTTTCACCCAATGAGAAGAGAGTGCTAAAAATAGCTGCGTCATCATGGCAGCAAGTCACGGGACCGGAACTTTCCTGGGTAAGGTTAACGCTGAAGGCAGAGTAAGCAGCTCGTTCCTTTCCTTTGCGTCTTTAAAAAATGCTTAAAAATCAGAAAATGACTTTTTCCTAAAACATTTTATGTAAAAGAGAGACGATAGTTGCGAGTTTATGCTGTAAAAATTGCAATGCGTTATGATTTATAGTTTACCATGTATTCGTTTCTTAAAATTGATCCCATCGCGAAATAGAGAATTTTGTTAAATTTAAAAATTTAATTTCTCGTAAACTAAAGCGAAATTCAAAAAAAGGGCGACGAGGTGCAAACATTCGGCCATGGCCTTGCATGCCTACAAAGTTTCGTGGTTCTGTTGCTGTTAGTGTGTCCGGAACACGACCTGATAGCACTTTTTTGCTTACTTTAACTTTGAAATACAGTAGGGTGTTGATGATACGACAAAGAGAAATAGAAACGGTTTATTTCCGCGTGTTCTCCGAACAATTCTCTACAAACGACGTAAATTACATATTTTTGTGTCCAATACTTTTTGCGCTGCGAGCTAGAAAAGCGCTAGTGTCGCTAAATTTCTAAAACGGCGGCAGTTACTTTTTAGCACGTCTTTTGTAAAAAAAGATCGTGCTTCTGTTATCGGTTTGTCCGTCCGTCCTTCCGTCTGTACCCACGATATCTCAACAACTATTAGTCCGATTTAAAAAATTCTTTTTGCATTCGGAAGCTTGAAATATGCGAATGATGATCCTTCATTTCGTTTTTTTTTTTTTTTTTACGATGTACAATTTTGCCGCTAGGGGGCGTAAATGCCCCCTAGATGATGTCGAATTCAAAATTACGTTTCAATCCACATATTTGCTTCTAAACATCCGATTGAAAAAAATATTTTATCTTTCGATTCCATTTATGTCGAAGAGTGTTTTAGATATAGTTTCCTTTTCAAATTACGCATAGATTTTCCGCTAGGGGGCGTAAAAGTAAATTACATTTTTTCCGATAACTCTTCTCCTAAATCTCCGATTTGAAAAATCTTTTTCAGCGGATACATCTCCTAATGGAAATTCGTTTGCATATAATTTCGAATTTTTGGGAAGAAATACTTTGGCCACCAGGGGGCGTAAATTTTAATTTTTGCTTCTGATGTATTTGCCATAAAATCAGAGCTTCTAAAATATCGATTGAAAAAATTATTTCGTGGACTGATGCCACTCACATTGATAAACCTTTTCGGAATATTTTCTTCCTAAAATATCCCACAGTTTCTCCACCAGGGGGCGTAGATGTATATCTTATTTTTGTCAATATCTCTACTTCTAGTAGTCCGATTTGAAAAATTCCTTCTTTGTTGGATAGTGTTTTCCGTGTGACATGTTTTTCATATAATTTCAAAATTTTCAAGTAATTCATAGACTCTCCGCTAGGGGACGTAAAGGTAAATTGCGTTTCGCCCTATATCTCTGCTTCTAAATCTCCGAATTGAAAAATTCTTTCTGCACCGGATACAGCTCCTGGTGGGAAATCGTCTGCACATAATTTCTAATTTTGGTAAAAATATGGTTTGGCCACCAGGGGGCGTAAATCTTAATTTCCGCTTCTGATGTATTTGCAGCAAAATATGAGCTTTTAAATTCTCGATTAAAAAAAACGTCCTTTGTAGACCGATACTATACTCACGTCGACAAACCTTTAAGGAACATTTTCTTCTTAAAATAGTGCATGGTTTCTACGCCAGGGGGCGTAGATATATATCTTATTTTTGTCAATATCTCTACTTCTAGGGGTTCGATTTGAAAAATTCCTTTTTCGTTGGATAGTGTTTCCAGTATGACATGTGCTTCATATAATTTAAAAATTTTCAAGTAATTCATAGACTTTACAAAATTACTTGTGGATGTCAAGTAATTTTGCTTCCTATACTTCCAATGGAAAAACTTCTGTACACATTTGCTTCACAATTAATGCGTTCCCAAGGATGAAAATTTGAACATCGATTAAAATAGCTTCATTTTATAACTTGGAATACTAAATATTTTCTAAAACATAATCATAATTATGCAATCCAACATTTATTTGTCTACTAACGTCATCAAAGTACGAGTCGCGCCATCTTTTTTTCTGGTTTCAACACCACCAAAGGAAACGTTATTGTTTTTTAATATAATTATGGTTATGCTTTAGAAAATGTTAAGTATTCCAAGTTATAAAATGAAGCTATTTTAATCGATGTTCAAATTTTCATCCTTGGGAACACACTAATTGTGAAGGAAATGTGTACAAAAGTTTTTCCGTTGGAAATATTAGGAAGCCAAATTACTTGACGTCCACCTTAATAGTATGGGATAAGGGCAACGGAATGGGTCCCACTCCTATGTCCTGATCTTTGACCCCATTTGTCCCATCTTCAATAGGGTTCCTCTCCAGTTGGTCCCTTACCACATACTAAAATTTCATCGAAATCGAACCATTTTAACGCACGTTATGACGCATAAGGGTAATGGAATGCATCCCGCTCCTATGTCCTGACCTCTGACCCCATTTGCCTCATTTTCAATAGAGTTCGTCCCCAGGTGGTCTCCTACCACATACTAAAATTATACCGAAATCGAACCATTTTTTACGTGAGTTATCGTGCCGAAAGACGGTCGGACAGACGGACGGACAAAGCTGGAGCATATACGCTTCTTCAACCTATGGTTGGAAAGCGTAAAAAATCATATGAGTAATACTGTATCTTCCAAGTTAACGACAGTATCGATCGATGTGCAAATTCTGTATTCTCCGGGCAGTTTTTGACGCTTTCCAACCGTAGGTTGAAGAAGCGTATATGTTCCAGCTTTTCCCGTCCGTCCGTCCGTCTGATTCTCATAATCGAAAGAAGCCAATCCACTCGTGTTTTTTTCGCACCGAAAGCATTGACATGTCTTCATACCGTTGATAATTGACTTTTATTTGCGTATATTTAATTAACTTTTATTTGTGCATTATCTGGTCTTCGTAGCTAGTCTCTAGCTAGCCTCGAATATACGCCACTGCCGGCGCGTAACTGGAAGAATCTGGGTTCGATTCCCGGTGGTGGCCAATGAGAATTTTTTGCGTGACACACTTATTAACGTGGAAAGATCTATGAGTTCTGTATGGTGCTTTGTCTACTGAGCGTTTACCGGATTTTATTAACACACCTCCTATGGGCCTTACCGCAGGAGCGCGTACGATACTTTCTTTTAAAGGAGAGCTACTTGTTGCGTACGCATCGAATCAGTCCCCTCTTCAAATCTTTAGCACTACCTCCTGAGATATGTAATTTAACTTTCGGAAACCAAAATGCGAAGTCGTGTCGTCGCTTTCTGTGGGCCTTATTTCCACATTCTTCGCCCACATGTATGCCCGAATAAATAAATAAATAAATAAGAAATAAACGTAGCTAAAACCCGTGCTTTTCCTGACTGCGATATTGCGCCGTGGCTTACCGCGTGTCTTTTCCAGTGACAGCCTTCCTCGTCGAAATCATAGTTCACGGTTAAACTTGTCCGCAACCGCGTCTCTGGTAGGCAGACTCTTCCTTGCCGAAAAGCAATATTGATCTCATATTCGAAGTCGTAAAACCCTAACTTATAACTTTTCCCTTTCTGAAATTCCTTTTTTTCTCTCTCTCTCTCTCTCTCTCTCTCTCTCTCATTTTTCTTTTTCAATTTTACTTTCGGTCTGTCAACTCCGGCGGTTCTCCCTCCTATTTTTTTCTTTTTCTTTTTTTTTTTTCTTTCTCTATCTCGCTAACTTTACGACAAAGAGAAATCGAATATTATTATTGGCCAGATGCGCACGTGACTGGAAGAAAACGCGGGGAATAAAATTAAATTCGTTTCCAACTGTTGCCAAAGCATAAAAATAACGGGACGAAAAATAAAAATAAATCCATACCACTGTACCTCGGCTCTTGTGGAAAGTCGTCAGAATTAATTTAGAAACCAAATTCGTCCTACATTCATTCGAGGGAAGACTACCACTAGGGAACCAATGAGGGCATGTATGACTTTTGGAAACCTCTTTCCAATGTATTTTAATGGAAAAGTAACAAGATTTGGGATCAGATTTTCCATTTGCGCGAATTTCTTTGCGAAGGATGTCGGTTTGAAGTATGCAAAACTTTTCGGCACAGCGGAAAGTAAAGGTTTCAGAAGAGCAGGCATAAATTTTGACACAAATTGCTTTGCGTTTTTGTTTTGACTTTGTTTAGTCCTCTGAGTAAAACTTGTTTCTGCTCTCATCGGTATTACAGCTATGCATTTTTGGAGTCATGTTTTAAGCACGCAGTGGTATTTCTGCTTTCATAATAAAAGATGGAAATTTTATTCTGCGCATAATCATACTGACAAAAAAAATTGATTGCCGATCTTTTTGTTTGTTTCTGTGTTTAACGCCCTCACCCTAAACAAATCTAAGAGTTATAAGCAACCGTCTGTCCTTAATTTAGGGACAATTCATCCAGTAAAAAGACGTCCTACGATCGCAACATCACAGCCTCACCTGAGATTCGAACCAGGACCCATTTCAACCGACTGATCCGAAACCCATACCTCACGCTACTGGGCCAACTTAACGATAGCAGCTGTCATCACCAAATTCGCCGATATATTCAGCCCGTCTTTCAAATGTTTCAAACCAACTGTATTAAAAGTGCGTAAGATGATGTACAATGACCGTTCCATAAAAACTGTGACTAAAATCACACAAATTGAAGAAATATACACTGAGAAAAACAAATATACACTGAGAAAAACGTTTTGTTAATTCAGCAAAAAAATTGTTGAATCAACCAAAAAGTTTTGTCGATATCATCATCATCATCATCATCATTGTCAACCATTATCAATCCACTGCTGGATGAAGGTCTCCCCAAGTTTCCTCCACAACGGTCTGTCTTGTGCCAGTCTCCTCCATGTCACTCCCGCATACTTTCGAATTCCATCCACCCATCTCCCATGTGGTCTTCTTCTGGGTCTTTTCCTGTCCCTTGGAGTCCAATCTAAAATTTCGGCTGTCCACCGATGGTCTGTCCTTCTGGCAATATGTCCAGCCCATTGCCATTTCAGGGATTGAACTCTGATCATGTTGTCTTCCACTCTTGTCATTTTTCGGATCCACGAGTTCCTCTTCTTATCTCTCCTGGTTACACCAAGCATGCACCTCTCCATGTTGCTTTGAGTTGTCTGCAGCATTTGACAAAAATGTGTGTTGAACTTACAAATTTATTTTGTTGAAAATTATTGTTGATTCGACAAAATTTATTATTATCATGACAAAACGTGTTGTTCATTTAACAAAGTAATTTTGTCGATTTTGGGGAATTTCTTTTATCCAACAATATAAATTGTTATCGTGATAAAACATTTTGTTGCTGCAACCAAACATATTGTTATCGTGACACAGTAATTTCTTGCTCCAACAAAATTTAGAGTTATGTAGTAGCTGGACCACTTTGTCGCCAAACTTTTTTTCCGATGGCAACACTTTGCCGGTGCAATAACTTTAGGTGGTGCCATTTTTTCCCCGCCATCTTTTTTCTCCCGTATTTACATTCTAGTTGCGTTTAAAATGAATTTGGACAGCGTTACGTCAGGAAGAAATTTTTCCAGAAACAGTGAAGAATCTTTCACTGAGCAGATTCGAACTAGAAACCTTTAGTTCAGGAACTAAGCTTGCTAACCACTCGGCTATACCTGCCCATGCAAGTAAATCCTTATCTGCGAATTCAGCAGTTGAAGGTGGGTTTATTACCTTCTAGAATGTTCACAGACGATTTGTACTTGACATAACGATACATTGCCACTATTTTGGTGCGTGTGTAACATGTTTCTAAATCCGATTTCTTTTTAAATGTTTTCCTTCGTTTTTTGATGAAACAAATTATTGGCATTTTTGGTTAGACAAAAAAAAAATCGTAATATTTTTTTTAACGTTCTATATGTTGCAGGGTAATCTTTGATTGCCGCACGAATTTTGAAACACCCTGTATATATAGCCTATACATGAAATCAAGCTCTATACATAAATTACAACTCTTATCATTATCTCACGTGCAAATTTTTACTTGCGATCAGTAACCGCAAGCCGTTATAAAAATTGTATTATTGCTTTATCAGAAATTTGGGTTTAAATTTAAAATACATGTTCCTATGCATCTAATAAGATGAGGATCCTATCGTCTTCAATGTAATTATGAGTCTGCAAAGCGAGGCCAAATTATCACTAAAATTAACTGAATCCAACCAAAAGAACACACAATAAACACTAGCATAAAAATATGTCGGAATTATTAAGATATATTAGAAATTCTTATCTCTGAATGTCTCTATCAGAGTTGACAGTTGGTTGTCTGGTAGTGCCCGTATGGAATAGCTAGCAATCACAAGCGCTTTGTTGTAAGGTCGATGCCAGCTCCATTTAGTTGAATTAACAAAATGTAACCAACGAAATGATTTGGTGTTGCCAACAAAACAATTCCGATGGAGTTTTGCTAAAGCAACAAAACAAATCGACAAAACAGCTCAACAAAATTATTTTGTTGTTTCAAACAAACTTTTTTTTCTCAGTGCAGATACAGCAAAATATATGTTACCCTTTCTCAAAGTATCTTTCCTCGGATGATGTATGCAACGGTCCCCATCGTTCATCACACTTTTCAAAGCATGTGGGCGAAGGCATTTTGTGGAAACTGCTTTAGTGATCCCTGTACAGCTTGAACAACGTCGGTTTCTGTGTTGAATGCTGTGCTACTGAACTTCCCCTTCATTGTTGGGAACAAATAGAAATCGCAAGGGGCGAGGTTAGGACTGTAGACAGGTTGTGGCATGATTTAAATATTGCATTTTGTAAGAAACTGTTCAACACAGGCAGCCACATGTGGGCGGGCATTATCATGCTGTAGGGTCCACTTGCCCACCACTTCCGGTCACTAAATCGATATGCGTCGTCACAGACGCTTCAAGACTGAAATGTAATACTCAGCATTGGCAGTAATTTGTGGAGGACCGACATGCTGGTAGACTAACACCTCTACGATCAAGGAAAATTATCATCATCACCTTCCCAGTGGATTTGGTTTAGCGGAATTTTTTCTGAGGACGCGAGCCTGTGTGTTTCGAGACACTCGTTCCGCGCTTGGTAAGGGGGTCGAAATAGTGGACCCACGTTTCATCGGCAGTTATTACTGTGTTCAGAAAATTTGAATCCTTTGCAATTATTTGTTTCTACTCATGACACACCTGAACTCTCGTCAGGTGATGAGGTACCCATCTGGAACACACACGACGCAGCTTTAATTTGTCGCGTAGAATGCGGAATGCCGACGTTTTTGAAATATTAGTTGACGCCGCTATGTCTTCACACGTCATTCGTCGATCTTCTTGCAGGATTTCCCAAACAGTGTTAACAATACGCTCCGTAACAACACTTTCAGGTCGACCAGGCCCAGGAGAGAGTTCTGCCAACAACTTTTTTTGAAATCATGGTGCGATCTAAAAATCGTTGACTCACCCAGACACTTACTTATCTTTGCAAACTTTTTTTTTATTAAATCAACCGCTTCTGGAGCCCTTTTACCCAAACGATATTAAAATGTTTTCGCACAACGCATTTCATTTCTTAACACTGAATCACTCACCTCTATAGCTGTATGGCGAAATGCAGACGTACCTTAAACAACTGCGCAACAACAAAACCAAAATCGTCTGCCACGGCTAATAACTGAGTTAGTCGTTTACGTAGTTATTTTTCCCCTTCGCACTGTTGCCAACTCAAAAAGAAACACCGTCAGCTTTTATGGAACGGCCTTTATATAAGTAATTTCCGAATACCTGTGGCTTCGAATTAGAGATATGTAAATCGGTGTCTCCAACATCGTTATACTCTCCTGATCAGAGGGCGTTGTTCGGCACAGGAGTTTGAATAATAAAAAGGCAAGGCTGATCATAAGGTAACTTCCGCTGACCTTTGGTGGCTGTTTAGAAATATGTAAATCAATGTTTCCCAACATCGTTACACTCTCCTGACTAAAGGGCGTTGTTTGGGGCCGGAGTTTGAATGAAAGGCAACGTGTTGTAGAATACATTTAAGTGAGAATTTCTGAAAACATTATCCCACTTGGAGGTACGCGCAGAGATTGGGTTTCTCTGTGCTCGTAAATCAACGGTAGATTCGCTTCATGTTGATTTCTTGTAATTTTTTTTTTTTTTTTTTGGTTTACGATTTCTCCGGACTACAGGGAGTCCAATCTAAAAAGGGGCTCTAATGGTCTTTTCCTGTCCCTTGGAATCCGAACTAAAAAAGGGATCTAGTGGTCTTTTCCTGTCCTTTGGAATCCAATCTAAAAAGGGGCTCTGATGGTCTTTTCCTGTCCCTTGGAATCCAATCTAAAAAGGGGCTCTGATGGTCATTTCCTATCCCTTGGAATCGAATCTAAAACGGGTCTCTGATGGTCTTTTCCTGTCCCTTGGAATCCAATCTAAAAAGGGGCTCTGATGGTCTTTTCCTGTCCCTTGGAATCCAATCTAAAAGGTGGCTCTGATGGTCTTTTCCTGTCCCTTGGAATCCAATCTAAAAAGGGGCTCTGATGGTCTTTTCCTGTCCCTTGGAATCCAATCTAAAAAGGGGTTCTGATGGTCTTTTCCTGTCCTTTAAAATCCAATCTAAAAAGTGGCTCTGATGGTCTTTTCCTGTCCCTTGGAATCCAATCTAAAAAGGGGCTCTGATGGTTTTTTCCTGTCCCTTAGAATCCAATCTAAAATAGGGCACTGATGGTCTTTTCCTGTCCCTTAGAATCCAATCTAAAAAGGGGCTCTGATGGTCTTTTCCTGTCCCTTGGAATCCAATCTAAAAAGAGGCTCTGATGGTTTTTTCCTGTCCCTTAGAATCCAATCTAAAATAGGGCACTGATGGTCTTTTCCTGTCCCTTAGAATCCAATCTAAAAAGGGGCTCTGATGGTCTTTTCCTGTCCCTTAGAATCCAATCTAAAAAGGGGCTCTGATGGTCTTTTCCTGTCCCTTAGAATCCAATCTAAAAAGGGGCTCTGATGGTCATTTCCTATCCCTTGGAATCGAATCTAAAACGGGTCTCTGATGGTCTTTTCCTGTCCCTTGGAATCCAATCTAAAAAGGGGCTCTGATGGTCTTTTCCTGTCCCTTGGAATCCAATCTAAAAGGTGGCTCTGATGGTCTTTTCCTGTCCCTTGGAATCCAATCTAAAAAGGGGCTCTGATGGTCTTTTCCTGTCCCTTGGAATCCAATCTAAAAAGGGGTTCTGATGGTCTTTTCCTGTCCTTTAAAATCCAATCTAAAAAGTGGCTCTGATGGTCTTTTCCTGTCCCTTGGAATCCAATCTAAAAAGGGGCTCTGATGGTTTTTTCCTGTCCCTTAGAATCCAATCTAAAATAGGGCACTGATGGTCTTTTCCTGTCCCTTAGAATCCAATCTAAAAAGGGGCTCTGATGGTCTTTTCCTGTCCCTTGGAATCCAATCTAAAAAGAGGCTCTGATGGTTTTTTCCTGTCCCTTAGAATCCAATCTAAAATAGGGCACTGATGGTCTTTTCCTGTCCCTTAGAATCCAATCTAAAAAGGGGCTCTGATGGTCTTTTCCTGTCCCTTAGAATCCAATCTAAAAAGGGGCTCTGATGGTCTTTTCCTGTCCCTTAGAATCCAATCTAAAAAGGGGCTCTGATGGTCATTTCCTATCCCTTGGAATCGAATCTAAAACGGGTCTCTGATGGTCTTTTCCTGTCCCTTGGAATCCAATCTAAAAAGGGGCTCTGATGGTCTTTTCCTGTCCCTTGGAATCCAATCTAAAAGGTGGCTCTGATGGTCTTTTCCTGTCCCTTGGAATCCAATCTAAAAAGGGGCTCTGATGGTCTTTTCCTGTCCCTTGGAATCCAATCTAAAAAGGGGCTCTGATGGTCTTTTCCTGTCCCTTAGAATCCAATCTAAAAAGGGGCTCTGATGGACTTTTCCTGTCCCTTGGAATCCAATCTAAAAGGGCCGCCCTAGTGGCGCAGTGGTCTAAGCGATGGCCTGTGATCATTCGTCCGTAAGGAGTCCGGGTTCGAATCCTGGTGAGGCATGGATGTTGTGTTTGTCTTACGGCACTGGCTCTCTCCCTTCCCTGGAACCAGTGACCCTAAATTAGGGACGGGAGACTGCTTACAGCCCATTGAGTTGCTCACGGTGGTCGTTAAGCCTCCAAAAAAACAATCTAAAAGGGGACTCCTGATGGATAGTTATACCGCCAATAGCGATATAGCTATACCTTCGGGATTAGAGGAAATGCTGTCCCACACTCACCAACCCGCTTGGCCAGCGTGGTGAGTTATGGTCAAATCCGTCCAAAATCATCTTGATATACACAACTTAATGAAACTTTGTTGCATTTTCCTTGCCTTAAATTTAATCACTAACAGCTGCTTAAGCTTAGGTTTTAAAAGTTTATTCATCTGAATGAAACCTGAGAAAGAAATACATGTTACTGAGGCTGCATTTCTAGGAGAGTGCTGAATTATTAATATTATTTAGAATATCCTCTCTAAATTATAGAGGTAAAGACGCCAACAAAATCTATCCAGCGGTTTACAAAACATCAGTGCCATAATATAATTTGCATATCGCAGAAATCGTGTTCGAACAGAAGCTGGATATCTAATTCCTAAGCCTCCAAGATAATCTAAACTGACAAATAGATTTCCAGTTCAAGCTGAATTTTGTGTGAATAGCAAGCACTCGCTATAGATAAGATGGCATCTGGCTGCGATTGCAATTTCCATTTCTTCAAATGCTAAGTCACGGGAAAATATTGGAATTCTAACCAAATGTTTAATATGGAAAGTGCTGTTTCTGGTAAAGATGGAAACTCGAGGATTTCCTCCGGGGAATAATTCTTAGCGTTAGGTAAATTTACGCTTCCGACGGATGTGACTTAAAAGGGTTCGAACGTCGGAAAGACGTTCGAATAAACTCCTGCGTAGCTCACGGAAACAATGGAAAAGTATTTGAATGTGGTGCAGCAAAGCGCCCGTTCCGCAGTAGCAGATCGCAGCTGTCGCGGTTTAGGAATTTACGAACTTGAAATCCTTTCACGCAACAGCAGCGTTTGAGAAACGCGGTTGTCAAATTAAAGAGACAGAAGTATTGCATAAACTTCGAGATTGGAGGAACAGCAAACTGCAACGCTTCAGCACGTTCTCATAATTTTCCTCACCTAACGAAAAATAAAACTATCACGAATGTTTGTTCCAAAAGACGTTTATTTGTAGAATATCTGTTAAAATAATACTTGAATATAAGAATTCCGCATTGTTGTCATGCGTAGCTACTAAACAGTCGAGACCCATTATTGGGACCTCCTACTTCTGACGTCAACAAGGCGTAGCCAATGAAAGAAGTCACGTGTCATGAGTTGGCTTGGAGGGTATATAAGTTGTGCTGTAGGCATTCCGAAAACACAGGGGGGCCACGGGTGGCCGAGTGGGCAACGTTCGTGACTGCCACGAGAAAGGCCTCAGGTTCGATCCCAGGCAGGTACGAACGCTCAATACACTGAATACCCGCCATGCGTCGGATGGGCACGTTAAGCCGTCGGACCCCGGGTACTGGCGCCCCGGTAATAAATAAGGGCGTCTTCCTCCCCCTTTCTACCTCCCTTCCGTGTCACTTTCCTATCGGGCACTCTAGCCCAAATATCCTAGCTTCCTATTTCTAAGGGTTATTTAAGACCTGGGGTCAGACACTCCCTTCCTAAAATCCTCTACATATGATCTGATCTGATCTACAAGAGCATTGTGGGCACGTTAAGCCGTCGGACCCCGGGTACTGGCCCCCCGGTAGTAAATAAGGGCGTCTTCTACCTCGCTTCCGTGTCACTTTCCTATCGGGCACTCTAGCCCAAATCTCCTAGCTTCCTATTTCTAAGGGTTATTTAAGACCTGGGGTCAGACACTCCCTTCCTAAAATCCTCTACATATGATCTGATCTGATCTACAAGAGCATTGTGGGCACGTTAAGCCGTCGGGCCACAGATACTGGCCCCCCGGTAGTAAATAAGGGCGTCTTCTACCTCGGTTCCGTGTCACTTTCCTATCGGGCACTCTAGCCCAAATTTCCTAGCTTCTTATTTCTAAGGGTTATTTAAGACCTGGGGTCAGACACTCCCTTCCTAAAATCCTCTACATATGATCTGATCTGATCTACAAGAGCATTGTGGGCACGTTAAGCCGTCGGGCCACAGATACTGGCCCCCCGGTAGTAAATAAGGGCGTCTTCTACCTCGCTTCCGTGTCACTTTCCTATCGGGCACTCTAGCCCACATCTCCTAGCTTCCTATTTCTAAGGATTATTTAAGACCTGGGGTCAGACACTCCCTTCCTAAAATCCTCTACATATGATCTGATCTGATCTACAAGAGCATTGTGGACACGTTAAGCCCTCGGGCCACAGGTACTGGCCCCCCGGTAGTAAATAAGGGCGTCTTCTACCTCGGTTCCGTGTCACTTTCCTATCGGGCACTCTAACCCACATCTCCTAGCTTCCTATTTCTAAGGGTTATTTAAGACCTGGGGTCAGACACTCCCTTCCTAAAATCCTCTACATATGATCTGATCTGATCTACAAGAGCATTGTGGGCACGTTAAGCCCTCGGGCCACAGGTACTGGCCCCCCGGTAGTAAATAAGGGCGTCTTCTACCTCGCTTCCGTGTCACTTTCCTATCGGGCACTCTAGCCCACATCTCCTAGCTTCCTATTTCTAAGGGTTATTTAAGACCTGGGGTCAGACACTCCCTTCCTAAAATCCTCTACATATGATCTGATCTGATCTACAAGAGCATTGTGGACACGTTAAGCCCTCGGGCCACAGGTACTGGCCCCCGGTAGTAAATAAGGGCGTCTTCTACCTCGGTTCCGTGTCACTTTCCTATCGGGCACTCTAACCCACATCTCCTAGCTTCCTATTTCTAAGGGTTATTTAAGACCTGGGGTCAGACACTCCCTTCCTAAAATCCTCTACATATGATCTGATCTGATCTACAAGAGCATTGTGGGCACGTTAAGCCCTCGGGCCACAGGTACTGGCCCCCCGGTAGTAAATAAGGGCGTCTTCTACCTCGCTTCCGTGTCACTTTCCTATCGGGCACTCTAGCCCACATCTCCTAGCTTCCTATTTCTAAGGGTTGTTTAAGACCTGGGGTCAGACACTCCCTTCCTAAAATCCTCTACATATGATCTGATCTGATCTACAAGAGCATTGTGGACACGTTAAGCCCTCGGGCCACAGGTACTGGCCCCCGGTAGTAAATAAGGGCGTCTTCTACCTCGGTTCCGTGTCACTTTCCTATCGGGCACTCTAGCCCACATCTCCTAGCTTCCTATTTCTAAGGGTTATTTAAGACCTGGGGTCAGACACTCCCTTCCTAAAATCCTCTACATATGATCTGATCTGATCTACAAGAGCATTGTGGACACGTTAAGCCCTCGGGCCACAGGTACTGGCCCCCCGGTAGTAAATAAGGGCGTCTTCTACCTCGCTTCCGTGTCACTTTCCTATCGGGCACTCTAGCCCAAATCTCCTTGCTTCCTATTTCTAAGGGTTGTTTAAGACCTGGGGTCAGACACTCCCTTCCTAAAATCCTCTACATATGATCTGATCTGATCTACAAGAGCATTGTGGGCACGTTAAGCCCTCGGACCCCGGGTACTGGCCCCCCGGTAGTAAATAAGGGCGTCTTCTACCTCGCTTCCGTGTCACTTTCCTATCGGGCACTCTAGCCCAAATCTCCTAGCTTCCTATTTCTAAGGGTTATTTAAGACCTGGGGTCAGACACTCCCTTCCTAAAATCCTCTACATATGATCTGATCTGATCTACAAGAGCATTGTGGGCACGTTAAGCCCTCGGACCCCGGGTACTGGCCCCCCGGTAGTAAATAAGGGCGTCTTCTACCTCGCTTCCGTGTCACTTTCCTATCGGGCACTCTAGCCCACATCTCCTAGCTTCCTATTTCTAAGGGTTCTTTAAGACCTGGGGTCAGACACTCCCTTCCTAAAATCCTCTACATATGATCTGATCTGATCTACAAGAGCATTGTGGGCACGTTAAGCCGTCGGACCCCGGGTACTGGCCCCCGGTAGTAAATAAGGGCGTCTTCTACCTCGCTTCCGTGTCACTTTCCTATCGGGCACTCTAGCCCACATCTCCTAGCTTCCTATTTCTAAGGGTTATTTAAGACCTGGGGTCAGACACTCCCTTCCTAAAATCCTCTACATATGATCTGATCTGATCTACAAGAGCATTGTGGACACGTTAAGCCCTCGGGCCACAGGTACTGGCCCCCCGGTAGTAAATAAGGGCGTCTTCTACCTCGGTTCCGTGTCACTTTCCTATCGGGCACTCTAGCCCACATCTCCTAGCTTCCTATTTCTAAGGATTATTTAAGACCTGGGGTCAGACACTCCCTTCCTAAAATCCTCTACATATGATCTGATCTGATCTACAAGAGCATTGTGGACACGTTAAGCCCTCGGGCCACAGGTACTGGCCCCCGGTAGTAAATAAGGGCGTCTTCTACCTCGCTTCCGTGTCACTTTCCTATCGGGCACTCTAGCCCACATCTCCTAGCTTCCTATTTCTAAGGGTTATTTGAGACCTGGGGTCAGACACTCCCTTCCTAAAATCCTCTACATATGATCTGATCTGATCTACAAGAGCATTGTGGACACGTTAAGCCCTCGGGCCACAGGTACTGGCCCCCCGGTAGTAAATAAGGGCGTCTTCTACCTCGGTTCCGTGTCACTTTCCTATCGGGCACTCTAACCCACATCTCCTAGCTTCCTATTTCTAAGGGTTATTTAAGACCTGGGGTCAGACACTCCCTTCCTAAAATCCTCTACATATGATCTGATCTGATCTACAAGAGCATTGTGGGCACGTTAAGCCCTCGGGCCACAGGTACTGGCCCCCGGTAGTAAATAAGGGCGTCTTCTACCTCGCTTCCGTGTCACTTTCCTATCGGGCACTCTAGCCCACATCTCCTAGCTTCCTATTTATAAGGGTTATTTAAGACCTGGGGTCAGACACTCCCTTCCTAAAATCCTCTACATATGATCTGATCTGATCTACAAGAGCATTGTGGACACGTTAAGCCCTCGGGCCACAGGTACTGGCCCCCGGTAGTAAATAAGGGCGTCTTCTACCTCGGTTCCGTGTCACTTTCCTATCGGGCACTCTAGCCCACATCTCCTAGCTTCCTATTTCTAAGGGTTATTTAAGACCTGGGGTCAGACACTCCCTTCCTAAAATCCTCTACATATGATCTGATCTGATCTACAAGAGCATTGTGGACACGTTAAGCCCTCGGGCCACAGGTACTGGCCCCCGGTAGTAAAAAAGGGCGTCTTCTACCTCTGTTCCGTGTCACTTTCCTATCGGGCACTCTAGCCCACATCTCCTAGCTTCCTATTTCTAAGGGTTATTTAAGACCTGGGGTCAGACACTCCCTTCCTAAAATCCTCTACATATGATCTGATCTGATCTACAAGAGCATTGTGGACACGTTAAGCCCTCGGGCCACAGGTACTGGCCCCCGGTAGTAAATAAGGGCGTCTTCTACCTCGGTTCCGTGTCACTTTCCTATCGGGCACTCTAGCCCACATCTCCTAGCTTCCTATTTCTAAGGGTTATTTAAGACCTGGGGTCAGACACTCCCTTCCTAAAATCCTCTACATATGATCTGATCTGATCTACAAGAGCATTGTGGGCACGTTAAGCCCTCGGGCCACAGGTACTGGCCCCCGGTAGTAAATAAGGGCGTCTTCTACCTCGCTTCCGTGTCACTTTCCTATCGGGCACTCTAGCCCACATCTCCTAGCTTCCTATTTCTAAGGGTTATTTAAGACCTGGGGTCAGACACTCCCTTCCTAAAATCCTCTACATATGATCTGATCTGATCTACAAGAGCATTGTGGACACGTTGAGCCCTCGGGCCACAGGTACTGGCCCCCGGTAGTAAATAAGGGCGTCTTCTACCTCGGTTCCGTGTCACTTTCCTATCGGGCACTCTAGCCCACATCTCCTAGCTTCCTATTTCTAAGGGTTATATAAGACCTGGGGTCAGACACTCCCTTCCTAAAATCCTCTACATATGATCTGATCTGATCTACAAGAGCATTGTGGACACGTTAAGCCCTCGGGCCACAGGTACTGGCCCCCGGTAGTAAATAAGGGCGTCTTCTACCTCGGTTCCGTGTCACTTTCCTATCGGGCACTCTAGCCCACATCTCCTAGCTTCCTATTTCTAAGGGTTATTTAAGACCTGGGGTCAGACACTCCCTTCCTAAAATCCTCTACATATGATCTGATCTGATCTACAAGAGCATTGTGGACACGGTAAGCCCTCGGGCCACAGGTACTGGCCCCCGGTAGTAAATAAGGGCGTCTTCTACCTCGGTTCCGTGTCACTTTCCTATCGGGCACTCTAGCCCACATCTCCTAGCTTCCTATTTCTAAGGGTTATTTAAGACCTGGGGTCAGACACTCCCTTCCTAAAATCCTCTACATATGATCTGATCTGATCTACAAGAGCATTGTGGACACGGTAAGCCCTCGGGCCACAGGTACTGGCCCCCGGTAGTAAATAAGGGCGTCTTCTACCTCGGTTCCGTGTCACTTTCCTATCGGGCACTCTAGCCCACATCTCCTAGCTTCCTATTTCTAAGGGTTATTTAAGACCTGGGGTCAGACACTCCCTTCCTAAAATCCTCTACATATGATCTGATCTGATCTACAAGAGCATTGTGGACACGGTAAGCCCTCGGGCCACAGGTACTGGCCCCCCGGTAGTAAATAAGGGCGTCTTCTACCTCGGTTCCGTGTCACTTTCCTATCGGGCACTCTAGCCCACATCTCCTAGCTTCCTATTTCTAAGGGTTGTTTAAGACCTGGGGTCAGACACTCCCTTCCTAAAATCCTCTACATATGATCTGATCTGATCTACAAGAGCATTGTGGGCACGTTAAGCCGTCGGACCCCGGGTACTGGCCCCCGGTAGTAAATAAGGGCGTCTTCTACCTCGCTTCCGTGTCACTTTCCTATCTGGCACTCTAGCCCAAATCTCCTAGCTTCCTATTTCTAAGGATTGTTTATGACCTGGGGTCAGACACTCCCCTCTTAAAATCCTCTACATATGATCTGATCTGATCTACAAGAGCATTGTGGGCACGTTAAGCCGTCGGACCCCGGGTACTGGCCCCCCGGTAATAAATAAGGGCGTCTTCTACCTCGCTTCCGTGTCACTTTCCTATCGGGCACTCTATCCCAAATCTCGTAGCTTCCTATTTCTAAGGGTTGTTTAAGACCTGGGGTGAGACACTCCCTTCCTAAAATCCTCTACATATGATCATGATCTGAAAACACATCACTCGTTGCTGTCATGGATAAAACGAGCGATTTATCAGATTTGCAAAAAACGGTGATTATCGGATTTCGGGCTAAGGATGGCAGTATTTCTAAAACAGCGCAGTTCGCGTGCTGTTGTGGTTAAAGTACACTGAAGAGCAATTCAATTAGAGACAGCTGGCGTTATGCAAATGTGGCGCTGTGGGCGGCCCTGTAAACGCAAACGACATGACGTATGCAGCGATCCGACAATATAAGGAGCGATGCGACGGGAATCAGTTAGAATCGGACGCAGAGTGGGTAAGATGAAGGATCTAAGCGCATTTGATCGTGGGCAAATTGTCGGGGCCCGACGAATGGGTCACTCCATCTCCGTAGTCGTGCAGGCACTGGGATTTTCACGAGCCACTGTGTCACGGGTGCACCGTGAGTACATCGAATCCGGTAAAACCATCCCTGCAAGGGTCAACTGCCGTGGACAACAGCGTGTGGATGAGCGGTGTCATCGTCGGCTAGCTCGCATTGTAACAGCGGATAGACGGGCCACAGTGCAAGAAATCACTCGGCAATTTAACGCTGGTGCACAAAAGCATGTAAGCAGCCACAACCATCTCCTCACTATGGGGTACAGAAGCCATCGTCCCACGAGGGTACCGCTGCTGACCGCACATCACAGGGTGCAAAGATTAGCATGGGCGCGGGAACATCGTCAGTGGACCCTAGAAATGTGAGAAAATGCTGCCTGGACTGATGAGTCGAGATTCACGTTGGTACATACGGATGGCAGGATACGAGTACGGCGCAAACCACATGAAGCGATGGATCCTTCTTGCCAGCAGGGTACTCTTCAATCTGGTGGGGGTGGCATTCTCGTCTGGGGACTGTTTGCGTGGACTGAAATGGGACCCCTGGTACGTGTGACATCGTCCCATACAGGTCAACGTTACCAGGATATTCTGGACGACCATTTGCTCCCGTTTGTGCATCTTCAACATCCCATTGGGGACCTCATCCTGCAGCAAGACAATGCAGCTCCCGAATTGTATCCGAATGGTTGGATGAACACTCCACCGACGTGACCTCGCTTCCTTGGCCAGCTATGTCACTTGACCTCAATCCCATCGAGCACATCTGGGATGCCATCGAGAGAGATGTTCTCCCCTCCATCAAATCTTTGTGAACTGTGGGAGCATGTTTAGGGGTCGTGGATCCGTATGGCTTCCCAACGCTTCAGGTGTCTTGTCGAGTCCATGCCGAGACGAATCGACGCCGTCATCAGGGCGAAAGGTGGTGCTACACGTTACTAGACAGGTATCTCTAATTCAATTGCTCTTTAGTGTATTTAGATTTGCTTGAAGAAGCCATCCGTGAGCGGCGAAAGCTTGCTTTTTATGCTGTAGCCTATACACTACGCCAATAAAATGGAATTCAACCATGTACTGTCAGATCAGACTTATGTTAAGTAACACAAATAATCGCAAAATATAATTTAATCACACCCATTTTTAAAAACCAAATGAAATACTTCACACGCATATTATTCGAAAGAATTGTTCCGTGTTATTTTGCCATTAATCTTAAGAGTTCTTTGAATTTATCTCTCTTCTTTTGTCTTTAAATGAATGATCAAAAAGAACTATGAAGACGGCGGGAAGAAGGAAAAAAAAAAAGAAAACCGAGGCGAAATTATTTATAAATATTTCTTTCTCAGCTTCCGAAGTATAATATTTCGCATCGTTTGAAATTGTGCTTGATGTAAACATATGTGCATTTTGAAAGACCATCTCGATCATTATCAAATGAAAAATTGGGGTTTAAAAAAAAAGTGCCGCATTCTCATTCTGATTTTTAATTTTATTATCTATGCAAAAATAGGATTTCGAAGGATTAAAAAAAATGAAAATGAAATTCGTTTTGAGAAAGAAAGATGAAATTCAGTTGTGCATAAAATCTAATCAAGCATGCTCTGTTTGGCGGAAGCCGAAATATTAAAAAAGGAATATTTTTTTTTTTTTGTGAGAAACATTAAAAAGCTTTCATCTCAGAGAACTGGTTCAAGAGTTCTTGGACATGAGTTATTAAGCGAAGCATATGTTATTTTTTTTTTTTTTTTTTTTGGTTTAATTCTTTTAGGCTTTTATCGTTTTTTGTAAGCAAATGCTTAAATTTAAACTTCAGATTTTTTTCGTCGGTCAGGTTTTGCTTTAACACAAACTAAAGATAAATTAATGCGCAGCATTTACCGTAAAAATAAAAACTTATGTCTATTCCGGCAATGGAGCTGTTTTTCAACGAAAAAGAAAAATGTGTTTGACGGAAAGCAAAAAGATGCGGTAGGCTCTTCACTTCGACATAAAAACTTCACCTTCTCACGTTTAATGTATCATTTTGAGGGATTAGTCGACGGGGTTTTTTTTCTTTTCATTTTAAGAGACTTAACGTTCTTTTCTTCTTCTTTTCATTCTGCTTTCGGATCCGTTCAATCGTAAAATGGTGTCAATAAACTCTCCGCAACTGGAGGATTTTGTGCAAGGTAATAACAGTCAAATCTGTTTATATCCAACATCAAAGAACGGTATTAATTGTTTAATATACGGAAGAGTTTGATATAAAGAGTGCGTCATATAAGTAAAGAGACTGATAAACAAGTTAGTAATATCATGAAATGCATTGATTATGATACGCTTTCCAACATACCAGAAATCATTACTCAAGTTATGAGGATAATGACTGTGGAATAAATCTCGCTCCTGTGTCCTGACCTTTGACCCCATTTCGATGATATTAAACAGAATTGGTTTAGTATATTTCCGGAACAACATACTAAAGTTCTGTCGCAATAGAAGTATTTTTAATCAAGTTATGAGGATAATGGCTGTGGAATAAATCTCGCTCCTGTGCCCTGACCTTTGACACCATTTCGATGATATTCAACAGAATTGGTTCAGTATACCTCCGGAACAACATACTAACGTTTTGTCGCAATAGAAGCATTTTTAGTCAAGTTATGAGGATAATGCCTGTGGAATTAATATTACTCCTGTGCCCTGATCTTTGACAGCATTTCCATGATATTCAACATAATTGGTTCAGTATACCTCCAGAAGAACATACTAAAGTTTTGTCGCAATAGAAACATTTTTAATCAAGTTATGAGGATAATGGCTGTGGAATAAATCTCGCTTCTGTGCCCTGACCTTTGACCCCATTTCGACGATATTCAACAGAATTGGTTAAGTACACCTCAGGAAGAACGTACTAAAGTTCTGTCGCAATAGAAGCATTTTTAATCAAGTTATGAGGATAATGGCTGTGGAATAAATCTTGCTCATTGCGCCCTAACCTTTGACCCCATTTCAATGATATTCAACATAATTGGTCCAGTATACCTCCAGAAGAACATACTAAAGTTTTGTCGCAATTGAAACATTTTAAGTTATGAGGAGTATGGCTGTGGAATAAATCTCGCTCCTGTGGCCTGACCTTTGACCCCATTTCGACGATATTCAACAGAATTGGTTAAGTACACCTCCGGAACAACATACTAAAGTTCTGTCGCAATAGAAGCATTTTTAATCAAGTTATAAGGATAATGGCTGTGGAATAAATCTTGCTCCTGCGCCCTAACCTTTGACCCCATTTCAATGATATTCAACATAATTGGTCCAGTATACCTCCAGAAGAACATACTAAAGTTTTGTCGCAATTGAAACATTTTAAGTTATGAGGAGTATGGATGTGGAATAAATCTCGCTCTTGTTCCCTAACCTTTGACCCCATTTCAATGATATTCAACAGAATTGGTTCAGTATGCCTCCAGAAGAACATACTAAAGTTTTGTCGCAATAGAAACATTTTTAATCAAGTTATGGGGATAATGGCTGTGGAATAAATCTTGCTCCTGTGCCCTGACCTTTGAACCCATTTCAACGATATTCAACAGAATTGGTTCAGTATACCTCCGGAACAACATACTAATATTTTGTCGCAATAGAAGCATTTTTACGCAAGTTATGACGCATAAGGGCAATGGAATGGATCCCGCTCCTATGTTGTGACCTTTGACCCCATTTCGTCCATTTTCAATTATAGGGTTCGTCCCCAGGTGGTCTCCTACCACATACTAAAATTTCATATAAATGGAAAAATTTGTACGCGAGTTATCGTGCGGACGGACAAAGCCGGAGCATATACGCTTCTTCAACTTATGGTTGGAAAGGGTAAAAAAGAAACAAGGTTAGAACACGCTAGTTGAGAAGGCGTTGTTTTTAACGTGGATACGTCTTTGAAATCGGTACCATGGGGTTGTCGTGCCCTCTAAAAAAACTTGACCGACACAATTTCTTATGATTGATCAAATGCTTCTAATTCCTAATTTATAAAAAAATAGCTAAAATCTAATAACTGAGATAAAAAGAGTAATAACCAATGATTCCAAAAATATCAACTTCATGCGCATGCGCGGGGAGAGGGTAAGGGAGTCCGCCATTTTGGGATCAAATACGTTGAGTCAAGCGCTGTGAAATCAGTATAACTCGAGATCGGCTGAAGGTGGAATCGTAATATTGGTCTCAAACGATTCGTCTGGATGAGATCTATCTAAAATCCAACAATTCATAAACATCTAATAAGTACTTTATAAGTTATAAGTGATAAACGAAAAAATATTTGTGAGAAAATCAAACTGCGTAGATATTTGAAGCAAAAGTCCGACTCAAAATACTATTAGGTGTGCCACTGTATTCTCGGCCACAGGCACGACACGTTGACAGCAAATTATAGCAAATCGAATACGTTCCTAATCAGGGAAATAATCCCCGTCGTGTTGGATACATTTGAGCCATCGGTCATGGAGTTGCCGAATGCCACTGCGGAAAAAAGAGGGCTGTTTCGAGTTGGTAAAGTAATCAATACTTGTGCGGGCCTCCTTGACAGAAGTGAAGTGCATATCACTCAGGTGATGTTGCAGGAAGCGAAAGAGGGGATAATCCGACGGGGCGAAGTCTGGAGAATACGCCGGGTGGGACAAAATCTCCCATCCCAGATCGGTGATCGTGTTTAAAGTCGTTTTCGCGGTATGTGGACGCGCGTTTTCCTGAAGCAACAGGACCGACCTTCTGCCCTTGCCGGTGTATGGCCTTTTCGCCTCCATTGCGTCACTCACACGAATGAGTTGCTGACAATAACGCTCAGCATTGACCGTTTCACCAGGTTTGAGCAACTCATAGTGTACGACACCTCGCTGATCCCACCATATGCACAGCAACAACTTCCTGGCATGGATATTCGGTTTGGCGGTGCTGCTGGTATACTGACCTGGATGAACCCTCGATTTGCGCCGCTTAGGATTATCGTAGAGGGTCCACTTCTCATCACAGATCAAAATCTTGTGGAGGAAATCCTTCTTCTTGAATCCGGAGAGCAAGAACACAGCAACATCGTAGCGTCTAGACTTGTTCGCAGCTGTGAGTTGGTGAGGCACCCAACGGCCCTCCTTGTGAGTCCGTCGAAGCTTGTGCAGGCGCTTTGCAATGGCTTGCCCAGTTCCTGGGCGAGCTCTGACTGTGTGCGACAGGGATCCGCGTCCAACAGTTGTTCCAGTTCCGCATCGTCAACTTTCTGTGGCTGTCCCGGATGTTCTGCATCACGGAGATCAAAATTTCCCCACTTAAACCACTTCTTACACGTACTGTAGGACACAGCAGCCTCACCCAAAGCAGCACAGATCATTTGCAGTGCCTAAAATATTGCTTTTCGAACGACATTGCTTTCACTGTCAACTTTCGTCCCTTCTGTCACTACAGCTGTGAGCGGTTACGGTTTCCTGGAAACTGTTGTATGGCGCTGCAATCGCCATTAAGGCACCCAGCTATTTGCATTTGCCGACGCTCTATGATCGCTTGCGGTTAGGGGCCGAGAATTAAGTTGCTCACCTAATACAAACGCATATCAGAAGAAAGAAGAGCTCAAAAGGAATAGAATAGGCCCAAAACGACTAATACAGAACGATATATGGTTTATAGATAGAAGAAGAAAGCTGAAGCGGCGCCACGCGTTGAGCCTCAATCAATCACTTCTACCAATGGACTACTTGGCCGTGAGTGAAACGTGGATGGATGATTCTAATCCCATACATTTGCCGCTTTCGAATTAAAGGGGAAATGAAATAGGGCAATAGCCCAACACAAACCATTCGCTTCAAAACGTACTACTTCGCCCACAGAACGAACTGCTGGGGGAGTTGCCATTTGCAGAAACATCAATAGTCTAACAGATTGCCAACCCGTAAATGTCTCAGTCAACAACAGATTGAGAATTGAAGATGTCGACACTGGCGGAAAGTGAAAAAAGAACACCAAGAAGGAATTGGCGGACGATCATGAA
Organism: Macrothele yani; assembly: GCA_039090855.1. Classification (NCBI taxonomy): domain Eukaryota; kingdom Metazoa; phylum Arthropoda; class Arachnida; order Araneae; family Macrothelidae; genus Macrothele; species Macrothele yani. Next base: position 92,536,500 of record CM077031.1, read on the forward strand.
ATTTACATATGTTAATGGGGTCGAGTTTTTTTTTTTTTTTTTTTTGGAGGTTTCACGACCACCGTGAGCAACTCAAATGGGCTATAAGCAGTCGCACGTCCCTAATTTTGGGTCACTGGTTCCAGGGAAGGGAGAGAGCCAGTGCCGTAAGACAAACACAACATCCATGCCTCACCGGGATTCGAACCCGGACCCCTTCGGGCGAATGATCAGAGGCCAACGCCTTAGACCACGGGGTCGAGTTTACGTAGGTGTGATATTAATTTCGGGACCAACCGGTGAGCGCTTACGCGACAGCGCGGCATAATATGCAAATTATCGTCGGTGGTATTTAAGGAGTACGGCGAAGTGAATGTAATCAGTCGTCGGCGTACGGACACGTGCAAAGACCCCGAAGAAGCTGCAATGCCTGGACAAGGAAGACGTGTACGATTTCAGCAGTTATCGGACTTTGAGCGAGGTCGTCTAGTCGGACTCATCGAGGCAGGGTGGTCGTATCGTCGTATTGCGGAGCGAATTCGACGGGGAGCATCGGTGGTGGTACGATGGTGGCGTAGATGGTCCGAGGAACATTCCCACACGAGAAGACGTGGAACCGGGAGTCACAGACGGACTGATGAGCGGACCGATCGACGCATAAGAAGAGTGGCGTTGTCAAGCAGAACATCCACTGCGACGCAAATCCGAGCTGCCTTTGCACCTGAGGTGACTGTGTGAACAATCCGCAACCGTCTACTGGATGCAGGACTACGTGCACGTGTGTCTCTGGCATGTGTACCTCTGACTCCAGCCCACCGTCAGGAACGGCTGCAGTGGTGTCGCCAATGTCTGCACTGGAGAACGCAATGGCGATCTGTCGTGTTCAGCGATGAAAGCAGATTCTGCTTGGGAGCCTCCGATGGCCGTATGCGTGTTCGCAGAAGCACAGGAAAGCGTCTCCACCCTTCTTGCATCCGCCAGCGACACACAGGGCCTACATCTGGACTCCTGGTGTAGGGAGCGATCAGCTATCACTCCCGTACACAACTAGTGTTTGTACCGGGTACGTTAAACAGCACCTCTTACACCAACAACATCATTCAGCCCGTTGTTGTGCCATTTGTGAGGTCGGTCCATCGTGGTGTTTTCCAGCAAGATAACGCACGCCCACACACGGCATGTGCAGTGCAACATGCACTTCGTGGTGTGAGACAACTTCCATGGCCACCGGATTTGTCCCCCATTGAGCACGTGTGGGATTTTATGGGACAACGACGTATCCGGTCTCCACAGCCAGCCACGACCATCCCCGATTTACGCGTTAAGGTTGAGGATGCTTGGAACTCAATACCCCAAACTTACATCCAACATCTGTACGACAGACTCCATGCCAGAATTGCACAGTGTGACGCAATTCATGGCGGTTCAACCTCGTACTAACCATGTTACATGGAAATATTATTTTTCAGTTTACCAGCAAATACAGCTGTACTTTGCCATAATGTTTTGATCACGTTATCCTCTGTATTCCGTTATTATGCTGTATAAATTTCGTTGGTATCAGACGTCTCCTTCTTGGTGTTTTTTTCACTTTCCACCAGTGTATGTGGGTAACAGGTTTGATGTAGTTGACGTCACACTGTCAAACTCGCTTTATACTTTGTTCGGTTTGCATTCATCCCAACGTCTCACAAACATCACTAGAAGTCTTCATGTTCCGGATGCTATGCGATTACTCTGAAAACATCAAGAAAATCATACCAAGTATGGTACCGGATACCCAAGTGCCTATGATTCTCACTGGTGACTTTAACATTGACGTGCAACAAAACACCAACTTACTCAAGTTCATGAACGAAAATTTCGGATTGACTTATACAGGGTGATTATAAACTCCTTTAACAAAACAAGAGGGGTGATAGTACACATCAAGACCAACAATATTTGCAATAGAACCTGGTGCCGGCGCCCGGTTGCGCAGTGGTCTAAGCGATGGCCTCTGATCATTCGTCCGAAAGGGGTCCGGGTTCGTATCCCAGTGAAGCATTGATGTTGTGTTTGTCTTACCGCACTGGCCTCTCCCTTCCCTGGAACCATTGACCCTAAATTAGGGACGGGCGACTGCTTATAGCCCATTGAGTTGCTCAGGGTGGTCGTTAAACATCCAATCAACCAAATAAGTGCTTCGCCCCCGGGTGTCGCCGTGGTCTAAGCGATGGCCTCTGATCATTTGTCCTAAGGGGGTGCGGGTTCATATCCCAGTGAGTCATGCATGTTGTGTTTGTCTTACGGCACTGGATCTCTCCCTTCCCTGGAACCAGTGACCCTAAATTAGGGTCGGGCGACTGCTTATAGCCCATTGAGTTGCTCACGGTGGTCGTTAAACCTCCAATCAAACAAACAAGTGCTTCGCCGACCCGGTGGCTCCGTGGTCTAAGCGATGTCCTCTGATCATTCGTCCGAAAGGGGTCCGGGTTCATATCCCAGTGAGGCATGGATGTTGTGTTTGTCTTACGGCATAGGATCTCTCCCTTCCCTGTAACCAGTGACCCTAAATTAGGGTCGGGCGACTGCTTATAGCCCATTGAGTTGCTCACGGTAGTCGTTAAACCTCCAATCAAACAAATAAGTGCTTCGCCGCCCCGGTGGCGCCGTGGTCTTAGCGATGTCCTCTGATCATTCGTCCGAAAGGGGTGCGGGTTCATCCCAGTGAGGCATGGATGTTGTGTTTGCCTTACGGCACTGGATCTCTCCCTTCCCTGGAACCAGTGACCCTAAATTAGAGACGGGCGACTGCTTATAGCCCATTGAGTTGCTCACGGTGGTCGTTTAACCTCCAATCAAACAAGCATGTGCTTCGCCGCCCCGGTGGCGCCGTGGTCTAAGCGATGGCCTCTGATCATTCGTCTGAAAGGGGTCCGGGTTCATATCCGAGTGAGGCATGGATATTGTGTTTGTTTTAACATCACTGGCTCTCTCCCATCCTTGGAACCAGCGGCCCTAAATTAGGAACGGGCGACTACTTATAGCCCATTAAGTTGACCACGGTGGTCGTTAAACCTCCAATAAAATAAAATAAAAAAGAACCTGGGGCCAAATTCCACTCCTTGTGCCAGAAAATAGTAAAGATGCATATCCACGTTGAGGCTTGAACAGTGAAAAAAAAGAGACATACCTAATTCTAATCGCATCAGAGAAAGACTCAAACGAGCTGCTCAAACTGGCGTCCAAGGACGTCGTTGCACAGCCCATACCGGTGAATGAAGGACTGTCGCACCCTCTCGTAGACTCCCGGTGTGGTGTTGATCTTGTCCGCAGCAACAGCGAATCGCGCGACGAGATCTTCCATAAAGTCCACAGGAGTCTTTGTACACGAATGTTTTCATGTGCACCCAGAATAAGAAGTCCAGTGGATGAAGACCCGTGGAGCGTGGAGTTTCCACCGTGTCCTGTCCACCGACCGGGATATGTCGCATTGAGGAAGTATCGGGCCTTGGTGGCAAAGTGTGCTGTGGCCCCATGATGCATTAACCATATATGTCCCTCCGTATGGCGAGCGGGACATCCTGCAACAGACCGGGAAGCACTTGCTCCAGGAACACACGGTACGCTGCGCCGGTCAGACGTATACGTCACTTTTCATGTGATGTTCGAACGGTAATATCGCTGGACGGGTTCGGCTGCGTTTTTAAATGTTTGCTCCTCATCGTCTACGCACGTGTTCAGCGCACCTGATTTGAATCTTGTGCTTCTCATGCACTGATTGGAACTCAATGTGTCTGCTGGACGTTTATCGAACGTGCTGTTTTCTGGCACTAGGAGTGGAACGCGGCCCTGGGTTCCATTGCGAATATTGTTCGTCTTGATGTGTACTATCACCCCTCTTGTTTTGTTGAAGAAGTTGAGATTCACCCTCTATAAATTCTCCACCAATTACCTTAGGCAATACTTGTATCGACTTAACATTTATGACGCCACATGTACATGTTCCCCTCAGTCATCTGCTGCGCATGTGGTGCCAACATGATGGTGCACCACCTCACATGGAAGCAAACGAACGGAGTTTCCTCGCTGAAACTTTCAGACATCTTTCCAACCGTAGGTTGAAGAAGCGTATATGATCCAGCTTTATCCGTCTGTCCGTCCATCAGCACGATAACTCGCGTAAAAATAGTTCGATTTCTTTAGTATGTGGTAGAGGACCACTGGGGACGAACCCTATTGAAAATGGGACAAATGGGGTCAAAGGTTACTACATAAGAGCTGGATCCATTCAATTGCCCTTATGCGTCATAACTTGCGTAAATATTGTTCGATTTAAATGAAATTTTAGTATGTGGTAGGGGACCACCTAGGAACAAACCCTATTGAAAATGGGTGAAGTGGGATCAAAGGTTAGGACATAGCAGCTGGATGCATTCCATTGCTCATATGCGTCATAACTTGCGTAAATATGGTTTGATTTCAATGAAAGTTTAGTATGTGGTAGGGGACCATTTGGGAACGAACTCTATTGAAAACGGGAGCAGTGGGGTCAAAGGTCAGGATATAGGATCGGGATCCATTCCATCGCTCTTATGCGTTATAACTTACGTAAAAATGCTTCGATTGTGACAAAACTTTGTCATGTTGTTCCGGAAGTATACTTTACCGGTTCTGTTGAATATCATCGAAATGGGGTCAAAGATCAAGTCATAGTAGCGAAATTTATTCTACAACCTTTATCCTCATAACTTGAGTAATGATTTCTGGTATGTTGGAAAGCGTATCATAATCAATGGATTGCATGATTTTACTAACTTGTTAACTCTTTCCACTTATGAAACAAAATCTGCAGGACGTCGTTTTGTGTCAACAAATGAGGGAAAAACAGCAGCGCAGGAGGAATTATGAGGGGTTGCAAAACATGGCTTTCAACAATGCTTCCAGAAGATTTACGTGTGCTGGCAAAACTGCATCGGCCGCCCTTGTGGCGCAGTGGTCAAGGGAAGGGAGAGAGCCAGTCTCTTACGGGACTGGCTCTCTCCCTTCCCTTTAACCAGTGGCCCTAAATTAGGGACGGGCAACTGCTTATAGCTCCTTGGACTGCTCTCGGTGTTTGTTAAACCTCCAATCAAAAAAAAAAAAAGTTTTGAAGTTGGTTGTACACTGAAGAGCAATTGAATTAGAGATACCTATCTAGTAACGTGTAGCACCACCTTTCGCCCTGATGACGGCGGCGATTCGTCTCGGCATGGACTCGACAAGGCACCGGAAGCGTTGAGAAGCCATACGGATCCACGACCCCTGAACAAGCTCCCACAGTTCACGAAGCTTTGATGGAGGGGGTCAGAGCCTCGAACATCTCTCTTGGTGGCATCCCAGATGTGCTCGATGGGATTGAGTTTAGGTGACCTAGCTAGCCAAGGAAGCGTGGTCACGTCGGTGGAGTGTTCATCCAACCATTCGGATACAATTCGGTGGTGATGGTACGGTGCATTGTCTTGTTGCAGGATGAGGTCCCCAGTGGGATGTTGAAGACGCACAAACGGGAGCAAATGGTCGTCCAGGATATCCCGGTAACGTTGACCTGTGAGGGGCGATGTCACACGTACTAGGGGTCCCATTTCAGTCCACGTAAACAGTCCCCAGTCGAGAATGCTACCCCCACCAGCTTGAAGAGTACTCTGCTGGCAAGAAGGATCCATCGCTTCATGTGGTTTGCGCCGTACTCGTATCCTGGCGTCCGCATGTACCTACTCATCAGTCCAGGCAACATTTTTCCACATGTCTATGTGCGGTCAGCAGCGGTACCCTCGTGGGGCGATGGCTTCTGTACCCCATAACGAGAAGATGGTTCTGGATCGTGTGGCTGCTTACACGTTTTTGTGCACCAGCGTTAAATTGGCGAGTGATTTCTTGCACTGTGGCCCGTCTACCCGCTGTTACAATGCGAGCTAGCCGACGATGACCCCGCTCATCCACACGCTGATGTCTACGGCAGTTGGCCCTTGCAGGGATGGTTTTACCCGATTCGAGGTACTCACGGTGCACCCGTGACACAGTGGCTCGTGAAAATCCCAGTGCCTGCACGACTTCCGAGATGAAATGACCCATTCGTCGGGCCCCGACAATTTGCCCAGAATCAAATGCGCTTAGATCCTTCGTCTTACCCATACTGCGTCCAACTCTTACTGATTCCCGTCGCATCACTCCTTATATTGTGGAATCGCTGCATACGTCATGTCGTTTCCGTTTACAGGGCCACTCACAGCGCCACATTTGCATAACGCCAGCTGTCTCTAATTCAATTGCTCTTTAGTGTACATCGGTGTTTTAAAGTATTCAAGGTAAGAAAATGTACGCCAAGTCCCCGAACTCGTATAAGTTTGCTGCGAACTGGATTCAGCATTTCCATTAGCTTATGTCCGTAACTGGAGTAAAACGGGCGACAGCTAGCGGATTTTATGAGGCTTTTACTTTTTATTCGGAACATTTGATTCCTGAATTTGATACCGCAAGACGTCTTCATTTTTTCCCCGCGTGAAATGATTTAACGTCATTTATTTTGCCGAATTCTGCTGAATTTCAAATCAGCATATTTTCTCGCTTCTCGTCCGGCGCTCTATGTCACGAAGCCAAAACACCTTCCTAGTATAAATGCGATGTAGCAAAGATCCCTGCTAAGTGACGTCATTTCCTTTTCGATCCTCCGTCTCTTAGTTGCCAAGGCGACGTCTGAGCGGGAAAATGTTAAAGCGCGCCACGTGCATTTTCGCGCACAATCTCATCTCAATGGTCGCGAGAGAAAGGAAACTCCTGTCACTCTCTAATCCACGATCCCCCGCTCCCCACCCCCGTCAGCTTGCTGTCCATGCGTCAGCCTGATGGCTCATGTAAATGAAATTTCACGCCGCTCTTTTAGAAACAACAATAGGAAAAGGATTCCGGTGGAGATGGGGAGGGGTTCCCCTTTGTTCATTCAGTATCGCTGATTTTATTGCTAGTTTATCGTCGGTGTCGTTGAAGAACTCAAGTGTTCCATGGTAACGTTTCTGAAACATTTATATTAAACTTCGGAAATTCAATATTCTTTGTCCTTCACAGTTTCTTTCCAAACAAAAATACCCGAAATAAAAATTCATTATCGTCGCTCGAAGATTTCTCTCCAACTAGGACGCTTTACGTCGTATTCTAAAACTAAAAAAAAACCAAAAAAAAAAAAAACAGTTTTTCATATGTTCTTTACTCTACGGCGTAGAAATGCAAAAAAGTGCTAGATTGCTTTCATAAATCGTGCACTGAATATTTTCATATATCTTCAATATCCGTGTCTAACTATGTGCAGCAAATTAGTCTTTTTTTTTTACGCTTTCCAACCGTAGGTTGAAGAAGCGTATATGCTGCAGCTTTGTCCGTCTGTCCGTCCGTCAGTCTGTTTGTCTGTCTGTCCGTTTGTCTGTCCGCACGCTAACTCGCGTAGAAATGATTTCGATGAAATTTTAGCATGTGGTAGGGGACCACCTGGGAAAGAACCCTATTGAAAATGGACGAAATGGGGTCAAAGGTCACGACATAGGAGCGCGATCCATTCCACTGCCCTTATGCGTCATAACCTGCGTAAATACGGTTCGATTTCAAGGAAATTTTAGTATGTCGTAGAGGGCCACCTGCGGACGAACCCTGTAGAAAATGGGTGAAGTGAGGTCAAAGCTCAGGATATAGGAGCTAGATGCATTCCATAACATCTTATTAAAGGAGTAATTCCTGTATATATGCACATTTTTTTTTTAAAACGGCTCTAAGGATTTTGATGAAAGTGGTTAACCTACCGTTTTCTGGTACTAGACATCGATTTAGCTTGATCTCGACTTTGGAAAAATTCGTTTAGTGGGTTAAATAACCACCCCGAGTGAATACGTTTTTAGTGTCATGGCGTCGTCCTGTTAGTGTTTCCCATTCTTAGAAATCTTATGACGTCACACTCTCGCGATCGACTTGCGATTAAGATGTTGGCGCGCGCGGTCACGCAATCTGCCTTATTACGTCACGCGTTGTTTGTGGATCTTATTAAAGTTTTTTGACGTCACACTCTCACGACCATCTGCCTCATTACGTCACGCGCTGTGTGTGTATTACGCATTACTTTTATATCATCGAAATGGGGGCAAAGGTCAGGGCACAGGAGCGAAATTTATTCCACAGCCATTATCCTCATAAATTAAGTAATGATTTCTGGTATGTTGGAAAGCGTATCATAATCAATGCATTGCATGATTTTATGAACTTGCTTTTTTTTACGCTTTCCAACCGTAGGTTGAAGAAGCGTGTATAGTCCAGCTTTGTCCGTCTGTCCGCACGATAACTCGCGTAAGAATGGTTCGATTTCGATGAAATTTTAGTATGTGATAGGGGACCACCTGAGGATGAACCCTATTGAAAATGGGCGAAATGGGACCAAAGGTCAGGACATAGGAGTGGGATGCATTCCATTGCTTTATGCATCATAAATTGCGTAAAAATATAGATCGATTTCGATGAAATTTTAGTATGTGGTAGGAGACCACCCGGGGGCGAACCCTGTTGAAAATCAGGGCTTTACAGAGGAAAGAGCTGGTCCGTCCCTTTGAGGAACTGAATGCCGACCCGTGTCTGAGATGGTGGGTGGAAAACGGGTTGGCCCCTTGTTTCTACGCCATCGCGCTAGCCTGCTCCGTGAGCTTCGTTTGTCAACTTCCCTACAACACCAAATTTTCCTCTGTTATGGACGTCCCTCGCCTTTTCTTGGTTTATATACAGCATTTGTTTCACGTTGTGTTTTACTTAAGTAGTACACTCAGTGGTGATTTTTATTTCCGTTTTTTTTTTTTAAAGAAATGTCATCATGTGCTGAAATGCGCATATAAACACGAAAGGACAGGACATTGCTTTACACGTCCTTTCGTGTTTATAAGAAGGATCTTTATCGGGTTCCGAGAAAGATCCTTCTTTAGGAACTATTCCAAAAAACTGCACCGAGACTAATTCTGTTCAAGATAATTGGATAAGGCTAATATCTGTTGGCTCTCTGACAGTACGATTATGTTCTTGGGATATTATTAAACAGTTTGAAAAGATTTTCTGCGCAGTTCACGACAGGACATTTAAAAAAGGGAAATGTGTTATTAGGGAACTCATAAATGATCTAGAAAAACAATTTCTATCTGCCAACAAAGATGTTATTTGCGGGTTTCGCAGAATACGAACACTTATTTGAATTCGTTTTCTGAACAGAAATTCATTATTAGTGCAGCGCAGAAAAGCTCTGCAGAAAATGAAGAAAGAAACGGATTGACTCAAACGCAGTGAGAAAAAACATAAGGGGTTTTTTTTTTTTTTGGTTTTTTTTTTTTTTCATTTGGGCAATGAAGAAATTAGAGTAGCAGAATGTAGATGTACACGCGTACGCCGTACGCGGATAGTTTCCAAATTATTAGCAAATTTTGCAGATAGCTTTTGCTTGTAAATTAAAAAAATAATAAAATGTTATTTACGGCAATTAAAACACGAAAGGCTTTACTCAGATTAATATATTTAATTCTATTTTAACTTGAATAACGTTCAATTATTTTTCACATCTTCTGAGTTCTTTTTGTTTTACAGACATTTCCGGTCTGCATATTTTATCTTCTCAATGCATTAGAACTGCATCAAAAGTTTCATTTACACAGAAATAATTTAAATTTTATTACCAGGTTCCTCTTTTGCAGTTATTAAATTAATTTTGTTTCCTTATGTATTTTGTAAGTTTACTATTTTTAATTAAATTGTTGAGAATGCTGTTTATAATTTTTGAAGTTCATTATGGAACTGTTTTTCTGGATATAAAACTTTCTTTAATTAGTCTCTTGTTTATATGCGGTTCATAGTCCAATATTTTATCGTAAAGGTTCATTTCACACACATAGCTGAACATTCAATTGTAATGTACTTATTTTCTCCTAATTGGAATCTGTAATGTTCTAATAATTATTCATTGTTTTTTTTTTTTTTTTTAAATTATCTTATTGTATTTTTATCGTGATTCGCGGGTTTACAGCAAGTTGTCTGCTTCAATGGTTGGGTACGCAGATACATTTTATTTTTATACAACTCTGCATAACACCTTATCCTCATTGATATAAAAATTCTGCTCATCGAACGACATTTTTTTCACATTCTCTTGTTAACATACCTGCGTAGAAACTATTGCAAGTGCTGTGAACTTGACACCCCATGTAACAGCAAGGGCTAATAAACGGCGCCTCAAGTTCTTTTGAATAACTACTTTTCCGTTATCAGTTTTTAGGAACTATAAAACAACGAAAATAATTTCCAAAGATTTTGCGTATTTACTGAGAAAAAAAAATGCTTGTCTTCTTAATACTTCATTCAAAGCTACCTTAATTCTTGGTTATTTCTTTAACTAGTCTCATACGAAGTTTCCGCAAAACATTTTGTTAAATCTTTTTTGCTGAGGCCGTTTTAACCGTTCTTTCTCAAAGTATCTTCTCTCGGATGATATGCAACGGGCCCCATCGTTCAGGCCACTTTACAAAGCACGTGGAGAAGGCATTTTGTGGAAGCTGCTTTACAGCTTGAATAACGTCAGCATTTGCGTCGAATGTTTGCGCCACGGAACTTCTCCTTCATTGTTGGAGTCAACCAGAAATCGCAAGGGACGAGATCAGGACTGTAGGCAGGCTGTGGCCATGATTTCAATACTGCATTTCGTAAGAAACTGTTGAACACATGCAGCTACATGAGGGCGGGCGTTATTATGGTGTACAGTTAACCGGTTCCCTATCACTACGTCCGTGTTCATTTCGTCCACGCTCACTTCGTCCAGTTCATTTCGTCCAACGTTCACTTTGTCCACTATTCACTTCGTCCGCTGCTCCCTTTGTCCAATGTTCACTTCGTCCTCTGTTCATTTCGTCCACCGTTCACTTTGTCCACATTCATTTCGTCCTCAGAATAAATGGAATACTGTGGAAATTTTCTGTTTTCATGGAGTTTTTGTTATAGGCAGAAGAAAAGATCAGCGGACATTGCTTGCATGCGATTTTTTTTCCTGTCTGAGTTTCTCGATTTAAAAATATCATGATTTTAAATGTTATTTAAAATAAAACAAGGAACTTAACTTTGAAGAGCTTAACTTTCTTTTGTGTGGTACGATGACAGTCACTACAGCATGACTCACACTATGTTCGGAACAGGACTATAAGGTGGGATTTTTTAATAACGCTGCACTCTTACTTAGGCACTAAATATTTACATATGATGCCAAGTTACTAATACTTCTCTTTTACTTACTTAGGCACTAAATACTAATTACTATGCGTCATGTTTAGGCCCTTTTAACAGTTTTTATTTTGCCTATGTCATATTCAAAACGTTTCCGTATCCACTCAAGGTAATCATATTGTGCTTTTACTAAGGCACGAAATATTAATTCATAATCCCTAGGCTTAAGCTGTTTCAACAGTTTTTATTCTACTGATATCATATTTATTCCGTTTACCTATCAACTGAAGGTAATAATATTGCGCTTTTACTTAAGCACTAAATATTATTTCAAATGCCCTAGGCCTTTTCACAGTTTTTATTTTAATCACGTCATATTCATAACATTCACATATCAAATGAAATCAAGGTAGTGCGCATTTGCTCAGGCACTAAATATTATTTCATGGGCCCTAGGCCTAGGCCTTTTTTACAGTAGTATTTATTCTACGGATGTCATATTCATAATGTTTACGTATCAAGTCAAGGTAATAATATTGCACTTTTGCTCAGGCGCTAAATATTATTTTAGGCCCTAGGCCTAGGCCTAAGCCTTTTTCCCGGTTTTTTCGAACCATGTTGTATTCATAACGCTTACATATCAAGTCAAGCTATTAATGTTGCACTTTTACTTTGGCTCCGAACATTAATTACCAAGACGTAGGCCTTTTTAACAGTTTTTAATCAATTACACTAAATACTCATAGCATTTGCATAACATGTCAAGTTATTAATATTGATCTTTTACTTAGGCATAAAATATTAATTACAAGGGCTTAGGACATCGGTATAATATACACCGTCAAAAGGTCCTAGGCCTAAGGCCTATGAATTAATATTTAGTACATGAGCAAAAGCGTAATATTATTACCTTAATTTGATATGAAAATGTTACAAATATAGCGCAAATAGAATAAAAACAGTGAGAAAGGCATAGGCCTAGAGCCTATGGAATAATATTTAGTGCCTGGGCAAAAGCGTAATATTATTACCTTGACTTGATACGTAAACATTATGAATATGACATCCGTAAAATAAATATTGTAAAAAAAGGCATAGGCCTAGGGCCCATGAAATAATATTTAGTGGCTGAGCAAATACGCATTACCCTGATTTGATATGTAAATGTTATGAATATGACGTGATTAAAATAAAAACTGTGAAAAGGTTTAAGGCATATGAAAAAAATATTTAGTGCTTAAGTAAAAGCGCAATATTATTACATTCAGTTGATAGGTAAACGGAATGAATATGATATACGTAGAATAAAAACTGTTGAAACAGCTTAAGCCTAGGGATTATGAATTGATATTTCGTGCCTCAGTAAAAGCACAATATGATGATTACCTTGAGTGGATACGTAAACGTTTTCAATGCGACATACGCAGAATAAAAACTGTCAAAAGGGCCTAAACATGAGGCATAGTAATTAGCATTTAGTGCCTAAGTAAAAGAGAAGTATTAATAACTTGGCATCTTATGTAAATATTTAGTGCCTAAGTAAGAGTGCAGCGTTATTAAAAAATCCCACCTTATAGTCCTGTTCCGAACATAGTGTGAGGCATGCTGTAGTGACTGGCATCGTACCACACAAAAAAGTTAAGCTCTTCAAAGTTAAGTTCCTTGTTTTATTTTAAATAACATTTAAAATCATGATATTTTTAAATCGAGAAACTCAGACAGGAAAAAAAAATTGCATGCAAGCAATGTCTGCTGATCTTTTCTTCTGCCTATAACAAAAACTCCACGAAAACAGAAAATTTCCACAGTATTCTATTCATTCTGAGGACGAAATGAATGTGGACAATGTGAACGGTGGACGAAAATGAACAGAGGACGAAGTGAACATTGGACTAAGGGAGCAGCGGACGAAGTGAACAGTGGACAAAGTGACCGTTGGACGAAATGAACTGGACGAAGTGAGCGTGGACGAAATGAACAGAGGACGAAGTGAGCGTGGACGAAATGAACAGAGGACGAAGTGAACATTAGACTAAGGGAGCAGCGGACGAAGTGAACAAAGTGACCGTTGGACGAAATGAACTGGACGAAGTGAGCGTGGACGAAATGAACAGAGGACGAAGTGAACATTGAACTAAGGGAACAGCGGACGAAGTGAACAGTGGACAAAGTGACCGTTGGACGAAATGAACTTGGACGAAATGAAGTGAACAGTGGACGCGGACGAGTGAACAGACGAAGAACTGGACGAAGTGAGCGTGGACGAAATGAACAGAGGACGAAGTGAACATTGGACTAAGGGTGCAGCGGACGAAGTGAACAGTGGACAAAGTGACCGTTGGACGAAATGAACTGGACGAAGTGAGCGTGGACGAAATGAACAGAGGACGAAGTGAACATTGGACTAAGGGAACAGCGGACGAAGTGAACAGTGGACAAAGTGACCGTTGGACGAAATGAACTGGACGAAGTGAGCGTGGACGAAATGAACAGAGGACGAAGTGAACATTAGACTAAGGGAGCAGCGGACGAAGTGAACAGTGGACAAAGTGACCGTTGGACGAAATGAACTGGACGAAGTGAGCGTGGACGAAATGAACAGAGGACGAAGTGAACATTAGACTAAGGGAGCAGCGGACGAAGTGAACAGTGGACAAAGTGACCGTTGGACGAAATGAACTGGACGAAGTGAGCGTGGACGAAATGAACGCGGACAAAGTGATCCGTCACCGAGTTCAGCTGCCCACCAGTTCCGGTCGCTTAATCGATATGTGCCGTTGCAGACTCTTCAAGACTGAAATATAACACTCAGCATTGACAGTAATTTGTGGAGGAACGGCATGCTGGTAGGTTACACCTTTGTCAAAGAAAAAATCGTCATCACCTTCCCAGCTGATTTGTTCTGCCAAATGTTGGTAGCAGGAGGCGAGCGTGCGTGTTTGCAGACATTCTTTGCGAGCTTCGTGAGGGGATCGAAATAGTAGACCCATGTTTCGTCGGAAGTTATTACTTTGTTTAAAACGTTTCGATCCTTTGCAATCATTTGTTTCCACTCATGACACACCTAAACTCTGGCTAACAATTGTTCTCTCGTCAGTGATGAGGTACCCATCTGGAACACACACGATGCAGCAGTTATTTGTCGCGTACAAAAGGGCGTGCTGACGTTTTTGAAATATTATTGGGTTGCCGGAAAAGTCATGACGTATTTTAGCCATGTTTTGCAAAGGTCATTTATTGATAGAAAGAACAAAGATCAATCAATGATATAATGCCCGTTTTGTTCAATAACCTTTTACCATCTTTCAGTGAGCGGCAGAATGCCTCGTTCATAGAAGGACCTGTCTTTCGTGGCGAAAAACTGTACAAGGTGCTGATTTACAGCCTCATCTGAATTGAACGTTATACCACGCAAGGACTGTTGAAGAGAGCGAAACAAGTGGAAATCTGACGGCGCAAGGTCACGCGAGTATGCTTGGTGTGGCAACACATCCCACCCAAGCTCCAATAATTTTTGGCGGGTGATCAAACTTGTGTGTGGTCTCGCGTTGTCGTGATGAAACACAACACCTTTACCATGAACGAGCTCTGGATGATGGATTCGTTCAAACTGTCCAACTGCCGACAGTACACATTCGAATTGATTGTTTGGTTCCGTGGTAGGAGCTCGAAAAACACGACACCTTTAAAATCCTACCACACTGAGACCAGAACCTTCCGCTGATGAATGTCTGCTTTGGATGTCGTTTGAGGCGAAGCAGCACGTCGGGACCAAGACCGTTTGCGCAGCACATTGTTGTACACAATCCACTTTTCGTCACCAGTTATAAAAAGGATTGTTTTCCTCACGTTTAATGAGTATATCGCAGATGTTTATACGCGCCGTCAATTGAGCTTCTTTCAGTTCATGAGGAACCCACACATCGAGCTTGCTTACGTATCCCAGCTTCTTCAGGTGGTCGTGAACGCTTGAATGATGGATGTGCAAGGTGTCTGCAATCTCTCATGTTGTGTAACGTGGGTTTGACTCCATCAATGCCTTCATTTGGTCGTCATCAACCTCGGTGGGCCTCCCGGACCGAGGAGCATCGTTGAGGCCAAAATTACCAGCACGGAATTTAGGGAACCACCGCTGGCACTGACGTTCTTGAAGTTCATTATCACCGTACACTTTACGGAACTTTACACAAGCTTGGCGCGCGTTCTTTCCTTTACGGAAGTAAAACAGTAAAATATGGCGAAAATGCACAGTTTGGTCTTCCATCGTCAACTTGATGTCAAATCTCCGCAAATCAACCAAATCACTCACTATTCTATTTAGACTGCAGCTAGAACTGACACCTGTCGAATGCCATAGCGACAACAGAGCTGCGCATGCCTCTAGTACTTCGAAAACCGCCCAACCGCCATCGGGTGCCAAAATACGTCATGACTTTTCCGACAACCCAATATGTTCTTCACGGGGACGAAGAAACCGACACTTGTGGATTTTTTTTTTTTTATATGACGAGTCAAGAGAAAAAAATTTACTATGTGCAAAACATGGTGGAAATATGTTACGTGTGGTTTTTATATTCATGAGTAAATAATTTAAATAGTTTTATTTTTTATGCCACAGTTCTTAATTGTTACTTATTTGCTAACTTATGTTCTGTGTTTTCTTATAAATTGGAAAAGGTCACCAGACGATATCATCCGACAGTTGTGTGTGTATGTGTGTGATGGTGTGATGGTGATGCATTTCAAAGAGATGACTAATTTTCTAAAAGAATAAAATTTACAAGATATGCTTCACTTCTGCGGAAGTGTTTTGTAACACTTTGTATAAAATGAGGACAATTATTCTATTTACATCGCGAGCGTTTGTGTTATACCAAATAAAGTGCAACAAATTTGGTTTTACGAAAATTTCCTGTAGTTTCTAAAGAACTTGCATTGTTAAAATACTCATAAAACCTATTAATAATATGAATAGACAAATATGTCGCTCTTTGCACGTTTTAGCAACACACCGCAACCGAAAAATTGTTATTCGGCCACTGCTGGCGAATTGAATCCCAGATCTCTTGATATTTAGCCGAGCACGTTAGCTTTACACCACGGTGGCCAACAATCCACGGCGCTATGTGTAGTTTTCTGTTAGCTTCTGACATCATAAATCCGTGAGATGGGCTCAGCTACTGAGACGTCTCCATCTGGTGGGCATTAACGGCACTGGGCATGTATTAGTTGTAGCAGTTAAATCCAAAGGGCACCATGGGCCGCGGGTGGCCTAGTGGACAACGTTCGTGACTGCCACGGAAAGGACCTCAGGTTCGATCCCAGCAGGTACGAACGCTCGATCCACTAAATATCCGCCGTGCGTCGGATGGGCACTTTAAGCTGTTGGACCCCGGGTGCTGACCCCCCCAGTAATAAATAAGGGCGTCTTCCTCCTCCTTTCCACTTCGCTTCCGTGTCACTTTCCTATCGGGCACTCTAGCCCAAATCTCTTAGCTTCCTATTTCTAAGGGTTCTTTAAGACCTATGGTCAGACACTCCCTTCCTAAAATCCTCTACATATGACCAGATCACTGAAAAAATCCAAAGGGCGAGATCCAAAGTAAAAATCTTCCAAATATCCAGTTCGATTCCCGAAATATCCAGTTCGATTCCCGAAATATCCCGTTCAATTCCCCGGCGGCGACCGAATAACAATTTTTCGGTTGCTGTGTGTTGCTAAAACGTGGAAAGAGCGGTATCTTTGTTTATTCACGGACGTATTTGGAAGATTTTCACTAATAATATGAAATTTGGAATTTTCAATGATTGAAATAATAATATGGAATTAAATTTTTTTCCAAATAAATAATAAAGATAATTAATAATATGGAATTTAAAACTACCGTTAATTGAAATCTAATCGATTTTCACAAAAAGGGCCTCGAAGATATTTTTTGCAGGGGTGGGAGGGGTGTGTGTGTGTGTGGGGGGGGGTGCTACTTTTTCAGGTACGCCACTAGTTTCTTATATCCTTTCGTATTGTCTTCTTCCTGGATTTGCACTAAACGTATATCACACGTTCATTTTGGCTTTACGATAAGTTTGTTGTGTTCCGAGAAATACTAGTCCTGGCTTGCGAAGGCTTTTAACAGGTAGAGATTTTGCTGCCTAGATGTCGTTCCAAATACACAGCGTCTGTAGAAGAGGGTGAATGGTATGCAGCTACGTAGGAACAATTCAACCCAAAGGCATGTCACTTGCTTAAGATAAGGATAGACAGAATAATAGGTGCTGTCAAGTCTCCAACATTATCGCAGCTGGATAGCGCGTGGTTGGTCAGCGTTGTCCTAACCACTTCACGTGCTATGTTGTTGGGTGGGCAGGAGGATGGTCTTGAAAGGTTTGTGCTGTTATCTAGAGTAAATCTTCGCCCATTAACGGAGAAATATTTCGACTCAGTCCCGAAATGGCCATGAGCCGTCATTTTAGCAGATTTTCAGCCATTCGGTTGATTTTCGGTATCTCCTGGTGGGTGAATTAATCATTATCCAGCCGAGACAGTTCATTTTCTGCTTTGTCTGTTCCTTCCTCTTCTCTGAGATATTTCTGCTTGAGGTATGTATTCACAGAAAAATTAGTTGACTCCTAATTGTCCTCATATTTCTCACATTTTTAAAGTAAAAGTCCAAATAAGTACGGAATGAAAGAAATGCGCAAAAGGTAGACGCCGAAATGGGCAGTGATGTATTCAGGCATGTTCTCGTCGGGGGTGCTTACGCCACAGAAAAATCCATACCGCCCCCCCCCTACTTTTTGGGAGATCTTCCCTTATATTTAGTCTAATTGTTATCGTTTATAGCGGAATATTTGGAGAAATTGATTAAAAAAGCTTAAGAAAATGAGGGAAAATATTATAATTATAAAAAACAACAACATCCACATGGACTTCGAAATTTCTATCATCCTTCAATAAAACATTTAACAGTCCTCTTTGGAGGAGCAATTTTTCAAGCTCTGACAACTCGGACTACTTCTGCAATAAAAACCTAATTCCACAGAGTAGAGATGTTTACACTGCAATCAGCATTGTCAACCATTATCAATCCACTACTGGACGAAAGTCTCTCCATGTTTCTTCCACAACGGCCTGTCTTGTGCCAGTCTCCCCAGGCTACTCCCGCATACTTTCGAATTTCACCCACTCATCTCCCATGTGATCTTCTTCTGGGCCTTTTCCTGTCCCTTGGAATCCAGTCTAAAATTCCGACTGTCCATCGATGGTCTGTCCTTCTGGCAGTATGTCCAGCCCATTGCCATTTCAGGGATTTTATTCTGATCATGATGTCTTCCACTCTTGTCATTTTTCGGATCCACGAGTTCCTCTTCTTGTCTCTCCTGGTTACACCAAGCATGCACCTCTCCATGCTGCTTTGAGTTGTCTGCAGTCTTTGTATGTCTCTTTTAGTTAAGGTCCACGTATCTGCTGCACCATACGTAAGCACTGAAAGGATGCATTGATCAAACACTTTTCTTTTAAGACATAATGGCATATTGCTCTTGAAAATTATGCTGTTTCTTCCAAAAGCTCCCCAGGCAAGTTTTGTACGCCGATTAATTTCTTCATCAATGTGACCCTCACTTGATATCTGCTGTCCAAGATAAATGTAGGTATTGGTTATCGCCAGCTTTTACCTATCAATCGATAAATCTTCATTTCTTATACATCCCTTTTGTCTTGTGAAAGTTCATTTTTAACCCCACTTCTTTACTCTTGTCAGCAAGTTCCTGGATCATACTCGGCAGTTCTGATGGGGAAGTTGTAAAAATGGCTACGAAGTAACCAAAGATCTTATGGAAACAGCAACAAAATTTGCTCGGTCTAAGAACAAGTAAAAAAATTATCAGTAAAAACCAAAATGTTAATGCAAAAAAGAAGAGAGATGAGGACAACTAAAGAAGATGTAACTTCTGCAATACATTAGCATATTTTGGAAGCTGGCATTCATCTTTCTTTCAGTCTTCTGGATGCCGACTTTCCATGTATGCGGTTAAGCCTTAGTGTAGCTAACGTGACGTCAGTGCGTCCAACACACACACACACACACACACACACACACACACAAAGTCTACCTAATTTTGAACAATAGCAAATTATTAGAAATTGTTCCCATAAAAACTTTTTTTTCTTTTCCTTGCAGTAAGAGGTTTACACACTCTGACATAAAAAAAAAAAAAAATCTAGGCACCTCAAACTGGCATCCAAACTGTTAGTATTTTATTTACTACTATTTGCTAATCTAAATAATCTAATGGTGCTGAAACCAAATGGAAGGCTTTACACCATACTTTTTCAGGTAACACTGTAATGATTCCTTAATAATCAGAAACACGCTTGCAGTAAGGCCAAGACATGTTTATCACTCCCAATGTCGTTGTCTTTTTTTTTTTGGGGGGGGGGGGGGATTTTTTCCAACACAGCGTTATCTTACTAGCATCTTCAATATTTTACACCATATATCCAGCCCATTGTCATTTCAGGGATCAGAGTTAAATCCCTGAAATGGCAATGGGCTGGACATACTGCCAGAAGGACAGACCATCGATGGACAGTTGAAATTTTAGATTGGAGTACAAGGGAAAGAAAAAGACCCAGAAGAAGACCACATGTGAGATGGGTGGATGAAATTCGAAAGTATGCGGGAGTGACATGGAGGAGACTGGCACAAGACAGACCGTTGTGGAAGAGGCTTGGAGAGACCTTCGTCCAGCAGTGGAATGATAAAGGTTGACAATGATGATGATGATATATACAGTATATATGATGTGTATATAATCATATGTATGTATTAAATCATATAATCATATGTATCATATCATCATCATCATCATTGTCAACCATTATCAATCCACTGCTGGACGAAGGTCTCCCCAAGTTTCCTCCACAACGGTCTGTCTTGTGCCAGTCTCCTCCATGTCACCCCTGCATACTTTCGAATTTCATCCACCCATCTCCTATGTGGTCTTCTTCTGGGTCTTTTCCTGTCCCTTGGAATCCAATCTAAAATTTCGGCTGTCCATCGATGATCTGTCCTTCTGGCAGTATGTCCAGCCCATTGCCATTTCAGGGATTTAACTTTGATCATGATGTCTTCCACTCTTGTCATTTTTCGGATCCACGAGTTCCTCTTCTTATCTCTCCTGGTTACACCAAGCATGCACCTCTCCATGCTTCTTTGAGTTGTCTGCAGCCTTTGTATGTCTCTTTTAGTTAAGGTCCACGTCTCTGCACCATACGTAAGCACTGGAAGGATGCATTGATCAAACACTTTTCTTTTAAGACATAATGGCATATTGCTCTTGAAAATTATGCTGTTTCTTCCAAAAGCTCTCCAGGCAAGTTTTGTACGCCGATTAATTTCTTCATCAACGTGACCCTCACTTGATATCTGTTGTCCAAGATAAACGTACGTGTCTGTTATCTCCAGCTTTTCTCCATCAATCGATAAATCTTCATTTCTTGTAAAAGCATTGAACATCACTTTTGTCTTCTGAAAGTTCATTTTTAATCCCACTTCTTTACTCTTGTCAGCAAGTTCCTGGATCATACTCTGCAGCTCTGATGGGGTAGTTGCAAAAATGACTAGGTCATCAGCAAAACGAAGGTGGGTTAGATAATCTCCATTAATCTTTATCCCCTTGTTTTCCCAGCTCAGCGACTGAAAAACACCCTCCAATGGGGCATTAAAGAGCTTCGGAGATATGGTGTCACCTTGTCTCACTCCCTTTCCAATTTTTACGTGTGTTGTATTTTCAAACAGCCTAATCTTTGCACTTGCATTTTCATAGATGTTATTAATAATATTAATGTATGCATCTTCAATACCGCAGGTTTTCAGAGCCATTGTAACTGCTGATGGTTTCACCGAATCAAAGGCTTTTTCATAATCGATAAAAGCCATGCACAATGGAAGTTCATATTCCATCGCTCTTTCAATTAGTTCTCTCAGCACGTGGATATGATCTATTGTGCTGTAGCCACTCCTGAATCCAGCTTGTTCTCTCGGTTGAGCCATGTCTAGTGCTACCTTCAAGCGGTGTGAAAGAACTTTAGTGAAGATTTTATAAACTACTGATAGGAGGCTGATAGGTCTGTAGTTTCCGAGATCTTCAATGTCACCTTTCTTATGTAGCAGGATCATTGTAGCGGTGTTCCAATCCTCAGGAATCTTTCCTTCATTAAGGCATCGAGTGAAAATTTGGGCGAGTACTGTTTCGATTTCTCCACTTGCTTCTTGTATGATGTCTACAGTAATTCCATCTTCTCCTGGAGCTTTTCCTCGCTTCATGTTCTTGATTGCATGTGCAACTTCTGCTGGAAGGACTGGAGGAACTCTATTACTGGTATCTTTCATGATGTCTGGAGTGCATATATCATCCCTTTCATATAATTTGGAGTAGAAATCTTTCACTCTTGTCAAAATTTCGCCTCTATTTCTTGTTACAGAACCATCTTCTTTTCTCAGTGCCATAATCTGTTTTCTTCCCTTACTGAGATGTCCCTTTGCTATCTTTAGGCTTTGGTTGTTTTCAATTGCTTTCCTCACTAGTTCACAGTTGAATTTCCTTACGTCTTCAGTGATACTTTTTCTTACTGTCTTGCATAGCTCTATATATTCCACTTTGGAAGTCACATCTTCTTTAGTTGTCCTCATCTCTCTTCTTTTTTGCATCAACATTTTGGTTTTTCCTGATAATTTGTTCACATGCAACTTGTTCTTAGACCCAGCTAATTTTGTTGCTGTTTCCATAAGAGCTTTGGTTACTTTTCTGTTAACTTCAGAGATGTCCACTTCTTCCGATGTTAGGCCTTCTAAAGCAGAGAACCTGTTCTTCAGTTCTAACTTGAAGGTATTATGGTGTTTTTTAAGGTTGGTTATGTCAATAGATTTTGTTTGTCTTATGAGCTTGCCACGTTCAAGTTTAGTGTTGAGGTGCATCTTACATCTCACCAATCTATGGTCACTACCTGTGTTGAACTTGTTTAGCACACTGCAGTCTTCTATGACGAATTTTTTGTTACACATATATGTGTAATTATATGTATAATCAGTCAGCAAGTTTCAGCCCCCTCAAAATTTGTAAACCCCCCTCCCCCTCCGGAAAAAAACTCTCTGAATGCAACACTGGAAATGGGAATATTGAAAAAAGAAAAAAACAAGAAAGATGACACCGAATTTTCGGGTGTAATAAGCACGTCTTTTAAATCCGTTCTGACGCAAATTAAATTTATCAAAGCTATTCAAAGGCAATGGAACCGGTATGGAAAACAATAGTACCTGACGGAAGAAAGAAGTCTTTCAATCAGGTTTTTAAAACCTCAGATATTGCTGTAAACGGAATCGTGAGCATACGCACTCTGGTTGCAGACTTGTGCGTTAAGAAAGACATGAATTTATATGAGAAACATTTCGCACCGGAAACGCTCTCCAACATAGAAAGAATTTTTCAAATTGGACTCTTAGAAACGGAGATATCGACAAAAATAAGATGTGACTTTACGTCCCCTGGTGGAAAAACCATGCATTATTTTAGGAAGAAAGTATTCTCAAAAGGTTTTTCCATATGAGCATTATCGGTCCAAGAAACAAAAAAAAATTTAGTCTAGTTTTCAGGAGCCCAGATTTTGATACAAAGACAGACCGTTGTGGAGGAAACTTGGGGAGACGTTCGCCCAGCAGTGGATTGATAATGGTTGACAATGATGATGACATCAGAAGCAGAAATTAATACTCGTGTCTCCTGGTGGCCAAACAATTCTTTACCAAACATTAGAAATTATGTGAAAAATATTTTCCATCATGTCTTGTATGCGATACAGGAAGAATGTTTCAAATCGGAGTTTTAGAAGCAGGAATAACGCAGAAAACGCAATTTACCTTTGTGCCCCCTAGCGGAAAGTCTATGATTTACTTGAAAATTTTGAATTTATAGGAAAAACATTTCGCATCGGAAACACTATCCAACAAAGAAGGAATTTTTCAAACCGGACACCTAGAAGTAGAGATATTGACAAAAATAAGATATGCATCTACGCTCCCTGGCGTAGAAACCATACATTATTTTAAGAAGAAAATGTTTCTAAAAGGTTTGTGGACATGAGTACTATCGGTCTACAAACGACGAATTTTTTCCATCGAGAATTTAGATGCTCATATTTTGCTGCAAATACATCAGAAGCGGAAATTAAGATTTATGGCCCCTGGTGGCCAAACCTTTTTTTTTTACAGAAATTAGAAATTATGTGCAAACGATTTCCCATCAGGAGCTGTATCCGGTGCAGAAAGAATTTTTCAAATCGGAGATTTAGAAGCAGAGATATAGGGGGAAACGCAATTTACCTCTACGCCCCCTAGCGGAAAGTTTATGAATTACTTGAAAATTTTGAAATTATTTGAAAAACAGGTCACACTGAAAACACTATCCAACAAAGAAGGAATTTTTTAAATCGGACTCCTAGAAGTAGAGATATTGGCAAAAATAAGGTATATATCTACGCCCCCTTGCGGAGAAACTGTGGAATATTTTAGGAAGAAAATATTCCGAAAATTTTTATCAATGTGAGTGGCATCATTCCACGAAATAATTTTTTCCATGGCTAAAGTATTCTTTACCAAAAATTTTAAATTATATGCAAAGATTTTCCATCAGGAGCTGTATCCGCTGAAAAAAAAAAAAAATTCAAATCGGAGTTTTAGAAGAACAGTTATCAGGAAAAATGTAATTCACCATTACGTCCCCTAGCGGAAAATCTATGCGTAGTTTGAAAAAGTAACTATATCGAAAATACTCTTCGACATAAATGGAATCGAAAGATGAAAGATTTTTTTCAATCGAATGTTGGCTTTTATCGATTATGAAAAAGCCTTTGATTCGGTGAAACCATTAGCAGTTACCACGGCTCTGAAATCCTGCGGTATTGAAGATGCATACATTAATATTATTAATAACATCTATGAAAATGCAAGTGCAAAGATTCGGCTGTTTGAAAATACAACACACATAAAAATTGGAAAGGGAGTGAGACAAGGTGACACCATATCTCCGAAGCTCTTTAATGCCACATTGGAAAATGTCTTTCAATCACTGAACTGGGAAAACAAAGGGATAAAGATTAATGGAGATTATCTAACCCACCTTCGTTTTGCTGATGACGTAGTCATTTTTGCAACTACCCCATCAGAGCTGCAGAGTATGATCCAGGAACTTGCTGACAAGAGTAAAGAAGTGGGATTAAAAATGAACTTTCAGAAGACAAAAGTGATGTTCAATGCTTTTACAAGAAATGAAGATTTATCGATTGATGGAGAAAAACTGGAGATAACAGATACGTATGTTTATCTTGGACAGCAGATATCAAGTGAGGGTCACATTGATGAAGAAATTAATCGGCGTACAAAACTTGCCTGGATAGCTTTTGGAAGAAACAGCATAATTTTCAAGAGCAATATGCCATTATGTCTTAAAAGAAAAGTGTTTGATCAATGCATCCTTCCAGTGCTTACGTATGGTGCAGAGACGTGGACCTTAGCTAAAAGAGACATACAAAGGCTGCAGACAACTCAAAGCAGCATGGAGAGGTGCATGCTTGGTGTAACCAGGAGAGACAAGAAGAGGAACTCGTGGATCCGAAAAATGACGCGAGTGGAAGACATCATGATCAGAGTTAAATCCCTGAAATGGCAATGGGCTGGACATACTGCCAGAAGGACAGACCATAGATGGACAGCCGAAATTTTAGATTGGATTCCAAGGGACAGGAAAAGACCCAGAAAAAGACCACATGGGAGATGGGTGGATGAAATTCGTAAATATGCGGGAGTGACATGGAGGAGACTGGCACAAGACAGACCGTTGTGGAGGAAACTTGGGGAGACCTTCGTCCAGCAGTGGATTGATAATGGTTGACAATGATGATGATGATGATGTGGAATAAAACGTGTTTTTGAATTCGACATCATCTGCATTTACTCCCCCAAGCGGCGAAATTGTACATCGTAAAAAAAAAAAAACGAAATAAAGGATCATCATTTGCATATTTCAAGCTTCCTAATGCAAAAAGAATTTTTCAAATCGGACTGATAGTTGCAGAGATATCGTGGGTACAGACGGACGGACGGACAAACCGGTAACATAAGCACGGTCTTTTTTTACAAAAGACGTGCTAAAAATACCGAGAGAGAATATTAGGCAGATTACAAACTGCGTGTTATTAAAAAAAAATTACAAATTGCGTGTTATTTTCCGTCCTTTTCACGTATTTTATAACACAAGCAAGACGAGTTAGCAAAAAAAAAAAAAAAAAAAAATCTAATTTCCACTGTATTTTTTTTAAATATTTTTTGCTGATACATGCGGAAAATATATATCTAGTTTTTCTTTCGAAGTGCCTAAAAGCTGCGAGTGAAACGGGCGTCAAAATTTGCATAAAGTAGACACCCAAATAAACGCGAAGTGCAAAGCAAAATGAGCATAAAGTAGACGCCGAAATGTACATAAAGTAAAAAGCCTAAATAAGCATGAAGTGAAAAACAATGCGTAAAGCTAGACGTCGAAATGTGAATAAAATCAAATGAGTACGAAGTGGAAATCAAGATATTCATTATAAAGTAGACGCCGAAATGTGAAAAAATAAAAGCCCAAAAAAGCACGAAGTGGAAATAATTCTCAAAAATTATACGCAGAAATGGGAATGAAATTGTTTTACGTGGTTTGTGTTAACTTGCGAAAGCGTGCGTGTTTGAGGACAATAAACTATCTAAAAGTTATAATTTTTAGGCAATCCTTTTAAATCTCCTAAAAAACAGTTTATTCTTACCTTTACTTAAACGCAGAAGGCTGTCTTAAGCTTGGTAATTCTTCCTGCCTGTTCCCCTGAAATTCAAATTTCCTTCCCTAAATCCTGCTTCGGTCATCCCCCCCCGGTCATCCCCCCAATCTCTTTTCTCGCCCTGCCGAGGAAACCTCCACTGCCCCGGTCAGTTTAAGAGCTTGTTCTCCCACCTGAGGCCTTTCCTCCTTGCGACTGTTCACTTTCACAACCTAGAAGTGACTGTCCTTAGCCTCCCTTTGTTTCCACCAAACTCACCTCTTTGCCTCCATAAAGCGCTGGGAAAGAACACCATTGTCGGCATAACAAAGCTACAAGGTTGAAATTAAGAGGGCTTGAGCTTTCAGCCGTTTGCTTTGAAATAAAGAAGGCAAAGGATCAAACGAGCGCGACAATACTAATCCGTCTGCAACATACAAAAGTGCATACTAAAGTGAGACAAACTGGCGTCTCTAAATAAACCGTGTCTCCGATGTTTTAATGGCGGGAGGACACAGCAAAATTTCCCTGACGCTTCGTGGAAACAAAGGAAAGGGAGCACTAAAGCGAAATAAAAGTTGCGAAATGGGATTTAATGTCTATGCCTAAAATTTTAGTATTAAATCTCCGTAACAGTTGACGTCCAGATAATCACAAAGTGGTAACCAGATTACGCATAAAATGGATGCCGAAATGCGAATAAAATGGAAGAAATAAGCACGAAGGGGAAAGAAAAGGCTCAAAAACTGGTCGCCGAAACGTGAGTAGACACCAAAATAATCACAAAGTGGAAAACGGAATGTGAGTAAACTAGATGCCGAAATGCGAATAAATTAAAAGCCCAAATAAGCACGATATGGAAAAAAATGCTCGAAAACTAGATGCCGAAATGTTAATAAATTAAAAGCCCAAATAAGCACGAAGTGGAAAAAAATGCTCGAAAACTAGATGCCGAAATGTGAATAAACACAAAGTGGGAACCAGATTACTCCTAAATAAACACAAAGTGGGAACCAGAATACGCATAAAGCGGACGCTGAAACGTGAATGAAGTAGACTTCCAAATAAGTACGAAGTGAAAAACTAAAGTACCTAACGTAGAAGCCAAAATGGGAGAAACGTTGACGCCAAATACGTACGAAGTAGGGGAAAAAATATGTAAAATAGACGCCGAAATATGAATGAAGTAGACGCCCAAATAAATATGAGATGGAAAACAAAATGTATTCGTACATAAAGCAAACGCTGCAAGAGGAGTGAAAAGAAAGGCAAAATGTACATAAGCTAGATGCCGTAAACTGTAAGAACCGAGCTTTGAAATGTACAAAAAGTGAGTGTCAGAATATCTTGAAAGAGTATAAGCGGAAATACGTACAGTGTGAGGCTTTGATACAGTACATTTACATGCATAAAGGAGAGTTCAATTAAATACAGTAGATTCCGGTTAACTGGGACACATCGAGGCCAAAACAAGCGGAAGCATCAGTTAGTCGAAGTTTTATCCCAAAGAGCTCATTTGGGATGTTCTTCAGGAATTGTGCCAAATAAACGGCTGCTCCGATTAACCGATGGCCCAATTAACCGGAATCAACTGCATTGTCTGTCGATATGTCAATAAAAACTGCTTCGTCAACAGTCACAATAAATTTCCCTCCGTCTCCGGCTCAGTGACTTTCACAAAGAAGTCTACACCGTGCTCTGCACTCAGCCACGTGCCTAGGCAAAAGGCGATGAACATTATGTATTTTTTTCTCAGATTCGATTTTTTTTTTCTTTTTTTACCTTTTTACAGTTAATACAGAGATTTTAAACAATGTAGCGTTTGCTCTTTGTGTCGGTAGATTTTCTTTCAGCGTTTGCTCTTTGTGCCGGTAGATTTTCTTTTAGCGTTTGCTCTTTGTGTCGGTAGATTTTCTTTCAGCGTTTGCTCTTTGTGTCGTAAGATTTTCTTTTAGCGTTTGCTCTTTGTGTCGGTAGATTTTTTCTTTTGACGTTTGCTCTTTGTGTCGGTAGATTTTCTTTCAGCGTTTGCTCTTTGTGTCAGTAGATTTTCTTTTAGCGTTTGCTCTTTGTGTCGGTAGATTTTCTTTTAGCGTTTGCTCTTTGTGTCGTAAGATTTTCTTTTAGCGTTTGCTCTTTGTGTCGGTAGATTTTCTTTTAGCGTTTGCTCTTTGTGTCGGTAGATTTTCTTTCAGCGTTTGCTCTTTGTGACGGTAGATTTTCTTTCAGCGTTTGCTCTTTGTGTCGTAAGATTTTCTTTTAGCGTTTGCTCTTTGTGTCGGTAGATGTTCTTTTAGCGTTTGCTCTTTGTGTCCGTAGATTTTCTTTTAGCGTTTGCTCTTTGTGTCGGTAGACTTTCTTTCAGCGTTTGCTCTTTGTGTCGGTAGATTTTCTTTCAGCGTTTGCTCTTTGTGTCGAAAGATTTTCTTTTAGCGTTTGCTCTTTGTGTCGGTAGATTTTTTTTTAGCGTTTGCTCTTTGTGTCGGTAGATTTTCTTTCAGCGTTTGCTCTTTGTGTCGTAAGATTTTCTTTTAGCGTTTGCTCTTTGTGTCGGTAGATTTTCTTTCAGCGTTTGCTCTTTGTGTCAGTAGATTTTCTTTTAGCGTTTGCTCTTTGTGTCGGTAGATTTTCTTTCAGCGTTTGCTCTTTGTGTCGGTAGATTTTCTTTTAGCGTTTGCTCTTTGCGTCGGTAGATTTTCTTTTAGCGTTTGCTCTTTGTGTCGGTAGATTTTCTTTCAGCGTTGCTCTTTGTGTCGGTAGATTTTCTTTTAGCGTTTGCTCTTTGTGTCGGTAGATTTTCTTTCAGCGTTTGCTCTTTCTGTCAGTGAATTTTCTTTTAGCGTTTGCTCTTTGTGTCGGTAGATTTTCTTTTAGCGTTTGCTCTTTGTGTCGGTAGATTTTCTTTCAGCGTTTGCTCTTTGTGTCGTAAGATTTTCTTTTAGCGTTTGCTCTTTGTGTCTGTAGATTTTTTTAGCGTTTGCTTTTTGTGTCGGTAGATTTTCTTTCAGCGTTTGCTCTTTGTGTTGTAAGATTTTCTTTTAGCGTTTGCTCTTTGTGTCGATAGATTTTCTTTTAGCGTTTGCTCTTTGTGCCGGCAGATTTTCTTTCAGCGTTTGCTCTTTGTGTCGGTAGATTTTCTTTTAGCGTTTGCTTTTTGTGTCGGTAGATTTTCTTTCAGCGTTTGCTCTTTGTGTCGGTAGATTTTCTTTTAGCGTTTGCTCTTTGTGTCGATAGATTTTCTCTTAGCGTTTGCTCTTTGTGTCGGTAGATTTTGTTTTACGAATTCAAAAAATAAATGACCCCGGGCTCCGAGTCCTTCTAAAAACCGTATACGGTCTCAGTCAGACTACCATGAAATAGTATACTAAATTGAAAACTGTAGAACAACAAAAAGTACTTAATTCGAATTCAAAATAAAAAAGCAAAAAATGGAACTTTTTACGAAAATTTTGTATTGCGGCACCTTGACCCCGAGCTCCGACGCCTTCTGAAAACAGTCTACGATCTAAGTTAGAATACCATGAGATAGAATACCAATTCAGATCAGCAAAGTAAAAAATGGAACTTACGAAAATTTTGTGTGAGAGCTTCTTCACCCCGGGCTCCAACCACTTCCAAAAACAGTCTACAGTTTAAGTTAGAGTACCATGTGAGAGTATACCAAATTTGGTGGTTCTAAATTGAAAATTGTAGAACAACAGAAGTATTTAATTCGAATTCAAAATAAAAAGTTAAAAAATGAAAAATTTTATGAAAATTTTGTATGGGGCCCCTTGACCCGGACTCCAACTCGATAGTATACCAAATTTGGTTGTTCTAAATTGAAAACTGTAGATTTGCATAGCGGACAAACAAACAAACAATAAAATCGAATTCAAAATTGAAAAGTAAAAAGTTGAAGTTTTTACGAAAATTCTGTATGGGTGCCCCTTCACCCCGGGCTTTGACTCCTTCCAAAAGCCGTCTACGGTGTAAGTTAGGGTATCATGATATAGTATACTAATTCAAATTAAAAAAGGAAAAAATGGAAGTTTTTACAAAATTTTTGCATGGGGGCCCCTTACCTCCGGGGTCCGATCCTTCCTAAAACCGTCTACGGTCTAAGTTAGAGTACCATGAAATAATATACTAAATTTGGTGGTTCTAAATTTAAAACTGTAGAATAACAAAAATTATGAAATTCGAATTCAAAATAAAAAAAAGTAAAAAATGGAAATGTTTACGAAAATTTTGTGTGGGGGCCTCTTGACCTCGACCTCGGACCCCTTCCTAAAACCGTCTGCGGTGTAAGTTAGAGTACCATGAAATAGTATACTAAATTTGGTGGGTCTAAATTGAAAACTGTAGAACGAAAAAAGTATTAAATTCGAATTCAACACAAAAAATTTAAAAATGGAATTTTTTACGAAAATTTGGTGTGGGGACCCCTCGACACCGGACTCTGACCCCTTCCTAAAACCCTCTACGGTCTAAATTTGAGTACAATGAAATAGTATACTAAATTTGGTGGTTCTAAATTTAAAACTGTAGAACAACAAAAATGATGAAATTCGAATTCAAAACAAAAACGTAAAAAATGGAAATTTTTACGAAAATTTTGTGTGACACCGGGCTCCAACCCCTCCCTAAAACCGTCTACGGTCTAAGTTAGAGTACCATGAGATAGTATACCAAATTTGTTGGTTCTAAATTGAAAACTGCAGATTTGCATAGGGGACAAACACACATTTAATTTTATATATTAGATTCTCAGTTGTTTTCGGACAAGCCATGTATAAACCGAAAAACAAAATGTTTAAAAATTTGCTTAGATTTTCCAGCGGGTGGCATTGTAGAGGGGAGGATAAGGGAGATACCTATCGAACTCCGACCTTGTGTTGCCGTTTTTCTCCTGATCTTGAATGACCCTTTCGCAAAAGGAAATAAACAAAAGCTTTGGGCGGCGATGTCAGAATAAATACCGACATATTTAACCTCAACATATATCTTTTTGACTCAAAGACAAAACGGTCTTCAAAAGCAGTTTCCTATTGTTGCGAATTCCAAATCAGTTCCGCGCGTCTGCTCACAGCGAACGTTCATTTTCCGGGCAGAGGGAAAATGATTTAATCGTGTTTTAATGCATCTGCTCTTTTCGACTGGCATTTTCAATGGCGGTTGTTTTTTTTGTTTTTGTTTTTTTGTCGAAGAGGAAGACCGCCCACTTTTGTGTCAGAGAAGCCATCAAAAGGCACCGACAACACTTAGCGTCTGCTTTTCACTGCCGCCACACCTTCAACAAAACAAGGCAAATCACAAGGGCGTTAAAAGTTGTGATGAAATCCTCAAATGGTAGATATCCATAAGTGAGGATAGACTTGATTTAGACAAGTCTGTCCTCACTTATGGATATCAATACCCCATCCCCGGAACCTCACATTTTCCCACCTTTCATACACACATCGTAGTTGCTAAGATCCCGATTATTACCTGGAAACTTTGCGGTTGCTTATACAGACAGGATCATATGTACTAAAACAGCAGCAAAATATGCACTCAAAATGTAAGACACGCATATGTACATACTGCGGTAATTAAGTAATCATACTGATTTTTTTTTTTAAATGGAAGAGCGGGAAAACTGTGAATGTATTTTATCCGAAGTACTTTCTTTCCGCGTTAATACAAGAAGTATCACAATCAGCCAACGAAAGGAAGGACTCGTCCTCTTTTGGTACACTGTAAAAAAATTTGGAATTCACTAACCACTTTCTGTAATTTCTTTTGTGAATTAAAGAAATATGTTTGTGATACAACTTTTCCCCTGCAATAACGGAAAAAACCCCGACTTACACGAATTTTTCGTACCCCAGAAAAGTTTTGAATTTTCAGATACTTTTCCGCATTTTCTTTCTTATATTGACGGTAAATTGGTTTCTAAGAAGTGTTAACGGAGAATTTTGAATTTGCAGAAACTTTTCCGCGATTCCTTTTTTATATTGACGGCAAATCGCGTTTCAAAGAGGTGTTAATGGATAATTTTGAATTTACAGAAACTTTTCCGCAATTCCTTTCTTATATTGACGGTAAATTTATTTCAAAGAATTGTTAACGGAAAATTTTGAATTCTTAGAAACCTTTGATCAATTCCTTTCTTATATTGACGGTAAATTGCGTTTCTAAGAGGCGTTAACGGAAAATTTTGAATTTTGAGAAACTTTTCCGCAATTCCTATCTTATATTGACGGTAAATTGCGTTTCTAAGAGGTACTAACGGAAAATTTGGAACTTGACGACACTTTTCCGCAATTCTTCTCTTATATTGACAATAAATGACGTTTCTAAGAGGTATTAACGGAAAATTTTGAATTTGCAGAAACTTTTCCGCAACTCCTTTCTTATATTGACGGTAAAGTGCGTTTCTATGAGATGTTAACGGAAGATTTTGAATTTGCAGAAACATTTCCGCAATTATTTTGTCAGAGTGACGGTAAATTGCGTTTCTAAGAGGCGTTAACGGAAAATTTTGAATTTGGAGAAACTTTTCCGCAATTCCTTTCTTATATTGACGGTAAATTGCGTTTCTAAGAGGTACTAACGGAAAATTTTGAATTTGGAGAAACTTTTCCGCAATTCCTTTCTTACATTGACGGCAAATTGCGTTTCTAAGAGGTGTTAGCGGAAAATTTTGAATTTGCAGAAACTTTTCCATAATTTCTTTCTTATATTGACGGTAAATTGCGTTTCTAAGAGGTATTAACGGAAAATTTGGAACTTGCAGACGCTTTTCCGTAATTCCTTTCTTATATTGACAATAAATGGCATTTCTAAGAGGTATTAACGAAAAATTTTGAATTTGCAGAAACTTTACCGTAACTCCATTCTTATATTGACGGCAAATTACGTTTCTAAGAGGTGTTAGCGGAAAAGTTAGAATTTGCAGAAACTTTTCCGTAATTACTTTCTATATTGACGGTAAATTGCGTTTCCAAAAAGTGTTAACGAAACATTTTGAGCCGCGTCTGTGGAGCAGTGGTCTAACGCTGGCTTGTGACCACTCTTCCGAGATGGGGTCCGGGTTCGAATCCCGTAAGGCATGGGTGTGGTGTTTGTCTTACGGCACTGGCTCTCTCCCTTCCCTAGAACCAGTGGCCCTTAATTAGAGACGAGCGATTGCCTATAGCTAGGATAGTAATTTTATCACGGAAAAAAAAAAGGGGGAAAATTCACTGGGTAAATCCCGAAATTTCGCAATACACCGGATTTCGTCAAAAATTCTGCTTTCAGGACTTTGGGATATGTAAGATGGGTTGTCTGACACAAAAGCGGTTGTATTCGTATAAGGTATTTCATACTTATTAACGCACTCAAGTATTGCCTCGGTGATTGCTTTAAAATTTACGGATTCCAAAGTGATGCACTCGAGA
The DNA here is from genome assembly GCA_039090855.1 of Macrothele yani. NCBI lineage: Eukaryota > Metazoa > Arthropoda > Arachnida > Araneae > Macrothelidae > Macrothele > Macrothele yani. The sequence goes on from CM077031.1 coordinate 92,569,977, forward strand.
AAGGTTGCATTCAAAAAAGTTTCAGCATTACAGCTTTCAGCATTCGTTTCAGCTGATGCAACAGCAAGAATATTCAAAATGTGCCTATTTTCTGAAACAGTTGTTTCTTCTGCTACGATTCTTACACTGGATACTGATTTTAAAAAAAAAAATCTTTCACTTGTTGCTTTTGAATATCATATATTTTCGGCAAATAACATTTCCGCATCCAATTTGCATTTGTAATAACACCAATATATTTCAACGAATTGTCTAATTAATTTTATAATGTAGGGTTATCCAGTTTGGGAAGTGGTATTATAACGAAGTAAATTTCTCCGTCATTTTTATCCGCGCCGGGGTTCGAACCCGGGTCCACTCATTCCGGAATAAGTCACTGAATATCATATATTTTCGGCAAATAACATTTCCGCATCCAATTTGCATTTGTAATAACACCAATATATTTCAACGAATTGTCTAATTAATTTTATAATGTAGGGTTATCCAGTTTGGGAAGTGGTATTATAACGAAGTAAATTTCTCCGTCATTTTTATCCGCGCCGGGGTTCGAACCCGGGTCCACTCATTCCGGAATAAGTCACTCTACCAATTGAGCTACGCGGACGTTTTATTCTGATTCCTATCTGCCTTTATGTCGTGTGCGTCCTTCTGGCAGGTACGTCACATCTCCTGGTACGTTACATCATCTCCCCCTTATTTTTTTTTATTTATTTATTTATTTTTTTTTTTTCCGAAGTGCTGGAGAAAGGATTCTCTTATTTTTCCTATCTCGCGGTGTGGAAATAACATCACACCAATGCGAGATTTTGCACGGTCGGGTCATCCGTCCCTGTTCGGGCGCCATTATAACGAAGTGAATTTCTCCGTCATTTTTATCCGCGCCGGGGTTCGAACCCTGGTCCACTCACTCCGGAATAAGTTGCTCTACCAATTAAGCTACGCGGACATTTTATTCTGATTCCTATCTGCCTTTATGTCGTGTGCGTCCTTCTGGCAGGTACGTCACATCTCCTGGTACGTTACAGTATGTTATCTGCACAAAAGGCACCAGTTAGTTTCGAATTTCAGTCGAGTGATGCTGTTCTTGTGCAGTTCTTATCTCAGTTAATTCATCAACACATTTCTACATTACTTTCGGTTGACTGATCGCACACAATTTTCTTTATGTAGCTTGCTTGATAAATGCTTTTCACAACTGTCCTTTCTTAAAAAATCCAATGGTATGTTGCAACACGTACCGAACAATAGATTTTTGTGGGCATGAAACGATTCCCTGGCAGTACTGCTTGTATCTTCCACATGCTCTCGTTTTACTCACGTGGCTCATTCTCAAAATTAACAAATAATTTCTAGAAGCTTTATAAACTCAATACTCACATGAAAGCACAAATATTTTTTGAGCTAAGCGTCTGCGAAACTCAAATACTCTTTGCTGCGAGCTACATTTCCAAGCGAAATCTAATAATACTATTGACGGCATCCGGTGTATGGCTTACTAGTGCGGCAAGTCGCCAAGGTCATTCAACAGTAGCGGGGGCAAAGACCACACGTTAATTCTTCAGCAGATTGTATGTGGCCTGGAATTACCAATCAAGCCTCTTCGATAAGAATCTCTTCGTAACGAACAATCCGGAGGTTTAATTCAAGATTTATATGCAAGGAACGCTTATAGCGTAGAAAACCCGTTTATTTTGTAAATTTGTATGAATATTCGCCAAGCATCCACACTCTACTGGCAGCCTTTCTCAAGGTAATGTAGACATAAAATGCAGGGAATTGGAACACGTTAAGAATGAAGATGATTTTCGCGCAATTATTCGGTGTGCCGCGATGTGTTTCTATCTAACAAACATTTTAACATTTTAATCTATTTTAACAACGCATGCCAAACCATTGGTAGTTCCGTAAAGACCATGTCAAGCATGCTAGTTTGCTGGAACTGTTTCCCTAATGGCAGTTTCTTTAAGTTTGTGTAAGGGGCAATTCTTCTAATACTATTACATGCAGGAGCGCCGAGCAATGCATGACTTCTATAACGAGGGCTTTATTCTGAATGTCCGGGTTGACACTTCGCACGTGTGACTAGATGGGTAAAAAATGTAATTTGACGGACTTTCAAAGTGGGATAATTGTAGGAGCTCGGAGCCATGGAGCGAGTATCACCGAAACCGCCGCATTCGTGAAATGTTCCAGAGCAGCTGTTGTTAAAGTGTTTAAAGACTGGACTGTCAGCCAAAAAACTGGGTCTCTACGTGCAACATGTGGTCGTCATCGACTAGTAACTGCTCGGGCGGAACGGAGAGTGTCCAGGCTGGTAACAGACAACAGAAGGGCAACAGTGCAGGAAATTACAGACCATCTTAATCAAGGATCCCTCAAATGATCTCTGCACGCACTGTTCGCCGTTCACTGCATCGGATGGGATATGGCAGCCGAAGGCCTGTTCGAACACCTGTCAGATGAATCACGTTTTCAGTTGCACCATGCCGATGACCGAGTGAGAATTTGGCGGAAACAGCAGGAAAGCATGGACCCCAAATGCATTGCTACAACCCTTCAAGCTGGTGGAGGCAACGTTATGGTTTGGGGAATGTTTTCCTGGCATGCTTTGTGCCCTTTAATTTGTGTCTGACTGGCACATCATATCTAAACATCGTTGCGGACCAAGTGCATCCTCTCATGTGGATGGTTTATTCCAATGGCGATGGCTACTTTCAACAAGATAATGCGTCCTGCCATAGTGCTCGTATTGTACAGGATTGGTTTCAGGAACATGCCGGTTAGTTTACTTTGCTTAGGTGGCACCCACAATCTCCAGATCTCAACCCCACTGAAAATTTGTGGGATGAAGTTGAACGAGCCATCAGACAGCTGGATCCACAACCCTGCAATCTCACACTCCTGGAAATTGTTATTCATCAAGCATGGTCTCAGATCCCACAAACCACCTGTCAACATCTCGTGGAGTCCATGCCAAGAAGAATCGACGCAGTATTAAAAGCAAATGGTCGCCCAACAAAGTACTGAGGAGGTGGTCATAATAAAGTGGCCACTCAGTGTATCAGGACAGACGCATTATCTTGTTGAAAGTAGCCATCGCCATTGGGATAAACCATCCACATGACAGGATGCACTTGGTCCGCAACGATGTTTAGATATGATGTGCCAGTCAGACGTTGATCAACACGAATTAAAGGACCCAAAGCTTGCCAGGAAAACATTCCTTAAACCATAACGTTGCCTCCACCAGCTTGAAGGGTTGTAACAATGCATTTGGGGTCCATGCTTTCCTGCTGTTTCCGCCAAATTCTCACCCGGCCATCGGCATGGTGAAACTGAAAACGTGATTCATCGGACCACATAATTTGTTTCCAATTATCGACTGTCCAATCTTTGTGCTCCTGTACGAACTGGAGACGTTTTCTCTTGTTAACTGAAGACAGCAAATGTGTTCGAACAGGCCTTCGGCTGCCATATCCCATCCGATGCAGTGTACGGCGAACAGTGCGTCCAGAGATCATTTGAGGGGATCCTCGATTAAGTAGATCTGTAATTTTCTGCACTGTTGCCCTTCTGTTGTCTGTTACCAGACTGGACACTCTCCGCTCCGCCAGAGTAGTCACTAGTCTATGACAACCACACGTTGCACGTAGAGACCCAATTTTTCGGCTGACAGTCCAGTCTTTAAACACTTTAACAACAGCTGCTCTGGAACATTTCACGATTGCGGCGGTTTCGGTGATTCTCGCTCCATGGCTCCGAGCTCCTACAATAATCCCACGTTGGAAGTCCGTCAAATCGCATTTTTTACCCATTTCGGCACCCAAAAATCACTTTTACTACTGTCGCAAGCAGTAAGCTTTCCCTTTTTATACTTGCCTTGCGCTCTGGCGTCAACAGCGTGCAGCCATAACTCATTTGCTTAAAACTGTCAGGTGGTCATAATAAAGAGGCCATTCAGTGTATAGTGCTCATATTGTACAGGATTGGTTTCAGGAACATGCCGGTGAGTTTACTTTGCTTAGGTGGCACCCACAATCTCCAGATCTCAACCCCATTGAGAATTTGTGGGATGAAGTTAAACGAGCCATCAGACAGCTGGATCCACAACCCTGCAGTCTCACACTCCTGGAAAGTGCTATTCATCAAGCATGGTCTCAGATTCCACAAACCAGCTGTCAACATCTCGTGGAGTCCATGCCACGAAGAATCGACGCAGTATTAAAGGCAAAAGGTGGCCCAACGAAGTACTGAGGGGTTGGCCACTCAGTGTATAAATGTTTACTATATTTCCTTACAAAAGAGCCGGCGTCTATTTGATTTGTTTTTAATTTGCTTCAATTAAAAATTTCACCCTCTTAGGACGGTAAACATCCCCTATATATAGTGCGTCGCATAAATATAGAGACAGAACAATTTCTCGAATAAAAAGGAAACAACAACGAGCTGAAATGTACACCTCATATTTTTCGCAAAAATAGCATAGGACACGCAGCTGCACAGTAGTTTGACGGAAACATAACAATTCCAACGCCAAGTACAAGAAACAAACAGAAATACGCTGCCTCAAAGTTATAAAGACTTACTAGTTATGAGTACGTCCGGTACGTATAGTGGAGCCGTTGTTCCAAATAACACTGAAAACCCGATTGGACATGCTGTCCACCACGTGACGTAAGTGTTCTGGACGGAGTGCGTACCAGCTTCGTTCAATCTGCTTTTTCAATGCCACCACAGTTAAGAACTGCCGTCCATTCGCATACACAACACGAGCGAGGATACTCCAGAGGTTCTCGATAGGGTTCAGATCTGGACTGAGTGCTGGTCAATCCATTACGGCCATATGATGAGTGTTAAACCAGCTTTTCGTTGATGCAGACCGATGGATAGAGGCTTTGTCTGGCTGGAACAGATAATTAACACCCGCTAGAGTTTCGGCAAACGGTAAAAGCTGGCTGCTGAGTTTGTCCTGATGCGTTTCGGAGTTTTGCCTGCCTTGCAGAAAAGCGTTGTCCCGTTGAACGCAAAAGCTACCCAGACCATCACAGATCCTCCTCCTTTCTGTCTGCTGAAGAAGGTGCGTGTCTCGCGTCGTAAATCATGCCAATGGCAGTTCCAACCGTCAGAGCCGTCCAGGTTGAACTTTTTCTCATCGTAGAAAATGGTTGTGATCCACTCGTCCGTCCAGTGCATGTGACTGCTTGCCCATAACAATCTAGCTTCCTTGGGGTTCCGCGTGAGGTGTTGCATTTTACGGAGCACAATGTTGCTACTTTCTTTGATTCGTCCATGAACTGTGTCCTTTGAGACGGTGACGCCAACAGTCCGAGAAACTTGACGTAGTGATAGCCTTTGGGATGAAACTAACCGCAGGATGGCACGATCATTTCGTTTGGTTGTTATTCGAGGCCTTCCAGGCCGCGTTTCGATAAAGTCTTATAAATGACTGCCCTGCTCCTTCCCATGGCTTTACAAATTTTCGCTACAGGCAATCTATTTGCTCTCAGTCTCCAAATCTTCTGCACCTCTTCACCAGAAAGTTGACTGTTGCGTGGCATTTCGGCAAATGAATGTCTGACGGCAGGTCAGCTGTCTTTTGCAGGCTGGAACGAATTACGGCGCGTGCGTACAACATGCTAATTTGTACATCTCATTTGCATGTGGCTACTTTTACATAGTTGTCTTTATATTTATGAGACACCTAAAATTACACTATTTGACCTTGTGGTGTTCTTTTCACACAATCCGGTCATCTTGACGGATCGGAACGTTTGTTGTAGGGTTATGTCTAATTAGGTACCACTTCAGCTTCCAATCTATATTCGCATTGCATTCACTGGGCAAAGTAGAATGTCTCTATATTTATGCGACGCACCTCATATTAAAATTTATTTAAAGCTTAAAACCAACCACCCTAGGACGGGATACAGGCTAGTTTAGCCGCCCCGGTGGCGCAGTGGTCTAAGGCGCTGGCCTCTGATCATTCGTCCGTGAGGGGTCCGGGTTCGAATCCCGGTGAGGCATGGATGTTGTGTTTGTCTTACGGCACTGGCTCTCTCCCTTCCCTGGAACCAGTGACCCTAAATAATTAGGGACGGGTGACTGCTTATAGCCCATTGAGTTGCTCACGGTGGTCGTTAAACCTCCAATCAAAAAAAAAAAAAAAAAACAGGCTAGTTTAAAATAAAAGTTTAAGTTCTGGTTTGGTCTTTGGAGTAGGATTTTTGCGGTGTTTTTTTCTTCGTGTGAATTCTAATGTAGGCAGTAATAAAATTATTTAAATATGAAAAAATAACCTAAGAATTATAATAGAGACTCGTCAAAAACAATCTGAAATTCGTGGATATATTGGAATATCGCGAAATTACAGAAAAACCCCTAAAATTCGGGGAAATTCGCAGTACGAAACAATTACTAGCCTACTTATAGCCCACCGAGTTGCTCACGATGTTTGTTAAACCTAAAAAAAAAGTCTTTAATAAAGTTACCGGATTCTTTTTATTTTGTGATACGGCCGTGCTATTTTATTGAGATAAGTTTGGGGAGTACTCTATCGTGAGAAAAAAACGTTTCCGGCTTTCAATAGAAGTAAAGAGGAAACTTCAGTTTTAAAAACCATCGTATTTTCAAAAAGCTTCCGGAACGATCTTCATGTTGGCACCAGCAATATAATTTCAATACTTCTTTTAGTTTTCTGTTTTCGAAGCACTGCTGCATTTACATTCCTGATGCTGCGATATGGGAGCGATATGCGAACAGCTAGATGCCAGATTTCGTTTTGTTCCCTTCAATTATTTTCATTCAGGAGAGCCTGAGTATAAAACCGGAATCGTGGTAAATTACCTCACAGAACGAAAATACGGAACGAGGTGTGTTACATGGATAGGGTACGATAAACGTTGGAAGCTTAGGATATTTGAGATCAAAATTAAAACAAAAAAAAATTGTAAATTTCCCTTATCCTCTTTCTTTTTTATCATTTATCGTTGTTGGAATTCCGCTAATTATGCATATTACGTCTTCACATAACTATGATTCACTAACCATTATAATGATTTTAAACAAAACTAAAAGAGAATTGGCATCGCGCTGGAAAGATTGTGTGACGTACCTGCCAGCAGGACGCACATGACATAAAGGCAGATAGGAATCAGAATACATGTCTGCGTAGCTCAGTTGGTAGAGCGACTTGTTCCGGAATAAGCGTACTCGGGTTCGAATCCCGGCGTAGACCAAAAATGACGGAGAAATTTACTTCGTTATAATTGGCGGTTATCAAGATTATTTATCTACACAGATTAAAATTTTAAAGGAGATCAGATCATATGTAAAGGATTTTAGGAAGGGAGTGTCTAACCCCAGGTCTTAAACAACCCTTAGGAATAGGACGCTAGGAGATTTGGACTAGAGTGCCCGATGGAAAAGTCACACGGAAGCGAGGTAGAAAAAGTAAGGAAGACGCCCTTATTTATTACCGGGGGCCAGTACCTGTGGCCCGAGGGCTTAACGTGCCCACAATGCTCTTGTAGATCAGATCAGATCATATGTAGAGATTTTAGGAAGGGAGTGTCTGACCCCAGGTCTTAAACAACCCTTAGGAATAGGACGCTAGGAGATTTGGACTAGAGTGCCCGATCCGGAATAAGTCACACGGAAGCGAGGTAGACCAAAAGTAACGGATAGACGCCCTTATTTATTATTGGGGGCCAGTACCTGTGGCCCGAGGGCTTAACGTGCCCACAATGCTCTTGTAGATCAGATCAGATCATATGTAGAGGATTTTAGGAAGGCAGTGTCTAACCCCAGGTCTTAAACAACCCTTAGGAATAGGACGCTAGGAGATTTGGACTAGAGTGCCCGATGGAAAAGTCACACGGAAGCGAGGTAGAAAAAGTAAGGAAGACGCCCTTATTTATTACCGGGACGCCAGTACCTGTGGCCCGAGGGCTTAACGTGCCCACAATGCTCTTGTAGATCAGATCAGATCATATGTAGAGGATTTTAGGAAGGGAGTGTCTGACCCCAGGTCTTAAACAACCCTTAGAAATAGGAAGCCAGGAGATTTGGGCTAGAGTGCCCGATAGGAAAGTGACACGGAAGGGAGGTAGAAGACGCCCTTATTTACTACCGGGAGGCCAGTACCTGTGTCCCGAGGGCTTAACGTGCCCACAATGCTCTTGTAGATCAGATCAGATCATATGTAGAGCATTTTAGGAAAGGGAGTGTCTGACCCCAGGTCTTAAACAAGACTTAGAAATAGGAAGCTAGGAGATTTGGGCTAGATTGCCCAATAGGAAAGTGACACGGAAGCGAGGTAGAAAAGGGGTGGAAGACGCCCTTATTTATTACAGGGGGGACAGTCCCTGGGGTCCGACTGCTTAACATGTTCATCCGACGCACGGCGGATATTTAGTAAATCGAGCGTTCATACCTGCCAGGGATCGAATCTGATGATTGTACGAACTGCAGTAACGTAATAAAGAAATTTTGTTTTGAATGGAATTACAGTTGAAGTGACCCACGACGTGGAAGTGCTCTGTGTCATGTAACCTCCATGTCGCTCCACAACGAGGTGTCATTCCGAGCAAAGATCATTCCCGAGCGCTTAGTACAGAGGCAGACATGTCGATTGCTCACTCATCTCGGCACAAGGACAGTGGTGTTGACGGTTGAAAAGTGAGTACACAGTGCGTCAAAGAATTTTTAAGACTGACGCTAGATTTCAGCCTACGGTGGCGCCACCAGTGTAATCGCGAATGCGTTATAAACCGTGACCATCTGCTTGCTTTCTGCCAAAAGTACTGCGCAGTTGTTAAAGTAACTCAAACGAAACGGCCGTTCATTAGAGAAGTAAAATTTTTTTCATGTTGAATTATTAAGATGGAACAAAGGGCTGTTATTAAATTTAACGCAAAACTTGGTAAAGGTGCCTCGGAAACGTGCCAAATGATGAAACAAGTTTACGGTGAGTTTTGTTTAAGTAGATCAAATGTTTTCCTGTGGCACAAACGTTTTTTGGACGGAAGAGATACGCTAGAAGATGATAAGCGTACCGGAAGACCAAGTTCATCTAGGACACCTGAGATTATTGAAAAAGTGCGTGATTTCGTGGTAAACAATCGATGTGCGTCACTAAGAATGATGGAAGAGTCTTTAAACATATACAAAGAAATGATTCGAACCATCTTGCATGAAGATTTGGGCAAAACAAAACTGTGTGCTAAATTTGTTCCACACACGTTAACCAATGAACAAAAATCAAGGAGAAGTGCACATTGCAGAGACATCATTTCAGCCGCTGAAAATGATCCAAACTTCTTAAAATCGATTGTTACAGGTGATGAAACATGGTGTTTTCAATATGATCCTAAAACAAAGCGACAAAGTGCGGAATGGAAGTAAAGAAACTCATCACAAGCCAAACAAACAAGAAAAGTTCCATCGAAAATCAAACAATGCTCATTACATTCTTCGATAGTAAGGGTATTATCCACAAAGAATTTGTTCCAAGTGGACAAACAATTACTGGTGAGTTTTATTTAAATGTTTTGAGGCGTTTGATGGGCAGAATTCGTCGCATTCGTCCATAATATCAGGGATGAAAACAGTTGGTATTTGTTGCACGATATTGCACCCAGTCACACCTCACTTCTTGTTCGTAGATTGTTGGCGAAAAATCCACCGTATTCGCCTGATTTAGCACCCTGCGACTTTCCTTTATTCCCAAAACTTAAATGACGTTAAAATTTTGATGATATTTCGACAATACAAACAGCTTCGACGCGTGCTTTGGAGGCAATTCCGCAAAGTGAATTGGAACAGGTATTCGAATCATTGTATTTCATTTTACAGACCCAGTCTTAAAAATTCTTTGACGCACTGTGTAATTTTGGTGTAACACGTCTTTCTCCATATGACGATAAACGCACGAATGAAGTGCAAAAACAATTCGCTGGGAAATTTCGTGATGCAGACGTCCCCCACCGTAATGCGATACGGCAGCTCATTTTTGGGAAACTGGCAGTGTTTTGGACGCCCCACGCCCCGGTAGACCATCCACGGCAGACGATACCATACAGGATATCCAGGACAGGATACAGAGCAGTCCACACTGGCTGTCACAACAAGCTAATATGCCAAAGATTACAACCCACGATATTCTGAAAAGGAAGTTGCGTTTCCACCCTTACAAAGCATCTGTCGTTCATCAGCTGAAAGAAGCAGACCACGAGTCCCGCTTTAAGTACTGCTGGTGATTCTAAGGGTTCCTATTACACAAACGTGAGGACATTTTGGACGCCTGATTTTTTTCTGTGGTGAGCACTGAAGGCGAAGTTGCACGCGAGTAATCCTCATACACTTCAAGGGCATCAGGCTGCAATAACGACCCACATCCAACAAATCACACCACATACCCTAAGAAAGGTCTTCACCAACATGCAGAAGCGTGTTCAGACGTGTCTGGACGTCGGTGGGGCACATTTCCAGTACTACCTGTAGGAACCACCTCATACACTTCAAGGGCTACAGCCTGCAATAACGACCCACATCCAACAAATCCCACCACATACAGTGAGAAAGGTCTTCACCAACATGCAGAAGCGTATGCAGACGTGTCTGGACGTTGGTGGGGCCCATTTTCAACACCTCCTGTAGGAACCACCTCATACACTTCAAGGGCTACAGGCTGCTATAACGACCCACATCCAACAAATCCCACCACATACACTGAGAAATGTCTTCACCAGCATGCAGAAGCGTGTGCAGACGTGTCAGGACGTCGGTGGGGCCCATTTCCAACACCTCCTGTAGGAACCACCTCATACACGTCAAGGGCTACAGGCTGCTATAACGACCCACATCCAACAAATCCCACCGCATACACTGAAAAAGGTCTTCTCCAACATGCAGAAGCGGGTGCAGGCGTGTCTGGACGTCGGTATGGCCCATTTCCAACACCTCCTGTAGGAACCACCTCATACATTTCAAGGGCTACAGGCTGCTATAACGACCCACATCCAACAAATCACACCACATACCCTGAGAAAGGTTTTCACCAGCATGCAGAATCGTGTGCAGACATGTCTGGACGTCGGTGGGGCCCATTTCCAACACCTCCTGTAGGAACCACCTCATACACTTCAAGGGCTACAGGCTGCTATAACGACCCACATCCAACAAATCACACCACATACCCTGAGAAAGGTCTTCACCAACATGCAAAAGCATGTGCAGACATGTCTGGACGTCCCATTTCCAACACCTCCTGTAGGAACCACTTTTGAAAAACACATTTCCAACACCTCCTGTAGGAACCACGATTCTGAAAAAGGTCTTCACCAAAATTCAGAATCGTGTGCAGACGTGTCTGGACGTTGGTGGGGCCCATTTCCAAAACCTTCTGTAGGAACCAGTTCGACATGGTAAGTGTTACTTTTAATGCACAGTTAGTTTTCGGACACCCTGTATAAATACGTACTTTGTTTATAAAAGGAGTGTTAAAAACTGAATTTCTCATTTCTCTCTGATAAGAATATTGAAACATAAATGAATTCACTAGTGTGACTTTTACCTAGTTCTTTGTAAAACAGTCAAGCTGGAAAGTGCATTTAAACTACTGTTTGTGAGATTTGCAACACCATGATGGTAATCACGTGAAATTTACAAGATATGCAGAGTAGTGTAGGACATGCAAATGATTAGAAGTGCAGACTCATTGCGCATGCCTGGGCCCGCCAGCGTCCTCTGAACATTCGAGTGAGCGGTAGATGGCGGTTTAGGGTGCACACCAGTAGTGCATCGCGGACAGCGAGTTGTAAAAGGGTCTCCAGGATTCAATAATGCCTCGGCGACGACGAAGGGCGCAATATCATCATACGACAGAATGTGAACCGGGACGAATGACTGGTGTCCGTGAAGGTGCATTTTCGTACCGCGGGATTGCGGCTGGGACGGGACCTAACGCCACGGTAGTGATGCGCGTGTGGTGAATCGGGTGCTTCGACAATACAGCAGTGGACCGAGAAATACGACAACACCGCGGAGTGACGGACACCTCGTCTGCATGGTATGACGAACCGTTCCGCATCTTCGGACGTGTTAGCTCAACAGTGGGGCACTGTAGCAGGTGTGGCATTGTCTGCCTCCACAGTTAGACACCGTCTGCTATCACGCATCCCTGTGCTGCGGATCCCTTTGACCTTGAACCATGGAAGCCTCAAGCAGGGTTGGGAGTTTGACAACATGTCGTGTTTATGGACGAGTCCCGATTCAACCTGGACAACCACTGCTAAACTCTCGGACAGCTGTTCCTGTCGTTTGAAATGCTCTCCAAGCTCGTGAAACGATGCTGTGAGCGAGTCCGAACTCCTCGGCCACACTAGTCACACTTCGACCTTCTTCCAACTTCCCAATGACGCGACCTCGGGTGAAGTCATCCAGATGTCGTCTACCGGATTGCTTGTTGGCCAAATCACACGGTGGCAACAACTCGACGTCGTTCAAACCGATGTACACCGTGCAATAGCTTTCACCGAATTGCTGAGCGTACACCTCCCGTGTGCTTTATACCCTTTCGACACCCTCCACCCCGTACGTCATGCTGCATACATACCGTACAGGACCCTAGTCTATCTCCTGAGTGGTCTTTCGGTCCGTTCTGCCTGCTCGTTCCGCTGGTATACTAATTTCTCCTCTTCGTCCTTAATTTTTGCACACCTGTATCATTACTGTGCGGTATAAATTTCTTTCGAATCGCATGGTTCTTTCTTGGTGTTGCAATTTTCACAAGCAGTAGTGTATTTTTGTAGAACATATGAGGAACAAAAAAGAAAAAATAGCGGTAGAAAGTCGTCCCATTATGTTCCGAAATAGAACAAATCTGTAACTAAGCTTCTACGCACCTGGGAAGTCCGCAGAGGTGTTTCCTCTATGCCATTTTAAGCCTCTTCTCCTCTTTTATCTTATGCCTTTCTACCTTTTGAAACTTCCATCTTGCAAAAGCACATTCCCCTGATAAGACCTAATCCCCGGATTAAGCCACAATTGAGAGGCATTTATCCTATCTTTCTCTCCCTCAATCCATCACTGGTAGACAGGCATGTATTTATCTGATGCTAAAGAAGAAAGTGCAAAATGAGCCTTATGCTATCCATGTAATGGCTTCTTTTCTTGCGCTGGGATTATGCGTATCAAGTATAGAGACACTTCTAGCTTCTCATAGATTTCAAAACCCTTTTCTCTCCGTACTTTTCTTAAAAAACGAATTAAATACACCCGTAACGCAACTGATAATAACTTTTGTGACATCTGATTTATGATCCTTTGGGAGTCTTTCCTGGATGATACAAAATTCCCCGTTAGGATTTGTAACATAATACGAGATCACATCAAATACGTAAAGATTACCTTTCTTTTAGTAAGACATCCATAATACGCAAAAGAAAGATTGGGCGGCACAATAGAATAATTAACCCCCTTAACAGGCTGGAACGAATTAACTCCGGGTTAGAATAATGAGTTGAAATCATGTCTAAGGAACATTTCTGCTGCCTAAGAAGTGGATACAACGCAACTGGAAGGAGTGAATCTGAGAATTAGAAAGTGTTGCTTTCGCCTTACCTTTGTTATTCAAAGTATAACGAAGTGAATTTCTCCGTCATTTTTATCCGCGCCGGGGTTCGAACCCGGATCCACTCATTCCGGAATAAGTTGCTCTACCAATTAAGCTACGCGGACGTTTTATTCTGATTCCTATCTGCCTTTATGTCGTGTGCGTCCTTCTGGCAGGTACGTCACATCTCCTGGTACGTTACAAAAGTAATCATTCAGAGGAATGATTGACACTAATCCTTTCTGTCTGATTACTTGCTATAAGGGCTATGTCAATGGCGACGAACTGAAGAAAGGAAAGAGAAGGTGTTTGAGTCACTTGTTTCTCTGCTTAGTGGCACGATGTCCGTGTCAGGGGGGACTAGACACTGGCAGCATGATAATATTATAGAAAGAAGCAAGTCCTTTCCCTTCATTCCTTAGGTCATAGAGCAGACTAGAGAGCGCTAGAAAAGAGCGCTAAAAAGAGGTCTAGAAGAAAGAGCTGGAAAAGAGGTCTAGAAGAGAGCGCTAGAAAAGAGGTCTAGAAGAAAGCGCTAGAAAAGATGACTAGAAGGGAGCGCTAGAAAAGAGTTCTAGAAGAGAGCGCTAGAAAAGAGATCTAGAAGAGAGCGCTACAAAAGAGGTCTAGAAAAGAGCACTAGAAAAAGTCTAGAAGAGAGCGCTAGAAAAGATGACTAGAAGAGAGTGCTAGAAAAAAGGTCTAGAAGAGAGCGCTAGAAAAGTGGTCTAGAAGAGAGAACTAGAAAAGAGGTCTAGAAGAGACCGCTACAAAAGAGGTCTAGAAGAGAGCGCTAGAAAAGAGATCTAGAAGAGAGCGCTACAAAAGAGGACTAGAAAAGAACGCTAGAAAAAAGTCTAGAAGAGAGCGCTAGAAAAGAGGTCTAGAAGAGAGCTCTAGAAAAAATGACTATAAAAGTATATTATATACGAGCAAAAGTAACAGGTATATGGTCGGTACTACTGAGATGAGAATGGAAAAGAAATTGTTTTGTCATAGCTTTTATTAAACCCGATCGCTATGTGGACATTTCTGTTTCGGAAGCTTAGAAAATTTGGGGCACCATTTGGTTCAGGTACACTAGCCGCTTAAAGGGTTAATACTTTATAGGATAACGTTGAGCTTCTGTAAAAGTCATCTGGTTTTCAGAAACAGCGAATTTGATACAGGACTAAACAAAGACATCGCTCTTTCCACGTTTAGCAACGTACAGCAACCGAAAAAATATTATTCTGCCGCTGCAGGGGAATTGAATCCCGGAACTATCGATATCTAGCCCCGGATCTCTCGGCTAGATATCGATAGATCCGGGATTCAATTCCCCGGCAGCGGTCGAATAACAATTTTTCGGTTGCTGTGCGTTCTAACCGTGGAGAGAGCGATGTCTTTGTTTATTCACTGACGCCACGTATTTGGAGGATTTTCACTTTGATACAGGACAATCGTGCAGTCCTGAATAAAGAAGTGCTAGGAGCTCCGCAGACTGGCCCAGGACTTATCAGCTCCACCTTGGAAATGGAAGAAGGGCGCCACCAAATCTCAAATCGAATATACACCAATAAGCCATTATACACTGAAGAGCAATTGAATTAGAGATACCTGTCTAGTAACGTGTAGTACCACCTTTCGCCCTGATGACGGCGGCGATTCGTCTCGGCATGGACTCGACAAGATACCGGAAGCGTTGGGAAGTCATACGGATCCACGACCCCTGAACAAGCTCCCACAGTTCACGAATACTTGATGGAGGGGGTCAGAGCCTCGAACATCTCTCTCAATGGCATCCCAGATGTGCTTGATGGGATTGAGGTCAGGTGACCTAGCTGGCCAAGGAAGCGAGGTCACATCGGTGGAGTGTTCATCCAACCATTCGGACAATTCGGGAGCTGCATTGTCTTGTTGCAGGATGAGGTCCCCAGTGGGATGTTGAAGACGCACAAACGGGAGCAAATGGTCTTCCAGGATATCCCGGTAAAGTTGACCTGTGAGGGACGATGTCAACCGTACCAGGGGTCTCATTTCAGTCCACATAAACAGTCCCCAGACGAGAATGCCACCCCCACCAGCTTGAAGAGTACCCTGCTGGCAAGAAGGATTCATCGTTTCATGTGGTTTGCGCTGTACTCGTATCCTGCCATCCGCATGTACCAACGTGAATCTCGACTCATCAGTCCAGGCAACATTTTGCTACATGTCTAGGTTCCAGTGGCGATGTTCCCGCGACCATGCTAATCTTTGCACCCTGTGATGTGCGGTCAGCAGCGGTACCCTCGTGGGACGATGGCTTCTGTACCCCCTAGTGAGGAGATGGTGTGGCTGCTTACACGTTTTTGTGCACCAGCGTTAAATTGACGAGTGATTTCTTGCACTGTGGCCCGTCTATCCGCTGTTACAATGCGAGCTGGCCGACGATGACCCCGCTCATCCACACGCTGTTGTCCACGGCAGTTGGCCCTTGCAGGGATGGTTTTACCGGATTCGATGTACACACGGTACACCCGTGACACATTGGCTCGTGAAAATCCCAGTTCCTGCACGGCTTTCGAGATGGAGTGACCGATTCGTCGGGCCCCGACAATTTGCCCACGATCAAATGCGCTTAGATTCTTCCTCTTACCCATACTGCGTCCGACTCTTATTGATTCCCGTCGCATCACTCCTTATATTGTCGGATCGCTGCATACGTCATGTCGTTTCCGTTTAGAGGTCCGCCCACGGCGCCACATTTACATTACGCCAGCTGTCTCTAATTCAGTTGCTCTTCAGTTTATTATGACTACTCCCATCCTAGGGAAATCAGCGCGCCTGTAGACCGAACGGTGGCGCAGGTGAAGTTCACAGAGCATGCACATCTCCCTGCTGCTTTGAGTTGTCTGCAGCCTTTGTATGTCTCTTTTAGTTATGGTCCACGTCTCTGCACCATACGTAAGCACTGGAAGGATGCATTGATCAAACACTTTTCTTTTAAGACGTAATGGCAGATTGCTCTTGAAAATTATGCTGTTTCTTCCAAAAGCTCTCCAGGCAAGTTTTAAACGCCGATCAATTTCTTAATCAATGTGACCCTCACTCGATATCTTCTGTCCGAGATAAACGTACGTGTCTGTTATCTCCAGCTTTTCTCCATCAATCCATAAATCTTCACTTCTTGTAAAAGCATTGTTCATCACTTTCGTCTTCTGAAAGTTCATTTTTAATCCCACTTCTTTACTCTGGTCAGCAAGTTCCTGGATCATACTCTGCAGCTCTAATGGGGTAGTTGTAAAAATGACTACGTCATCAACAAAACGAAGGTGAGTTAGATAATCTCCATTAATCTTTATCTCTTTGTTTTCCCAGTTAAGTGATTGAAAGACATTTTCCAAAATGGCATTAAAGAGTTTGGGATATATAGTATCACCTTGTCTCACTCCCTTTCCAATTTTTATGTGTGCTGTATTCTAAAATAGCCGAATCTTTGCACTTGCATTTTCATAGATGTTATTAATAATATTAATGTATGCATCTCCAATACCGCTGGATATCAGAGCCATTGTAACTGCTGATGGTTTCACCGAATCAAAGGCTTTTTCATAATCGATAAAAGCCATGTACAATGGAAGTTCATATTCCCTCGCTCTTTCAATTAGTTCTCTCAGTACGTAGATATGATCTATTGTGCTGTAACCACTCCTGAATCCAGCTTGTTTTCTCGGTTGAGCCATGTCCAGTGTTACCTGCAAGCAGTGTGAAGGAACTTTAGTGAAGATTTTATAAACCATTGATAGGAGGCTGATAGTTCTGTAGTTCCTGAGATCCTCAATGTCACCATTTTTATGCAGCACGATCATTGTAGCGTTGTTCCAATCCTCAGGAATTTTCCCTTCATTAAGGCATCGAGTGAAAACTTGGGCGAGTATTGTTTCAATTTCTCCACTTGCTTCTTGTATGATGTCTACAGTAATTCCGTCTTCTAATGGAGCATTTCCCCGCTTCATGTTCCAAATATACATATACACTATCTACCAACAAGTAATTGGACACCTGTGATAGCAAAGGAAAACGAAGTTTATTTACCTTCAATAGTTGGTCGAGCCTGCACGAGCGGTGATCACAGCTGCGACCCTTCGGGGCATACTCTCAACCAGGCGTTGTACGACGGCTAGCGGTATTTCCTTCCACTCGGCTTGGAGAAGACAGGTAAGTTAATTCTTTCACCGATTTCGGACGGTGGGGGCACCCCTTAAGTCGACGCTCCAACTCGTCCCAGAGGTGCTCGATAAGGTTAAAGTCCGGGCTCTGCCCAGGCCAGTCCATTCGATTAACCACATTGTCACCATACCAAGCCATGGCGGACCTCGCAACATAACAGGTGGCATTGTCATCCTGAAAGTAACATGGGTCCACCCCGTAAAACTGCCACAACGTAGGAAGCGCATGGTCATCCAAAATGGTGCAGCAGGTCTCGTCGTTGAGTCTACCAGGAATTGCGACCAAGGGTCCCGTGCCATACCAGGAGAAACACCCCCATAACATAATTCCACCGCCGCCGAACTTCACAGTTGGCCCAATACAATCCGGCAGGAGGCGTTCTCCAGGCAGACGCCAAACCCAGACCCTGCCATCCGAACGGTAGAGGGTGAACCTTTTTTCGTCGCTCCAGAGAACCTGTTTCCACTGTTCAACGGTCCACTGTCGACGTTCTTTGCACCACGTTAGCCGAGCAGCGCTATTGGACTTGGTGATCAAAGGCTTGTGGGCGGCAGCACGTCCATGATAACCGAGCAGATTCGCTTCCTTACGGATGGTATTCATCGAAAGAACACTCCCGGATGCCTGTTGAAACTCCTCGCGGATGTGGCCCATCGATTTGGTGTGATTCTTCCGAATTTCTCTGGCCAGCACCCGTCGGTTTCTAACTCCCAGTTTTGTGGGTCTACCGGGTCGGGGCACATTCCGAAAGTCACCTCTCATCTTCCACTTGCAAATGACGCAGGCCACTGTCGATTTTGGGTACTTCAGCTAGCTGGATATGTCACGTATGGATCGGCCATTTCTGTGATACCCGACGATTACATCTTTCTCGAAATCAGAGAGGTCTGAAATGCGTGGCATCTTGTTTGCGACTGGTTGCATTGTTGTTTCCCACACGATATTTAACGGCGGCGGCAGTGACATGTATCAGGACCGCAGATATCGTCGATTGCAGGGGTGTCCAATTACTTGTTGGTAGATAGTGTATGTCGTCAATTATGTTTCTGTTGGCACTGAAAATACAGGCCTTCTGTTTCCTCCATCGTGGTTTTCTCAATAAACATGTTGAAAGCTACATATTTTTAAATTCCGAATTAAGAGAGAAAAAGTTAGTAAAATCATGCAATGCATTGATTATGATATCCTTTGTAATATACCAGAAATCATTACTCAAGTTATGAGGTTAATGGCAGTGGAATAAATCTCGCTCCTGTGTTCTGACCTTTGACCCCATTTCGATTATATTAAAGTGAATTGGTTCAGTATACCTCCGGAACAACATGCTAAAGTTTTGTCGCAATAGAAGCATTTTTAGTAAAGTTATGAGGATAATGGCTGTGGAATAAATCTAGCGTCTGTGCCCTGACCTTTGACCCCATTTCGATGATATTAAAGTGAATTGGTTCAGTATGCCTCTGGAACAACATGCTAAAGTTTTGTCGCAATAGAATCATTTTTAGTCAAGTTATGAGGATAATGGCTGTGGAATAAATCTAGCGTCTGTGCCCTGACATTTGACCCCATTTCGATGATATTAAAGTGACTTGGTTCAGTATGCCTCTGGAACAACATGCTAAAGTTTTGTCGCAATAGAAGCATTTTTAGTAAAGTTATGAGGATGATGGCTGTGGAATAAATCTAGCTTCTGTGTCGTGATCTTTTACCCCATTTCGATTATATTCAACAGAACGGGTTCAGTATATCTCCGGAAGAACATGTTAAAGTTTTGTCGCAATCGAAGCATTTTTATGTAAATTATGGCGCATAAGGGCAATGGAATGGATCCCGCTGTGTCGTGACCTTTGACCCTATTTCGCCCATTTTCAATAGGGTTCGTCCACAGGTGGACCCCTACACATATTAAAATTTCATCGAAATCGAACCATTTTTAGGCGAGTTATCGTGCGGACGGACGGACGGACAGACAGACAAAGCTTCAGCATATAGGATTCTTCAAAATACGGTTCGAAAGCGTAAACGAGTGAGAACAAAATATAACATTTATATAACAGGTGGACGCAAATGCGCTGTCAGAAGCAACTTTTCTTAAAGATATGTGTAACAGGAAAAGAACTGCGTTGCTTTTGAACACGTTTATTTACAGAAGCGGCTTGTAACGTACCAGGAGATGTGACATACCTGCCAGAAGGACGCACACGAGGGAGATGATGTAACGTACCAGGAGATGTGACGTACCTGCCAGAAGGACGCACACGACATAAAGGCAGATAGGAATCAAAATAAAATGTCCGCGTAGCTCAACTGGTAGAGCAACTTATTCCGGAATGAGTGGACCCGGGTTCGAATCCTGGCGCGGATAAAAATGACGGAGAAATTCACTTCGTTATAATGGCGCCCGAACTATCCGGATGACCCGACCGTTCAAAATCTCGCAATGGTGTGATGTTCTTTCCACACCGCGAGATAGGAAAAATAAGAGAATCTCTTCTCCAGCACTTCGAAAAAAAAAAAAAATAAGGGGGAGATGATGTAACGTACCAGGAGATGTGACGTACCTGCCAGAAGGACGCACACGAGGGAGATGATGTAACGTACCAGGAGATGTGACGTACCTGCCAGAAGGACGCACACGACATAAAGGCAGATAGGAATCAGAATAAAATGTCCGCGTAGCTCAACTGGTAGAGCAACTTATTCCGGAATGAGTGGACCCGGGTTCGAATCCTGGCGCGGATAAAAATGACGGAGAAATTCACTTCGTTATAGGCTTATTTCCAAAGACAGCATGAAAGGTTACGTAAACTTTTGAATCAAGTGTACTTTGATAAGGAACTAAATACTTTCAATAATAGAACAAAAAAAAAAAAAAAAAAAAAAAGGCGGAAAGAAGTCTAGACGTTATTTGAAAATATGGGGAATTTGTCTTTCAACGTTGGCTTGTTAATTTCGAACAGAAATCATGGAAAAAGCTAGCTGTGGAGGAAAACATATATTTTTCTTGCTACGTATACTTTATCATTATCTATAAATGCGGAGTTTCTTGTGTGGCATTTTGACTTTTAGGAGGTATTTATTTTTATGGATGTTGTTTTAATAGAATGCGCGCGGAAGAAGTGAAGCGATTTATGTTCGCCTGGCATTTTATGGATTCTTACTTATACGATAAATTGGATAGCCCAACTCCGTTACCGGGGGTCTCTGTTTATGCCAATGAAATGCCGGCTATAAATCTCAAAATAGCCTCGGGAGACCATTTTTTTATTCTTACGGAGAGATACACTGTATAGCTATTGAATTTCTAAATTTTATGGATGTAGAACGAAATAAAGGCACAAACAAGGTTAAATCCATATAAACGGGGTTCGAAAAAAAAAACCGAAATATATGGCAGAATAGCAGGCAAGGTCGTTTTACTTGCAACACAAACTTTACATGTACGGTGATGATTTTATTTATTTACCGCTTCTCAGAGATTTGTGAGAATATATTTAACTCTAATGTGTTTTCAGATGTTATCAACTATACTTTGGGAAACGAATGCTGGAAGGTTTCGGCCGCATCGAGAACTGGTAAGATGCGTGCTTTAAACTTTTCGGTTTTTATGTTCTTCTTTTTAAGGCGTTAACGATTTACTTTTTTTTTTTCCTTAACATACTCAAACAGAGCAGATATTATCGACTGAAAAGCAAACATTTCCATATTTCTAAAGTAAAATTTATGTGCTTTCTGTAAATTACATAAATTGGAATAATATCTTAAGACCGAAAAAAAACTATTTGGCAAATTTAATGTGCTTAAAAGATATCAAAATTGAAGTTGTGTGAAACATACTGTAAAACTCGGTGCACATTTTCATCACTTGTGGCGAAATGAAGACACCATACCAGAGACAGTGGCTAAATGAATTTTTGAATACATATACCAAAATTCTTTGTAATGTATAAAACGTGAAGTTATTTTAATTACACATGATCTACAAATACATCTATATACAAGCCTTTCAGATTGTGAAATATGAGATAAGAACATTATGTTCTAAGATGAATTGAATGAATTGCACACAATATTGTATTGGGTATATAAATAAGTTTTCAGGGATTTGAAGTGAACAAAACATGTTCTTGGAGAACAGAAACAATATTTTAATATTAATCGAAGTATGCTCCCTCTGAAGCTACAACTTTACCCCATCTTTCGGGCAGTGAACGTATGCCCCGAAGAAAGAATTCCGGTTCCTTGGAAGAGATCCAGTTGTCCAGCCGATTTTTGATGTCTTCATAAGAACTAAACCGTTCTCCAGAAAGTGCTGACTCCATCGACCGGAACAAATGGTAATCCGATGGCGCAATATCTGGCGAATATGGCAAGTGGGTAAAACTTCCCAGTCTGATCCTTCTAAGTACTTTTTCACAGGTCAAGAAACATGTGGTCTTGCGTTGTCATTCTGTAAGATGACTTTGTTGTGTCTATTCTCCCATTCCGGCCGTTTTCCCGTGAGAGCTCGTTTTAAACGCATTAATTGGGTTCCATACCGGTCACCAGTAATAGTTTCTGACGGTTGCAGAAGTTCACAGTGGATCACACCCTTCTGGTCCCACCAGATACACAGCATTACCTATGAACCATGGGTATTGCGTTTTGGCGTTGAAGAACCTGGTTCACCTGTCTTCACCCATGCTTTCTGCCGTTTAGGGTTATCCTTCCATATCCATTTCTCGTCGGCAGTAATAATAGGATGCAAAAAACCCTTTCTTTCTTGCCTTTGAAGCAGCAATTCGCAAATGGTTTTTCAACGTTCAAGGTCTCTTTCCCGCAAAGCATGTGGAACCCAATTCCCTTCTTTTTGCACCATTCCCATGGCAGCTAAACGTTGTGAAATGCATGGTTGACTAACATTTAATGCTGCTGCTAGTTTTTATTGGGTCTGGTACGGATCCTCGTCGAGTGAAGCTTCCAATTCGGCAACAGCAATTTTTTTGGGTGGTCCAGAACGTTCTTTATCACTGACATCGAAATCGTTCCTTTTGAATCGTCTAAACCAATATTCACATGTTTTTATTGATGGGGAATGTTCACCATAGATTTCTGACATTAAGCGATAGCTGTCGGCAGCACTTTTCTTGACAATAAAGTAATGCACTAACACTTCCCGCAAATGCTGTTTTGTCGGGACGAAAGTTGCCATCTTCCATCGAGTAAAACAAATACGTCTTCGCACCTCAATTTAAAGTCGTATACTGACTCTGACAGCTGGCGTCTCGTACTGCGATATCGCAGTGTTGCCACCTAAATGTTTTAATGAAAATGTTTTAATGAAAATAGACTAGTCTATTTCATTAAAACCTAAATGTTTTAATGAAAATGTTTTAATGAAAATAGACTAGTCTATTTCAAATGTTTTAATGAAAATAGACTAGTCTATTTCAAATGTTTTAATGAAAATAGACTAGTCTATTTCAAATGTTTTAATGAAAATAGACTAGTCTATTTCATAAAAACTTAAAGGTTTTAATGAAATAGACTATTTTAATATGCTACAATACTGTGTGCAATTCATCTTAGAACAGTATGTTCTTATCTCATATGTTTTTGAAACAGACTTGTCTATTTCAAATGTTTTAATGAAAATAGACTAGTCTATTTCATAAAAACCTAAATGTTTTAATGAAATAGACTATTTTAGTATACCATAATATTGTGTGCAATTCGTTCAATTCATCTTAGAATAGTATGTTCTTACCTCATATTTCACAATCTGAAAGACTTGTATTTATGTGTTTGTAGATCATGTGCAATTCAAATAACTTCGCGTTTTATAGATTACAATGAATTTTGGTTTATGTATTTAAAAATTCATTAAGCCACTGTCACTGGTATGGTATCTTCCTTTCGCCACAAGTGATGAAAATGTGCACCGAGTTTTACAGTATGTTTCATACAACTTCAATTTTGGAATTATATACCGCGCACAAACCTTCAGAAAAAATTTAATTACCCGGTTGACTTTATCAGATTAGATAATTTCATTCCAGTAATCTTTGTCGCGCTGCATTGATATGCTGCTTATTGATTTGATCAAAAGAAGTATGTGCCCCTCATTGGTTGGATTAACAGAACCACATGTCCACCTGATTGAATTAATCGAAAAATCTAATGTGCTCCATACTAGTTCGGTCGAGAGTAGAGTTTGTGCTAATGTCGTCTGACTGCTTTGATCAATAGAACAGTATGCACTCCTTAGTAATTTTATCAAGAGAAGCGTACATGTTAGGGGCTGGTTCAATCAAGAATGTAGCGTATCTGCTACTGATTGGTTTGATTGAGTGTACCGTACTGGCTACTGATTGGTTCGGTCGCTAATAAAGTATCTGCTTCAGATTGGGTTGATTGATAGTAGTGTATCTGCTACTGATTGGTTTCACTGAAAGTAACGTATCTGCTCCTGACTGGTTTGATTGAGGGTAACGTATCTGCTACTGACTGGTTTGATTGAGAGTAACGTATCTGCTACTGACGGGTTTGATTGCTGGTAGCATGTCTGCTACTGACAGGTTTGATAGAGGGTAGCGTACCTGCTACTGATTGCTCTGATTGAGGGTAGCGCAACTACTACTGATTGGTTTGATTGATAAAAGGGTATCTGCGTCAGACTGGTTTGATTA
The DNA here is from genome assembly GCA_039090855.1 of Macrothele yani. Classification (NCBI taxonomy): domain Eukaryota; kingdom Metazoa; phylum Arthropoda; class Arachnida; order Araneae; family Macrothelidae; genus Macrothele; species Macrothele yani. The sequence continues at coordinate 92,594,448 of CM077031.1, forward strand.
AGAGTAGGGTATCTGCTTCAGATTGGCTTGATTGAGGGTAGTGTATCTGCTACTGACTGGTTTGATTGAGGGTAGCGTAACTGCTACTAATTGGCATGATCGATAATAGGATATCTGCGTCATATTGGCTGGATTGAGAGTACGGTGTCTACAACAGTTTGGTTTGATTGAGAGTATCGTATCTGCTACTGACTGGTTTGATTGAAAATAGCGTATCTGCTGCTGATGGTTTCATTGAGAGTAGCGAATGTACTACTGATTGGCTTGATTAAGAGAAAGCGTACGTGCTTATGATTGGTTCGATTGATAGTAGAGTATGTGTTAATGATTGGTTTGATCGAAAGAAGCGCATGTTTCCTAGTACTGATTTGATCGAGGGTAGGGTTTGTGCTGATGCGGGTCTGATTGGTTTGATCAATTGAATAGTATGTATGCCTTAGCAATTCTATCAAGTGAAGTTACTGCTTGGTCTACTCTAGAGTATAGCGTATCTACTATTGACTGGTTTGATCAAGAGCACAACATCAAACTGGTTTGATAGGGAGTAGTATACACAGTCGTATCGGAATAATATGACCATCTACTTAATAATGGGAATAACCATCACTGGCCCGGATGGCAGCGGTGAGAGGGCGTGGAATGGACGCATTGAGGCGCTGAAAGTTCGCCCGGGACTCACGTACCCAATCGGATTGCAGCAGGGCACGGAGATCCCGGAGATGACGTGGTGGTGAGTAGGCACGTTGAACCTAACGATCCAAATAGTCCCACAAGTGCTCTAAGGGATTCAGGTCGGGTGATTTCGCCGGCTAAGGAAGAACGGATACATTGCTGTCGTGTTCCTGGAACCAGTTACGCACCTCTCTTAGTGACATGGCACGGCGCATTGTCCTGCTGGTAGACACCATCACCACCAGGGTAAACGTCCAACATGAAGAGATGCATGTGGTCATGGACAGGTAGCCATTGGTCAAGGGAGAATGGAGAGATCGCTGTCGTGTTCCTGGAACCAGTCACGCCTCCCCCTCAGTGACATGGCATGGCGCATTGTCCTGTTGGTAGACACCATTGCCACCAGGGTAAGCGTCCAACATGAAGAGATGCATGTGGTCAGCAAGGATGGACAGATAGCCATTGGCCATGAGAGTATGGAGAGATCGTTGTCATGTTCCTAGAACCAGTCACGCACCCCGCTAAGTGACATAGCAGGGCGTATTGTCCTGTTGGTAGACACCATTGCCACCAGGGTAAACGTCCAACAGGAAGGGATGCATGTGGTCAGCAAGGATGGACAGATAGCCATTGGCCGTGAGAGTATGGAGAGATCGTTGTCATGTTCCTAGAACCAGTCACGCACCCCGTTAAGTGACATAGCAGGGCGTATTGTCCTGTTGGTAGACACCATCACCACCAGGGTAAACGTCCAACAGGAAGGGATGCATGTGGTCAGCAAGGATGGACAGATAGCCATTGGCCATGAGAGTATGGAGAGATCGTTGTCATGTTCCTAGAACCAGTCACGCACCCCGCTAAGTGACATAGCAGGGCGTATTGTCCTGTTGGTAGACACCATTGCCACCAGGGTAAGCGTCCAACATGAAGAGATGCATGTGGTCAGCAAGGATGGACAGGTAGCCATTGGCGTTCAGGGACCCCATCCAGTGGTACCAGCGATCCCAGGTCACACCAGGAAAACATCCCCCAATCATGCACACTTCCAACCGCCGTCCTGTACTTGACCTACAAGCGTGTCCGGGTGTCAGTTCTCGTGTGTCTGACGTCATATCCGCCACCGCACGTCCCTTCCGTGGAGTAAAAACCTCGATTCGTCGGAATAGGCAACCTTCTTCTACTCCTCCACTGTCCAATGACGGTAGTCCCATGCGAGTTGCAGGCGTCACTTTCGCTGGGCTTGGGTTGACATGTGCGCTTTGACGTAGCATCGACTCCGGAGACACATGCGCAACAGGGTTCGCTCTACCGTTATCGTAGATACGTACCTGGGTGACCCAGCGTTCATTTGCGCAGTCAATTGCTGCACTGCTGCGCGTCGATTGCCCTTTACCAGTCGACAGAGGCGACGTTCTCCTCTGGGGTTGATGACCTTTGGGACTCCACAGTTATGACGTCGCGAGGTACTCGGTGTGCCATTGGTCCATTCTTGGTACACCCTTACTACAACACCTCGCGAACAGCCAACGAAGTCTATTGTTTCTAAGGTGCTTCCACCCTTGGCCCGGTAGCCGATGAACATTTCTTTTCGAACGTCAGTCAAATGAATACATTTTTCCATTGTGCTTCTGTTACGCACTATGGCTCATCTGTTCTGGCCGGCCGCTTATGTCTCCGTGTGGTCGACCTTGTCACGTGCATCCTGTGACGCGCCTGGGAGGGAGCACTTTGATTCCGGTGGGTGGTGATATTTTTTCTGGTACGACTGTTTACACTAAACCTTATACGTGCTGTGATTCTGGCTAAAGAGGTCCAACTTCGTATTGAATGAAAAAAACTTCACTGGCCGGAATGTGTACTTCCACCGATTTTTGTAAACAATTTTTTCTTCTTCTGGATTTCACTGAACCTGCCCTGCCCACGTAATGGTGAAATTTCTTTTCTATGAAGTCATGCACCAGCAGAAGATAAATGCATGATATTTGCATGACGAACGATTTGGAGTTAGGTATGTGAGCTATGTAGGCAGCAGCGAAAACACATCGTGGATGAAGACAAGGTGGTAGACATTGCAGCGAGCGTGGCAGAGAGCGGGGGTGGGTGGTGGTGGTGGAGGGAACCTGGTTATTCGAAAACGATTCGTACATGGCCAGTAGGGGCTTATTTGTAATTCCAGAACGCTAACGACTTCCGCTTAATGATTGTGATTAAGGGGAGGAAATTGTGGGTTTCGGATCTGCTTCCATTTGGTGACATGAGAAAGATATCATTTCTTGGGATTGCAGTTACAGGGGGATAATCTGCGGTTGCTCAACAGACGACAGCCTTCCTTTAAACAGATGTGTGTAACATAAGTGTAGACAGCTATGCTGCATTCTGAATGCTGCTTCTGCTTCGAACAGTCCAACAAACGCTTATCTATAAACAGCAGTAACAAAAAAGTACAAAACATATTTCTTTTTAATGGCTGAGTAGAGATGTGTGCCTTGTTAAGACGCAATCAAGAAACAGATTTATCGGCCTTCACGTTTTTTTTTTTTTTTTTTCCTTTTCTTTTTACACAACTCACTTACGTTCTTCAGACATAGATTTATTCATTTTTATCTCTTTTTTTTTCAAAAGATATATATCCCCATTGAAAATATTTCTAATTATCATCGTCGTTGATTGAAATCAGAAAACTCCTGCTGCTGTAGGTTTGCATCGTCCTTACCTTGAAAATAATAATGGAGAAGAGATTATATATGGTGATATACAGAGCTTGTCCCAAAACATACCAGAACGTTTTTATAAAAAAATGAGCAATACGGCGTTCGGCCTTGCCACGAGTCTGGAAATAAAAAAAGGTAGTCTTCGTAGTAGCCATAGCAACCAGCCACATTTGTTTATCACGCATGCGTCGTGGTTAGAGCGCAGTTTAATAAGCGTTTTTCTTGAAACCCTGAGAAGTGTTTTCGCGCTTTCGAAAAAATGGATGTGAAAGAGGAACAAAGATGTGCCATTAAATTTTGCTGTCGGCTTAAGGAGCCTGTCGGGGAACCTTTGTGTCTTACGTAAGAGGCTTATCAAGATGAATGTCTAGGAAAATGTAAATAAATGTCACTGTTAATGTCTAGGAAATGTCAATAATGAAATGAATGTCAACAATGTCAATGAATTAATTTTAATAATGAATAATGAATTTCAATAATGAATTAAAAATTATAATGACCTAGTTTTTTTAAGTTTTATTGTCATTATATTAAAATGAGACTTTTTTTTCATTTCAAGTCATTAATAATTATAATGACATTATTTTTTTCCATTTTAATGTCATTATAATTATAATTATAACGTCATTAATAATTTCAATGTCATAACGCATTTAATAATTATAATGGCATTAATAATTTCAATGTCATAACGCATTTCATAATTATAATGTCATTATAAGGTCAATAATGAAGTTCATTATTGAAATTAATGTCAATAATGAAGTTCATTATTAAAATTAATGTCAATAATAATGTTCATTACTTAATGTCAATTAATGTCTAGGAAATGTTAATAATGAAATGAAAGTCAAGGAAATGTTAATGATGAAATGAATATCAAGGAAATGTTAATAATAAAATGAGTGCCAATGAATGAATGTCAGCGAATGAATTTCAATAATGAATAATGGATTTCAATAATGTCAATGATGAATTAATAATTATAATGTCATTATTATTATAAAGACAGATTTTTAAATTTAATTGTCATTATATTTTAATGAATTTTTTCATTTCATAATGTCATTAATAATTATAATGACATTATTTTTTTCATTTTAATATCATTATAATTATAATGCCATTAATAATTATAATACCATAACGCAATTAATAATTATAATGTTACTATAATGTCAAATATGAATTTCAATAATGAATAATGGATTTCAATAATGTCAATGATGAATTAATAATTAAATGTCATTATTATTATAAAGACAGATTTTTAAATTTAATTGTCATTATATTTTAATGAATTTTTTCATTTCATAATGTCATTAATAATTATAATGACATTATTTTTTTCATTTTAATATCATTATAATTATAATGCCATTAATAATTATAATACCATAACGCAATTAATAATTATAATGTTACTATAATGTCAAATATGAATTTCAATAATGAAGTTCATTATTGAAATTAATGTCAATAATGAAGTTCATTATTAGAATTAATGTCAATAATGAAGTTCATTAACAAAATTAATGTCAATAATGAATTTCATTATTGAAATGAATGTCAATAATGAACTTAATGTTCAATGAATGTCTAGAAACTGTCAATAATGAACTTAATGTTCAATGAATGTCTAGAAAATGTCAATAATGAAATGAAAGTCAGTGAATGAATTTCAATAATGTCGTTATAATTATAATGACATTGTTTTTTTCTTTTTATAGTCTTTATATTTTAATGATTTTTTTTTCATTTCATAATATCAGTAATAATTTCAATGACAACATTTTTTTTTCATTTTAATGTCATTATATTATAATGGCATCTTCTATTCATTTTTTCATTCAATTGTTTAATCATGTCATTATAATTATAATAATTATAAGCGTTGCACTCTCATTTTTTCCTTGCCCACGTAGTTTATTCTTTGCTTTAGCTTTTTCAAGTTATCCACGTTGCTCTCAGAGTTGATAGTCGTACTTTTGACAATGTACTCCTGATGAGAAATGTCTCTGTAGTCGCAGAACACAATGAGCATATACACTTACCAGCAGAAATAAATCACGTCTATATTTTTCATAGCTAGCAAGCAACTTTTGGAATGTTTCAATTCTTGATTTCTTCAATTCAGTCGTTAGATGACGCGGTACCCAACGAACAAACACTTTGTTGTATCCTCAAACGTTAACACTGTCATTGACACTACCTAAACTAATGCTCAACTTACCTTCAATGGTTGTGTGAGAAGTGGGGAACCGGAAAAACTTGGGGCCCGCCGCAAAAAATATCTTCGAGGCCCTTTTGCGAAAATGTATTAGCTTTCAAATACTGAAAATTTTTAATTCCATATTCTTAACTAAGTTTTATGGGTTTTTTAGTAATTCAAATTCTGTGTAACCTACAAGCATTTTTCGTAATACCAGAATTACTGCACTTTGTTGCATAAAATGTAAATGTGCGCATTATAATTGAAATTATTGTCATGGTTCTGTATCATCAAAAAGTACTACAAAAAAGACTTGTAATCACTCAGTGAAGTCAGGATTATTCGTCTGCGAGGAAGGCGGGAGGACCAAACTTCGCTGTCTATTAACCTTGCAGGACGGTGAAGTCACTCAGTGACGTCACGATTCTTCATCTGCGAGGAAGGCGGAATGAGCAAACTACTGTCTATTAACCTTGCAGGATGGTGATGTCACTCAATGACGTCAAGATTATTCGTCTGCGAGGAAGGTGGGATGACCAAGCTTCGCTGTATATTAACCTTGCAGGACGGTGAAGTCACTCAGTGACATCACGATTATTCGTCTGTAAAAAAGGCGGATGAGCAAACCTTGCAGGACGGGGATGTCACTCAGTGACGTCACGATTATTCGGCTGCGAGGAAGGCGGAATGAGCAAACTACTGTCTATTAACCTTGCAGGATGGTGATGTCACTCAATGACGTCAAGATTATTCGTCTGCGAGGAAGGTGGGATGACCAAGCTTCGCTGTATATTAACCTTGCAGGACGGTGAAGTCACTCAGTGACATCACGATTATTCGTCTGTGAAAAAGGCGGATGAGCAAACCTTGCAGGACGGGGATGTCACTCAGTGACGTCACGATTATTCGGCTGCAAGGAAGCCGGGATTAGCAAACCTTGCTGTCTATTAACCTTGCAGGACGGTGATTTCACTCAGTGACGTCACGATTATTCATCTGCGAGGAAGGCGGGATGAGCAAACTACTGTCTATTAACCTTGCAGGATGGTGATGTCACTCAATGACGTCAAGATTATTCGTCTGCGAGGAAGGTGGGATGACCAAGCTGCCCTGTCTATTAACCTTGAAGGACGGTGATGTCACTCAATGACGTCACGATTATTCGTCTGCGAGGAAGTCGGGATGACCAAGCGTTGCTGTCTATTAACCTTGAGCCATTATCCCCGAGTGCATGGGTCTCTCTTTGAAGTGTACTGGGGGAGACCATAACATCTGTGGCCATCTGGAACCCATGTGCTGTGGCGTAGATTGGTCGGAGCCTGGTTTTCCGGATCTCCATCTACAGCACCCTCCGGTCCCTAGTTTGCAGTTTCTTGGGTCTTCCAGGGCGAGTTGAATTCCTGCAATGTCCCGTCTTCTTCCACTTGTTGATGACAAAGTCCACAGTCGATTTAGCGACCTGTATGACATCAACAATGCTCCGAATGCGCATACCTCCTGCTGAGGCAGCTCAGCAGGAGGTATAACGCCGTTCCCAAACTCTGAGAGCTCTCTCCTACTAGCAATTTTATCAGCGATTGATCTGAGCGGTGCGATGCGATAATTGAAGAAGTTTTAGGAAGGGAGAGTCTGACCCCATGTCTAAAACTACCCTTAGAAATAGGAAGCTAGGAGATCTGAGTAAGTGAACTCAATAGGAGAGACAAACAGATATATCTTTCAAACTGTGAACCGTGACACCAGTCCGAGAGGAAGGGGGGTCAAGGAAATGCAAACACCACACAACATCACAGAGAACCACAAGACCACCCGGCCGCCGACGCACCAGGCAGTCACTGCAACTCAATGAGATCAAATCCAAATGCCGGAGCAGAATCCATTCTCACCATCTCTCTACCAATCTGAAAAAGAAGGGGGCTGGTGGTCTGTCCAATACTCACCATTGTTCACATACTGACTCTCTCTCTGTCAAGGGGGGGTCAACGATCGCCGCCTTAGTTCTGGATACCTAAGGATTTCGCTGGGATTGTAATCAACCACGCCCCTAACAAATGCATTAGGGTGGGACACAGTGATAACTTCTTGGCGAGTCTGGTGGAAAACGCATGTACCTTCTCGATTCCAACTCTGTTCCTCTGGTGTGGGGTTCAAGGGGGAGCTCCAGTGATCATACGAAGTGCCCGGCTCTGCACCCTCTCGATTCCCTCTCGCTGATTCCTACTAATACCTATCGAGATGAGAGAGGCGTAGAAAAGCATCGTACTGACGACCGTTTTGCACTGCAGTACTTTTTGCAGTGTTGTAAGGAAGCCTCTCCGGTGAAGCAGTGGAGCTAGCTGTCCAAGGTATTGTCTAGCTTTATTCGTGTGGTGGCCAGTGTTCGCCACCCACGAAATTTGACAATCTAGTTAGAGCCTTAAGTACTTAGTGGAGGTATCCCAGGGGAGATTGTTCTGAGCGGGGTGGGGGTCAGCGTCATTTTCTTGTAGGACTTCCGTCCACAGGTAGTAGAGTTTAGGTCCCAGCCACCTACAGCGAGATCGCCTTTTGGGCAGGACACAGAAACGGAAGGAATGAGAGCAAGTCTAGCGACTTTGACAGAACAGTTTGTAGTGAGATTAGAGTTCAGTAGATGGCGCCACCGTACAAGTACGATATTGCACATAGATGGGTGAGAGAATTTCAGGGAGGGCATAGGAAAGGATACCCATTTAACCAGTGGGTCCAGCCTGGGGGCCGTCACTTTACGTGCTCGTCCGATGCACGGCGGATATTCAGCGATTGTTAGTAAATCACGCCATCTCTGAAAGATCAGCCCAGGCTTGAACCTGGGGACCCAGCATCGATAGCCTGAAACACCAACTACTAAGCCATCCGCGGCTCATTGTTCTGAGCGTACTTCCGTTCCTGTTTATATACCTTACGACCACGTGTCTACTGCGGGAGAACACCATTGCGCCTGCGTGGGGCTGTCCAATCATTTTTGTCCATACAGTGTACTACGCCGGTTTAAAAACACATTCCAGCTTCCCTGTTCTGTCTAAGGAATAAAAAATAAGTAGTCCCGGATGACTAGTTTTGATGGCCGACATTTTTCCAACTGTACATGTCCGTGCATAACCTTTCCCCCATAATGTCATTTTCGCAATAACGTTTTGACAGTGGCAGCGAATCTACGTTATTATGGGTGACATTGAATCTTAAGAATATTTTTTTCATACGCTTACACGAGATCTCATTTTATCTTGTAGAAATATATTCAGGTATTCCCACGGCAACAGATTAACAAATTTTGTTAAATCAGTTAGCGTGCTTCATCGTGAACGCGGCGCTTATTGAACTTTTAAACCAAACTGAATTCTTTTCATGTCCATCGAAACATAAAAATACGTGAACTGACTGTGTTTTCTTCAAATGACATTAATAGCTTCATCCAACCGTGAAAGTAGAAAAAATGTAGAGTAAGAGATTTCTAATTCCAGTACTTCTTCGCGGACTTGAGTTCGAAGGACTTAATTTGCATTTACAACATGTTCAGTTTTCTTCAGGCTTCGCTGATAGACGGACCCCCTCCCACCACCACCACCATTGTTTTAAAGCTTAGAGTTACAGAAGCTTTCACATAAGAAGAGAGTGATAGAAACAGAAAGAGGGAGACAGCAAGTGCGAAATGCTAAGAGAAAACTGAGGAACAAAGAGAGAGAGAGAGAGAGAGAGAGAGAAGAAGTGTTTTAGAAACAGGAAAAGAATAAAAGAGAGAAATGAAACGAACTGGAGAAACAAAGGGATATGGGAGACAGACAGAGAAGAGTCCAACAAACGGTGAGAAACGAGTTAGAAAACTGAAGGAATAGTTAAAGAAATATGAAAAATGAGAGACTGACAGAAAAAGAAGAGTAGAGTAATAGAGTAAAGTGATTCTGAGAGACTGAGAGAAAAGAGTGGGTGAGGATAAGAGCAGTTTAGAGGTAAAAAATGAGAGTCAGAGAAAATGGTGGGGAACGAGAAGAGTATTTGAGAGATAGACAAAGAAGAACAGATGGCATGTGGGAAGAGTAGAGTGAGAGACGAAGATCTAGAGAGGCAGAGGAAAGGGAGAAAGACGAGAAGAATAGTTGAGAGATAGGCAAAAATGAGTGACAGGGACAATGGATGCACACGAGAAAAGTTTTGGGGAGATAGAAAAAAAAAGCAAACAGTAGTGTGAGAGACAAAGATCTAGAGAGACAGAGAAAATGGAACGAGACGAGAAGAATAGTTGAGAGATAGAAAAAAAAAAGAGCTGACAGCAAGGTAAGAGTAGAATGAGAGACAACGATCTGGAGAGTCAGAGAAAAGACAGGCAGACGAGAAGAATAGTTGTGAGATAGTGATAAAAGCAATTATTGAACGGGCCCGGTCAATAATTTTAGCCAAGATTTTTATTTCTACTTTTTTTTTATTTGGCAAATGTGCGCTTTTTTGTTCTGGTGTGCCTTAGAAAGTTTCTCTAGGTAAGGGGCCGTCCATAAAGTACGTCCCAGATTACAGGGGGAAGAGGTTCCTGACAACCGGACCAAATGTGACATGGGGGAGAGGGCGGGGGAGGTGCAGTAATTCCGGCAACCAGCGGAAAAAATATCATGAATGGTATGTCTTCGTTTTGCTTTCTCTTCTTTTCTTCTTTGAATAGTTAAAAAAAAGGTATGAAATATTTCAGATTTCTGATGATATTTAGTTAAATCAGAAAATTAATATTAAGTTCTTTGTACTACCAAATGTATCCTGTTTTGTGGATGCTATGATCGGGTGTGTTGAAAACCTTGAATGCGTGCGTTCATTTGTAGATCTTTATTTCAGAATGATAAAGTTCGGGTGGCGTTTGGGAATAAATTAATACCTAAATAATAAATACTTTCTGGAGAAAAAGTGTAAATATATGGAAGATTCCTTTAAATAATTACATGTTTTCTTTCTGTTTCTCAACGGACTTCTAAAAGTAGTTGCCAAAAATAAAGGGGGTAGCGGAAATTAGGACATACTTTTTAGGGGGAGGTGTCAACAATCGGACAAAATGTAACATGGGGAGTAGGGGGCGAGTCTAAAAATAGTGAAAAATCACGGACGTACTGGTCAGGTGGTCCTAATCCCTAACAAAGCACCTTAGGCATTGTTTTTCTTCTGTTTGTTCTGGGAAACGGGAAGGGAGGTGGAGCACTACGATTCGAAATATCGGGCCCGGTCAACGGACCTCACTTTCCGCCGCGCCTGATAAAAAGAACAGACAGCATGTGGGAAGAGTAGAGTGAGAGACAAAGATCTGGAGAGACAGAGAAAAGGGAGGGAAGCGAGAAGAATAGTTGAGAGACAGAGAAAATGGAAGCAGACGGGATTAGAATTTTAGAGAGTGAAAAAAAAAGAGATGTAAAAAAGAGACACAGAAAAAGAACAGACAGCAAAGAAAGAGTAGAGTGAGAGACAAAGATCTGGAGAGACAGAGAAAAGGGAGGGAAGCGAGAAGAATAGTTGAGAGACAGAGAAAATGGAAGCAGACGGGATTAGAATTTTAGAAAGTGAAAAAAAAAGAGACGTAAAAAAGAGACGGGGAAAAAGAACAGACAGCAAGGAAAGAGTAGAGTGAGAGACAAAAATCTGGAGAGACAGAGAAAAGGGAGGGAAGCGAGAAGAATAGTTGAGAGACAGAGAAAATGGAAGCAGACGGGATTAGAATTTTAGAAAGTGAAAAAAAAAAAGAGACGTAAAAAAGAGACGGGGAAAAAGAACAGACAGCAAAGAAAGAGTAGAGTGAGAGACAAAGATCTGGAGAGACAGAGAAAAGGGAGGGAAGCGAGAAGAATAGTTGAGAGACAGAGAAAATGGAAGCAGACGGGATTAGAATTTTAGAGAGTGAAAAAAAAGGAGACGTAAAAAAGAGACAGAGAAAAAGAACAGACAGCAAGGAAAGAGTAGAGTGAGGGACAAAGATCTGGAGAGACAGAGAAAAGGGAGGGAAGCGAGAAGAAAAGTTGAGAGACAGAGAAAATGGAAGGAGACGGGAATAGTATTTTGGAGATTGAAAAAAAAGAGACGTAAAAAAGAGACAGAGAAAAAAGAACAGACAGCAAGGGAAGAGTAGAGTGAGAGACAAAGATCTACAGAGACAGAGAAAATGGAAAGAGACCAGAATAGTAGTTAAGAAGTAGAGAAAAATGAAAGACACAGATAGAAGCGAGAGAGGGGGGAAGAAGAGGGTAAAAAATGTTTGAATGTCTTAAGATTGAGTTTTTGCGAGTTTTATTGTAACATTCACTTTTGCATTATCACTTAAGTAAATAAAGTACGGCCAGGGTTTGTTCGAACTAAAACGTCTTGCGTAAAAAATCCAAGTAATCTTTAATTCCCTGCCGCTTATTAAAATAACACGACCCTATAAACCACGATAATATCAAACATGCGATAGCACTCATTCTACATACAGATAATCTTTGTCTCTCGTAATATCATGGTAGCATGTGATCTCATGTCATGCAGTAAAATATCTTCCTTTCGCACCATCACAACTCAACACAACGGGCGCGGCTTTTTTTTTACCTCTGGTTCACTGTCAGCCGTTGTCAAAACGTATAAGGAAATTCTGAGGATATGACGTGCTGTTCAGGAGGATATATAACGAAGAAATAGCAGAATTTGCGTAAGAAGGAAAACTCAAAAAGGTAATACAAATTTTGAAGAAGACAATCCGATTTTTGGCGTAAATGTGACAAGGATGGTAAATCAGATAATATCCGAAAACTTGAAAATTTTCATCGTCCTAGAGCGGGACTCGAATCCGCGTCTCCCAGAAAACGCCCTGGTATGCTAACCACTACACCACCCAGAACGACCAAGTCTCAAGTTTCCGATCAATTTGAATTTAACCATCAATGGATTCGCTAGTCGAAGCAACCGGCATTCATGTTTAGCGAATCTGGAGGTTAAGAATCCTATCCCGTGATTGCCCGGAGAAACAGATATATCATGAAAGAAATACGGGATTACGCCATATAATACTAATTTTGAAGATGACAATCCGATTTTTGGCGTAAATGTGAAAAATTTCAAATTTTCGAATATTATCTGACTTACCATCCCTGTCACATTTACACCAAAAATCGAATTGTCATCTTTAAAAGTTTGTATTATGTGGCGTAATCCCGTATTTCTTTCAAAATGGTACGTTACATTTGATATACTGTATACGTCACAACTGAGAAAGAAAAGTTCAGTGAGACTAAAAAATTAGAGAGACAGAAGGGGGATGAGTAGTCGGGAGATGGTAAAAAAGTACAGAGGCGGAAGAACAGAGTGAGAGACATTGATTTAGAGAGACAGCGAAAGGAAAGAAGAGAACAGAGTGAAAAAGGAGAAATAGTAGAGTGAGAGACAGCGAAAGGAAAGAAGAGAACAGAGTGAAAAAGGAGAAATAGTAGAGTGAGAGACAGCGAAAGGAAAGAAAAGAACGGAGAGAAAAAGGAGAAATAGTAGAGTGAGAGACAGCAAAAGGGAAGAAGAGAACAGAGAGAAAAAGGAGAAATAGTAGAGTGACAGACAGCGAAAGGGAAGAAGAGAACAGAGAGAAAAAGGAGAAATAGTGGAGTGAGAGACAGCGAAAGGAAATAAGAGAACGGAGAGAAAAAGGAGAAACAGTAGAGTGAGAGACAGCGAAAGGAAAGAAGAGAACAGAGAGAAAAAGGAGAAATGTAGAGTGAGAGACAGCGAAAGGAAAGAAGAGAACAGAGACAAAAGGAGAAATGTAGAGTGAGAGACAGCGAAAGGGAAGAAGAGAACAGAGAGAAAAAGGAGAAATAGTAGAGTGAGAGACAGCGAAAGAAAAGAAGAGAACAGAGAGAAAAAGGAGAAATGTAGAGTGAGAGACAGCGAAAGGGAAGAAGAGAACAGAGAGAAAAAGGAGAAATAGTAGGGTGAGAGACAGCGAAAGGAAAGAAGAGAACAGAAAGAAAAAGGAGAAATAGTAGAGTGAGAGACAGACTTAGCAAGACGGAGAAACGTAAGAGAGGGTAGAAGTGTAAGAGAGAGAGAGAGGGGAGTCCAGGGAAAAGAATTTAACTGATCGAAGAAGCACAGTTTTAGAGACAGATGGAAAGAAAGTAGTTCCAGCGACAGACAGGGAACGAAAGTAGTTCAGGGACAGACAGAGGGAAAGAAAATAGTTCCAGCAACCAGCGCTGCACTGTTGGGAGCAGACAGTCTGGGTTGTGTGCTTCTGACGGTGTTCTCTGCAAGTAAACACATCCTACGGTTGGAAGTTGTGTTAATGTGTATCCGACCTCATTACATGCACCAATGCCTTCGCCATGTTGCATTCATCCAGGTCACCAGAGGTTTTGCAATATCAGCTCTGCCTTGAATATTTTGTTTAAGCCGTTCCCTGCGCACTGTTTTGGTTGATACTGGGGTCTGGAGATGCAGATTGAGCTACGCACTAATTTTTGGCGCAGTGGTCTTCTTACTACGCGTAACAATCCTCTTTATTGCTCTCCTGTCTCTCTATTGGTCAGGGTCGTTTTCCAGCCGCTCTTGTGTTTCGTACACGAGGTTTTGCCACGAACACGGTATGCTGTCATGGGTCTGGTTCTTTTGTCCGACGTTTACTTTACCGAAGGGTCACTTGACCGAAAAGTTCATTTCACCGAAGGATCACTTAATCGAAAAGTACAGGGTGTCCCACAAAGGACTCCATGATTTTAAAATGAAATAACTCGGAAACGGAGATCGATAGAAGAATGAAACAAGTGGTGTGTTTATTTGGAAAGCCGTACAAATCTGATACAAAAGTTTCAAAAATACTTACAAATGTTGCCGACAGGTGGCGCTGTACGCTTTCGTCGCAGTAGGGCGTCCGAGAAATAGTCTATAAACTGTCCTTTGCAAGCAGTCGTTGCAATCACATGACAATCGATTCAAAATGTGCACCTTTCGCAGCACAGAGATGGCGCAAACGAAGAATGAAATTTTCAGTCACCCTCTGTAGTGTGTCAACGGAAATGGACGCACATGCCTCGCCGATCAACTCTTCAAGCTCGTCCAGTGTTGCAGGATTGTTCTGGAAAACAGTGTCCTTCAATGTGCCCCACAAAAAGTAGTCGCAAGGGGTAAGATCGGGTGAGTATGGAGGCCAATCCTTGCCCGTTCCAGTAAATGTGGAATAGTTCAAAGCAATGACTCTATTCCCGAAGTATTCCTCGAGAAAGGCAAAAACCGCTGGGGTACGGTGCGATCGGGCCCCATTTTGCATAAACCACGAAGTCCCTGATACTCGAGTACCAGAAAAACACGTTGCTCCACGGAATACATGACTTCATCCATTTCCTTCAGTACGTTAACCTCCTTTCACGTTTCGAAAGCGAAACTGTCCGAAGACTGATCGCTCTGTGCTCCACAGCATTATTTATAGAACCGCACTGCGGCTACAGCGTACAGCGCTACATTTCGGCAACATCTTGTAAGTAATTTTGAAACTTCTGCATCAGTATTTTACGGCTTTTCAAATAAGCATACCACTTGTTTTATTCTTCCATCGATCTCCGTTTACGATTTATTTCATTTTAAAATCAGGGAGTCCTTTGTGAGGCACCCTGTACATTCCACCGAAAGGTCACTTGATCGAAAAGTTCATTTCATCGAAAGGTCATTTCACCGAAGGGTCAGTTTATCGAAAACTTTGTATTTCGTTACAAGATCTGTTGAAGCATGGTGCGCCGCCCCGGTGGCGCAGTGGTCTAAGGCGTTGGCCTCTGATTATTCGTCCGTAAGGGGTCCGGGTTCGAATCCCGGTGAGGCATGGATGTTGTGTTTGTCGGCACTGGCTCTCTCCCTTCCCTGGAACCAGTGACCCTAAATTAGGGACGGGCGACTGCTTATAGCCTATTTGAGTTGCTCACGGTGGTCGTTAAACCTCCAATAAAAAAAAACAAACAAAAAGAAGCATACTAAAAACGCTGAAATCCGTTTTATTGGTGTAGTGTTATAAACACTAGTACAAACACGCTAGCTTTCACCACCACGGGTGGCTTCTTCAGGCATAAGTATTCCAATTCAAAAACAAAAACAAACAAAAACCAGAGTTTCAGTTATGAATTCAAAAATAGAAGTTTGTTATAGTTATTACAGAACGTGCGCGTCGTGAACGTGCGCGTCATAAAGAGAGCTGAGCGTACTAGAGAAAGGTCCGAAATTTTGCCTTACTTCACGTCCGCGCTTTCAAGATTTAGTTCCGGCCATAGAAAACCTACTTAGCAGAGTCCCACTAGATAATCGAGACTCACTTAGATATCAATGCGTCAACAAACTGGATCAGGTGCAGAAGTTCTCCTCGACCGCTTCTAACAGAAATCCTGAGCACAAGGTGACCATCGCGCAGCTAAAGTGTGACCCTAGCGTGATCTATACCCTTACAGACAAATCTGGCCAGCTAGCAGTGATGAACAAGACGGACTATGATGAAGGGATCCTGGACTTCATCCGACAGTCGCAGTCAACACTCCAAACCAAATCCCCACTTAACCGTTGGATAGCGCAGGTTAAAATGGTGGCGAAGAAAACAGCGCTTCCGGACACCATCAGGAAAGCGGCTAGGATACCTCCAGGGCCAAAGATACCACCAATTTTTGCAAGGCTTAAGCATCATAAGCCAGACAACCCAATTCGACCAATAGTTTCAAGAAGGTGTGCTCCATCCTTCAATCTAGAGAAGGGGCTAGCTACATTTTTGTCTCCTTTCCTGCCGCATTCAAGTGTGGTGCTGTTGTCGTCTCAGGACTTTATAAAAAGAATTAGAAGCCTAAAGGTAGTGCCTGCTCATACCTTAGGGAGTTTTGATATTATCTCACCGTACCCCTCAATTCCTGTTAAGGAAGCTACAAACACCCTAAAGCAAGCACTCGCCGATTCATCGCTTTACAATGAAAATACGCTGATGGAGATATCCAAAGTCATTGACCTAGTTGCAGATGCTAACTATTTTAGCTTCCAGGACAATACCTACAAGCAGACCAAAGGGGTCCCAATGGGCTCCGCCCTCTCTGCAGTACTGGCCGAAGCAATCCTACGACCCCTAGAAGACCGGATACTCAGCGCACCTGGACCAACCCCATGTACATGGCTACGATACGCAGATGACGTTTTCTTCATCTGGAAAAACACCGAGGAGGAACTAAATCGGTTTCTCACCACAATCAATTTGGAACACCCTGCAATAAAGTTCACTATGGAGAGAGAGAAAAATGCATCTCTACCGTTCCTGGATGTTTTGGTCAAGAAGTCTCCATCCAGGTACCTCAGCACTAGTGTCCACTACAAACCTACCTATGTTCCTAATGTCATACTGCCTTCCTCATCGTGCCCCAAGGAGAGAAAGCTAGCACTTTTCCGACACAGGGCTAGGCGAGCTTTTACCCACTCATCAGACAACGCCGCACTCCACGCCGAGCTTGACACCCTAAGATCTTTAGCCTTTTCTGCAGGACACTCACCCAGCATGGTAGATCAGATCATACACCAGACAAAGTCTAAACTCGCATCCCGTGGCACCATATGCCCCACCCAAAAACTACAATATATAGGCTCATGCCAGTATGTACCAGGCTTCACATATTTCCTAAAAAATTCCTTAAAAAAACTTGGTTTCGGCATAGGGATTACCGCACCTAGGACAATAGCATCTTGTCTCGCATCAACAAAAAACGGCGGCGTGGACCTGGAAGATGCGGGAGTATACACTATACCCCTCTTGTACCCGGACGGAACAAACAAGAACTATGTGGGCATGACCAAGAGGTCTCTGAGGCTAAGACTCCAGGAACATCAAAGAGATGTCAAAAGAGGACTTCTCACTACGGCACTGGCTCGTGAAGTAGCCAACAACTCTGCAACACCTCTTTGGGGACAAATAAAGAAAATAGCACGATACACAACCGCCAGAGCCACCCTCCTCAGAGAAACTATAGAAATCTTATCCAGTCACGGGATATGTAACGAGGAAACTTCAATGGACCTCCCACATGTATGGCGCACGCTCATTAATACGCGCGCTCCTAATCACACATCTCGAGTATGACGCGCACGTTCTGTAATAACTATAACAAACTTCTATTTTTGAATTCATAACTGAAACTCTGTTTTTTGTTTGTTTTTGTTTTTGCATTGGAATACTTATGCCTGAAGAAGCCACCCGTGGTGGTGAAAGCTAGCGTGTTTGTACTAGTGTTTATAATACTACACCAATAAAACGGATTTCAGCGTTTTTAGTATTACTGGTGTATGTCTACCCGATTCTTCCGTTAAAAAGAAGCATGGTGCAAGTTCAGCAGACAGACCACAGAAACGTTAGGGGATCATACTCAAATTGCACTTTTGATTTCTCCGTGTCACAGAGAACGCAAAGATTTGGTTTTAAGACAAATCTTTTTTTTTTAAGACAATATACCTCGGTTTAGGCCTTTTTAGCAAATTTTAATCATGTTCGTATTTTTAATCCTTGCCATATTTACACCAAAAAAACGGATTCTCATCTTCAAAATTTGTATTGTATGGTGTAATCCCGTACTACATTCATGTGTATAAGGTTTACATAAAAGTCATGTTGAGTGCTCATGTTCATAAGATTTACATGAAAAGTAAATGTTGCACATTTTTTCAGGCAAAAAGAATCAAGTTTAGGGCCCCATGCCTCGGCTTAGGCCTTTTAGCAGATTTTAAACGTGCGTACTAGGGTTCATAAAGTCTACATAAAAAGTTACTTTGCATTTTATGCAATGCTTATGAATATGAGTTGGGTAGAAACTGTTAAAATGGCCTGTACCTAACCCTACGGTCAAAAAATTAATGTTTTCTTGTTGAGTAAAAGTGGAACATTATTTACTTGATTTGCTATAAACCTTATGAATATGAGCTCGGAGGATTAAAATTTGACAAAAAGACACAGATCTAGGCCTTATAATTAATGTTATACACTGCTGGCCACCCAAAATGCAACACCAAGAAGGACACGAGATAGCAAAGCCAGATTTACTTGACACATAACAACAGATACAAAGATGAAACCATTGAGCTTACAGGCCCGTGCGACTTGCGGAACACGCAGACGTCAATAGTTCGTGTGGCTCCCATAGCTAGCAGTAACGGCCGCTACATGCCGCGACATCGAACGAAAGAGGCTTTGGATTTGGGCTTGGGGTATGTTGGTCTAGGCTTCTTCCACACGTTGACACAGTTCATCAGGCGTAGCCGCGGGTAATGCTTGCCAGGCCACTCGCTTGTCGATCAGCGACGAGACGTGTTCGATGGGTGACATATCAGGAGAACAGGCGGGTCACGGCAGCAGTGACACCTGGTGGGCCGTAAAGAATTGTTGCACGATGCGTGCCACCTGTGGGCGCGCATTGTCTTGTTGAAATGTGGCCGCTGGCAGGTCCTGCAGATAAGGGAGGACTACAGGCTCCAAAACGTCGGAGATGGTGCGGTGGCTGTTGAGTGTGCCGGCGATGCGTACCAGAGGGGTGCGGGTGTCATATCCAATTACGCCTCAAGCCATAACGCTAGGTGGCGGACCGGTATGGCGATGCATAATGCAGGCGTCATACAGTCTCTCGCCGCGGTGCCGCCACACGCGGATCCGATCATTGTGGTGTTGCAGACAGAAGCGGGAATCGTTGGAGAAGACAATAACGTGCCATTCCGTAGTCCGAGTGCGTCGTTTAACGGCTCCCTGCCGCCGCACTCTCCGGTGGTGTAACGTCAATGGTAATCGGAGCAATGGGCGCCATGCGACAAGTCCCCGCTCCTGCAGACGACGTCGAACGGTACGTGCTGACACAGGTTGTTGCGCAACACACCCTAATTCCTGCGCTAACGTTCGTAATGTGGCGGTGCGAGCCGTCAATGCCCGCCGCACAACATGCCGGTCCTCTCGTTCGGTGGTGTGCCGCGGCGGCGGCAATCGCTCACGTCGGTCCGTCCGTCCCTCCTGCACCCACCGAATCCATACTCTCCTCACTGTGGCTGGATGTCGTCCCACACGGGCGCCGATGTCTCGCTACGATAAACCGCTGTCGCGATAAGCCACTGTACGTCCTCTGTCGAACTCCGAAACGTGCTGGAATGACTGCCGTATTCTGCGACGAGGCATCAGGAAGCTTCCCACGCACAGGTCCGGCAGCACAACACACTTCCATTACTTACACCCCGCCTTCTGTGCACCCTTCTTAATGTGTTTCTCGGTGGCGTGCCGGGCGCACATGATTTGCATATACCCTGCAATGCTAATCGTTTGCATGTCCTTTCGCAGGCGACGCATGCTGCGAATTTCAGGCCAATCGGATGCTTCCTTCTTGGTGTTGCATTTTTGGGTGGCCAGCAGTGTATTTCGAAAAACTTACTCATGGCTGAGGTGTTTCACAGGAATTACAAGTGTATTTTTTATACAATCTGATAATGTTTAGGTGGGCCAGTTTTTCAAAAACCCGCACCACACTCCAACAGATCTCTAACAACAAAATTCTAAGTTTTCGATAAACTGACCATTCGGTGAAATGATCTTTCGGTGAAATGAACTTTTCGGTCAAGTGACCCTTCGGTGAAATGAACTTTTCGGTCAAGTGACCCATCCGTGAAATGAACTTTTCGATTAAATGTCCTTTCGGTGAAATGAACTTTTCGGTCAAGTGACCCTTCAGTGAAATGAACTTTTCGATCTACTGTCCTTTCGGTGAAATGAACTTTTCGGTCAAGTGACCCTTCGGTGAAATGAACTTTTCGGTCAAGTGACCCTTCGGTGAAATGAACTTTTCGATCAACTGTCCTTTCGGTGAAATGAACTTTTCGGTCAAGTGACCCTTCGGTGAAATGAACTTTTCGGTCAAGTGACCCTTCGGTGAAATGAACTTTTCGGTCAAGTGACCCTTCCGTGAAATGAACTTTTCGATTAAATGTCCTTTCGGTGAAATGAACTTTTCGGTCAAGTGACCCTTCGGTGAAATGAACTTTTTGATCAAATGTCCTTTCGGTGAAATAAACTTTTCGGTCAAGTGACCCTTCGGTGAAATGAACTTTTCGGTCAAGTGACCCTTCGGTGAAATGAACTTTTCGATCAAATGTCCTTTCGGTGAAATGAACTTTTCGGTCAAGTGACCCTTCGGTGAAATGAACTTTTCGGTCAAGTGACCCTTCGGTGAAACGAACTTTTCGGTCAAGTGACCCTTCGGTGAAATGAACTTTTCGATCAAATGTCCTTTCGGCGAAATGAACTTTTCGGTCAAGTGACCCTTCGGTGAAATGAACTTTTCGGTCAAGTAATCCTTCGGTGAAATGAACTTTTCGGTCAAGTAACCCTTCGGTAAAATGAACTTTTCGGTCAAGTGACCCTTCGGTGAAATGAACTTTTCGGTCAACTGACCTTTCGGTGAAATGTACCTTTAGATCAAGTGATCTTCGGCGAAGTGACCTTTCGATCAAGGGAACGATACCCTGCTGTCATGAAGCTAAGTACAGTAACTCTCTATATAGTTACTGTACTTAGCTTCATCCTGGCGTCTGCTGTCACGGAGGCCCCAACTAGCCCGCCATCAACAATTAGCCTTATTTCGAAGTCCGTTAGGTCGTTTATTTTGTCGACACCCTGAAAGAAAATTTGCAACAAGACACTTTAAATGCACTTAAACATGACCGTGAGATTCTGAATAAAGCTACACTGACGGGGTAAACAAATCCCAACACCAAGAAGGGGTTGTGTTAAATAAACGACAGTTGGTAGGCGGTGAGAGTACATCTGTAAGATGACGTCTATGCAAATTTCGCGCTCGGCGCATACGTGTGGCGCTAGTAGCGTCCCTCGGAACATGCAAAGCAGGTTTGCTGTAAATACGCGCTGCAACGTTCGTGAGCGTTAGTTATCGTTGAGATTCGACGTAGTGTGTTGATGTTAGTCAAGAATGCCTTTAAGAAGACGAAGAAGCCATTATCAACAGCTCACGGAGTTTGAACGAGGTCGTGTAATAGGGCTACGAGAAGGTGGATTTTCTTTCCGCAATATTGCAGAACGAGTTCGCAGGAATGTAGCCACAGTGCATGATTGATGGCAGCGGTGGTCAAGGGAAGGTGCTTCCCCAAGAAGACCGGGTTCCGGCCGGCCACGTGGCACTACTGAGAGGAAAGACCGCCGTGTACGGCGTATGGCCGTGGCGTATCGTGCCGCGCCTGCGGCAGCAATTCGAGCTGCAGTTGCCACCACAGTGACACAACGAACTGTTACAAATCGGTTACTTGAAGGACAGCTCCGAGCCAGACGCCCTGTAGCGTGCATTCCACTTATTCCAAACCACTGCCGTTTGCGACGTCAGTGGTGTCAAGCTAGAGCTCATTGGAGGACGGAGTGGAGATCTGTTGTGTTTTCTGATGAAAGCCGGTTCTGCCTGGGTGCCAGTGATGGCCGTGTGTTGGTTAGAAGGAGGACAGGTGAGCGCCTGCAACCAACCTGTCTGCGGCCGAGACACACTGGACCTACACCTGGAGTCATGGTCTGGGGAGCAATTTCCTATGACAGCAGGAGCACTCTCGTGGTTATCCCACGCACCCTGACGGCACAGTTCTACGTCGGTCTGGTGATTCAACCTGTTGTGCTGCCATTTATGAACAGCATTCCAGGGGGTGTTTTCCAACAAGATAACGCTCGCCCGCATACCGCTGTTGTAACCCAACATGCTCTACAGAGTGTCGACATGTTGCCGTGGCCTGCTAGATCACCAGATCTTTCACCAATCGAGCACGTATGGGACATCATTGGACGACAACTCCAGCGTCACCCCCAACCAGCATTAACCGTCCCTGTATAGACCGACCAAGTGCAACAGGCATGAAACTCCATCCCACAAACTGACATCCAGCACCTGTACGACACAATGCATGAACGTTTGCGTGCTTGCATTCAACATTCTGGCGGTTACACCGGTTATTAATGTACCAGCATTTCACATTTAAAATGGCTCTTCTCGCGCTTACATTAAGCTGTGATCTTGAAACCTTTATCGATTAAATACGTTACCTATATAAATGTATTGCCGCCATTTCATTCCTCTACAACTATTTTTTCGTGGTGTTGGGATTTTTTTTTTTCCGTCAGTGTATTTCAGCCCAAAAGTGGTGGATATATTTGCGTATTACGCAGCTGAATTAAAAGTCACGTCTCTGTGAGTGGTTGGTGTTCGCATTATTCTGGCCAACTCGTACACGTGAGTTCTGTATAGTGTGTATTCGCAGAAGTTTAATAAAAAGGTGACCACTTCAGGCATGGGAAAAATGGACGCTTCTGCAAAATTCATCGCATAGTGGTGCGAAGTGGAAGCAAATTTAAAGTCGAAAAATCAGGGCCCGGATATTGATGAAAATTCACACTGACTGACACGTGACTTCGCGTCATTGCCTCCTCCATCATCACCGCTTGAAATGATTTCGATATCAAATTTAGTCCTCGATTTTGTCGAGTTCTCTTCATAAAATTCAGCTTGCAGCTTTTCATTTTATCGTATGAAGTTCAGATGATTGGAGGATATTAAACAATTTGAGCTCTTCCCAGAAGTTAAGATGAGCACAGTTCCTGAAATTTCTTTGTCTTTCGATATAAACGCAGATGTCTCTCACTTAAATTACTATTTTCTTTTTTACAAAGTAAAAATGCCTATTCCGTGCTTGTTTTATCCCTTGTACTCTATTTAGAAAAGTACTGACAAAGCGACCATCGAAATTTGCCGTATCTTCCTTTTCTAATAAGCACATGTTTATTTTATTTTATTTTATTTTATTTTATTTTTAGCACATCTTTTGTAAAATACGTACGTGCTTATGTTATCACTGTGTCCGTTCCTCTGTCTGTTTTTCTGTCCATCGGTCTATCTATCTGTCGACACCATCTGCAACTATCAGACCAATTTGAAAAAAATTAGAAAACTTATAATATGAGAACGGTGATTAGGGTAGTAATTTTAGCGCGGGGAAAATAGGCAAAATTCGCGGGGTGAATCTCGAAATTTCGCGAAAAGTGCGCGGCTTCTCGCGAAATTTGGGGATTTACGCCGAAATTTCGCGAAATACCGAATTTCCTCAAAATTTGACTGCTTTAAAAATTTACGGATTCCAAAGTGATACACTCGAGGAAGTTTGCATTCAAAGAGGTTTCAGCATTACAGCTTTCAGCATTCGTTTCAGCAAAAAGGAAACAAATGAAAGTAGTTTGAAAAAAGGCAAGAGGGAAACAAAAAGAAGTAGGTTGAAACAAGGAAAAGTAGGTTGAAGAAAGGCAGGAATGAAAAGAAGAAATGAAGGTTGAAAGAAGGAAGGAAACATAGAAAATAAAGTTGAAAGACAGCAGAAAATGAAAAGAAAATGAGTAGAGAGAGCGAAAAAAGCAAGAAATTAGGAGAGAAAAGTAATAACAACGTAATGAAAGAAGAAATACACATGAAAAGAAGAGAAAAACAAGAATAGAGGATTGAAACAAAGAAACAGAAAGAGGAGAGAAATAAAGGAAACAAAAAGTTGAAAGAAAGTAGAAAGACAAGATGGGGTGAGAGGAAGAGCAAAGGAAGCAAGAAAAGAAAGAAGAAATAAAGTGAACAGAAAGGAACTGAAGAGAGAAAAAAGTTGATAACAGGAACAAAGAAAATAAAAAAAAGAGAAGGAGCGAAAAACAGAAGGAAATGTAGGTTGAAAGATATCAGGAAGGAAAACAAAGAAAAGAAGGTTGAAAGAAGGAAGGAAACAAAGAAAATAAGGTTAAAAGACAGCAGGAATACAAAATAAAATAAGTAGGAGAGAAAGAAAGAGCGAAGAAAGCAAGATATTAAGGGAGAAAGGAAAAAACAACGTAATGAAGAAAGAGATACACATAAAAAGAAGAGAAAAACAAGAAATAAGGATAAGCACAAAGAAAAAGAAAACAGGAAGAGAGAAAAAAAGAATGAAGGAAGGAAGGGATGAAACAGAGAAATGGGTTGAAAGACAGAAGAAAATGTCCCTTTCTTATGAATGAGTTGTTTCGTCTGCTACGATGCTTACACCTAATACCGATTTTTAAAATAATTTCGGCAAATAACATTTCCGCATCCAATTTTTTACTTTTTCCAACCGTAGGTTGAAAAAGCGTATATGCTTCAGCTTTGTCCTTCCGTCCGCTCGATAACTTGCGTAGAAATGGTTCGATTGCGATGAAATTTTAGTATGTGGTAGGGAACAATCTGAAGAGGAACCCTATTGATTTTTTTTTTATTTATTTTGTAAAATTTCAGCTTTGTAAAAATGGACGAAATTGGGTCAAAGGTCAGGACTTAGGAGAGCGAGCCATTCCAACGGCTTTATGCGTCATAACTTACGTAAAAATGCTTCTATTGCAACAAAACTTTAGTATTTTGTTCCGGAAGTATACTGAACCAATTCTATTTGATATCACCTGAATGAGGTCAAAGGTCAGGGCACAGGAGCGGGATTTATTCCACAGCCATTATCGTCATAACTTGACTAAGAATGCTTCTACTGCGACAAAACTTTAGTATGTTGTTCCGGAGGTATACTGAACTGATTCTGTTTAATATAATCGAAATGGGGTCAAAGGTCAGGGCACAGGAGCGAGATCTTTTCCGCAGCCATTATCCGCATAACTTGACTAAAAATGCTTCTGTTGCGACAAAACTTTAGTATGTTGTTCTGAAGGTATACTGAACCAATTCTGTTTAATATAATCGAAATGGGGTCAAAGGTCAAGACATAGGAGCGACATTTAATCCACAACCATTATCACCATAACTAGACTAAAAATACTTCTTTTGCGACAAAACTTTAGTATGCTGTTTCGGAGGTATACTGAACCAATTCTGTTTAATATCATCGAAATAGGGTCAAAGGTCAGGGAACAGGAGCAAGATTTTTTCCACAGCCATTATCCGCATAACTTGACTAAACATGCTTTCTATTGCGAAAAATCTTTAGTATGTTCTTCCGGAGGTATACTTAACTGGTTCTGTTGAATATCATCGAAATGGGTTCAAAGGTCAGGCACAGGTGCGAGATGTTTTCCACAGCCATTATCCGCATAACTTGAGTAATGATTTCTGGAATGCTGGAAAGCGTATCATAATCAGTGCATTGTATAATTTTACTAACTTGTGTTAAAGTTGTTTAGATAGATCGATGCTTCATCAATAGTCGCTATAAATCTCCATCTGTCTCCGGCTAAGTAATTTTCATAAAAAATTCTACACAGAGTTGTTCTTCGCTCAACCACGTGCCTATTCAATGTGCATACAAAACTACCTTTAGCCTGGAATAACTTACGAACGGAGAGAGGTAAAGTTATGCAAGTGAGATAACGGTATAATAAAGCGACTACGCACGATCGAATGCAATCTATAGCAGCGCCCCTAGTGGCGAAATGCGGAAGTTAGTCATTGCAAATCGAAAACGAAAAGAGATAGAGCAAAATTTCCAACTACAAAGTTGTAGAGCTTTAATTAATTAGTACAAAACGACATTTGTTTTACACGGATAAGATAAATTGTCGCCTAAATACCCTAAAATGTCCGAAATTGATGCGCGACATTTTGTGTTAACGTTTGAAGGGAACAGGCATAGGTATGAGCAAATACACACAATTTATTGCATAAATGCGTACTTATGTCAATACAGTTTGATGACGTCAGGCAAAACAAAAACAAAAAAGGCAAACGGGCGCATAGTGATAAAAAGTTAATGTCGAGTATGTTTGAAGAGTTCGCCATTGCCCACGATACACAGTTGTATTCGTGAAAGTAACTCTGCATGCACATTCCTCAGCATGGAAGGTGTCCCACTATTGCAAGCATCTGTAACACGACGACGTAGATCCAGCAGACTTGTAGGCGCTGTTGCATACACCTGATTTTTTTACGTAACCCCAGAAATCCAAGCTCGCCATTCTCACACAGAGTACATAGACTTAAACTTCTGATCAAGGTACATCCAGCTACTGGTTTTTATATCGTAGGTACGGTACAACGTCACAATCTGAATTTGCATACAGCTACATTTGCTAAATGTGAATATGCAGATTCGAATCGTCGCGCATCGATTTCGGACATTTCAGATTATTCAGACGACAATTTATCTTATCTGTGTGAAACAAATGTCGTTTTGTACTAATTAGTTGTATTTCTACAACTTTGTAGTTGGAAAGTTTGCTCCATCTCTTTTCGTTTTCGATTTGCAATGGCTAAGTTCCGCATTTCGCCACTAGGGGCGCTGCTATTGGTTGCGTTCGATCGGGCGTAGTCGTTTTACTATACCATTATCTCACTTGCATAACTGTGCCTCTCTCCGTTCGCTAGTTATTCCAGGCTAAAGGGACTTTCCTATCTACCACGTATAGGCAAAAGGCATATTCAAATATTTGTTTATTACCTTGTTTACAGTTAATACAGATATTTTTAATGACTTTGCGATTGCTGTTTGAGGTGGTGGATTTTCTTTTGCGACCAGACACTTTACTTTTAAAACAGTCGTAAAAATAAGTACTTTCTCTGGATATTCGCTTGGTGCTTTTTTTCCCCCTATTAAAAAGCAATGCTAGACGATTTTCCCCTATTATCAACAATATTGCTTATTTTGCATTTATAAATGCCGATTCCATGATTTTTTCACGGCGGTTTTTAATTCCAGAATACGAATATTTCTCTTCGTAAATAAGCAGGAAAAACATAAGCTTCTACCCACAGCTTGTTTACGTGCGCCATTTTCTTAGCAGACGCTATTTAACTGCAGCAGATCTTTCTTTCGTCTTCATCTAACGCACTGTTGCCAGTTTCAATTCTTTGAACTTCTTTTGTTTTTTGTAATTTCTTTTCAAAGACGTTCTAAAAATATGCGGTCATCCTCTGGTTTTCTTTCGTATTCTGTCATTCAATTAATTTTTTTTTTTTTTTTCATATGAACCTGCGGCCAGTTTAGCAGGGTGAAAAATATGGCGGTTTAACGCGTTGCGACTGTCGTTGTTAAAGAGGTTTGAGGAGGCCTTCTTCCAGTAGAATGGATTGAGAGTGGTTGATGATAATGATAATATCATCACACACTTCATTTGATGTCAAAAGACGTGCTCATTACGCTTGAAATATTATTGGCATCCTGCATGTTTTAATCAGGAATGTGGTATGAAAATCAAAAGCTCATAATTATATTTCCTTTATTACCAAAGTATTAAAAGTCATGTTTATTTCGTCGTAAAGTGTTGTTTAATAAATCAATTAATTTAATTGCTTTCGATTCTTTGAAAGCGTCATTTAGAAACAAGGAAATTCTGAGAATGACACCCGCCCAAGTGTGAGGTGGAGAAATGGCGGGGAAGATGTAAATGAGAGAGAGAGAGAGAGAGAGAGAGAGAGAGAGAGAGAGATGTCCTTTACCAGAGGAGGCAGTGCGTATGTTATTGTTAGGTGAGTGATGATCGTGGAACCCACCCCTGTTGGTCTGAGACACCAAGTCTGCAATCACTTTTCAGGTAAACCGGTTCTCTGCTGTCAGGGTGATGCACTTGGAATGTATTTTCCATTTCTAAGCATAACATCAATAACCAACAACGGTAATTGTCTTTGATTCAACCACAAGTCACTATCAAGAATTAACTATAAACGGAGCCGGTTTGAACACCGAAGTTGATGATGACGCATGTTTTCCATGTTTTAAATGTCTTTCTGAAACAGTGGTCGCATGAATTAAATTTGTAAAATTTGCATTCCTTAGATACATTACTATGTAACTGGGGCGGCGAGGGAAGGTAGGAACGTAGAAAGAAAAGGAAAAGATAGAGAAAATCGAGGATAGAAAAAAAAGGGAAAAAGGAGAGAAAGGAGGAGAGAAAAAGAGGAAGTAAAAGGTTGAAAGAAAGTAGAAAGACGAGATGGGGAAAAAGGAAAAGGCAAGGAAAAAAAAAAGGAAAGGAGAAAGAAAAAACAACGTAAGTAAAGGAAGAAGTAAAATGAACAGGAAGAAACCGAAGAGAAAAATGCTGCTGACAACAGAAAAAAAAAATGAGAAAGGCAAGGAGCGAAAAACAGAAGGAAGGAAGGAAACAAAGGAAAGTGGTTTGAAAGAAGGCAGGAGGGAAACAAAAAGAAGTAGGTTGAAACAAGGAAAAGTTGGTTGAAGGAAGGCAGGAATGAAAAGAAGAAATGAAGGTTGAAAGAAGGAAGGAAACAAAGAAAATAAAGTTGAAAGACAGCAGAAAATAAAAAGAAAATGAGTAGGAGAGAGAGAAAGAGCGAAAAAAGCAAGAAATTAGGAGAGAAAAGTAATAACAACGTAATGAAGGAAGAAATACACATGAAAATTAGAGAAAAACAAGAATAGAGTTTAGAAACAAAGAAACAGAAAGAGGAGAGAAATAAAGGAAATAAAAAGTTGAAAGAAAGTAGAAAGACGAGATGGGGAGAAAGGAAGGAACAAGAAAAGAAAGAAGAAATAAAGTGAAAAGAAAGAAGAAATGAAGTGAACAGAAAGGAACTGAAGAGAGAAAAAAGTTGATAACAGGAACAAAGAAAATAAAAAAAAAAGACAAGGAGCGAAAAACAGAAGGAAACAAGGAAATGTAGGTTGAAAGATATCAGGAAGGAAAACAAAAAAAGAAGGTTGAAAGAAGGGAGGAAACAAAGAAAATAAGGTTAAAAGACAGCAGGAATAAAAAATAAAATAAGTAGGAGAGAAAGAAAGAGCGAAGAAAGCAAGATATTAAGGGAGAAAGGAAAAAAACAATGTAATGAAGAAAGAAATCACATAAAACGAAGAGAAAAACAAGAAATAAGGATAGACACAAAGAAAAAGAAAACAAGAGGAGAAAAAAAAAGAATGAAGGAAGGAAGGAATGAAACAGAGAAATGGGTTGGAAGATAGAAGAAAAATAGATATATGAGAAGGGGACAAAAAAGAGTTAAAAAGCAAGTAAGAAAGGAAGAGAGACAGAAGACACGTAGGAAGAAATAGGAAAAGAAAAGAGAAAAAGATAGATGAGAAAGGGGAGAAAGCAGTAGTGTAGAAAACAAGAAAGGGAGAGATGAAGAAGAAAGAAAAGAAAGAGGGGAAAACAGGATGAGAGAAAGAGAGAAGAAAATAAGAATGGGACGGATACAGAAAACGGGAAAAGAAAGGAAGAACAAGATAGGCAAAAGAAAAAAAGTTCGTCACCTTCGGTAAATTTAGCTGGACTTCGACTGCTCAGTAAAACTCCGGCACAGATCCATACTTCCTTGCAAGAAGTTTGTGAGGAAGGAACCTCTTTTTCAGTTTCTGGCTGGACATCTCGCTTTCGGGAAGGCCGAAGCAGCGTCGAAGATGATCACCGCTCAGGCCGACCTCAAACGGCGGCAGACAAAACGTCTGTCGCCATTGTTGCAACGCTTCTCGAAGAGAATCGATATTTGATAGTCGAGCAGATTGCTCATCACGCACGTTTGTCCACCATGTCTGTTCACCTGATTTTGACCGACTCACTGGAAAAAAGAAACATCGCAACGCGCTGGGTGCCCCTTCTGCGTCGGGGAACATGTTTTTGACTTTCTGTAAACGCCCTGGCCTCCAAATTCACCTGACATGAACCCAATCGAACATTTGTGGTTCGACTTGGAAAAACGGGTTCGCGCTAAATTACCACCACCCCGAAATGCACGGGAACTGGATGACCTGATGTTGACAAACCAGATATCCCAGGATACCTATCGCCACCTCATCGAATCGATGCCTCGGCGAGTGACCGCTGATTTTCGGGCTAAACGTGGTCCTACATCTTATCAGGTAGGTGGCCATATTGTAATGACCCATCGATGTATTTCTTGGAGAAAGTCTATAAATTCTCCGGGAAGTATTTGATTCAGAAGTGCCTTCATTATTTCGTTGGTTTTGATGGAATCAAATGATCATCGTTACATTAGCATTATTAATAACAGCACAAGTGTCAAATTTTGGCTATTTGAGGAAACAGGACCCACGAAATTCATAAAGGGAGTAAGACAAGGGGACACCATATCTCCCAAACTCTTTAATGCCGCATTGCCAACTGCTTTTCAATCATTGAATTGGGAAAGCAAGGGAATGCAGATTAAGAGAGATAATTATTTACTCACCTTCGGTTTTCTGATGACGTCGTCATTTTTGCAACTACACCTTCAGAGCTGCAGATTTTCATCCACGAACTTGCTGACAAGCGTAGAGAAGTGAAATTGAAAATGAACTTCCAGAAGACAAAATTGATGTATTATACAATGCTTTTACAAGAAATAGAGATGGGGAAAAGCTGAAGATACCCGATTACTACATTTACCTAAGGCAGAAGGTATCAAGGGAGGATCACATAAATGAACAAAATGATAGGCGTGTAAAGTTTGGATGGATTGCTTTTGGAAGAAACAGTAAAAATTTTAAGAGCAATATGTCATTAGTACACTGGTATGCAAAAATTAAGGACGAAGAGGAGAAATTAGCATAACAGCGGAACGAGCAGGCAGAACAGACCGAAAGACCACTCAAGAGATAGACTAGGGTCCGGTACGGTAGGGCATGCGCATATATGCAGCATGACGGGGGGGGGGGGGCGGAAGGGTATAAAGCACACGAGCGGTGTACGCTCAGCAATTCGGTGAAAGCTATTGCACGGTGTACATCGGTTTGAACGACGTCGAGTTGCTGCCATCGTGTGATATGGCCAACAGGCAATCCAGTAGACGACATCTTGATGACTTTACCCGAGGTCTCGTTAGTGTGGCCGAGGAGTTCGGGATCGCTTAGAGCATCGTTTCACGAGCTTGGAGAGCATTTCAAACGACAGGAACAGCTGTCCGAGAGTTTAGCAGTGGTCGTCCACGAGCAACCACGGCGGCGGACGACCGGTATATTGTCCTACAGGTGAGAAGAGACAGACGGCAGACAGCGGGAGAAATCAAAAGGCACATGCAACAGACAACTGGACGTCCGTTATCGCGTTTTACCGTGGCCAGGAGACTGCACAAAGGTGGTCTATTTGCACGACGACCAGTACGTTGTGTACCTTTAACGCTTGCTCATCGGAGACGACGGTTTCTGTGGTGCCAGGAACACAAGAACTGGACACATCAGCAATGGGGTCGAGTTCTCTTTACGGATGAGAGCCGATTTATTCTGACGAGCGATTCTGGAAGTGTACACATCTGGAGAGAGCAGGGAACACGCAATCACACATCCAACATCATCGAAAGGGACCAGTTTGGAGGTGGCGGGGTTCTCGTTTGGGGCGGTATCATGCTTGGTAGCCGTGCTGACCTCCACATCTTTCAAGGAGGTTCAGTCACTGGTGTCCGCTATTGTACCGAGGTTCTCCTGTCTCACGTGCGTCTGTTTAGAGGTGCTGTGGGTCCTGAGTTCCTCTTCATGGACGGCAACGCTACACCTCATCGTACAGTGGCTGTCGCAGAGCTGTTGGAGAGTGAAGATATTCAACTCATGGATTGGCCCGGGACCTAAATCTTATCTAACACGTGTGGGACCTTCTCGGGAGACGCTTGGCAGCATGTCACCAGCCGCCAGCAACGATTCCGCAGCTGCGATTGGCGCTACAAGAGGAATGGGCCGCGATGCCTCAACAGCTCCTTGACAACCTCGTCCTCCGCATGGACAGACGTTGTAAATCCTGCAACGCAGTCAGGGGTGATCATATCTCCTACTAAAGACTGGATGTTTCTTGGCAGCCGCCTGTCACATGGACGTTTCTGTCTTCTGTCCAGTTGTGCTCAAAGCTACCTTTTCTATAAAGTGCCTTTGTATCCTTTGGATTTCTTGTTTAGACGGTTTTGCTCACTTGTCCCATATTCTTACATCTTGGGGATCTTATGGTATGATTTGAGTCGATGTGGAGCACTTCTGCACGACGTTACATTCGAAAATCCGTCTCGTCCTTAATTTTTGCACGCCAGTGTAAATGATAGGCAGTCAATAATGACGGGGAGAAATAATATTTATGATACAGAAATTATTGACATTTATTTATTAAATTTTTGAGTTCCACGTCAATAGATAGCGACTTTGGCTCACAGCATTCTGAAAATTTCCCGAGCAGTCGATTAGGGAATTTGATACGACGGGCTGTCAGTTTGTTATGTGTTTTGTAAAACCTTTAGTTCCTATTTCGTCAACACTTCCTTGTACACAACATTTTTCGTATACACTGACTGTGAACCCTGTATCAATTTCCTCTGTTCTTTTCCGTGAACTATTTTTATCTTGACGTAGTCAGATCGTCATAATCTTGACGTTGCCACATACAGATGGCTAAACACCTGTTCAGGTAGTGAACCAAAGTTACTGATGTAAAGTTTTTCGTAGCCGCCCCGGGGGCGCAGTGGTCTAAGCGATGGCCTCTGATCATTCGTCCGAAAGGGGTCCGGGTTCGAATCCCGGTGAGGCATGGGTGTTCTGTTTGTCTGACGGCACTGGCTCTATCCCTTCCCTGAAACCAGTGACCTTAATAAAAAAAGGTTTTCGTATCTCTAGAGTTGACCGTGTGACGTAACGCATCTCTGACGTCATGTGAGAATGATTTGGATTAGATGGCGTCATACCAGCAGCTGTGTCTTTGTTGCTATGTCAACAAAACAAAGTGGTATACGCATGGACTGTGTGCGTGTAAGTGATGACGTCACCTACACGAACAGCTAAGCGTGACGTCACAAACATGTGTTTCTCGGTTGTTGCTATGACGACTAAAAAAGTGGCATGGATTAGGAGGAGGGCTCTAGCGGATTATATATTAGGATGTCTTAAAAGAAAACAAACGGTTTAATCAATGCAACCTTCCAGTGCTTACGTACGGAGCAGGAACGTGGACCTTAACTAAAAAAGATATGAAGACAACTGAACGCAGCATGGAGAGATGCATGTTTGGTGTAACCAAAAGAGATAAAAAGAGGAATTCGTGGATAAGGAAAAGGACAAGACATCATGATTACAGTAAAATCCCTGAAATGGCATTAGGCTGAACATGTTGCCAGAAGAACGGAGGGTGCCGCTCCGGTGGCACAGTGGTCTAAGGCGCTGGCCTCTGATCATTCGTCCGTAAGGGGTCCGGGTTCGAATCCCGGTTAGGCAAGGATGTTGTGTTTGTCTTCCGGCACTGGCTCTCTCCCTTCCCTGGAGCCAGTGACTCTAAATTAGGGACGGGCGACTGCTTATAGCCCATTGAGTTGCTCACGGTGGTCGTTAAACCTCCAATCAAAAAAAAAAAAAAAAAAAGAACGGAGGGCAACTGAAATTCTAAACTGAATTCCAAGGGGCAGGAAAAAACCCAAAAGCAGACCGCGTGGATGATGGGTGGATGAAATTTGAAAGCATGCGGAGTGACATAGAGGAGACTATCCCATGCCAGACTGTTGTGAAAGAAACTTGGGGAGACTTTCATCCAACAGTGGATTGATGTTTTTTTTTTTTTTTTTTTTGATTGGAAGTTTAACGACCACCGTGAGCAACTCAATGGGCTATAAGCAGTCGCCGTCCCTAATTTAGGGTCACTGGTTCCAGGGAAGGGAGAGAGCCAGTGCCGTAAGACAAACACAACATCCATGCCT
This sequence comes from Macrothele yani, assembly GCA_039090855.1. NCBI lineage: Eukaryota > Metazoa > Arthropoda > Arachnida > Araneae > Macrothelidae > Macrothele > Macrothele yani. Next base: position 92,628,674 of record CM077031.1, read on the forward strand.
CACCGGGATTCGAACCCGGACCCCTTCCGGACGAATGATCAGAGGCCATCGCTTAGACCACGGCGCCACCGGGGCGGCAAACAGTGGATTGATGATGATATACATATACTAACAAAAGTCACCGGACACCCCTTCAAAAGCAAATGAACGGTTCCACTGCGTTGTTAAGATGCGCGATACAGCTACAATCGGTATAAAAACAAGCCTGCAGCTGACCGCGATCATATCGCACTGTGAGGTTGAGTAAAACTGTCGCGGCGGGAGAGAACTTACTTTGAGAAAGGAAAGGTTGTTGGGTGTTATATTAGTGGGTTGTCCATAAGAGAAGCCGAGAGGCGTTTAAACATACCCAAGTCAACTGTATTGAATGTACTGAATAAGTGGAAGGCACATGGCGTGCCTGAAGCAGCAAAACGTACCGGCAGACCAATGAAAATCAGTGACAGAGGACGCCGAAGGTTCAGGAGAGTCGTTACAGCTAATCGACGGAGTACTGCACAAGACCTCAGTGTACAGGTGAGTTAAATTGCTGGAACCTCGGTATGTACATGAACCATTAGCAGAGAACTTCATTGCATGGGTTTCCGTGGTCGCGCGGCTGCTCATAAGCTTTTCATCTCCACTCGGAATGCTACTCGTTTTTCAACGTGAATTTTGGATTTGGATTGGAGGTTTAACGACCATCGTGAGCAACTCAATGGGATATAAGCATCCGCCCTTCCCTAATTTAGGGTCACTGGTTCCAGGAAAGGGGGAGAACCAGTGCCGTAAGACAAACCCAACATCCATGCCTCACCGGGATTCGAACCCGGACCCCTTTCGGACGAATGATCAGAGGCCATCGCTTAGACCACTGCGCCACAGGGGCGGCTGTTTAGCGTGGTGTAAGAAACAGGTCCTATGGACTGATGAATCCAGATACACGATCCATCAGTCTGATGGGCGTGTGTGGGTATGGTGGCAGCCGAGGGAACGCTATTTACCTCAGTGTACTGTTCCTACGGTCAATTTTGGAACTGGCAGTGTACTCGTGTAGGGGTGTTTTCGTGGTATGGTCCCGGCTCATTGGTTATCGTGGACAAACCTGTTAACCAGCACGTCAACCTCGATATTCTGGACAATTATGCCCTACCAACTCTGTGGCAATACTGTGGAACCGAGCCTTGTTGGTACCAATGCACCGAGCCATAAAGCAAGGACTGTTACGGCGTGGTTTGACGATAATTCCGTACCGTGTGTGGACTGGGCAACACAGAACCCTGATCGTAATCCCATTGAGCACCTATGGGCTGAATTAAAGAGCCGCATAAGAAGTTTGGAACCAAGGCCTACTACTAAGCAACAGTTAGCGGCAGTATTATGTACTGAATGGAAGCGCATACCTATCGCTGTGTTCCAAAACCTTCTCCAAAGCATGTCTGGAAGCTACAGCACAATAGATCATATCCACGTACTGAGAGAACTAATTGAAAGAGCGAGGGAATATGAACTCCCATCGTGCATGGCTTTTATCGATTATGAAAAAGCCTTTGATTCGGTGAAACCATCAGCAGTTACCACGGCTCTGAAATCCTGCGGTATTGAAGATGCATGCATTAATATTATTAATAACATCTATGAAAATGCAAGTGCAAAGATTCGGCTGTTTGAAAATACAACACACATAAAAATTGGAAAGGGAGTGAGACAAGGTGACACCATATCTCCGAAGCTCTTTAATGCCACATTGGAGGGTGTTTTTCAATCACTGAACTGGGAAAACAAAGGGATAAAGATTAATGGAGATTATCTAACCCACCTTCGTTTTGCTGATGACGTAGTCATTTTTGCAACTACCCCATCAGAGCTGCAGAGTATGATCCAGGAACTTGCTGACAAGAGTAAAGAAGTGGGATTAAAAATGAACTTTCAGAAGACAAAAGTGATGTTCAATGCTTTTACAAGAAATGAAGATTTATTGATTGATGGAGAAAAACTGGAGATAACAGATACGTATGTTTATCTTGGACAGCAGATATCAAGTGAGGGTCACATTGATGAAGAAATTAATCGGCGTACAAAACTTGCCTGGAGAGCTTTTGGAAGAAACAGCATAATCTTCAAGAGCAATATGCCATTATGTCTTAAAAGAAAAGTGTTTGATCAATGCATCCTTCCAGTGCTTACGTATGGTGCAGAGACGTAAACCTTAACTAAAAGAGACATACAAAGGCTGCAGACAACTCAAAACAGCATGGAGAGGTGCATACTTGGTGTAACCAGGAGAGATAAGAAGAGGAACTCGTGGATCCGAAAAATGACGAGAGTGGAAGACATCATGATCAGAGTTAAATCCCTGAAATGGCAATGGGCTGGACATACTGCCAGAAGGACAGACCATAGATGGACAGCCGAAATTTTAGATTGGATTCCAAGGGACAGGAAAAGACCCAGAAAAAGACCACATGGGAGATGGGTGGATGAAATTCGTAAATATGCGGGAGTGACATGGAGGAGACTGGCACAAGACAGACCGTTGTGGAGGAAACTTGGGAAGACCTTCGTCCAGCAGTGGATTGATAATGGTTGACAATGATGATGATGATTTATTAGAAGAAAGATACAGGAGATGTGCTTGAATACATTATCTCAAATGATGTATGGCAAAAAAATATTTACAGATGCTTGTAGCTTACGCTACTTCTTATTTACACGGTTCTGTACATTGATGATAGTAAAAACAGTGAGTTACACTAGAGTGTCTGGTGAGGCAACAAAAGTCCCTGACACATCAGAGAGGAGTAACAATTCAGCTTGAAGAGCGTTATAGAATATTATTTTTCACAGTATTGAAGCATGGAGTAATACAGAATTCGAGCTTGCAGACAAAGATTCAAAAGACAAGTGATGAGAAATGAACAGACGTTTGTAGCTGGCGCTACGTTAGTTACAGGATTCTGTACAACGTTGACAAGACAACAGTTAAGTACAGTAGAAATCTGGCGGGGCAATATGATTCTCTGGTCATATAGAGAGTAGAATCAATCCAGCATGATGAGCACTATAGAGCATAAATTCTACACAGAATTGACAAGGCAAAAGCTCCGACTGTAAGGTGAAGCGTTGTGGGCGACCCTGCAAACCAAGGTTGCAGGTGAGTAAGGAGACGGTAAACGGTAAAAATACCCCCGGAGAAAATACCCCTAAAAACTGAAAAGCGGAAAAAAAATGCCCCCCGGAAAAAATACCCCCAGAACAAACGGTTCACTGTAAACTACCACACAGGAACACCGATGTGTGGCAGTGTTCCGATGTGGCAATTTACCGGCAACCTTGCCACGCATCTTTCAGCAACTTGGCCACAAAACTTCAATGGGGAGGGGGGGGGGGTATAAAGATTGCCGTTTCTGGGCCTATAGAACTGAATTGGAAACTCCAAACGAATTTCGAGAATACGTTCCATGTAAGCCAAGCGAGAATTGTACTTTAATTTGAAGAAATAAATTGCCGAGGATCCGAGGTACTTTTGGTTGAGGGGGGGGCTCAACCCCCAACTTTCGTAATATTAGATTCTGAGCCGCTGCAGTCTGTCAGTGTATCCAGGCTGTTCCCCTTGAAGCGTCCGCGAGGTCCGTGAGCTTTGGGGGGGGGGGGCGTCCCCAAAATGTTAAAATGGACGTAGAGCTGTAAACATTAGAACCATGTTTTACATAATGATTCTGTACACGACCACGAATTTTCAGGAGGGTGACAAGTGTTCAAGGCAAGGGATTTGCTCGCAATTTCTATGCTTCATTTTGTTTTTAATGATAAGCTATGTATGCCCCCCCCTCCCCTAGAAATTTGGTGAAGCATGTGAAAGGGAAACGAGGTGCTTGGTTTGGAGGGCTCTATCCCCAACTTCCGTAATTTAATATTCTGGACCTCTAGAGTCGGTCAGTGTATCCTCGATGTTACCCCTGAATAGCTCTTAGAAACTGGGGGGGGGGGTTACTACCCTCCTGAAAATTCGTGGTCGTGTATAGAATCATTATATAAAGCATGGTACTAATTCCAGTGCTTACGTATGGTGCAGAGACGTGGACCTTAACTAAAAGAGACATACAAAGGCTGCAGACAACTCAAAGTAGCATGGAGAGGTGCATACTTGGTGTAACCAGGAGAGATAAGAAGAGGAACTCGTGGATCCGAAAAATGACAAGAGTGGAAGACATCATGATCAGAGTTAAATCCCTGAAATGGCAATGGGCTGGACATACTGCCAGAAGGACAGATCATCGATGGACAGCCGAAATTTTAGATTGGATTCCAAGGGACAGGAAAAGACCCAGAAGAAGACCACATGGGAGATGGGTGGATGAAATTCGAAGGTATGCAGGGGTGACATGGAGGAGACTGGCACAAGACAGACCGTTGTGGAGGAAACTTGGGGAGACCTTCGTCCAGCAGTGGATTGATAATGGTTGACAATGATGATGATGATGACTTATCTTTACAGCTCTACATCCATTTTAGCATTTTGGGGGAACCCCCACCCCAAGATCATGGACCTCGCGGACACTTCAAGGGGAACTTCCTGGTTACACTGACAGACTCCAGCGGCCCAGAATATAATATTACGGAAGTTCGGGGTAGAGCCCCCCCCCCCGGTGTACTTCGGATCCTCGGCAATTTATTTCCTTAAATTAAAGTACAATTCTCGCTTGGCTTACATGGAACGTTTTCGCGAAATTCGTTTGGGGTTCCCAATTCAGTTCTCAATGTAGGCCCAGAAACGGCAATATTTAGAGACTCTCCCCCCTCCCCACCTTTGAAACTTTTTGTAGCCAAGTTGCTGAAAGATGTGTGGCAAGGTTGCCGGTAAATTGCCACATCGGAACACTGCCACACATCAGTGTTCCTGTGTGGCAGTTTACAGTGAACAGTTTGTTCTGGGGGGTATTTCTTCCGGGGGTGTTTTTTCCGGGGGCATTTTTTTTCCGCTTTTCAGTTTTCAAGGGTATTTTCTCCGGGGGTATTTTTTTCCCGGGGGTATTTTTTTCCCGGGGTTATTTTTACCTACATCCTAAGGAGACATGCGTGAAATCAAAAGTTCGAAAGACAGATGATGAAAAATTTACAGATGAATGTGGCTCGTGATACTACATGTTTGCCGCCCCAGTGGCGCAGTGGTCTAAGGCGCTGGCCTCTGATCATTCGTCCGTAAGGGGTCCGGGTTCGAATCCCGGTCAGGCATGGATGTTGTGTTTGTCTTACGGCACTGGCTCTCTCTCCCTTCCCTCGAACCAGTGACCCTAAATTAGGGACGGGCGACTGCTTATAGCCCGTTGAGTTGCTCACGGTGGTCGTTAAACCTCCAATCAAAAAAAATAAATAAAATACTACATGTTACGCATGCATTAAGGTCAGAGGTGGGCCGACACTGTACTTATGTAGGCCAATAAATGCTATGTTGTGTTTCTCTCCTAGGTGTCTGGTGACTTTTGTCCGTATAGTGTATCTTTATATATGTTTTGGCCAAATCTGTTAGCTTTTACCCTACTTATATAATAATAAAAGTGTCTTCAAATTTCTGTAGCATAATATTTTCATTCAAAGATCCTCGCGTTGAATACTTTACTGATTGCATGAGAAAAGTTTTCAACGCTTCAGACATCACGTTTTTCATCTAAACTTTGGAGACAAAGTGGGGAGAGGAGTGTGTGAAAAAAATGTCTAGAGTAATAAAAAAAGAGAAAAAGAAGAAGCTATCAATTGCATGTGATCTCCGACGTGACAGGCTTGTTTAAGCCCCGGACCACCCATCGGTCTTTGTGGAATACGGTCGTTTGTGGGGATTCTGGCTGCAATTATTATACGGTCCCCCCGAACTCCGCCCATTGCCCGAGTCAGACGTCACAGAAGATTTATTATGTGTGTGCGTTCATGATGAGCAAGACATTGCTAATGCTATAGAAAATGCACCCATCTTCTCCGCACCATAATCATCTTTGTGGATTTTCCCTATTGCTGTGTAATCCCTTGACACTCCCCCATAACTCAAGGGCGCATCTATCATTGGATACAGAGCTATTTTTTTTTTTTTTTTTTTTTTTTTTGCTCTGGTGGCAAATTAGGACAACTAGCTTTTCGCTTTAAGACGCCATTATCTAAAGCAAATATTGAGGAGGCGAAAGAACTACGTAGTTATAGTGTGTTTAATTGCCGTGCTGCGCAAAATTAGGGTCAAGTTATTTGTAAAAGAAAGCTTCACCCAGAGTTTTCATTGTGTAAATCTAAGTGTGTGAAAACACAAATTTCTCCGTGGCGGAGATCGAATACTACACGCCGGAGTAAGTTGCTCTCCCAACTAACCTACCCGGGCAGGATGTATCGCTGCAAATTTGTCGCCTTGATATCTACGTAGTACGTCACATCATCTCCATCTTAATTTGTTTTTATTTTCTTTGAAGCGAAGAACGATTTTTTATTAATTCAAGACGATGTGTGGAACAAACATCACACATTTTTCGAAGAACCCAAAGGCCAGTACATATTGGGTTCGGGCGCCAGTGTGCGGTTCGGACATTTGGTCACAGGACTTGTGGGCACCCGGATATTTTGGCACATTCCCTTTTGAAGCAATGAAATTGCGCTGCGTTAAAAATTATGGTGTTCCTATATTTCTCCCTACTTGAGCAAGTGGTGTGCACAAAAATGTTTTCACTTATATCTCATAATCATTAAAAAATTGAGACATATTTACGATTTTCTGTCTGAAAGACATTTGGGCACAAATGTTTAAGGGGCCGTATAACAATTGCCGTTTCTTGGCCCAATAGTAAGAGTTTGACCGAGAAAATGTTCACCGTAAGTTACTTAGGCACTAAATATTTACATAACATGTCAAGTTATTAATATTTGTCTTTTACTTAATTAGGCACTAAATTAATATGCCTCATTCGTAGGCCTTTTTGACAGTCTTTTTTTCTACCGATGTCATATTCAAAACGTTTACGTATCAAATCAAGTTAATAGCATTGCGCTTTTACTTAAGCACTAAATATTAATTCATAGGCCCTAGGCCTTTTTAACAGTTTTTGTTCTAAAATTTATCGCCCAATCGTGAAATTTTCAACATTTACAAGCTACAACTCGACAGATTATTTGACGGCACGTGCCTACTCAGCAAACCTGTCGAGTGTGTGTGTGTGGGGGGGGTATGTCAAAAGTGTAAAATATGAAGGATTTCTCGTCCGATCGAGAGATTTTCAGCAATTACAAGCAACAACTCGACACATCATCTGAGCGCTCGTGCCTACTCTGAAAACGTGGCGCGGGGGGGGGGGGGCTAAGAAAAATCCTTACCTCCTTCAAGGCTGTCAAATTTTTAAAAAAAGTTTCGTCTATTTTAGTGTTTTAAATTTATCAAAAATTTGGCAATATTAACGGCGGGGGAGGGCTCTCCCCGACAATGGGCGCCCTTGGTGCTATGTAATCACGAATATGATGTAATCCATATTCATGATTATGAGCTATGTAATCCCGATCCAGGACGACGAAATTGTCAAGTTTTCGGATATTATGCTTCTCATATTTACACCCAAAAAAACGTATTGTCGTCTTCAAAATTTGTGCATTGTAATATTTTTTAAAATTCAATTATAATTGCCGTTTGTCTTATTGGAAATTTTTTCTCCATTCAATTCCCCTCACAGCGCCAAGAAACGGCAATTTTTGAACGGCCCCTAAATATTTGTGCCAAAAGTCCGGGTGCCCAAATGTACGGGTGCCCAAATGTCCGGTGCCCAAAAGTCCGGTACCCAAATGTACTAAACTCGGCAAGATGTATCGCTGCAAATTTGCCGTCTTGATACCTACGTAGTACGTCACATCATTTCCTTCTTTTTTTGTTTCGTTTTTTTGTTTGAAGCGAAGAAGGATTTTTCATTAATCCCAGACGATGTGTGGAACAAACATCACACATTTTTCGAAGAACCCAAAACCCATGCACTACATCCATTTTTAGGTTCGGGCACCAGTGTGAAAACAAATTTTTCCGTGGCTTGAATCGAAGGCGCCGCCCCTTCCCCCCTCATTCCGAAGAAAGTTGCTCTCCCAACTAAGCCACACGGACAGATCAGATCATATGTAGAGGGTTTTAGGAAGGGAGTGTCAGACCCCAGGTCTTAAACAACCCTTAGATATAGAAAACTAGGAGATTTGGGCTAGAGTGCCCGATAGGAAAGTTATAACGAAGTAAATTTCTCCGTCATTTTTATCCGCGCCAGGATTCGAACCCGGGTCCCCTAATTGAGCTACGCGGATGTTTGTTCTGACTACCATCTGCCTTTATGTCGTGTGCGTCCTGCTGGCAGGTACGTCACATCTCCCCCTCCCCCCTGAAAGAGGGCCGGGGGCATGGCCCACGGGTCAGCCGTGACCATGAATCGTTGCAGACAGCCATCCACTGTAGAACGTGCACTTGAGAACTCCCAGTCATTTTTTTTTTTTTTTTCGAAGCGCTGGAGAAGGGATTCTCTGATTTTTCCTATCTCGCGGTGTGGAAATAACATCACACCATTGCGAGATTTTGAACGGTCGGGTCATCCGGATAGTTCGGGCGACATTATAACGCAGTGAATTTCTCCGTCATTTTTATCCGCGCCAGGATTCGAACCCGGATCCCCTCATTCCGGAATAAGTTGCTCTACCAATTGAGCTACGCGGACGTTTTATTCTGATTCCTATCTGCCATTATGTCGTGTGCGTCCTGCTGGCAGGCACATCACATCTCCTGGTACGTTACAAAGTGACACGGAAGCAAGGTAGAAAGGGGAATGAAGACGCCCTTATTTGTTACCGCGGGGGCGGGGGGTGGTTCCGGACCCCGACGGCTTAACGTCCCCATCCGGGCGGATATTTAGTGGTTCGAGCGTTCGTACCTACCTGGGATCGAACCCGAGGTCTTCTCCGTGGCAGTCACGAACGTTGACCACTAGGCCACCCACACGCACAGAACGTATCGCTAGAAATATTTCGTCTTCCCACGTGCTTTACCTCCGTAGTGCGTCACAAGTGGCGTTTTTTAATTTTAATTATTTTACAGATTTCAGATATATAATTCATCAAGTACAGTGTCGTTTGTTGAGACGTCTCTACTTTTATATTTATGAAAGATAACATCCCAATCAGGGGGTGCGTCTCAAATATTTAAATACCGGTATCTTGAGAGAAAACTCTAAAAGACATTTAAATGCACCGACTGATCACTGAATTATGACCACCCCATCAAAAGTGGAGCGGCCTGTTGGCCACGTGATTTCCCAGAGGGCGAGATTAGACGTAGCATATACAGGTTCTCCCACTCGCTACCAAACCGGACATTTCTTTAATAATATTAACAGCAATGAAGATTTTGCAACGAAATTTGACGTGAACTTACCTCATTCCGTGCGAAATGTGATGACATCACAACATGTTTTAGTAGAAGTTCAGTCTATAAATACATATACACTGACGGAAAAAAAATCCCAACACCAAGAAGGGGTTGTGTTAGATAAACGACATTTGGTAGGCGGTGAGAGAACATCTGTAAGATGACGTCTATGCAAATCTCGCGCTCGGCGCATACGTGTGGCGCTAGTAGCGCCCCTCGGAACATGCAAAGTAGGTTTGCTGTAAATACGCGCTGTAACGTCCGTGAGCGTTAGTTATCGTTGAGATTCGACGTAGTGTGTTGATGTTAGTCAAGAATGCCTTTAAGAAGACGAAGAAGCCATTATCAACAGCTCACGGAGTTTGAACGAGGTCGTGTAATAGGGCTACGAGAAGGTGGATTTTCTTTCCGCAATATTGCAGAACGACTTGGCAGGAATGTAGCCACTGTGCATGATTGTTGGCAGCGGTGGTCAAGGGAAGGTACTGCCTCAAGAAGACCGGGTTCCGGCCGGCCACGTGGCACTACTGAGAGGGAAGACCGCCGTGTACGGCGTATGGCCGTGGCGCATCGTACCGCGTCTGCGGCAGCAATTCGAACTGCAGTTGCCACCACAGTGACACAACGAACTGTTACAAATCGGTTACTTGAAGGACAGCTCCGAGCCAGACGCCCTGTAGCGTGCATTCCACTTACTCCAAACCGCTGCCGTTTGCAACGTCAGTGGTGTCAAACTAGAGCTCATTGGAGGACGGAGTGGAGATCTGTTGTGTTTTCTGATGAAAGCCGGTTCTGCCTGGGCGCAAGTGATGGCCGTGTGTTGGTTAGAAGGAGGCCAGGTGAGCGCCTACAACCAACCTGTCTGCGGCCGAGACACACTGGACCTACACCTGGAGTTATGGTCTGGGGAGCAATTTCCTATGACAGCCGGAGCACTCTCGTGGTTATCCCACGCACCTTGACGGCAGAGTTGTACGTCGGTCTGGTGATTCAACCTGTTGTGCTGCCATTCATGAACAGCATTCCAGGGTGTGTTTTCCAACAGGATAACGCTCGCCCGCATACCGCTGTTGTAACCCAACATGCTCTACAGAGTGTCGACAGGTTGCCGTGGCCCGCTAGATCACAAGATCTTTCACCAATCGAGCACGTATGGGACATCATTGGACGACAACTCCAGCGTCACCCCCAACCAGCATTAACCGTCCCTGTATTGACCGACCAAGTGCAACAGGCATGGAACTCCATCCCACAAACTGACATCCAGCACCTGTACGACACAATGCATGAACGTTTGCATGCCTGCATTCAACATTCTGCCGGTTACACCGGTTATTTATGTACCAGAATTTCACATTTAAAATGGCTCTTCTCGCGCTTACAATAAGCTGTGATCTTGAAACCCTAATCGATTAAATATGTTACCTATACAAATGTATTGCCGCCATTTCATTCCTCTACAACTATTTTTTCGAGGTGTTGGGATTTTGTTTTCCGTCAGTGTATTTGAACAATAAAATACGTGGGAGATAGGCAATGTACGCTGAAGTGCCAGAAAAACTGGTACACTAGTCTAATACTTGGTAGGTCCCCCACGGGAGCGTAGGACTGCAGAAATAAGACGGGGCATGAACTCCCCTAGCTTCTGGAAATATGCTGTAGGCAATGGACACCATACTTCCTGCAGAGCGTTCCACAATTCGGGTGTATTCCGAGGTCTTAGATTCCTGTGTTCGATAGCGCGTTGCATGGCATCCCAAATGTGTTCTATCACGTTCAGATCTGGGGACTTGCGTTGGAATGGCAACACCCCAAACTCCGATCAATGCTCCTCTAACCATGATGTGGCGTCCCGACACTTGTGTGGAGGTGCATTGTCGTGTTGGAACAGGCCCAACCCATCAGCAGGAATGCAGGACGTGAACGGGTGCACTTCGTCATAAAGGATGCGTTGGCCGGTCACAGATGTTTGTAGACGTACCAGGAGTCCCAGTGAAGTCCAGCTAAACACATCCCAAAATATTACGGACCGTCTACCAGCCGGTACATTTCCATGTTGACAGGCGGGATCCATGGCTCCATGGGGTTTGCGCCACACACGAATCCTTCCATCGGCCCGATACAGTTGGAAACACGACTCGTCAGACCAGGCTACTTGTTTCTAGTCATCAAGTGTCTAGGGGCGGTGTTGCCGTGCCAAAGCGAGGCGCATAGCTCTGTGTAGTGCACCCATCAAGGGGACTCGAGTTGGGCGTCGGCTCCCAAAGCCCATATCGTGCAGGGTACGTTGCACAGTCCAGACGCTGATGCTTGTTGAGGCTCCAGCATTGAATTCCGATAATACCTGCGAGAGTGACGCGTGAAACAATTCTTGACAGCCGACGATGGTCACGTTCACCCAATGTCTTTTGACGGCCACACTGGCATCGTAGGTTGGAGGTTTTGCCGGAATTCTTGTAGTCATGGTACAACCTTGCAATGGTCGTCCGTGAAAATCCGAACTTCGTTTCTACTTCCGAAATACTATGGCCCATCTCACGAGCGCCAAATATGACACCGCGTTGAAAATCGCTTAAATCGTTATTACTAGTCATTCTCATGCCGAAAACAGCTCTGACAGCTGGCAAGGATGTCTATCGCTTTATATACGAACTGGCGGACGCAACCGAGTACGCGCATAGGTGACACTGCTATGTATTTTGCATAAGCTCGTCTGTACCAGTTTTTCCGGCACTTCAGTGTTTATTAGGACAAAGTCCTCTGTAGTAGTGTTACACTAGTGGTAGTGTATGAGCTTAGAAAAGACAAGTTGACTTCAATAATAATGGAATATTTATATCTGAAATAATAATATGATAATCGAATATTATTCTTAGGTTCAGATATAAATATTCCATTATCATTGAAGTCAACTTGTCTTTTCTAAGCTCATATACTACACTATAGAGGACTTTGTCCTCCTATACACAGTGTAGCAAAGAAATTTTAAGACTGGGTCTGTAAAATAAAATAGAAACAAGAAATTATAATTTGTTTTGGTTTGTTATTCAAACTAAGTCCCTCCGGCTTCAATACACTTGTTACAGCGATTTAATAATGATTAGAATGCCTGTTCCAGTTCACTTTGCGGAATTGCCTCCAAAGCACGCGTCGAAGCTGTTTCTATGGTCGAAATATCATCAAAATAACACCCTTTTATCGTCATTTTAAGTTTCGGGAATAAAGAAAAGTTGCAGGTTGCTAAATCAGGCGAATACGATGGATGATTCAACACACAGACGTTATCTTTCGCCAAAAATCTACGAAGAAGAAGCGAGGTTTGACGAGTGAATTATCGTGCAACTAAAACCAACTGTTTTCATCCCGACTTTCTGGACGAATGCGACGAATTCTGCCCATCAAACGCCTCAAAACATTTAAATAAAACTCACCCTTACTATCGAAGAATGTAATGAGCATTGTTTTGATTTTCGATGGTACTTTTCTTGGTTTTTTGGCTTGTGGCGAGTTTTTTGACTTCCATTCCGCACTTTGTCGCTTTGCTTTAGGATCATATTGAAAACACCATGTTTCATCACCTGTAACAATCGATTTTAAGAAGTTTGTATCATTTTCAGCGGCTGAAATGATGTCTCTGCAATGTGCACTTCTCCTTGTTTTTTGTTCATTGGTTAACGTGTGTGGAACAAATTTAGCACAGACTTTTGTTTTGCCCAAATCTTCATGCAGGATGGTTCGAATCGTTTCTTTGTTGATGTTTAAAGACTCTTCCATCATTCTTAGTGACGCACATCGATTGTTTGCTACGAAATCACGCACTTTTTCAATAATCTCAGGTGTCCTAGATGAACTTGGTCTTCCGGTATGCTTATCATCTTCTAGCGTATCTCTTCCGTCCAAAAAAACGTTTGTGCCACAGGAAAACATTTGATCTACTTAAACAAAACTCACCGTAAACTTGTTTCATCATTTGGTTCGTTTCCGAGGCACTTTTACCAAGTTTTGCGTTAAATTTAATAACAGCCCTTTGTTCCATCTTAATAATTCAACATGAAAATAATGTTACTTCTCTAATGAACGGCCGTTTCGTTTGAGTTACTTTAACAACTGCGCAGTACTTTTGGCGGAAAGCAAGCAGATGGTCACGGTTTATAACGCATTCGCGGTTACACTGGTGGCGCCACCGTAGGCTGAAATCTAGCGCCAGTCTTAAAAATTCTTTGACGCACTGTGTACATCACAATATGTGCTGGAAGTGGACACTATTTGCGTCCAGACAGCATTAAACTCGACGCGCCATATTGTGGAATGTCCTTGCCAGTGCGTTCGCCGTCACGGCCTGAATTTCTTCGGTGATGTTTGCTTTCAAGGCACCCACGGTTCTCGGTTTCTTTTGGTAAACTCTCCTTTTGAGATATCCCCATAAAAAGTAATCAGGAGGCGTCAGATCGGGGGAGCGCAGTGGCCATAGACCCTTTAAAATGACGCGGTCGCCGAAAAAGGACTGAATTTCGGCCATACTGGTGTGTGTGATGTCGCCCCATCATGCTGGCAGTATCCAATGCTGCTTTATTAAATTGTGACGCGATTTGCTGCAAGCAAGCCTTCCGATACGCCTGTACGAAGCGGGCCAATCGTCTCCGCCCTCGATCATCCAATGCACTTTTGCGGCCTCATTTCATCCAATTGCCAGATTTCACGTACTCCTGGTACACACTTGCTACGGTTTGTCGCGGGATTCCTAACAGTTTCGCCGTTGCACTGATTGAGCATCCCACCTTCCTGGTTCCCATGACCTGACCTCGATCAAACTCACTTAAATCTCGTTCTCGACCCATGCTCGCGCTTGAAGTAATGTAGTCCTGTGCGAACCGACGCACTCTATTTATAGCCCTAACTGGTTTTCCTGCATACCGAGATTTGCTGCTGTCCTGCTGCATTCCGTATTTTCAACGGCGTGTAGGTAGCAACTGGTCCTTTCAGTGTACTATTATCTCTCAATTCTAAACAAAGTAACTGCTGCCGCCGCTGTTTTAGAAATTTCGCGACACTCTAGCTCGCAACGCAAAACGTATTGAACCCAAAAATATGAAATTTACATCGTTTATAGAAAATTGTTTGGAGAACACGCTGAAATAAACCGTTTCTCGATTCTGTCGATACTTCAAGAGCTATTGCATTTCAAAGTTAAGGTAAGAGAAAAAGTGCTATCAGGTCGCGTTCCGGACACACTAACAGCAACAGAACCACGGAACTTTGTAGGCATGAAGTGTCATGACCGACTTTTTGCACCTCGTCGCTCTTTTTTTAATTTCGATTTAGTTTAGGAGAAATTAAATTTCTAAATTTCACAAAATTATCTATTTCGCGATGGGATCCATTTAAAGAAACGGATATATGGCAGACTATAAATTATAACCCATTGCAATTTTTACAGCCTAAACTTACAACTATCGTCCCTTTTTTACAAAAAAAATAAATTAAAGAAAAGGTCATTTTCTAATTTTTAAGCATTTTTTAAAGACGCAAAGGAAAGAAACGAATGGCTTGTCTTCATAAGGTCTTTACTGCTCTAAATGCTGGGGAAAAAACCCTGTACAAAACATATACAAGTACAAAATAAATATAGTAACAAGAAATGGGAGAGCACAAGTTGATCGCCGGCATTTAAAAAAACAAATAAATACAATGTGAAAGGTGCGAAAAAGCGGGCGCTCACTTGTCTTCATAAGGTATTTATTGCTCAAAATGTTAGGTATAAAAAACGCCTCTACAAAATATGAACAAGTACAGAATACAAAACAGTAACAAGATGTGGGAGAGAACAAGGTATACCCAAGCATTAAAAAAAACATTAACAACCATGTAAAGGGTGTGAAAAAGAGGGCGCTCACAGACTGCCCAGTTGAACAGTAGTAAAAATAAAAGTCTATGAGTCCGTTGATAACAATAGTATTAAACTGTGTCAATGAGTTCGCCGAAAACGAAACAAAAACAGACGGTAAAACAGTACAAGTTCAAAGGTAAACAATTTCAAAACAAAACGTTTATTCAGAAGAAAAAAAACTCAGTCAGTTGGGAAATCATGAACAGGCTGTTGATTGTTTTCGAGTTTAGCTGTGAGCAACTTCAGCATGTACCACAGACGATGCTGAAGCTGGGCATCTTCAGGGGGAACGGAAACGTTAATCAAAAATTCATCAAGCAATTGCAGTTGTTGAAGCATTTCAGGTAACCAATTTAACTTAGAATGAATACACGGGATTGTTAGAAATTTGTCAATCCTAGGGCGTTGAATTAGTTCAAGAAGTTCAGTAAATGTGAGCGGTTGCATTGGAACAGAACAGTCTTTGAACAGAGCGGAAAGTTTGGGAATGGTGGGAAGAGAAGAATCATCTCCAACAACATCCGAAGCAATCGATGCTGATTCACTTAAATTAGCAGCAACATCCATATCATCATCAGTAAGAAGGCAAGCGAATCTGTTTGTTGTACGAAGTTGAGAAGAAAAATTTTCTACGCCAGGTGAGGTTCCAGAGGAAGTGGCAGAAGATTTGGTCCGAAAACGCCTAGTGCGACGCGAAGGCCTAGGAGAAGACTCGGCAGAATTTGGGCGTTTCCCGGCAATTTTAGGTCCAGAGGAGCCCGCCGAAGTAGGAAGAGGTGGAAATGACATGTCAACAATGAGAGCAGATTTGAACAGTTCAGAAGCAGGTGTTTGCACTTGCGAAACAGGCTGTGAAACGGGAGGCAATTTGTTGCTTGGTGGTGGCGCGTGAGAGCTGGGAAATGATGACGCAGTAGTTTCGGAAGAAAGCGGCTGCTCGGAGTTGAATGGAAATGGCAGTTCAGTGTTTGGCAATAACTGCGTAGTTGTTTTGAAAGAAAGCGCCTGCTCGGAGTTGTATGGTAATGGCTGTTTAGTGCTTGGCAATAACTGCGTAGGAGTTTTGAAAGACAGCGGCTGCTCGGAGTTGAATGGCAATGGCGGAACTGAAACAGGTGAAGACAACGAAATATCTGCAGTCATTGAAGGAGCAAGTAGCAGAGATGGTGACGTGGTTGACATTGGGGAAACAGTTTGTTCAGTGATAAGGGAGGAGGAAGTGAATGATGGGGTGTGTCAGGAACCTTCAACGAAGGGACAGCACTTTGCGCAAGTGTGCGCTGAGGGCACTCATAAGCCAGGTGTCCCTTAGCTCTACAGTGGAAACACTGGACACCAGCAAATAAGTTGAAAACGTATGTTCGTGTGTTCGTAACAAGTTGCAGAGATGTGGGGCGGTTAGAAATGGCTTGGTCAGTGGGGAAAATAACACGATATTGGCGACGTCCTCCTTGCACAAATTTGAATGGAGAGTCTCTGGCAGCAGCTGGGAGAAATTTAGTCTCTCCCACTACTCGACCAAGAGTGCCGAGTGCAGCAACAAGTAAGTTGTCAGGAATAGCAGTAGGCACAGGAGATAATGTCACCGTGACCGGGCGCTGTGCAGAAGCAACAGGTTGCAAGTGAAAGGAGCCAATATCAATGCCTGTGGCAAGAACGGTGTCGGTGGCTTTTTGGTGAACAAAATGAACGACAACACCCCCTCCAATGCGAATAATTGAAACGATGCTTTCCTTGGGAACAACTTTAACCAAGGATTCCAAATAGAGGGGAGTGGGGTGTCACGAAGAGACGGAAAATACACACTTAATAACAAAGCTGAGGAAAGTTCTTTACCTGCTGGTGAGTCGTCAGAAATCCGAATCTTGAGAACTTTATCTTCTCTAGAAAATTCTGGTTGCATTGAAAGAGGTTGGTTTGGACGAGCAGTCGCAGCATACGAGCGTGGAGGAGTAGCATCCTTGGCAGTAGAACGTGACTCGGCACCCAGGATATGCAAATTAGGACGAAGAACATTCGATGCAGAAACATTAGGACGAAGCACATTAGAAGCAGAAACACAATTAGAAGTAGACAAATCCACACTTGAAGAGGTCATAGTTGTCTCACAAGCGGTCGATGTAGCCAAAGAAAATCCAGCGGAGATAAAATCAGCAGACGGAAACTGCATTTGTACTTGGGAAGCAGCCATCATGGCCGCTAAGCCGAACAACACAACACTGTGTGCTGCAACTGCGTCACACAGAAGAAACACAAAATAACGAAACAGAAGGCACACACACTCACTTCAAGTGAGGCAAAACGGTGAAAACACAACACAGTCAACACGAACCACTAACGCAGACGATAAATTCACAGGAAAAAAACATTTTTTTTACAGACGCAAAAGAAAGAAACGAACGGCTTGTCGGTCTTCACGATAACCACAGAAGAACGTTCTGGTCCCGTGACCTGCTGCCATGGTGACGCAGAGAATTTGTTATGCATATGTTTTGTTGGTAAAGCTATCTCAGTTGTTTAAGGTGGACGTCAAGTAATTTTGCTTCCTATACTTCCGATGGAAAAACTTCTGTACATAATTTCTTCACAATTAATGTGTTCCCAAGGATGAAAATTTGAACATCGATTAAAATAGCTTGATTTTATAACTTGGAATACTTAATATTTTCTAAAACATAACCATAATTATGCAATCCAACATTTGTTTGTCTACTGACGTCATCAAAGTACAGGTCGCGCCATCTTTTTTCTGGGCGATTAATGCGTTCCCAAGGATGAACATTTGAACATCGATTAAAATAGCTTCATTTTATAACTTGGAATACTTAATATTTTCTAAAACATAACCATAATTATGCAATCCAACATTTGTTTGTCTACTGACGTCATCAAAGTACAGGTCGCGCCATCTTTTTTCTGGGCGATTAATGCGTTCCCAAGGATGAACATTTGAACATCGATTAAAATAGCTTCATTTTATAACTTGGAATACTTAATATTTTCTAAAACATAACCATAATTATGCAATCCAACATTTGTTTGTCTACTGACGTCATCAAAGTACAGGTCGCGCCATCTTTTTTCTGGGCGATTAATGCGTTCCCAAGGATGAACATTTGAACATCGATTAAAATAGCTTCATTTTATAACTTGGAATACTTAATATTTTCTAAAACATAACCATAATTATGCAATCCAACATTTGTTTGTCTACTGACGTCATCAAAGTACAGGTCGCGCCATCTTTTTTCTGGGCGATTAATGCGTTCCCAAGGATGAACATTTGAACATCGATTAAAATAGCTTCATTTTATAACTTGGAATACTTAATATTTTCTAATACATAACCATATTTATGTAATCCAACATTTGTTTGTCAACCGACGTCATCAAAGTACAGGTCGCGCCATCTTTTTTCTGGTTCCAACACCACCAAAGAAAAAGTTATTGATTTTTTATATAATTATGGTTATGTTTTAGAAAATATTAAGTATTCCAAGTTATAATATGAAGTTATTTTAATCGATGTTAAAATTTTCATCCTTGGGAACACACTAATTGTGAAGGAAATGTGTACAAAGTTTTTCCTTTGGAAGTATAGGAAGCAAAATTACTTGACGTCCACCTTAACGGTTTACGGTTTACGAAAATGCTTTTTGGACCGCTTTTGTTTTTCATGGTAAATTTAGTAAGTGCCATAAGTTCAAACGACAAAAGTCCGCCCTTCCAAAAATTAACGACAGTAAAAAAAAACTCTGAAATTTCGGAATAACAAGCCTTATTTGCTTAGACATGTAATAAAAATTGAAATTTATATGAATTTTCCAGTTTTTATTTCATGTGATATACTTGGAGATCGGGCTGCAGGGCCCGAGAGCTACTCTGGAAACGAGCGTATCGAGCCTAGAGGCGGAGACCCTCGTGTACTTATTTTTTTCAAGCATATCCAGTTATTATGGATGTGTAATATAAACACATATTCACATTATCACGCATACATATTTTAACATGATGGGAATCTTCTTTCAAGTACTGATTTAGTGAGCACCCTGATTTAAAAGGGGTTTACGCACCAAGTTCCTCCTTATAAACGGGCTCTACCGTATTAAACTGCAATTATCGGAGCGCAAGCTTTAATACAAATAAATTTATACTAAAGTTTTGATACCATTAATTTTCATGGCGCAGATTTGACCTCCTTTCATTTTAGTCGATATGCAAATTTCGAAGATGCCGCATAGGTGGCTCACTGGTTTAAACGTTGGCTTCTGACCATTCGTCCGAGATGAGTCCAGGTCCAAATTCTAGTGAGATACAGAAGTTGTTTTTAACTAACGGCACTGGCTCTTTCTCTTCCCTGAAACCAGTGGCAGTAAATTAGGGACGGGCGACTGCTCGACGAATTTAGTTGCTCACGGGTGTCGTTAAACCCCCAATAAAAAAAAAACTCCTGGCATTTGGGTTTATGAAAAAAAGTGTGTGAAGTTACTTCCACACATAGTCTGGAGTTAATGAGAATTCCTACTTCAACGTGTAACGTACCAGGAGATGTGACGTACCTGCCAGAAGGACGCATACGACATAAAGGCAGATAGGAATCAGAATAAAACGTCCGCGTAGCTCAATTGGTAGAGTGACTTATTCCGGGATGAAGGGATCCGGGTTCGAGTCCTGGCGTGGACAGAAATGACGGAGAAATTTACTTCGTTATAAACGCTTCAAAAAGTTTGTGAGGCTTCTTCCACACATCGTCTGGAATTAATGAGAATTCCTTCTTCATCGCTTCGAAAAATGTGTGATGCTTCTTCCATACATCGTGTGGAATTAATGAGAATTCCTTCTTCAAAGTCTCGAAAAATGTGTGATACTTCTTCCATACATCGTGTGGAATTAATGAGAATTTCTTCTTCAACGCTTCGAAAAGTGTGCGATGCTTCTTCCATACATCGTCTGGAATTACTGAGAATTATTTTTCAACGTTTCGAAAAATGTGTGGTGCTTGTTCCACAAGTCGTCTGGAATTAATGAGAATTCCTTCTTCAACGGTTCGAAAAAAGCTTGATGCTTCTTTTACACATCGTCTAGAATTAATGGAATTCTTTCTTCAATGTTTAGAAAAATGTGTGACGCTTCTTCCACACATCGTCTGGAATTAATGAGGATTCCTTCTTCAATGTTTAGAAAAATGTGCGATGTTTCTTCCACACATCGTCCGGAATTAATGAGAATTCCTTCTTCAATGTTTAGAAAAATGTGCGATGTTTCATCCACACATTGTCTGGAATTAATGAGGATTCCATCTTCAATACTTTGAAAAATGTGTGGTGCTTCTTCCACACATCATCTGGAATTAATGAGAATTCATTCTTCCCTTCGAAAAATGTGTGATGCCTCTTCTACATATCGTCTGGAATTAATCAGAATCCCTTCTTCAATACCCCAAAAATGTATGATGCTGCTTCCCCATATCGTCTGGAATTAATGAAAATTCCTTTTTCAACGGTTCGAAAAATGTGTGACGCTTCTTTCACACATCTTCTGGAATTAATGAGAATTTCGTCTTCAGCGCTTCCAAAAATGTGCGACGCTTCTTCCATACAGCGTCTGGAATGAATGAGAATTCATTCTCCGGTTTGATAAATGTGTGATGCTTCTTCCGCACATTGTCTGGAATTAATGAGAATTCCTTCTTCGCTTCGATAAATGTGTGATGCTTCTTCCACACATCGTCTGGAATTAATGAGAATTTCTTCTTCGCTTGGAAAAATGTGTGGTGCTTCTTCCGCACATTGTCTGGAATTAATGAGAATTCCTTCTTCGCTTCGATAAATGTGAGATGCTTGTTCCACACATCGTCTGGAACTAATGAGAATTCCTTCTTCGACGCTTCGAAAAATAGGTGACGCTTCTTCCATACAGCGTCTGGAATTAATGAGAATTCATTCTCCGGTTTGATAAATGTGTGATGCTTCTTCCGCACATTGTCTGGAATTAATGAGAATTCCTTCTTCGCTTCGATAAATGTGAGATGCTTCTTCCATAGAGCGTCTGGAATTAAAGAGAATTCCTTCTTCGACACTTCGAAAAATGGGTGACGCTTCTTCCATACAGCGTCTGGAATTAATGAGAATTCATTCTCCGGTTTGATAAATGTGTGATGCTTCTTCCGCACATTGTCTGGAATTAATGAGAATTCCTTCTTCGCTTCGATAAATGTGAGATGCTTCTTCCATAGAGCGTCTGGAATTAAAGAGAATTCCTTCTTCGACACTTCGAAAAATGGGTGACGCTTCTTCCATACAGCGTCTGGAATTAATGAGAATTCATTCTTCGGTTTGATAAATGTGTGATGCTTCTTCCGCACATCATCTGGAATTAATGAGAATTTCTTCTTCGCTTGGAAAAATGTGTGGAGCTTGTTCCACACATCGTCTGGAACTAATGAGAATTCCTTCTTCGACGCTTTGAAAAAATGGGTGACGCTTCTCCCATATAGCGTCTGGAATTAAAGAGAATTCCTTCTTCGCTTCGAAAAATGTCTGAAGTTTCTTCCACACATCGTCTGGAATTAATGAGAATTCCTTCGTCGCTTCGATAAATGTGTCATGCTTCTCCCATACATCGTCTGGAATTAATGATAATTTCTTCTTCGCTTGGAAAAATGTGTGGTGCTTCTTCCACATATCGTCTGGAATTAACGAGAATCCCTTCTTCGCTTTGATAAATGTGTGATATTTCTTCCACAAATCGTCTTTAATGAATGAGAATTCTTTTTCCACATCGAGTTACTTCATGGTTTGCCGACTGACCCGAAAACCTACGTATCCGTCCCATCCCATTCTTAAAGGGGGGTGTATATGTGACATACTACAGAGGTAACGCACATGTCAAGACCGCAACATTGCAGCGATGTTCTTCGTCAGTGAAGTTTAGTTGGAAGAACAACTGGTTCCGGAGTGAGGAGGCGTAAATTTGACTTCCACCACAAATAAAATATATTTCTTTCGCTAAAATTGTTGAGTAACAACAAAATTAGCTATTGTTGCGTCACTTCGTGAGACAGCTTTCTAAAATCAGATTTCATCAATGGTTTTGACTACTTCCGTTACCCATTTTCGTTACATCGAATTTTTTTACTTGGAATTTACTTTACTTATGTCGGGAAAGATGAATTGCATCCAGAAGAAAAAAATATTCAAATCTTCGGTTTAGGTGTCATTGAATGTTTCCCACGGATTGGCAGGTAATTAAATATTCGTGTCTTCTTCTTCACTGTTAGAAGGCTCAAAGACGCCCCAAGGCTTATTAAAAAGAAACATGAAAGTCTCTATTCCGGGTTTTGCAAGCATCTGTCATCAGTTTTACAAAAGTGAGATTCTAATTATGTTCTAGCCTAGCAACGAAGCTTTGAAATGGTTGAGTATCTACACATTTACAAGGTCCCGAAGACGACCGAAAGATACCGATTCATCATTCTTGAGTTACATTTCGTTTCTTCTAATTTGGTTATCTGGAAGATGCGATCAAGTGAATCCACTTTTTTATTTGTTTTTTTAACGCTGGGTCCGTATCACCATTTCCAGCTCCCATCCTATTAGAGATTAACAAAAAAAAAAAAAAAAAAAAAAAAACCTTGAGACGTTCCTTTCGAGAAAAATCACGTGGCCACTACCCACGTTGGCGTAACTGGTGGAAATTTCAGGAAAAGCAAAACAGCAAAGTTACTCGAAGCACAACCTTCATTTGCATACGACGAAAGTGACCTTCTTCTTCTTGTGGGGTTGCTAATCAAAAATATTTAAGCAGAAGTAGCTCCCTCCCCCTTCCTTTTTTTGTTGTTCTCCCTCTCCTTTCCTTCCCCTGTCTCTTTCATGAGAGCGCAATTTTAATGCGCAGTAAAACAACTTCCCCGTTTCTGTAGTTCTTTTTTTCTCCAGTTTTTCGCGAATTTAAATTTAATGTACACGCCGGTTCATAAAGAAGTATACAGTTTCCAGATGCTGTAAAACAGTAACAGTAGAAGACACGGACCACAACTGCGAGCCGTTAGGTAGATGTACTCATAAAGTTTGTGTCCCGCTACTGAGGGAAGTGACGTAGGCGATAGTATATATACAGGGTGATTCATAAAGAAGTATACAGTTTCCAGATGCTGTAAAACAGTAACAGTTGAAGACACGGACCACAACTGCGAAACGTTAGGTAGATGTACTCATAAAGTTTGTGTCCCGCTACTGAGGGAAGTGACGTAGGCGATAGCGCGCGTGTCACATGACTAATCAGTCAAAATGGCAGCGTCTGTAGTGGAGAAGGCGTTTTGTGTTCTTGAATTGAGCAAAACGGAATATGTAACTGTTGTGCAACGGCATTTTCGATCACGATTCGGAAAAGAACCTCCAACCAGAAAATCTATCTACGATTGGCATAAAAAAAATTTAAACTACGGGCTGTTTGTGCAAACGTAAAATTCCTGGACGACCGCGTGTATCGGAAGAAGTCGTCGATAGTGTTTGCACCGCCATTCAACGAAGCCCCAGAATATCAACGTGGAGGGTGAGTCGTGAAGTGCAGATTTCGCAGCCCACTGTCTGGAAATTTTTGAGAAAGAAGCTGAAAATGATTCCGTACAAAGTGCAGATGTTGCAAAATCTCAGTGACCTTGACAAGACAAAGCGCTTTGAATTTTGCACCGAAATGCAGCACCATTTTGAAAATGACGATTTTGTCGATCACTTAGTTTTCACCGATGAAGCTACATTTCACGTAAGTGGTCAGGTAAACAAGCACAATGTTCGCTTTTGGGGAACGGAGAATCCCAGATTTACAGTGCAACACGTGCGAGATTTCCCTAAGATAAATGTGGTCTGTACTGTGTCCAAAAAGAAAGTGTACGGCCCTTTCTTTTTTCACGAGAAAACTGTCACGGGAGGCTCTTTCCTGGATATGTGAAGTTTTTGGTTGATGCCACAGTTGCAG
This sequence comes from Macrothele yani, assembly GCA_039090855.1. Classification (NCBI taxonomy): domain Eukaryota; kingdom Metazoa; phylum Arthropoda; class Arachnida; order Araneae; family Macrothelidae; genus Macrothele; species Macrothele yani. The sequence continues at coordinate 92,652,934 of CM077031.1, forward strand.
GACGACAGTGACGACTTTATTCTCCAATAGGACGGTGCACCACCGCACTGGTTAGGCAACGTTCGAGATTATCTCGATGAACATCTTCCTCACCGATGGATTGGACGAGTCGCGGACTACAATATGCCACTGACCCAATGGCCACCCATAAGTTCTGACTTAACACCACGTGACTTTTTCCTGTGGGGGTACGTAAAGGACAAGGTATTCGCCCCTCCCCTTCCCGTTGATCTAGCGCAGCCGAAACAGCGTATCACAGCCACTATCACTGCTCTTGATTCAGATATCTTACCTCGCGTTTGGGCGGAAATGGATTACCGACTCGATGTGTGTCGTGTGACTAAGGGTGCACACATAGAACATCTGTGACTGTCTCTAAAAAAACTTGAAACATTCCCCTACAATTCTGTTACAGGTAACATAAAATATCTTACATTATTCTTGTCTTATAGTGCGTTGAAACGGTATACTTCTTTATGAATCACCCTGTATATGGATGCGATTTTTTTTCGGGACTAAACGACCACCACGAGCAATTCATTGGACTACACCAGTGTTCAAAATTAAACGTAATCAACAAAAGGTGTGGAATTACAAAAACGAGAAGGCATAATGGAATAGGCTGTTTACTATACACTGAGTGGCCACTTTATTATGACCACCCCCTCAGTACTTCATTGGGCAACTTTTGCCTTTAATACTGCGTCGATTCTTCGTGGCATGGACTCTACGAGATGTTGATAGGTGGTTTGCGGAATCTGAGACCATGCTTGATGAATAGCACTTTCCAGGAGTGTGAGATTGCAGGATTGTGGATCCAACTATCTTATGGCTCGTTCAACTTCATCCCACAAATTCTCAATCTGGAGATTGTGGGGGCCACCTAAGCAAAGCAAACTCACCGGCATGTTCCTGAAACCAATCCTGTACAATACGAGCACTATGGCAGGACGCATTATCTTGTTGAAAGTTGCCATCGCCACTGGGATAAACCATCCACATGACAGGGTGCACTTGGTCCGCAACGATGTTCAGGATATGATGTGCCAGTCAGACGTTGATCAACACGAATTAAAGGGCTCAAAGCATGCCAGAAAAACATTCCCCAAACCATAACGTTGCCTTCATCAGCTTGAAGGGATGTAGCAATGCATTTGGGGTCCATGCTTTCGTGCTGTTTCCGCCAAATTCTCACTCGGCCATCGGCATTGTGCAACTGAAAACGTGATTCATCGGACCACATAATTTGTTTCCAATTATCGACTGTCCAATCCTTGTGCGAACTGGAGACGTTTTCTCTTGTTAACTGCAGACAGCAAAGGTGTTCGAACAGGCCTTCGGCTGCGATATCCCATCCGATGCAGTGTACGGCGAACAGTGTGTGCAGAGATCATTTGAGGGGGATCCTTTATTAAGATGGTCTGTAATTTGCTGCACTGTTGCCATTCTGTTGTCTGTTAGCAGTCTGGACACCCTCCGTCCCGCCCGAGCAGTCACTAGTCGATGAGGACCACACGTTGCACGTAGAGACCCAGTTATTTTGGCTGACAATCCAGTCTTTAAACACTTTAACAACATCTGCTCTGGAACATTTCACGAATGCGGCGGTTTCGGTGATACTCGCTCCATGGCTCAGAGCTCCTACAATCATCCCACGTTGAAAGTCCGTCAAATCGCATTTTTTACCCATCTCGTCACCGAAAAATCACTTCTACTACTGTCGCAAGCACTAAACTTTCCCTTTTTATACTAGCTTCGCCCTCTGGCGGCAACAGCGTGCGGCCGTGGCTCATTCACTTAAAACTGTTAGGTGGTCATAATGAAGTGGCCACTCAGTACAAGGGTCATTTTAAAAATTTTGCACATTGTGGTTTATCTTTCAAAAAACGAATTTATTTCGCAACCTACCTTTACAGGCATTCGAAGTAATATCCATGTTTCTTTATGACAGCGGCCCTACATTTCAGCAAGTCTTGTATTCTAGTCAGGACACCTCCATTGTTGAGGCGTTGGATTACTCGAGTCTCCTCATTAGAAACATCTTGCATTCTACTGAATCGTTTCCGTAGGAGTGGCTTCTTCAATTTTCGAACAAATCATAGTCTGGAGGGCTTATGTCAGTACTATATGGCGCGTTGGGAAGCAATTCCAGTCCATATTTTTCCAGAATGTCACTTACCGTATGGGCAACACGCTGCTTCGCGTTGTCGTGCAAAATGATTATACCACCCACACGACACAGAATATTTCGTATGTGCTACAGGTACGTAGCACTGAAACATTGAGACTTTTCAGATACGTTGCGCAATGTAACAGTAACGTTTCAGAAACCTTACGGTTACGTCGAAATGTCCTCAAATGTTACATAACTTTGAAGCATAACCGACACGTCACAGTGAAAGGTCTTTGTAACTTCAACATACCAATTTCATGTTACTGTTACGTATTTGAAAAATATTTGCAACTTCGTTACATTACTGGTACATACACTGCTGGCCACTCAAAATGCAACACTAAGAAGGACACGAGATAGCAAAGCCAGATTTACTGGGCACATAACAACAGATACAAAGATGAAACGATTGAGCTCACAGGCCCGTGCGACTTGCGGAACACGCAGACATCAATAGTTCGTGTGGCCCCCATGGCTGGCAATAACGGTCACTACACGCCGGTCCTCTCGTTCGGTGGTGTGCCGCGGCTGCGGCAAGCAATCGCTCACGTCGGTCCGTCCGTCCCTCCTGCACCCACCGAATCCATACTCGCCTCACTGTGGCTGGATGTCGTCCCACACGGGCGCCGATGTCTCGGTACGATAAACCGCTGTCGCGATAAACCACTATTCGCCGTCTGTCAACCTCCGAAACGTGCTGGAATGACTGCCGTATTCTGCAACGAGGCATCAGGAAGCTTCCCACGCACATGTCCGGTAGCACAACACACTTCCACTACTTACACCCCGCCTTCTGTGGACCCTTCTTATAGTGCTTCTCGGTGGCGTGCCGGGCGCACAGGATTTGCATATGCCCTGCAATGCTAATCGTTTGCATGTCCTCTCGCGGGCGACGCATGCTGCGAATTCCAGGCCAATCGGATGCTTTCTTCTTGGTTTTGCATTTTGTGCGGTCAGCAGTGTATTTGAAAGATATTTGTAACATCATCGTATTACTGTTACGAATTTACTACGTTGAAAATTATAGTTTTAATAAACTTTGTAAAATCACAATAAAAAATATTACACTCGACAGCTGTTTCAAAAGCGACAACAGTCGTATTATGAGCTGTTTACGTTTTCACAGGTTCAACGCATTCCTTTGTCCATTAGGAACAGTGGCGGCGTTTATATATTGACTAGATGAAAGCCCGTCAATAATAACGGAGGGAAATAAAATTTATTGTACAGAAATTATTGAGATTTATTTATTGAATTTTTGAGTTCCACGTCAATAGATGGCGACGTTGGCTCACAGCTTTCTGAAAATTTCCCAAGCAGTCGGTTATGGAATTTGATACGACGGGCTGTCTGTTTGTTATGTGTTTTGTAAAACCTTTAGTCCCTATTTCGTCAACACATTCTTGTACACAACATTTTTCGTATATACTGACTGTGAACCCTGTATCAATTTCCCCTGTTTTTTTCCGTGAACTATTTTTGCTGGCTCAACGCATCATTAATGCTTTCTTGTTCAACTTCACAAAGCATTTTGCATGCGTCAGCAAAAGGTTTATTTTGAGACATGAAGGTGTTTAACTCTTGCATCAGACTTGGATTACACTGGGCATTTTCCCTAATCCTCATTCTTTGATCACCAGCCTCTTCCGGGTCCAATATATACAGTTGAGCAAACTTTCTCTATTTCCCATTTGCTGGGTGCAAAGCTTCTGCTCTATGGTAAATTTGTCCGTTAATTCGCAAACAACATGGACTGTATCCAGGAGGCGGAGCAATGTTAGCTCCCATGGATGCAAACGCCAAAGCGCTAATTATTGATCTTATGTTGTCCATTAAATTATTTGAATGTTGATGTTGTCCTTTCGTTAACTGCTGAATAACAGGGGCTGATCTTATAGCATCTAATTTTACTTTGCCTTTATGAGAGCATTGCGTAAGAAGTTTGTCAGATGGCTGTTCTGCCGCAAAATGTTTTGCATGACAAAATTCGCAAATACTCTCCATGGAACCACAGTTATGAGCGTCTACATTTGGTTCCACAACGTTAACTGCGTCAAGAACAGCTTGGTTTCTAGTTCGCGGATTTTGTCTGCGGATTGTAACACCACGTCTCTGGCGTAATATTTGCGATTGTGACATGTTTGCAATCTGATGTCGTTCGCGACCTTGTGCAATTTGTTCTGACGTCATGTTTGCAATTTTCGGTGTCGTTCCCGACTTCGTTCAATTTGCTGAGGAGTTATATTTTGCTACGCGATGACGATTCCGATCGCATTATCTTTGCACAGCAGACATACTTTCCCGACGGGGCCCTTTCTTGCTCCGCCTTTCGTCTTTTTGCTGCTTCCTTCTGGAAAGCTACTTCCTCAGTGGATTTTTTCCGTTTAGCAGGCACATTTGCAGTGTTGTTGTTAAAACTCACGCACGAGAAAGTCGATGTTTTGAGACAAATGAACCACAATATGAATTAAATGACTTCGAATCGCACACACCTGAAGAAAAAAAAACCACTCTGACATCGAACGAAAGAAAAAAATAGACGTAAACAAAACAATAAACAGGAACGGTTACGGATAACACAGTGTGAACACCGAAATTTAAATGTTCGCTTTTTTTCTGTTAAACAGCGTAATAAAAGATATCAAGGGTATGTGAAGTAGAACCAAAATTCCTGACGTAAAGTTTTCGAATCTCTAAAGAGTTGATCGTGTGACGTAACCAAGGAGGTTAGAATAAGATATCTGGAGATGCCCTTGTTAATGAAGCTGTACCACTTTGCGTGAAGCCTATAACTGCGAGAGACGGCTGTCGAAGTGTGGGAAAGCTGATGGTTTTCAAGGCTATTGCAAAGCCTTTTGTGTTGGCCGAATCGCCTACTTTCGTCGCAAATGTTTCCAATTTCGCATCGTAACTTGTTGTCAATGCTTCAGAAAATGCTGAATTTATAAAATTCTTAATTATTTTGAGACTTCTTCGCATTGTTATTTCAAAATTGAAATATATAAACATTAGTGGGAATTCTAAACAATTCTAAGCAAAACATAACGTTAAAATTAGAAACTTCACCCGTGTAAGAAGTATAATTCATTCCGGTTTGACATTAACACGGTTTCTGCAACCCAAAACCAGGCAATTCCAAAATACAAACAGATGAAATTACACCGATATCGTGTAAACAACGGAAAATTCACATACCTTGCGACTTCACGGTTAAGAGACCGGGGCATCTCCAGAAGTATTATTCTAACCTCCTTGAACGTAACGCATCTCTGACGTCATGTGAGAATGATTTGGATTAGATGACGTCAGAGCAGCAGTTGTGTTCTTTGTTGCTATGACAACAAAACAAAGTGATTTCCCCTTGGTCTGTGCGCGTGTCGGCGATGACGTCACCTACACGAAAAGCTAAGCGTGACGTCACAAACATTTGTTTCTCGGTTGTTGCTATGACGACTTAAACAGTGGCACGGAGGGGAGGACTGTAGCAAATTTTATATTAGGATAACAAAAGAAATAAAAATCGGTCCCACGAGGGGTGTCGAATTTCTATTATACATGTGGAATAGACTATATTTCAGCGAAAAAAAGAAAGAAATCCAATTAAGTCATTTCTCTAAATATGTACCTACCAATATGAAATTTCTCAGCTTCAAGGAAAAAAAATCAAAAACATACTGGTATAGTATACTACTACAACAGCACAGCCATCTACTTAGATTTTACAAAATGCTTTTCAGAATTTGAAAATGACACTAATCAAAACAATTACTTACTTTCAGACGATCTTGAACCACACACAAAAAAAAGGATTAAATATTAAATCAACTAACTATCTAACTCGAGTACGACAGCATCACCAAAGAATATCCCAGTAGCACGTGGAAATACGACTACGAGAGTGCTTCGGTGAAATGGTTTAAATGCGCATGCGCATCCACGCCGTTGCCAAATCAAAAATCTTAAATATCGCCGGAATGTAACATCAAGGCAGCAATTATGTACAATGGAAACTATAAAACCGCAGTATCGGTGAATGCTATTTTGAACGTAACCGTAATGTACAAAGAGTTATGTTCCAAAATAGATGTTGCTGAAACTTAATTGTAAGATATCTCGGAAAGTGAAACGAAAATGAGAGATTGTAATATTACTGATGCATATCTGAAACGTTCTGTGCTGTATGGGCAGCTTCGAGCATGTCGGGTCTTCTTTGGCGAATCTTTGTGAGCAGAAACATTTTGCAGAAACCTTGTGTAGTATTTCCTCGGGCATCCTCTTTGCTATCACTCCAACCTAGTCATAGGCCATAATCATCATCAGCTTTAACCTTCGATTGTTGCCGGCGGAATTTTTTTTTCTGGCGAGGTGATTCCGGATGTTTCCACTAAGAGGACATGAGATTTCAGTTCCGGTTCAAAATCTTGCATACAGGTTTCGTCTGTAGCAACAATTCTGTCCAAAAAAACTGCTCGCCTTCTGTCTCGTACCGTTGAAGGGATTTTCCACGCAAAGTTTCAATTTAATGTAAGATCTCTGGTCGCTACGCTTTCTTCCCTCATTTCTAGGTAGAATTTTTCAGAACTGGGACAAATTAACCAGCAAACGTAGACACTGAGAAATGGTGAAAACCTTCCAAATAAGTACATGGAGACAATGTAAATAGACGAAGTCATCGCTCTTTCCACGTTTTTCTTTAACAAACACATAGCAGCCGAAAAATTGTTACAGAAACAGAGGTAAATAGATAGAGAAAGAGAAAGAGGAAGATAAAGAGAGAGAGAATGAGAGAGGGACAGTGAGAAAGATATATATATATATATATATATATATATATATATAGAGAGAGAGAGAGAGAGAGAGAGAGAGAGAAAGAGCAAGATAAAGAGATAGAAATAGAGTCAGAAATAAAGAGAGATTCAGATAGATAGAGAGATAGATAGATATATACATATAGCGAGAGATTGAGATAGATAGATAGATAGATAGATAGATAGATAGATAGATAGATAGATAGATAAACAGATCTCTATATAAAGATAGAGAGAGACATAGGAATAGAGAGCGAGATAGAAATAGAGAGAGAGAAAGACAGAGATAGAGAGAGAGAGAGATAGAGATACAGAGAGAGAAAGACAGAGATATATAGAGAGAGCGAGATAGAGAGAGAGGAAGACAGAGAGAGAGAGATAGATCGATATATAGAGAGAAAGACAGAGAGAGAGAGAGAGAGAGAGAGAGAGATAGACATATATCTGTATATATATATACTTAAGAGCAAAACTGAAGACTAAGGAAAAAATTTTTAGAATTTAAAACGAAGGGTGCAAAATAACCTGAAAATCAAAACGCGCAACGCAGCAGTTTTGAAAATTCAGAATTCACATTCTATAAAGAAGATACCTAAGCAAAAAAATACATATATAATTTTGACTCACACCTAATACAACATAGAAAAGGTTATGTATCTACCTGTGTGAGTAAAAGGAGAAAAGATAAAAAAATAAAATAAAACAACTGAATGTAGAAGGTGTCGAGAATACTGGGGAATGTTACTTGCATCTATGGCCTTGCAGAAACCCATTTCCAACTAGGTCTTTGTGGAAGTGAGAAAATGCAGAGTTTTTGCTGGTCCTTGATAAAGCCAAGGCTCAGTATTCTCGACACCTTCTACATTCAGTTGTTTTATTTTATTTTTTATCTTTTCTCCTTTTACTCACACAGGTAGATACATAACCTTTTCTATGTTGTATTAGGTGTGAGTCAAAATTATATATGTATTTTTTTGCTTAGGTATCTTCTTTATAGAATGTATATATATATATAGAGAGAGAGAGAGAGAGAGAGAGAGAGAGATAATACATAAATAAAACAAAAAAATAACTTTATAAATAAATTATTTAACACAAGAAAAATAGACCAAAAAGGCTAATACCATGAGAAGCGCCAAAGGCAGCTAAACCTCATGTAGTAGCTTATATAGAATGAAAATATTACAGAACAAAAATACAAAATTTCAAAACAAGTAAAAAACTGGAACAGGTTGCCGTCATCAGGAGAGCATCAACCTGTGGGAGTGGCCTTTCTAGTACCAACAAAGCGACAAGGCAAGCCAAAATTGTCGGTTGGTCATGCTCCCTAGGCCACAAAACCAAATTCTAATAAACACAAAAATTACAAAAATCAAATTTAAAAAAGAAGAATTAAAAGCTTACCGGCAGAACAGAAACCGCCATGACAAAGAGTCAAACAAGACTGAACAGAGCACCCACAAGAACCCAAATATATACACTGATAAGAAAGGTGGTCACGGTTAAACAACTACCTCGTAAGCCAAAAATGTGTGAGTAGACAAGATGCAAAACTGTGTATGTAAATAAGATCTTCACCTATTAGGGACCCACCAAATAGCACTTTATGTTACCTATATATTTAAAATTGTTAGGTCCTAGGTTAGTAAAGCATGTCAATGTGTAATTTGAAACTTTTGGACACAATTAAAGTTCAAAATTAAATGGTTAAAATGAAGCCTTAAGAAATTTTTAGGAAAATTGTTAGAATGCAATTTAAAAAGAAGAGCTTTCAGATTTTTTGCAAGTAAGAGCTGTGTAGAGCAAATTTTAGCCATTCTATGAAACTGGGAGATGAGTAGATTACGATGTATAACTTTTGAAATATTGGATGACCAGTGAGTGTAGTGAATGATATCAAACTCAAAAGAATTTCTTTTATCAAATAAGTTCACCACACCTCTTCCCTCCTCGTCCACCTGAACCTCTAAATCGAGGTAACAAACACAAGTAGACGATCTGTTGGTTTTTTCGAGGGTAAGGTCGTCAGGATACAAGTCAGCGGCGCAACGTAAAAGTCCGGAATGTTAATGACAATAATGTCATCAACATATCTTAGAGCAATCCCAGGTAAAGGATGATTGGCAACATATCTATCCTCAAAAAAATGTAGATAGAGATTAGCCAAACTGCTAGAGAAGCGACTGCCCATCGGTATACCACGAGTTTGGAGGTAGAGCCCACCGCCCACGGTAACAAAATTGTTATTGATACAGAAATCCAGTAGGAAATGCCAATACTGTTCTGTAGTTTATGATGATATATATATATATATATATATATATCATCATAAACATTGGAAAGGGAGTGAGACAAGGTGACACCATATCTCCCAAGCTCCTTAATGCCACAGTGGAAAATGTCTTTCAATCACTGAACTGGGAAAACAAAGGGATAAAGATTAATTGAGATTATCTAACTCACCTTCGTTTTGCCGATGACGTAGTCATTTTTGCAACTACCCCATCAGAGCTGCAGAGTATGATCCAGGAACTTGCTGACAAGAGTAAAATAGTGGGATTAAAAATGAACTTTCAGAAGACAAAAGTGATGTACAATGCTTTTACAAGGAATGAAAATTTATCGATTGATGGAGAAAAGCTGCAGATAACAGATACGTACGTTTACCTTGGACAGCAGATATCAGGTAAGGGTCACATTGATGAAGAAATTAATCGGCGTATAAAACTTGCCTGGAGAGCTTTTGGAAGAAACAACATAATTTTCAAGAGCAATATGCCATTATGTCTTAAAAGAAAAGTGTTTGATCAATGCATCCTTCCAGTGCTTACGTATGGTGCAGAGACGTGGACCTTAACTAAAAGCGACATACAAAGGCTGCAGACTACTCAAAGCAGCATGGAGAGGTGCATGCTTGGTGTAACCAGGAGAGATAAAAGAGGAACTCGTGGATCCGAAAAATGACAAGAGTGGAAGACATCATGATCAGAGTAAAATCCCTGAAATGGCAATGGGCTGGACATACTGCCATAAGGACAGACCATCGATAGACAGCCGAAATTTAAGATTGGATTCCAAGGGACAGGAAAAGACCCAGAAGAAGACCACATGGAAAATGGATGGGTAGGATGAAATTCGAAAGTATGCGGGAGTTACGTGGAGGAGACTGGCACAAGACAGACCGTTGTGGAAGAAACTTGGGGTGACCTTCGTCCAGCAGTGGATTGATAATGGTTAACAATGATGATGATTATTGTTAGTATGATATATCAATATCGTCATTAACAAACTTTATCAATCCACTGCTGGATGAAGGTCTCCCAAAGTTTCTTGCACAATTGTCTGTCTTGAGCCTCTCTCCTGCATGGCACTCCATTATACTTTCAAATTTCATCCATCCATCTCCCATGGGGGTCTTCGTCTGGGTCCTTTCCTGTCCCTCGGAATCCAGTCTAAAATTTCGGTTGTCCATCGTTGATCCGTTCTTCTGGCAACATGTCTAGCCCATTGCCATTTCAGTGATTTCACTCTGATCATGATGCCGTCCACTCCTGTCATTTTACTTATACACAAGTTCCTCTTCTTATCTTTCCTGGTTACACCAAGCATGCATCTCTCCATGTTGCTTTGAGTTGTCCGCAGTCTTTGTATGTCTTTTTTAGTTAAGGTCCATGTCTCTGCTCCATACGCAAGCACTGGCAGGATGCATTGATTAAACACTTAAGACGTAAGGGCATATTGCTCTTGAAAATAATACTGTCGGTTCCAAAAGCTCTCCAGGCAAATTTTATACGCCGATTAATTTCTTCATCAATGTGACCCTTACTTGATATCTACTGCCCAAGATAAATGTACGTATTGGTTACCAGCTTTTCCCGATCAATCCATAAATTTTCACTTCTTGTAAAAGCATTGTACATCACTTTTGTCTTCTGAAAGTTCATTTTTAATCCCACTCCTTTGCTCTTGTCAGCAAGTTCCTGGATCATACTCTGCAGCTCTGATGGGGTAGTTGCAAAAATGACTACGTCATCAGCAAAATGAAGGTGAGTTAGATAATATCCATTAATCTTTATCCCTTTGTTTTCCCAGTTCAGTGATTAAAAGACATTTTCCAATGTGGCATTAAAGAGTTTCGGAGATATGGTGTCACCTTGTCTCACTCCCTTTCCAATTTTTATGTGTGTTGTATTTTCAAACAGCCGAATCTTTGCACTTGCATTTGCATAGATGTTATTAATAATATTAATGTATGCATCTTCAATACCGCAGGATTTCAAATCCATTGTAACTGCTCATGGTTTCACCGAATCAAAGGCATTTTCATAATCGATAAAAGCCATGCGCAATGGAAGTTCATATTCCCTCGCTCTTTCAATTAGTTCTCTCAGTACGTGGATATGATCTATTGTGCTGTAGCCACTCCTGAATCCTATATATAGACACTGCTCAACAAACTTAGGGAAGCACCCTTTTTAAACGATTTTATTTAAAGCAGTTGGGTAAAATGTTATTGAACTGTCAAAAGATTCCCTCCGAAAAAATGAAAAAGTGCTGTAATAAGCAATTCGACATGCAAATTAGCAGCAATGACTTCAAAGCTGACGTCGATGCTACCATCACATAAAACGGGTGGTTCTTTCGGAACTGTGTTCTTGTAGCTGGTCGCGGGAGAAGCAGTTTGTTGCGTTATCTCATGTTCCGAATCAACACGATTTCCCAGAAAGCACCGCGTGTTGAGCCATAGGAAGGTTGGAAGCCGGTCAAAGTCAACGGATAGTAGCGTCTGCCATTGGAGTGAGCCGACGTGTAATTTCACGCTTGTGGAGTCTGTTCCAAGAGACGGGAAGTGTTCGAAGACGTCCTGGCCAAGGTCGTCCACGAGTTACCACCTCAAATGATGACCGTTATTTTTCATTAACAGTCCTTCGGAACAGAGGGTCAAAATGCCACCTTGCTGCAAAGACAACTTTTAACGGCAACCGGAAGAAACGTATCGACACAAACAATTCGTAGGCGCCTTCACGCACGTGGATTGTATGCACATAGGCCAGTTGTTTGTTTCCCACTGAACACTGTGATTAGGGACATGCCGAGTGGAGCCAAGTTCTCTTCTCCGACGAGTCCAGATTCAGCCTAGAGCCGGATAATCGACGACTTCTGGTTTGGAGAGAACGTGGCACCCGATATATTTCAGCGCATGTCCTAGAAAGATCGCGTTTTGATGGAGACGGCGTGCTCGTTTGGGCAGGGATACGTGTACGTGGGCGTACAGACCTGTACGTCATTCGGAATGAGTCCCTGACTGCTCAAAAGTACAGGGACGAAATTCTTAGACCCTTGGTCGTGCCTTATATTGCTGCCCAGCCCTTTTTGTGGATGACAACGCCCGACTTCATCGAGCGTGTCTTGTGAATTAGATGCTTGAAGTGGAAACAATAGAGCGTATGGAGTGGCCGGCGTGCTCCCGGATTTGAATCCGATCGAACATGCTTGGAACACATTAGGCAGACGCATTACTGCTAGACCACAACCTCCGTTGACTCGCCTTCAGTAGACAAATGCCCTTCTTAAAGAGTGGGGAAGAATCCCCCAAAACCTCCTCGACCACCTGATCAATTCAATGTCCTTCACGTTCGAGATGACCACACACCTTATTAGACAGTTGACAAATTTCGTCAATGCGTATTTTTTCTTCTCCGAAAGATATTATGGGTAATAAATGATTTTTTATGGAACCAGGTGTGTTTCTTGTAAAAATTATCTTTGTTACAGTAAAACATGATTCTTCACCTGTTCAATCCTTTATTTTCTTGTCCCTTTCATAAATATATTTTTATATTGTGCCGCATATTTACCAGTAGTTGTCTGTTCTCGCAAAATCACTTGCTCCCCTAATTTTTTTGAGCAGTGTATATATATACACTGAAGAGCAATTGAATTAAAGATACCTGTCTAGTAACGTGTAGCACCACCTTTCGTCCTGATGACGGCGGCGATTCGTCTCGCATTGGACTCGACAAGACACCGGAAGTGTTGGGAAGCCATACGGATCCACGACCCCTGAACAAGCTCCCACAGTTCACAAAGATTTTATGGAGGGGGTCATCCCTCTCGATGGCATCACAGATGTGCTCGATGGGATTGAGGTCAGGTAACTTAGCTGGCCAAGGAAGCGAGGTCACGTCGGTGGAGTGTTCATCCAACCATTCGGATACAATTACGGGAGCTGCATTATCTTGTTGAAGGATGAGGTCCCCAGTGGGATGTTGAAGACGTACAAACCGGAGCAAATGGTTTTCCAGGATATCCCGGTAACGTTGACCTGTGAGGGAGATTGTCACACGTACCAGGGGTCCCATTTCAGTTCACGTAAACAGTCCCCAGACTAGAATGCCACCCCCACCAGCTTGAAGAGTACCCTGCCGGCAAGAAGGATCCATCGTTTCATGTGGTTTGCGCCGTACTCGTATCCTGCCATTCGCATGTACCAACGTAAATCTCGACTCATCAGTCCAGGCAACATTTTTCCACATGTCTAGGGTCCAATGGCGATGTTTCCGCGCCCATGCTAATCTTTGCACCCTGTTATGTGCGGTCAGCAGCAGTACCCTCGTGGGACGGTGGCTTCTGTACCCCATAGCGAGGAGATGGTTCTGGATGGTGTGGCTGCTTACACGTTTTTGTGCACCAGCGTTAAATTGCCGAGTGATTTCTTGCACTGTGGCCCGTCTATCCGCTGTTACAATGCGAGCAAGCAGACGATGACCCCGCTCATCCACACGCTGTTGTCCACGGCAGTTGTCCCTTGCAGGGATGGTTTTACCTGTTTCGATGTACTCACGGTGCACCCGTGACACAGTGGCTCGTGAAAATCCCAGTGCCTGCACGACTTCCGAGACAGAGTGACCCATTCGTCGGGCCCCGACAATTTGCCCACGATCAAATGCGCTTAGATCCTTCGTCTTACCCATACTGCGTCTGAGTCTTACTGATTCCCGTCGCATCACACCTTATATTGTGGGATCGCTGCATACGTCATGTCGTTCCCGTTTACAGGGCCGCTCAGAGCGCCACATTTGCATAACGCCAGCTGTCTCTAATTCAATTGCTCTTCGGTGTATATATAGATAGATAGATAGAGCTCTTTAAATCTGTGATTTTCTTTCCGGAGAGATGGGGTAGAGGTTGAATTATGACTTTTGTAAAAACTTCCTCTCAAAATGTTAAAACATACTTTCGTACGGAAAATGTTTTGAATGCGAAAAAAATTGCCTTTTTTTTTAATTTCTAGTAATATTTTTAAAGTCACAGAAAAATGGCCTCCATAGTTTGTTCCAAAACAACTTTTACATTGTTCTTTTTGTTTGCGCTTTCCAACCGTAGGTTGAAAAAGCGTATATGCTCCAGCTTTGTCTGTCTGCCTGTCAGCACGATAACTCGCGTAAAAGTGGTTCGATTTCGATGAAATTTTAATATGTGGTAGGGGACAACCTGTGGACGAACCCTGTTGAAAACGGACGAAATAGGGTCAAACGTCAGGGCATAGCAGCGGGATTCATTCCATCGCCCTTATGCGTCATAACTTACGTAAAAACGCTTCGATTACGACAGAACTTCATTCTGTTGTTCCGGAGGTATACTCAACCAATTCTGTTGAATAGCATCAAAATGATGTCAAAGGTTAGGGCACAGGAGCTAGATTTATTCCGTAGCGACTATCCTTATAACTTGACTAAAAAGGCTTCTATTGCGCCAAAACTTTAGTATGTTGTACCGAAGGTACACTGAACCAATTCTATTTAATATCATCGAAATGGGGTCAAAGGTCAGGGCACAGGAGCTATATTTATTCCACAGCCATTATCCCCATAACTTGACTAAAAATGCCTCTATTGCGCCAAAACGTTAGTATATTGTTCTGGAGGTATACTGAACCGGTTCTGTTGAATATAATCGAGATGGGGTCAAAGGTCAGGGGACAGGTGCGATAGTTATTCCACAGCCATTATCCCTATAACTTGACTGAAAAGGCTTCTATTGCGACAAAACTTTAGTATATTGTTCTGGAGGTATACTGAACCGGTTCTGTTTAATATCATCGAAATGGGGTCAAAGGTCAGGGGACAGGTGCGATATTTATTCCACAGCCATTATCCCCATAACTTGACTGAAAAGGCTTCTATTGCGACAAAACTTTAGTATGTTGTACCGAAGGTACACTGAACCAATTCTATTTAATATCATCGAAATGGGGTCAAAGGTCAGGGCACAGGAGCGATATTTATTCCACAGCCATTATCCCCATAACTTGACTAAAAATGCCTCTATTGCGCCAAAACGTTAGTATATTGTTCTGGAGGTATACTGAACCGGTTCTGTTGAATATAATCGAAATGGGGTCAAAGGTCAGGGGACAGGTGCGATATTTATTCCACAGCTATTATCCTCATAACTTGACTGAAAAGGCTTCTATTGCGACAAAACTTTAGTATATTGTTCTGGAGGTATACTGAACCGGTTCTGTTTAATATCATCGAAATGGGGTCAAAGGTCAGGGCACAGGAGCGATATTTATTCCACAGCCATTATCCCCATAACTTGACTAAAAATGCCTCTATTGCGCCAAAACTTTAGTATATTGTTCTGGAGGTATACTGAACCGGTTCTGTTGAATATAATCGAAATGGGATCAAAGGTCAGGGGACAGGTGCGATATTTATTCCACAGCCATTATCCCCATAACTTGACTAAAAATGCCTCTATTGCGCCAAAACTTTAGTATATTGTTCTGGAGGTATACTGAACCAATTCTGTTGAATATCATCGAAATGGGGTCAAAGGTCAGGGCACAAGAGCGAGATTTATCTCACAGCTATTATCCTCATAACTTGAGTAATGATTTCTGGTATGTTGGAAAGCGTATGATATAATTAATACATTGCATGATTTTACTAAATTTTTTCCTTAAAATAAAGTATCCAGTTTGCACGCAAATTGTGAAATACATAGAAGTACGGGCCAAAAAATGATGAAATTTAATTTGAATGCGGAAAATATTAAGGTGGTTACAATAATCATGTGAAATCTTCAAACCACAGTATTTGTACGGCGAAGGGCGATAACAGATTCGAAAGGGAGTTATTGGAAACAAAAACAAACAAGAAAGATGACACCGAATTTTCGGGTGTAATAAGCACGTCTTTTGAATCCGTTCTAACGCAAATTAAATTTATCAAAGCTATTAAAAGTCAATGGAACCGGTATGGAAAACAATAGTATCTGACGGAAGAAAGAAGATTTTCAATCGGGTTTTTAATCCCTCAGATATTGCTGTAAACTGAATCGTGAGCTTACGCCCTTTGGATGCAGACTTGTGCGTTAAGAAAAACACGAATTCATATGAGAAACATTTCACATTGGAAACGCTCTCCAACATAGAAATAATTTTTCAAATCGGACTCCTAGAAGAAGAGATATTGACAAAAATAAGATATACATCTACGCCCCCTGGGGGAGAAACCATGCATTATTTTAAGAAGGAAATGTCTCTATAAGGTTTGTCGACATGAGTACCATCGGTCTACAAACGACGTTTTTTTTTTCAATAGAGAATTTAAAAGCTCATATTTTGCTGCAAATACATCAGAAGCGGAAATTAAGGTTTACGCCCCCTGGTGGCCAAACTACTTTTTTACAAAAATTAGAAATTATGTGCAAACGATTTCCCATCAGGAGCTGTATCCGGTTCATAAGTAATTTTTCAAATCGGAGATTTAGAAGCAGAGATATAGGGGAGAAACCCAATTTACCTCTACGCCCCCTAGCGGAACGTCCATGAATTACTTGAAATTTTTGAAATTATATGAAAAACGTGTCAGACTGAAAAACTATCTAACAAAGAAGGAATTTTTCAAATCGCACTCCTAGAAGTAGAGATATTGACAAAAATAAAATATGCATCTACGCCCCCTGGCGGAGAAACTGTGAATTATTTTAAGAAGAAAATATTCTAAAAAGGTTTATCGATGTGAGTGGCATCAGTCCGCGAAATAAGTTTTTTAATCGATATTTTAGAAGCATAGATTTTATGGCAAATTCTGAAAACCTGCGGTATTGAAGATGCATACATTAATATTATTAATAACATCTATGAAAATGCAAGTGCAAAGATTAGGCTGTTTGAAAATACAACACACGTAAAAATTGGAAAGGGAGTGAGACAAGGTGACACCATATCTCCGAAGCTCTTTAATGCCACATTGGAGGGTGTTTTTCAGTCGCTGAGCTGGGAAAACAAGGGGATAAAGATTAATGGAGATTATCTAACCCACCTTCGTTTTGCTGATGACGTAGTCATTTTTGCAACTACCCCATCAGAGCTGCAGAGTATGATCCAGGAACTTGCTGACAAGAGTAAAGAAGTGGGATTAAAAATGAACTTTCAGAAGACAAAAGTGATGTTCAATGCCTTTACAAGAAATGAAGATTTATCGATTGATGGAGAAAAGCTGGAGATAACAGACACGTACGTTTATCTTGGACAACAGATATCAAGTGAGGGTCACGTTGATGAAGAAATTAATCGGCGTACAAAACTTGCCTGGAGAGCTTTTGGAAGAAACAGCATAATTTTCAAGAGCAATATGCCATTATGTCTTAAAAGAAAAGTGTTTGATCAATGCATCCTTCCAGTGCTTACGTATGGTGCAGAGACGTGGACCTTAACTAAAAAAGACATACAAAGGCTGCAGACAACTCAAAGCAGCATGGAGAGGTGCATGCTTGGTGTAACCAGGAGAGATAAGAAGAGGAACTCGTGGATCCGAAAAATGACAAGAGTGGAAGACATCATGATCAAAGTTAAATCCCTGAAATGGCAATGGGCTGGACATACTGCCAGAAGGACAGATCATCGATGGACAGCCGAAATTTTAGATTGGATTCCAAGGGACAGGAAAAGACCCAGAAGAAGACCACATAGGAGATGGGTGGATGAAATTCGAAAGTATGCAGGGGTGACATGGAGGAGACTGGCACAAGACAGACCGTTGTGGAGGAAACTTGGGGAGACCTTCGTCCAGCAGTGGATTGATAATGGTTGACAATGATGATGATGACATCATAAGCGAAAATTAACGCTTACGCCCCCTGGTGGCTAAAGTATTCCTTACCAAAAATTTTAAATTATATGCCAAAGATTTTCCATCACGAGGTGCATCCGCTGAATCAAAAAGTTTTCAAATCGGAGTTTTAGAAGAAGAGTTATTGGGAAAAATTTTATTTTCTTTTACGCCATCTAGAGGAAAATCTATGCGTTATTTGAAAACGTAACTATATCCAAAATAAACTTCGGCATAAATGAAATCAAAAGATAAAAGATTTTTTTCAATCGGATATTTAGAAGCAAATATGTGATATAAAACGTATTTTTGAATTCGATATCATCTGCATTTACGCCCTCTAGCGGCGAAATTGTACATCGTAAAAAAAAAAAACGTAATGAAGGATCATCATTCGCATATTTCAAGCTTCCCAATGTAAAAAGAATTTTTCAAATCGGACTAATAGTTGTAAAGATAGCGTGGGTACAGGCGGACGGACGGACGGACAAACCGGTAACATAAGCACGATCTCTTTTTACAAAAGACGTGCTAAAAACTTACAAAAATATCTTTTTATGGGACTCGCGCCCAAAAACATACGCACAAAAAATAATAATCTTAAAAATGTTTACCGAAAAGGATTTTTTCCCGAACTGCTGGGTCCCTTTAAAGCACGGGGCCAGTGGAGGTCCGCCCCTGTTGCCCCTTTGGTCAAGCCGGCACTGGGTAAGTACACTGCTTCTTGTTGTACACAGGTCTTTCTTGGAATTTCGTCACAGAAAAGATGAATAAGCATGGACGAATGTACGTGTGCTTTTGCTGCGAGAGGCTCAAATGGCAATGGGATGGACATACTGTATTGCCAGAACAATGGTCTCAAACTCAAACCCTTGAAAGGGCCACTTTTCAGTTTGAAGGAATTTAGGGGGCCACATGAATATTAATAACTTTCTTATGAATAAATATCAACTTTGCAAAACTACACCAATGACTTGGCGCTAAAGTGGAATATTATTTCTAATTATCAGTAAATAATAAAAACAGATGATTCATCAGTCATTGAGACAATCACTTTCGAATAATTATTTTCACTTAAAACAATCCCATTTTACAATACAACTGACCACAGTATACAGAAAATATTACGTGTTCTGACCAAACACTTAGACTCGCTTTTCTGTCACTAACTTATTGATGTTTGGAATACTATCCTTTGAACATGCTACTTTTAAAAGGGAGCATTAGTTACTGTCTCTTAGCTCAGTGGTTCCCAAAGTGTGCGCCGCGGCATCCTCACAGGAGCGCCGCGAAATATTACAAAATTCTCATAATTTTATTTCTATTTTCAATTGGTGATAGGACGCGACATCTAGCGGACCTGGTGCAAACCAGTAACTCAGTAATAAATGTTTGCAGAAGCCTCTACAAATGGTTATGTGCAATATCGTACTTGTACCGTGGCGCCATCTACTGTACTCTAATCTCACTACAAACTGTTCTGTCAAAGTCGCTAGACTTGCTCTCATTCCTTTCGTTCCTGTGTCCTGCCCAAAAGGCGATCTCGCTGTAGGTAGCTGGGACCTAAACTCTACTCACTGTGGACGGAAGTCCTACAAGAAAAGGACAAATACTGCTCTACAAATGGTTACTAGATGGCGCTCTACATTATTCTACGTGTATATTCCCCGTGTCCGCTACCGGAAGTAACCTGAACTTTCACACCAGCCTCCGTGCTTCTGATAACATCCTCCCTCGTTCTCCGAGCGTCTAGAAATGAGACCCTCAGACCAGATTTTTCCAGGTCTCCAGATCCTTTAAATATGCTCATCTGTTGTGATTTGTGACTCTTTTGGCGGTTAGCAGTCTGTTATGTTGATGCTCTGTCGGTGAGTACCGGCGTTTGTAAGTTTTCGTCGTATCAACTGAGTACTGTTGTGATTCAGTAAAGTGAAGTTTTTGAAGATTTTTTTCTCGTATTTATTTTTTAAAATGGATCGGTTTTTGACTAAACAGTAAAAATCGGTCCACTTACTAAGTTTTTTTATCACATTGATCGCTGTGATAAAAACTAAGTATCGCGCGAAAATCAATGTGCAGAAGGAAATGCGGCCGTGTCTAGTTTGATTCCAAGATTTGAGAAAATGTGCGGTGATCAACAGGCTCATCCATCCCACTAATTACACTGGCGGAAAGTGAAAAATGAACACCAAGAAGGAATTGGCGGACGATCATAAAATTTACATATGTTAATGGGGTTGAATTGACGTAGGTGTGATGTTAATTTCGGGACCAACCGGTGAGTGCTTACGCCACAGCACGGCATAATATGCAAATTATCGTCGGTGGCATTTATAGGAGTACGGCGAAGTGAATGTAATCAGTCGTCGGCGTACAGACACGTGCGAAAACCCTGAAGAAGCTGCAATGCCTGGACATGGAAGACGTGTACGATTTCAGCAGTTATCGGACTTTAAGCGAATTCGTCAAGTCGGACTCCGCCAGACCGGGTAGTCGTATCGTCGTATTGCGGAACGAATTGGACAGGAAGTATCGGTGGTGGTACGATGGTGGTGTAAATGGTCCGAGGAACATTCCCACACGAGAAGACGTGGAACCAGTAGTCACAGACGGACTGATGAGCGGACCGATCGATGCATAAGAAGAGCGGCGTTGTCAAGCAGAACATCCACTGCGACGCACATCCGAGCTGCCGTTGCACCTGAGGTGACTGTGCGAACAATCTGCAACCGTCTACTGGATGCAGGACTACGTGCACGTGTGCCTCTGGCATGTGTACCTCTGACTCCAGCCCACCGTCAGGAACGGCTGCATTGTTGTCGCCAACGTCTGCACTGAAGAACGCAATGGCGATCTGCCGTGTTCAGCGATGAAAGCAGATTCTGCTTGGGAGCCTCCGATGGCCGTATGCGTGTTCGCAGATGCACAAGGGAGCGTCTCCACCCTTCTTTCATCCGCCAGCAACACACAGGGCCTACACCTGGTCTCCTGGTGTGGGGAGCGATGAGCTATCACTCCCGTACACAAGTGTTTGTACCGGGTACGTTAAACAGCACCTCCTACATCAACAACATCATTTAGCCCGTTGTTGAGCCATTTGTAAGGTCGGTCTATCGTGGTGTTTTCCAGCAAGATAACGCACGCCCACACACGGCACGTGCAACGCAACATGCACTTCATGGTGTGAGACAACTTCCATTGCCTGCAGGTTCACCGGATTTTTCCCCCATTGAGCACGTGTGGGATTTTATGGGACAACGACTTATCCGGTCTCCACGGCCAGCCACGACCATCCCCGATTTACGCGTCCAGGTTGAGGATGCTTGGAACTCAATACCCCAAACTTACATCCAACATCTGTACGACAGACTCCATGCCAGAATTGCACAGTGTGACGCAGTTCATGGCGGTTCAACCTCGTACTAACCATGTGACATGGAAATGTTATTTTTCAGTTTACCAGCAAATACAGCTGTATTTTGCCATAATGTTTTGATCACGTTATCCTCTGTATTCCCTTATTACGCTTATAAATTTTGTTGGTATCAGACGTCTCCTTCTTGGTGTTCTATTTTCACTTTCCGTCAGTGTATAATTAGTTAAAGTTTTTGAATTACATTTTTTTGTGATCTTCAATAGGTATTTTTTTTACGTAAGTGTACATGTTAGAATTTGACATAGGGCACCTTGGGAAGTCCTGGATTCAGCAAGGCCGTCGATAATCGAAAAAGTTTGGAAACCACTGTCTTAACCTATTCCTTTCAAGACATGGTTCATTCTTGAAAACAACTTTTCACATGAGTATGTTGTTCCGAACATAGACAGAACCCGTGCAGCTAGGTTATTAATGTTTACGTACTTGTTCTTTAAAACTGACAGATAACACTCTGTTAGATTGCAGCTGCTGAATTTCTCTTCCAGTAGAGATTCACACAGCAAGTCTATTAATTCAAGCTAAAGTTCTTCAAGCGCGTTTTCAGCATTCTAGGAAATTGGAGACTTCAATATTTTTAGAAAATATCTTCCATGTCTTTGAAACATTTAAACTGCCTGTTTAAATCCTCTTTTAATATAGCTATCCTCGTAGAAAATTCACCAAAGCTGATTTCTTCTTGCGTGTGAAGCAACCGATGCAGCCGGAAGAAACTAGGCTCCAGCTCAGCGACAGGGAGCGTTTCAAGTTCGATTGGTGTTGCCAGCGCTTGATTTAAATTCTGCGCAAATAATATTCCCTTTTCAGACGACGTCTCTTCCGCACAGCGACACTCTGGCCAGCGCTCTTGGATTCGTACACAGCACGTCGGGGGAAAACATCTGTACCGTTATCGCACTCCTTATGGCGTAACAATACGTATGCTTAATACAGTTATTTTCTTCGTAAATAAACTTTTTACTTATAAAGAGGATGGCTTTGCCAAACATTACTATGTTTATATTATACACTGCCGGACAATTGCTAAGGACGGATGACAGTAGCAACGATAGCAACCATAAAATGGAAGGCAGGAAAATGTGGAAATTAGCATAAGTGCGGGATACAGTAAGACGTGTTGTGCGTATGCAAATTTTGGATTGCCGAACTTGTTCGTGACGTCATAGCGCTGATAAGAGATATAAAGGGTTTGACGCATATTGACCGTTGTTGTTCAAACGCAAAGTTGAAAGGGAAAGAATCAATTTACGAATTTGCAATTTTCAGTATGTCTTCCCGACATCACCTAGATGATTTTACGCGTGGCCGTATTATTGGCAAGATTGAAGAAGGGCGAAAAATAACAGATGTTGCCAGGGTGTTCGACGTCAACCACAGTGTTGTTTCAAGGCTTTGGAAATCATTTCAAACAAATGGAGAGTGTAGCAAACGTCACGGGGAGGTCGTGTTCGCAGTACGACGCCTGCAGAAGATCGGTACATAGTGCTATCAACAAAACGACACTGGCGCAGCACAGCTAGTGAGGTAGAAAATCAGTTCATGGCTGCTACTGGTAAGCGGATCTCCCGAAAAACTGTCGCCAGACGTTTGCATGAAGGAGGACTATACGCCCGCCGTCCTATTGTGTGCATCCCATTGTCCAGACGTCACCGTACCGCCCGTTCGCAATGGTGCCATCAACATCGCAATTGGACTGATAACGACTGGTCTGCTGTCCTCTTCTCAGATGAGAGTAGATACAGTCTATCGTCTGATTGTCGACGACAACTGATCTGGAGTGATAGTGGTACTGCATATTGTCCAGCAAACATACAGGAAAGGGACCGATATCCGACATGTAGTGTCATGGTATGGGCTGGCATCATGATCAATGGCCGTACGTCCCTCTATGTGCTTCCAACTGGGACTATGACTGGCCAACGATACATTAATGATGTTCTGCTACCTCATGTTTGCATGTTCCCTGGTGCTGTCGGTGATAGATTCATTTTCATGGAAGACAACGCAACATGTCATCGAACAATCGCTGTCCAGGAGTGTCTTGAGAGCGAGGATATTCAACGCCTCGTATAGCCAGCACGTTCTCCAGATCTGAATCCCATTGAAAATGTGTGGGATGCTTTGGGGAGGAGTGTTGGTGGTCGCCAATGCCCTCCAATAAAGAAGTACACCCTCATCCGTGCACTGACAGAGGAATGGGATAAATTACCCCAACAGCTGCTTGATAATGTTGTGCAAAGCATGACACGACGTGTGGAATCTTGCATCGCCCTCCATGGTGGCCATATCCCGTATTGACATCTTACGCCGGAACGCCTGCGGACGGTAATTGCATTTTTTTCACGTTTACGTATTCTGCACAAAATGGCCTGTTTGTCCCTTGAACACGTTCCAAAGCCTTCTGGATTTCAGAGCACAATAAATTGTCTTTCTTGTAATGTCCTGGCATTCTGACATTATTTTATTTCACTTGGCATCCAACCACACTTACTTTTTATGCGCTATATAGCCGTTTATGATCCGTCCTTGGAAATTGTCCAGCAGTGTATTTAATATATAAAAAAAGGGTGATTTATTTTCATTTTGTAATTGTTCATGCGGGCCGCAAAACAGTTGGCACCGGGCCGCGAGTTTGAGACCACGGAGCTAGAAGAACTGGCCGCTACTCAGGGCCTCGAGTGGCCTACTGGGCAACTTTCGTGACTGCCGCGGAAAGGACCTCAGGTTCGATCCAGTAAATATCCGCCGTGCGTCGGATGGGCACGTTAAGTCGTTGGACCCCGTGTACTTGCCCCCGGTAATAAATAAGGGCGTCTTCCTCCCCTCTTTCTACCTCGCTTCCGTGTCACTTTCCTATCGGGCACTCTAGCCCAAATCTCCTAGCTTCCTATTTCTAAGGGTTGTTTAAGACCTGAGATCAGACACTCCCTTCCTAAAATCCTCTACATATGACCATTTGGCCGCTACTGAACAACTAAAATTTTAGACTGATTACCAAGGGGCAGGAAAAGATCCAGAAGAAGACCACTTGGGAGATAGGTGGATGAAATTCGAAATGCTGGAACGACAAGCTCAAAACAGAAAGTTTGTGGAAGGCATAACTAAAAAAAGTTGAGGTGAACATCCAGCAATGGATTGGTAATGATTGATGATAATTTAGGGGCACATACGGGAGTTTTCGGGAAGGCGACGAAAAATGAAAGTTTCTGAAATCCATCGGGATCAAATAAAAATGAGAAATAGATGAACAAATTAAACCATTATTTTCTAACGTAACTTGATGCAGTTTTATTAAATTAAAGCATTTTTTTCTAATTAAGTGGCATTTTAACAAACAAGTTAGTAAGATTATGCAATGCATTGATTATGATACGCTTTCCAACATACCAGATATCGTTACTCAAGTTATTACTCACGTTATGAGGATAATGCCTGTGGAATAAATCTCGCTCCTGTGCCCTGACCTTTGACCCCATTTCGATTATATTAAACAGATTTGGTTCAGTATACCTCCGTAAAACACACTAAAGTTTTTTTCTTTTTGCATTGCGTTCGCAAGCCACTAGAAAAAGGCGACATCAAGAGTTTCAAGAACTACTTGGATTATTTCACAAGCTTTAACAATACAAAAAAAAAGCAGATAGACGTGAATTTTTAGGAAGGTGTAAAAATACAGAAAATTAAAAATTTCGTCCCTTCCTAGGAGCACTGTTCCCCTATTCTCTCTGCAACCGCCCTTAAAGACTACGAATCATGTTACAAAGAATGGATTTCAGGAATGCTTTAAACAGCTTTAAGGACGTCGACAAAAGTGTGTTGCTGCTAAAGGAAACGATTTTGAAGGAAATGCGGTATAAATACTATACCGTGCAAATTAATTGGGACAAGCTATTTTATTCTCAAAATTGTAATGTGATCGCCAGTTGATGTCGGAAACCCACGTAAACCGGTTTTATCAGCTGTGAGGTGCTGTGACTGTTAGAACGTGATAGTAAGAATGTGGTTTGACCGGTTTTAAACAGGAAATAGGCACTTCAGCTTCAGTTGTGAGCTTTCGTGTGTGACAGGTGGATGTTAGTTTTTGCTCTCTGTGAGTACGTGTTGCTTTCGTGTATTGAAAAATGGATATTTCCCCAAGGAAGCGTGCAAAAATAATTGCTCTGAAGGATCGCAGTTCTATGACAGTGAGAGATATCGCTTCTGCAGTTGGTGTAGGCAAATCAAGTGTATCAAGACTGCTTACGCGATACAATGCATCTGGATCATCGTCTCCAAAAAGGAGAGGTAAATGTGGAAGAAAACGAAAAGCAACTGCATGAACCGATAAATATCTAATCAGAAATAGTAAAATGAATCCAAAAAACAAAAACAAGCACCGACCTTCAAAGAGATTTATTGGCTAGTGGTTGTGATGTTAGTGATTCAACGGTACGTCGTAGGCTTCTGGAAGTTGGCCGGAAGGCAAGAAGACCAACGAAAAAATAATATTTGAATGCGAAAATTAAGATAATACGTTTAGCATGGGCCAAAAATATAAATCATGGATTGCTGACGACCGGAAAAGGGTAATTTTCAGTGATGAAACTCATTTATTTGTGCAGGGTTACCAAGCAAATGTCGTTAGACGAAGCAACTGTGAACCCTTAAGACCTGAGCATGTCAAACAAACTGTAAAACGTCCTCTGAAACAGATGTTTTGGGGTTTTTTCACATCAAATGACACTGGAAGCTTAGTTCCTGTTCAAGGTATGATGAATTCAGCCAAGTACGTAGAAATATTACAACGTAGGATTGTTCCATTCTTGCAAACTTTTGACGGGACATTTCAACATGACTTGGCCCCATGTCACAATTCGAAATTGGTCAAGCTGGAAAATCAAATTCATTTGCTTGATTGGCCTGGAAATTCACCAGACTTAAATCCCATAGAAAACTTGTGGAATATTTTGAAGAGACGTTTAGGTAAAATGGACTGTACAGCCAAAGAACGCATGATAACGAATGCTATAAAAGTGTGGTTCCACGATAATGAAGTCAAAAACATGTGCACTCAATTAGTGAAGTCAATGCCAAAACGAATTCAAGAGTTCATTTCTGCTAAAGGAGGACGTACTTCATACTAATACATGTATTTATCAGTGTATATCAAGGCATAGAATGATATAAAGGTATAGTTTTGGAAAAAAAGAGTGATTTTTTTACTTTGTCCCAATTAATTTGCACAGTATAGTATGGGTATGTTACAGCTTTCTGTATTAAAAGGAATTTGTAGAAACTTTTTAAAGCTGCCTTGTACATCGGACGTTTTTAACGAGTGAAAGCCATTGAAACATCAACGGCTGTTAGATAATCGGTCGAAATGCCAGAACTCAATGACAACAGTAACTGCAGAAATATCGAACTGAAACCTGCATTAGTATCAAGGTTTGGGAAAATATTCTCAATAATAAATGCATTATGAACGCCATCAGTATTATCCGGTTACCGTGTTAAAGACCCTAACGCCGCCATTATGAATATTCAACGTCACCTGTGTTATTCAGAGATAAATAGATCGGAATATAAATGCATTCATTCCGTTAAAATATCCGTTGTAGCATTAATAGATGTTCAAGATTGTAGCTTGCTCATGGGGAAGCGGAGGGGATACGAACTGATATCGTGTCCTTCACGAACGGACAATGCTATATTAAATTTTAAGCTGCTTTGCGCAAATGATTTACTTCAACTAAATAACTGGAAAGCAAAGTCGTTCGGTCTGAAGTAGAGCAGGCATTGCGCCGTCTGGGATTGCTTCTAATCTATCATGCTGTTGTGACAGATGTTCGAAAATTGGAGCTGTCTTCTGAAACCGGCGAGCCCAGGCTGATTAAAGGCTCTGTCGTCTTCACCAAAGTCACGAAAACGTATTCGCGTTCACGCCTTAGCAATAGCTCGATTTTGTAATCCGGACTTCCCAACCATACGTTCAAGTGAAGGAGGGCAGATGTATTTTAATGCCACCCGCTAAACTGCGCCACCTGCTTTTCTTGAGAGCAGACCGAATTTGACAAACCAGAATTGTTGGCAATTATTATAAACTGCTCCGAGTGAGTGAAAATCTCTCTTCGTGAGAACTCAGTAATTAATGATTCTGCGAATGCAAACTGAATATTTGCCTTAACTCAACCAGGACCGTGTTTTTGATCACGGTCCAGCAAACGTTTGGTAGAGCTGATAGCTCTCGGCACGAACACTGTCTTGCCAGCTGGAATTTCGATCAAAACTTCCTCTCACGTGATGATACCTAGAACAACAGACAGAGCCAGGTCAAGGCATGTCTACGTCCTACTCCAAAGTGCTACTTCAACGCATCTTTGTAAACTTTTCTCCGGGAGAAAATGTACATGGACTGTGAAATATTTTCTGAAATACACAAGCCACTTCCCAATTTCAAAGAAGCATATATTTAACTCACCTTCGGTTTGCTGATGACGTAGTCATTTTTGCAACTACCCCATCAGAGCTGCAGAGTATGATCCAGGAACTTGCTGACAACAGTAAAGAAGTGGGATTAAAAATGAACTTTCTGAAGACAAAAGTGATGTACAATGCTTTTACAAAAAACAAAGATTTATCGATGGATGGGGAATAGCTAGAGATAACCAATACCTACATTTATCTTGAACAGCAGATATCAAGTGAGGGTCACATTGATGAAGAAATTAATCGGCGTACAAAACTTGCCTGGGGAGCTTTTGGAAGAAACAGCATAATTTTCAAGAGCAATATGCCATTATGTCTTAAAAGAAAAGTGTTTGATCAATGCATCCTTTCAGTGCTTACGTATGGTGCACAGATGTGGACCTTACCTAAAAGAGACATACAAAGGCTGCAGACAACTCAAAACAGCATGGAGAGGTGCATGCTTGGTGTAACCAGGAGAGATAAGAAGAGGAACTGGTGGATCAGAAAAAGGACAAGAGTTGAAGACATCGTGATCAGAGTAAAATCCCTGAAATGGCAATGGGCTGGACATAGTGTCAGAAGAGCAGACCATCGATGGACAGCAACATTTTATATTGGGTTCCAAGGAACAGGAAAAGACCCAGAAGAAGATCACGTCTGAGATGGGTGGATGAAATTCGAAAGCATGCGGGAGTGACATGGAGGAGACTGGCACAAGACAGACCGTTGTGGAGGAAACTTGGGGAGACCTTCGTCCAGCAGTGGATTAATAATGGTTGAAAATGATGATGATGTTGATGATGATATCTAACTCACCTTCGTTTTGCTGATGACGTAGTCATTTTTGCAACTACCCCATCCGAACTGCAGAGTATGATCCAGGAACTTGCTGACAAGAGTAAAGAAGTGGGATTAAAAATGAACTTTCTGAAGACAAAAGTGATGTCATATGCTTTTATAAAAAACAAAGATTTATCGATGGATGGGGAATAGCTAGAGATAACCAATACCTACATTTATCTTGAACAGCAGATATCAAGTGAGGGTCACATTGATGAAGAAATTAATCGGCGTACAAAACTTGCATGGAGAGCTTTTGGAAGAAGCAGTACAATTTTCAAGAGCAATGTGCCATTATGTCTTAAAAGAAAAGTGTTTGATCAATGCATCCTTCCAGTGCTTACATATGGTGCAGAGACGTGGACCTTAACTAAAAGAGATATACAAAGACTGCAAACAACTCAAAGTAGCATAGAGAGATGCATGCTTGGTGTAACCAGGAGAGATAAGAAGAGAAACTCGTGGATCAGAAAAAGGACAAGAGTTGAAGACATCGTGATCAGAGCAAAATCCCTGAAATGGCAATGGGCTGGATATATTGCCAGAAGGACAGACCATCGATGGACAGCCAAAATTTTAGATTGGATTCCAAGGGACAGGAAAAGACCCAGAAGAAGATCACGTGTGAGATGGGTTGATGAAATTCGAAAGTATGCGGGAGGAACATGGAGGAGACTGGCACAAGACAGACCGTTGTGGAAGAAACTTGGGGAGACCTTCATCCAGCAGTGGATTGTTAATGGTTGACAATGATGATTCCTAATGCATCCTTTCTCATGAAATCTATATATTAATTCTACAAGGTTTTTTACTGTGAGTCCTATTTTGAGAGAACGGCTGAACGTAAAGATATGGTTGAAGTATCAAAATAAAGGTCTTACCATGTAAATGTGTCAGTCGAAGAGAAAAATGAGATTGGGGCAATGGTTCGGGCGTTGTGGGGCGGCAAAGTTCCCATGTAAAGTCTATGGGAGAAGCGTGCGGCTGACTCACGCTTCTCCCATAGACTTCGGACTTTGGACTATCTCGGAGGACCCGAGATAGTCCAAAGTCCGAAGTCTTATCTTTTCTGAGCGAACCGTTGCGCAAAGCAACGCTAGCAGGCATTCCTATCAAAGTTCTTCTCATCAGAACAGCGAACACTCTCGAAGACCTGATTGCGTTGTGCCATTGGACTGTGTGATGTATATATACAATTTAATATTCATTCGATCCAGTTCATTCACGTAGGTAAGACGTTTCCCATTATGTAAAGATGTAAATAAACATTCCGTTGACCATTGTTAGTGAAAATATTACGGGCGACTGCTTATAGCCCATTGAGTTGCTCACGGTGGTCGTTAAACCTTCAGTCAAAAAAAAAAAAAAAAATCACGAACCTGGACTTGTCTTTACTGAAGTGGTTGAATGAATTTGTCAATCAAATAAAATTTACATTTGTTGCTTCATATGAGTATAACCCACTATTCTTTTCTTATGACATTTTTAAGATCTGTTTACGAAATATTCTGAATTTTCAGAAAACGTTTCGCAATTTCTTTTTTATATTGACGGTAAATTGCCGTTTTTACGATGTGTTAACGAAACATTCTGAATTTTCAGAAACCTTTTCGCAATTTCTTTCTTATATTGACGATAAATTGCCGTTTTTACGATGTGTTAACGAAACATTCTGAATTTTCAGAAACCTTTTCGCAATTTCTTTCTTATATTGACGACAAATTGCCGTTTTTACAATGTGTTAACGAAACATTCTTAATTTTCACAAACCTTTTCGCAATTTCTTTCTTATATTGACGATAAATTGCCGTTTTTACGATGTGTTACCGAAACATTCTTGATTTTCAGAAACATTTTCGCAATTTTTTTCTTATATTGACGACAAATTGCCGTTTTTACGATGTGTTAACGAAACATTCTGAATTTTCAGAAACTTTTTCGCAATTTCTTTCTTATATTAACGATAAATTGCCGTTTTTACGATGTGTTAACGGAACATTCCGAATTTTCAGAAACCTTTTCGCAATTTCTTTCTTATATTGACGATAAATTGCCGTTTTTACGATGTGTTAACGAAACATTCTGAATTTTCAGAAACATTTTCGCAATTTCTTTTTTATATTGACGGTAAATTGCCGTTTTTATAATGTGTTAACGAAACATTCTGAATTTTCAGAAACCTTTTCGCAATTTCTTTCTTATATTGACGATAAGTTGCCGTTTTTACGATGTGTTAACGAAACATTCTGAATTTTCAGAAACATTTTCGCAATTTCTTTCTTATATTGACGATAAATTGCCGTTTTTACGATGTGTTAACGAAACATTCTGAATTTTCAGAAACCTTTTCGCAATTTCTTTCTTATATTGACGGTAAATTGCCCTTTTTACGTTGTGTTAACGACACATTCTTAATTTTCAGAAACCTTTTCGCAATTTCTTTCTTATATTGACGGTAAATTGCCCTTTTTACGTTGTGTTAACGACACATTCTTAATTTTCAGAAACCTTTTCGCAATTTCTTTTTTATATTGACGGTAAATTGCCGTTTTTACGATGTGTTAACGAAACATTCTTAATTTTCAGAAACCTTTTCGCAATTTCTTTCTTATATTGACAATAAATTGCCGTTTTTACGATGTGTTAACGAAACATTCTGAATTTTCAGAAACCTTTACGCAATTTCTTTCTTATATTGACGACAAATTGCCGTTTTTACAATGTGTTAACGAAACATTCTTAATTTTCACAAACCTTTTCGCAATTTCTTTCTTATATTGACGATAAATTGCCGTTTTTACGATGTGTTACCGAAACATTCTTGATTTTCAGAAACATTTTCGCAATTTTTTCTTATATTGACGACAAATTGCCGTTTTTACGATGTGTTAACGAAACATTCTGAATTTTCAGAAACTTTTTCGCAATTTCTTTCTTATATTAACGATAAATTGCCGTTTTTACGATGTGTTAACGAAACATTCTGAATTTGCAGAAACCTTTTCGCAATTTCTTTCTTATATTGACGATAAATTGCCGTTTTTACGATGTTTTAACGAAACATTCTGAATTTTCAGAAACATTTTCGCAATTTCTTTTTTATATTGACGGTAAATTGCCGTTTTTATAATGTGTTAACGAAACATTCTGAATTTGCAGAAACCTTTTCGCAATTTCTTTCTTATATTGACGATAAGTTGCCGTTTTTACGATGTGTTAACGAAACATTCTGAATTTTCAGAAACATTTTCGCAATTTCTCTTTTATATTGACGGTAAATTGCCGTTTTTATGATGTGTTAACGAAACATTCTGAATTTTTAGAAATCTTCCACCAATCCTTATCGTATATTAATGGAAAAACTCTTTTAATTTTTACCGTATCCTAATGACGAAAATTTTCGGGTAATAGGAGCTATTTGTGGGAATAGGTTTGATTAACTGTTAAATTTAAATCGTTGGTCGAAGGACCTCATGTTGAAGTTCTGCAGTATAATCGGATATTTCGCATGAAATTTTGGTTATTATGGCCCTGAATGTTCCTTTACCCTTCTCTCGCATCTTGTGCACTAGCATTGTATAGTGTTACCGTAAGAAACCGGTTGCTTAAATTATTTTACAGGTGTTTGAACGATGTCTATATATCAGTTTGTGAAGCCTTAAAATAAAAGCTATTATAGCTATTAAGAGTGAATTTTATATTCGGTTTTGTGAAATAGTACCATAAAGCACATTATGTATTAGGTGTGCAACTTAATCCTCGGCCACAAGCACCACACGTTGACAGCAAATTATAGCAAATCGAATACGTACCTAATCAGGGAAATAATCCCCATCTTGTTGGATACATTTGAGCCATCGCTCAGGGAGCTGCCGAATGCCACTGCGGAAAAAAGAGGGCTGTTTCGAGTTCATAAAGTCAGCAATGCTTGTGTGGACCTCCTCGACAGAAATGAAGTGCGTATCATTCAGGTGATGTTGCAGGGAGCGAAAGAGTTGAAAATCGGACGGGGCGAACTCTGGAGAATACGCCGGGTGCGACGAAATCTCCCATCCCAGGTCGGTGTTCGTGTTTAAAGTCGTTTTCGCGGTGTGAGGACGCGCGTTATCCTGAAGCAACAGGACCGACCTTCTGCTATTGCCGGTGTATGGCCTTTTCGCCTCCATTGCGTCACTCACACGAATGAATTGCTGACAATAACGCTCAGCATTGACCGTTTCACCAGGTTTGAGCAACTCACAGTGTACGACACCGCGCTGATCCCACCATATGCACAGCAACAACTTCCTGGCGTGTATATTTGGTTTGCGGTACTGATGGTATGCTGACCTGGAGAAACCCACGGTTTTCGCAGCTTAGGATTATCGTAGAGGATCCACTTCTCATCACGGGTCAAAATCTTGTGGAGGAAATCCTTCTTCTTGAATCTGGAGAGCAAGGACACAGCAACATCGCAGCGCCTAGACTTGTTCGCAGCTGTGATTTGGTGGGGCACCCAACGGCCCTCCTTGTGAATCCGTCGAAGCTTGTGCAGGCGCTTTGCAATGGCTTGCCGAGTTCCTGGGCGCGAGCTCTGACTGTCTGCGACAGGGATCCGCGTCCAACAATTGTTCCAGTTCCTCATCGTCAACTTTCTGTGACTGTCCCGGACGTTCTGCATCACGGAAATCAAAACTTCCCTGCTTAAACAGCTGGAACCACTTCTTACGCGTACTGTAGGACACAGCAACCTCACCCAAAGCAACACAGGTAATTTGCTGGACACTTTTTTCAGCTGAAACGCGAACAGGAGGCAGTACCTCAAATGTTGCTACTCGAACGACGTTGCTTTCACCGTCAACTTTCGTCCCTTCTGTCACTACAGCTGTCAGCGGTTACCGTTGCCTGGAAAGCTGTTGGATGGCGCTGCAATCAGCCATTATCACACACAGCTATTTGCATTTGCCGACGTTCTATGATCGCTTGCGGTTAGGGGCCGAGAAATAAGTTGCACACCTAATACTTTCTTAAAGATAATTGAAAATCATTGTCAGTTCAAAATGATTTCAAGTTCCAAAGCATTGTGTTCCTTCAAAAAATTATGGGGAAAATAATTATCAAACAGAGGTCATAGCTCTTCCCACGTTTATAAGTGAGTCACGGAAAAATTATCATTGGCCGACACCGGGAATTGAACCCAGGGTCTTCCAGTTACGCGCCGGACATGCTCCCACTGCACCACAGCGGCCTCGAATTCCTCCAGACTCACACACGCTAAATGACAAGCCAATTTGGCAGGTTGCTTCTTGGAGCCCCGTAGAATGCTGGGGATTCACCAAAGACAGTAAGCAGCAACTGAACAAATAATTAGAAGGCAAATGAATAATTAATACAGACTTTTGACGTGGACCAGGAATATCAAACAGAGGTCATCGCTCTTTCCAGGTTTATAAGCGACTCACGGAAAAATTCTCATTGGCCGCCACCGGGAATTAAACCCAGGGTCTTCCCAGTTACGCGCCGGACATGCTTCCACTGCACCACAGCGGCCTGGAATTCATCCAGACTCACACACACTAAATGACAAGCCAATTTGGCAGGTTGCTTCTTGGAGCCCCGTAGAATTCTGGGGATTCACCAAAGATGGTAAGCAGCAACTGAACAAATGATTAGAAGGACTTACTTATAAACATGGAAAGAACGATTACTTTTGTTTGATGTTCCTGGTCCACGTTAAATGTCTGTATTAATTATTCATTCGTCTTCTAATTATTTGTTCAGTTGCTGCTTACCATCTTTGGTGAATCCCCAGCATTGTGCGGGGCTCCAAGAAGCAACCTGCCAAATTGGCTTGGCAGTTAGCGTGTGTGAGTCTGGAGGAATTCGAGGCCGCTGTGGTGCAGTGGAAGCATATCCAGCGTGTAACTGGGAGACCCTGGGTTTGATTCCCGGTAGTGGCCAATGAGACTTTTTCCGTGACTCACTTATAAACGTAGAAAAAGCGAAGATCTTTGATGTTTGATGTTCCTGGTCCACGTCAAATGTCTGTATTAATTATTCATTCGCCTTCTAATTATTTGTTCAGTTGCTGCTTACCATCTTTGGTGAATCCCCAGCATTGTGCGGGACTTCCAAGAAGCAACCTGCCAAATTGGCTTTGGCAGTTAGCGTGTGTGAGTCTGGAGGAATTTGAGGCAGCTGTGGTGCAGTGGAAGCATATCCAGCGTGTAACTGGAAGACCCTGGGTTTGATTCCCGGTAGTGGCCAATGAGACTTTTTCCGTGACTCACTTATAAACGCTAGAAAAAGCGAAGATCTTTGTTTGATGTTCCTGGTTCACGTTAAAATGTCTGTATTAATTATTCATTCACCTTCTAATTATTTGTTCGGTTGCTGCTTACCATCTTTGGTGAATCCCCAGCATTGTGCGGGACTCCAAGAAGCAACCTGCCAAATTGGCTTGGCAGTGAGCGTGTGTGAGTCTGGAGGAATTTGAGGCCGCTGTGGTGTAGCGGAAGCATAATTATTCATTCCCCTTCTAATTATTTCTTCAGTTGCTGCTTACCATCTTTGGTGAATCCCCAGCATTGTGCTGGGTTCCAAGAAGCAACCTGCCAAATTGGCTTGGCAGTTAGCGTGTGTGAGTCTGGAGGAATTTGAGGCCGCTGTGGTGCAGTGGAAGCATATCTAGCGTGTAACTGGAAGACCCTGGGTTTGATTCCCGGTAGTGGCCAATGAGACTTTTTCCGTGACTCACTTATAAACGTGGAAAAAGCGAAGATCTTTGTTTGATGTTCCTGGTTCACGTTAAAATGTCTGTATTAATTATTCATTCGCCTTCTAATTATTTGTTCAGTTGCTGCTTACCATCTTTGGTGAATCCCCAGCATTGTGCGGGGTTCCAAGAAGCAACCTGCCAAATTGGCTTGGCAGTTAGCGTGTGTGAGTCTGGAGGAATTTGAGGCCGCTGTGGTGCAGTGGAAGCATATCTAGCGTGTAACTGGAAGACCCTGGGTTTGATTCCCGGTAGTGGCCAATGAGACTTTTTCCGTGACTCACTTATAAACGTGGAAAAAGCGAAGATCTTTGTTTGATGTTCCTGGTTCACGTTAAAATGTCTGTATTAATTATTCATTCGCCTTCTAATTATTTGTTCAGTTGCTGCTTACCATCTTTGGTGAATCCCCAGCATTGTGCGGGACTCCAAGAAGCAACCTGCCAAATTGGCTTGGCAGTTAGCGTGTGTGAGTCTGGAGGAATTTGAGGCCGCTGTGGTGCAGTGGAAGCATATCTAGCGTGTAACTGGAAGACCCTGGGTTTGATTCCCGGTAGTGGCCAATGAGACTTTTTCCGTGACTCACTTATAAACGTGGAAAAAGCGAAGATCTTTGTTTGATGTTCCTGGTCCACGTTAAATGTCTGTATTAATTATTCATTCGCCTTCTAATTATTTGTTCAGTTGCTGCTTACCATCTTTGGTGAATCCCCAGCATTGTGCGGGACTCCAAGAAGCAACCTGCCAAATTGGCTTGGCAGTTAGCGTGTGTGAGTCTGGAGGAATTTGAGGCCGCTGTGGTGCAGTGGAAGCATATCTAGCGTGTAACTGGAAGACCCTGGGTTTGATTCCCGGTAGTGGCCAATGAGACTTTTTCCGTGACTCACTTATAAACGTGGAAAAAGCGAAGATCTTTGTTTGATGTTCCTGGTTCACGTTAAAATGTCTGTATTAATTATTCATTCGCCTTCTAATTATTTGTTCAGTTGCTGCTTACCATCTTTGGTGAATCCCCAGCATTGTGCGGGACTCCAAGAAGCAACCTGCCAAATTGGCTTGGCAGTTAGCGTGTGTGAGTCTGGAGGAATTTGAGGCCGCTGTGGTGCAGTGGAAGCATATCTAGCGTGTAACTGGAAGACCCTGGGTTTGATTCCCGGTAGTGGCCAATGAGACTTTTTCCGTGACTCACTTATAAACGTGGAAAAAGCGAAGATCTTTGTTTGATGTTCCTGGTTCACGTTAAAATGTCTGTATTAATTATTCATTCGCCTTCTAATTATTTGTTCAGTTGCTGCTTACCATCTTTGGTGAATCCCCAGCATTGTGTGGGGCTCCAAGAAGCAACCTGCCAAATTGGCTTGGTAGTTAGCGTGTGTGAGTCTGGAGGAATTCGAGGCCGCTGTGGTGCAGTGGAAGCATATCCAGCGCGTAACTGGGAGACCCTGGGTTCGATTCCCGGTGGTGGCCAATGAGACTTTTTCCGCGACTCACTTATAACCTTTGAAAAGGTAAACAACTCGTAATACGACTGTTGTTGCTTTTGAAACAGCTGTCGTGTGTAATCCTTTTTATCGTGATTTTACAAAGTTTGTTAAAACTATAATGTTCAACGTAGTAAGTACGTAACAGTAATATGATGATGTCACAAATATCTTTCAAATACGTAACATGAATTTGGTATGTTGAAGTTACAAAGACCTTTCACTGTAACGTATCGGTTATGTTTCAAAATTTCGTAACGTTTGAGGACATTTTGACGTAACCGTAAGGTTTCTGAAACATTACTGTTACATTGCGCAACGTATCTGAAAAGTATCTATGTTTCAGTGCTACGTACTTGTAACATATACGTAATATTCTGTGCTGTGTGGGATGATGCATAGGTGGTTTGTCTTACAGGATTTACTCTTTCCCTTGGGTAGAACGAATGTCTCTAAATTAGGGACAGGTGACTATTTGTAGTCTTTAGAGTTGCTCACGGTGGTCGTTAAAC
The DNA here is from genome assembly GCA_039090855.1 of Macrothele yani. Classification (NCBI taxonomy): domain Eukaryota; kingdom Metazoa; phylum Arthropoda; class Arachnida; order Araneae; family Macrothelidae; genus Macrothele; species Macrothele yani. The sequence goes on from CM077031.1 coordinate 92,690,505, forward strand.
ATGGAAAAAGTGCGGGGGGAAAAGGTAAAATTAGTTTTGACAAGAATCATGTTGGAAAATTAATACAACAAAAGCTATGTTGAAGAACATTTTTCAATAGGAAATTAACGAGCTAATGCAGTGTGAATTCAAGGACACTTGAAGACAAATATCAAAATCTAAGGACACTTTGCGTCCTCAAAGGCATAAGTCGTTTTTGGGGACAGTGAACTAAATTCAAGGACTGTCCTCAAGAATCTGGGGTTCGTGTTTAGCTTAGCTGTAAGCAGTCGCCCCTTCCTAATGTAGGACAATTGGTTCCAGGGAAGGGAGAAAGCCAGTGCAGTAAGATTAACACAACACCCACACCTCACTGGGATTCGAACCCCTGCTGCACCACCGGGGGTGGGAGGTATTTCCGTGCATTTACGCCACTTATTTATCCAGTGTAACAGCTAACTGCGTCTCAATAAAATGACATTATTTTTTTTATTGGAGATTTAAAAACAATTATTTATTGAACCTGGTGGTACATACACGATAAACAGGCAGACCTAAACAGGATTCAGATATTTCACAGCAAGTACAAATCACCACCCTCGTGGCGCAGTGGTCTATAAGCGCTGGCTTATGATCATTCCTTCGTGAAGGGTCCGGGTTCGAATCCCAGTGAAGCATGAATGTTGTGTTTGTCTTACGGCATTGGCTCTCTCCCTTCCCTGGAACAAGTGACATCAAACTAGGGACGGGCGACTGCTTATCGCCCATTGAGTTGCTCACGGTGGTCGTTAAACCTTCAATCAAAAAAAAAAAAAAGTACAAATCAAACATGGTTTACATCATGCCAAAGGATCAATTTACACAGATATAGCCAGTGCTGATCATGTATTAGGTGTACAACTTAATTCTCCGCCCCTAACATCAAGCGATCATAGAACGTCGGCAAATGCAAATAGCTGTGTGCGTTAATGGCTGATTGCAGCGCCATCCAACAGCATTCCAGACAAACGTAACCGCTCACAGAAGGGACGAAAGTTGACGGTGAAAGCAACGTCTTTCGAGAAGCAACATTTGAGGTACTGCCTCCTGTTCGCGTTTCAGCTGAAAAAAAGTGTCCAGCAAATTACCTGTGTTGCTTTGGGTGAGGTTGCTGTGTCCTACAGTACGCGTAAGAAGTGGTTCCAGCTGTTTAAGCAGGGAAGTTTTGATTTCCGTGATGCAGAACGTCCGGGACAGTCACAGAAAGTTGACGATGAGAAACTGGAACAACTGTTGGACGCGGATTCCTGTCGCACACAGTCAGAGCTCGCCCAGGAACTCGGCAAGCCATTGCAAAGTTCCTGCACATACTTGGACGGATTCACAAGGAGGGCCGTTGGGTACCCCACCAACTCACAGCTGCGAACATGTCTAGGAGTTCCGATGTTACTGTGGCCTTGCTCTCCAGATTCAAGTAAAAGGATTTCCTCCACAAGATTTTGATCTGTGATGAGAAGTGGATCCTCTACGATAATCCTAAGCGGCGCAAATCGTGGATTCATCCAAGTTAGCCTACCACGAGTACCGCTAAACCGAATATCCACGCCAGGAAGTTGTTGCTGTGCATATGGTGGGATCAGCGTGGTGTCGTATACACTATGAGTTGCTCAAACCTGGTGAAACGGTCAATGCTGAGCGTTATTGTCAGCAACTCATTTGTGTGAGTGACGCAATGGAGGTGAAAAGGCCATACACCGGCAAGGGCAGAAGGTCGGTCCTGTTGCTTCAGGATAACGAGCGTCCTCACACCGCGAAAACGACTTTAAGCACGATCACCGACCTGGGATGCGAGAATTTGTCCCACCCGGCGTATTCTCCAGATTTCTCCCCGTCGGATTATCACCTCTTTCGCTCCCTGCAACATCACCTGAGTGATACGCACTTCACTTCTGTCGAGGAGATCCACACAAGTATTGATGACTTTATCAACTCGAAACAGCCCTCTTTTTTCCGCAGTGGCATTCGGCAGCTCCCTGACCGATGGCTCAAATGTATCCAACACGACGGGGATTATTTCCCTGATTAGGTACGTATTCGATTTGCTATAATTTGCTGTCAACGTGTCGTGCCTGTGGCCGAGAATTATGTTGCACACCTAATAACACATTGTGAACAAGTAGACATCAAACATGGATTTTTCTACAGTATACTAAATGACTAATGTACGCAGTTAACCAGTGTTGGACAAGAAACATATTGAGAGCCAGTGTCGAAAGATAAACACAAACATCCATGTCTCACCGGGATTTGAACTCGGACCGAACTAGGGCGGATGACCATAAGCCAGCAACTTATATCAATGCGCCACTGAGGGGGGGAGGTTTTTCCGTAAATTCACACCACTTATTTTTCCATTGTAACAGCTGACTGTGTCTCAATAAAAAGGCATTAATTCTTTTTTTTTTTTTTTTTTTTTTTTGTATTTGATTGGAGGTTTAACAACCAACTTGAGGCACTCAACGGGCTGTAAGTAGTCGCCACTGGCAGGGAAGGGAGGGAGCCAGTGCCGTAAGACAAACACAACATCCATGCCTCACCGGGATTCGAACCCGGACTCGATTCGGACGAATGATCGGAAGCCATCGTTTAGAGCAATGCGCCACCGGGGTGGGGTGGCCATTAATTCTTCCTGGTTTTGCAATTTTTTTCTCCTGCAGTGTATATTTATTTAACTTTTTTATAAAATAAGAAAGAAACGGATTTTCTGTGAAGGAAAGTGGTGGTCGTACATTACAGGACGATAAAAAAGTCTCGTCATTCTCGTTGCTCATGGCAGCATTTCCTCAGTAGCAACGGTTGTTTGGTTTAGTGTGATCTGAATTCTGAACGTGTTTTGTTTTCGCTGTAACAGCGTTTTAAGAGGAACCCAATCTGCTCGTAAAGAGCGCTCTGGCTTTTAGGCGAGGATCCTGTTTCTCCCAGGTAACTGCCAGATTAGGTACTATGGCAACATGGTATCCTTAAGCTCCTTGAATTGCCTCTAAACTTTTATGTCCTGAAAGAAAGGACGAAGGTTTAGTTGTACTAATAAAACATACGTACGTGTATATTGCAGACGCTTGCCATCGAGTTGCAAAAAAAGGAAACGTGACTGCTTACTGCTCTCGTTGGAATTTTGATCAGTTAAAGCTTACTTTGTCGAAAGTCTCCGTATACAGAAATGTTGCTCCAAGAAATCTGACCGAAGTTCTGAAACAGTAACAAAAAAGCGTTCCATCGAGTTTTCGAGAATAATAATTACGTCTTTTGACCCAAACGGGTGGTAATATATATATTTTTTTTTATTGGAGGTTTAACGACCACCGTGAGCAACTCAATGGGCTATAAGCAGTCGCCCGTCCCTAATTTAGGGTCACTGGTTCCAGGGAAGGAGAGAGCCAGTGCCGTAAGACAAACACAACATCCATGCCTCACCGGGATTCGAACAAAAACCCCTTACGGACGAATGATCAGAAGGCATCGCTTAGACCACTGCGCCACCGGGACGGCAAATATAATTTTAACAACTTAGTAAAATCATGCAATGCATTGATTATGATACGCTTTCCAACCTACCAGAAATCATTACTAAAGTTATGAGGGCCGCCCCGGTGGCGCAGTGGTCTAAGGCGCTGGCCTCTGATCATTCGTCCGTAAGGGGTCCGGGGTTCGAATCCCGGTCAGGCATGGATGTTGTGTTTGTCATACGGCACTGGCTCTCTCCTTCCCTGGAACCAGTGACCCTAAATTAGTGACGGGCAACTGCTTATAGCCCATTGAGTTGCTCACGGTGGTCGTTAAACCTCCAATCAAAAAAAAAAAAAAAAAAAAAAAAAGTTATGAGGATAAAGGCATTGGAATGGATCCAGCTCCGATGTCCTAACCTTTGACCCCATTTCGATGATATTCAACAGAATTGGTTCAGTATACCTCCGGAACATATACGAAAACGTTTTGTCGTAATCGAAGCATCTTTACGTAAGTTATGACGCACAAGGACAATGGAATGGATCCCGCTCCGCTGTCCTGAACGACCTTTGAACCTATTTCACTCATTTTCAAAAGGGTTCGTCCCCAGGTGATCCCCTATCATATACTGAAATTTCATCGAAATCGAACCATTTTTACAAGTTATGGCGCATAAGGGCAACGAAATGGATCCCGCTCCGATGTCCTTAGCTTTGACCCCGTTTCACCCATTTTCAACAGGATTCGTTCCCATGCGATCCCCTATCATATACTGAAATTTCACCGAAATCGAACCATTTTTACAAGTTATGGCGCATAAGAGCAACGGAATGGATCCCGCTTCGATGTCCTGAACGACCTTTGACCCTATTTCACCCATTTTCAACAGGATTCGTTCCCATGCGATCCCCTATCATATACTGAAATTTCACCGAAAACGAACCATATTTACACAAGTAATGACGCATAAGGGCAATGGAATGAATCTCGTTCCTATGTCGTTAGCTTTGACCCCAGTTCGCCCATTTTCAATAGGGTTCGTCCTTATGTGGTCCCTTACCACATACTAAAATTTCACTGAAATCGAACCATATTTACGCAAGTAATTACGCATAAGGGCAATGGGATGAATCCCGTTCCTATGTCGTGACCTTTGACCCCATTCGTCCCATTTTCAATAGGGTTCGTCTCCAGGTGTTTCCCTACCACATACTAAAATTTCATAGAAATCGAATAATTTTTACGCGAGTTATCTTGCGGACGGACGGACGGACAACCTACGGTTCCAAAGCGTAAAAAACTGTAATCGCAAGACATTCCTTAGCATATGTGACCCTAATAACTGAGGGTTAATGTAACTAACAAACCGTTCTTTATAAAAAAAAAACTGCTTTCCTAGGGTGAATTTGGTGATAATTCACGATCAAAATTTTGTACAAATCAAATGAAAACGATTAATTTCTTAAATCATGAACCATACCTAATACTGTATTTCATTTCTTCATTGAATTTGAATTTTATTCTCTGTAAAGTCTTTAGGAACACAGTATTTTTAGTTTTTTTTTTGTTTGTTTGATTTTTGTTTTTTACTTACCTTCAGTTCCGATGCTGAATTGTGTTGCAGATCTTCACTGGTAAGCACTTGCCACACAAAAAAAAAAAAAAAAAAAAAATCAGTTCTTGTACTTATCACAATAAAAAGTATTAAATTCGAATTCAAAATAATAAAGTAAAAAATGGAACTTTATACGAAAACTTTTGTATAGGGGCCCCTTGACCCCGGGTTCCGACTCGTTCCCAAAACAGTCTACGGTCTACGTTAGAGACCGTAGACTGTTTTGGGAACGATACCACTAAATTTGGTATATGAGATGTATACCAAATTTAGTGGTTCTAAATTGAAAACTGTAAATTTGCATACCCGACAAACAAACACACAACAATTCGAATTCAAAATAAAAAAGTAAAAAATGGCACTTTTAACGAATATTTTGTAAGAGGGACCCTTGATCCCAAGCTCCGATTCCTTCAAAAAACCGTCTACGATCTAAGTTAGAGTACCATGAGATAGTACATCAATTAAAAATAAAAAAGTAAAAAATGGAACTTTATACGAAACTTTTGTTTGGGAGAACCTTCAACCCGAGCTCCGACTTCTTCAAAAAACCGTCTACGATCTAAGTTAGAGTACCATGACATAGTACACTATCTACCAACAAGTAAGTGGATACCCCCGCAATCGACGATATCTGCGATCCTGATACACGTTACGGCCGCCGCCGTTAAATATCGTGTGGGAAACAACAACGCAACCAGTCGCATGCAAGATGCCACGCAGTTCGGAGCTCTCTGATTTCGAGAAAGGTGTAATCGTCGGGTATCACAGAAATGGCCGATCCATACGTGACATATCCAGCGAGTTGAAGTACCCAAAATCAACAGTGGCCTACGTCATTGGCAAGTGGAAGATCAGAGGTGACTGTCGGAATGTGCCCCGACCCGGCAGACCCACAAAACTGGGAGTTAGAGACCGACGGGTGCTGGCCAGAGAAATTCGGAAGAACCGCACCAAATCGATGGACCACATCCGCGAGGAGTTTCAACAGGCATCCGGGAGTGTTCTTTCGATGAATACCATCCGTAAGGAAGTCCATCTGCTCGGTTATCATGGACGTGCTGCCGCCCACAAGCCTTTGATCACCAAGTCCAATAGCACTGCTCGGCTAACGTGGTGCAAAGAACGTCGACATTGGACCGTTGAACAGTGGAAACAGGTTCTCTGGTGCGACGAATCAAGGTTCACCCTCTACCGTTCGGATGGCAGGGTCTGGGTTTGGCGTCTGCCTGGAGAACGCCTCCTGCCCGAATGTATTGTGCCAACTGTGAAGTTCGGCGGCGGTGGAATTATGCTATGGGGGTGTTTCTCCTGGTATGGCACGGGACCCTTGGTCGCAATTCCTGGTAGACTCAACGCCGAGACCTACTGCACCATTTTGGATGACCATGCGCTTCCTACGTTGTGGCAGTTTTACGGGGTGAACCCATGTTACTTTCAGGATGACAATGCCACCTGTCATGCTGTGAGGTCCACCGTGGCTTGGTATGGTGACAATGGGGTTAATAGAATGGACTGGCCTGCGCAGAGCCCGGACCTTAACCATATCGAGCACCTCTGGAACGAGTTGGAACGTCGACTTAAGGGGTGCCCCCACCGTCCGAAATCGGTGAAGGAACTGACCTGTCTTCTCCAAGTCGAGTGGAAGAAAATACCGCTAGCCGTCGTACAACGCCTGGTTGAGAGTATGCCCAAGAGGGTCGCAGCTGTAGTCGCCGCTGGTGGAGGCTCCACCAACTATTGAAGGTGAATAAACTTCGTTTTCCTTTGCTATCACAAGTGTCCAATTACTTGTTGGTAGATAGTGTTGCGATGTACCTGCCAGCAGGACGCACACGACATAAAGGCAGATTGCAGTCAGAACGAACGTCCGCGTAGCTCAATTGGTAGAGTGACTTATTCCGGAATGAGGGGACCCGGGTTCTAGCACGGCGTGGACAAAAATGAAGGAGAAATTTACTTGGTTATAATGGTGCCCGAACTTCCCGGATGATCCGGCCGTTCAGGATCTCGCAATGGTGTGATGTTCTTTCCACACCGCGAGATAGGAAAAATCAGAGAATCCCTTCTCCAGCGTTTCGAAAAATAAATGTGTGTGACGTTGCATTCCAGACACCAGATTGACTGGGAGTTCTCAAATGCACGAGCGAATGGCTGCCTGCAACGGTTCATGGTCACGGCTGACCCGTGGGCCATGCCCCCGGCCCTCTTGGGGGGGGAGGAGATGTGACGTACCTGCAAGCAGGACGCACACGACATAAAGACAGATAGCAGTCAGAACGAACGTCCGCGTAGCTCAATTGGTAGAGTGACTTATTCCGGAATGAGGGGACCCGGGTTCGAGCCCCGGCGTGATTTACTTCGGTATAGTGTATATTAATTCTATAAGGTTTTTTTACTGTGAGTCCTATTTTGAGAGAACGGCTGAACGTAGAGATATGGTTGAGGTATCAAAATAAAGGTCTTACCCTGTAGATCTGCCAGTCGAAGAGAAAAATTAGATTGGGGAAACGGTTCGGGCCTCGTGGGGCGGCAAATTTCACATGTAAAATCTATGGGAGAAGCGTGCGATCGACATTCGATCATCAAATAGAAGTCATCGCTCTTTCCATTTTTATAAGTGAGTCACGGAAAAATTCTCATAGGCCGCCACCCCAGCATTGTGCAAGGCTCCAAAGAAAGCAACCTGCCAGGTGGTTTGGCAGTTGTGTCGAATGTGAGTCTGTAGAATTTCGAGGCCGCTGTGGTGCAGTGGAAGCATGTCTGGCGCGTAACTGGAAGACCCTGGGTTCGATTCCCGGTTGTGGCCGATGAAAATTTTTCCGTGTCTCACTTATAAACGTTCAAAGAGCGATGGATTCTATTTGATGTTCCTAATCCACGTCAACTGTGTATTTATTATGGCATTCGATCGCTTGTGGTTAACTCGCGCGCTGTTGAAGGTGGAGGCATGGAGGGGCTGTGACAGTCCGAAGTCTCTTTTCTGAGCCAACCGTTGCGCAAAACACCGCTAGCATGTATTGGTATCAAAGATCTTCTCATCGGAACAGCGAACACTCTCGAAGACCTGATTGCGTTATGCCGTTGGACTGTGTGATGTATATATACAATTTAATATTCATTCGATATAGTTTATTCACGTAGGTTAGACGTTTCCCATTATGTAAGGATGTAAATAAACCTTCCGTTGACCATTGTTAGTGAAAATATTACGGGCGACTGCTTATAGCCCATTGAGTTGCTCAAGGTGGTCGTTTAACCTTCGGTCCAAAAACAAAATCATCAATGTGGACTATTGTCTTTACTGAAGTGGTTAAATGAATTTGTCAATCAAATAAAGTTTACATTCGTTGTTTCATATGAGTTTATTCTTTTCAAAAAAAAAAAAAAAAAACTAACCGTCGTTTCCGACGGATTTCGTCTGGTATAAATTAATCCTCATTGCTCCACACGTCCTTTTTCATTCTTTCAAAGCACATAAATCTCAATTAATTTTGGAAATATGCAACATCCCTGTCTTAGTCTTTTAGTCACTAGGAATCCTTTTAAAATTCTCTGGCCCATTTCTATATTTGTTCTTGATCCTTGATACAGTTCTTTGATTGCTTTGTAATTCCTTGAAAATACGGAAGTTAATAAAATAAAACGGAAACTCTTAAAAACATAAATTCCGTTAAATTACGGACACTTACCGGCAACTTATTTAAAAAAAAAATATTGTGATTTCACATCACTTAATTTTTGTACAGTGTACGAAAAAAATTAGAAGTGTGTGGTATACAGGTTTTAAAGAATTTTACGAAATTCTTTCCTAGCTGAAAGTTCCTTGAGGTCGTCTTCGAATGAGTGTTATTGTTCATCTTCTGCGGTAGATGGCGCAATCACTCCTTGGGCGTGGCTTTTACTTCTTCAGTGACTGTCCCAGAAGTTGGCGTCAGCGAATCACTGCACACCTCACCATACTCAGAATAGAAGCGGTCTCTCGTTTGCTCCACAATTAAAAGACAAAATACGCGGTGTTACGTTTTAACCAATGACGTTATTTGGAGTTGGAGCTAAGAAAGTAGGCGGAGTTTCTATAGCTCAAATTCAGGGCTTCTCTGCTAATGCACACATTTTCTTTTCAAAAAAATGAAAGTACAGTAAGACTTAAGATGATCTATAGAAGGCAAGATTCGAATCTCAATTTTGCCCCTATTCATTGATTTCTATTTGGCTCAGAAAACATCAGGCAGAAATAAGAGATTTCGTTGTTTCCAGACAGAAACACTGCTCTGCTAACTTATCGCGCCATCTAGCGTCAAACAGGAATGCTTTCGAGTCAGATAAATTGAATTAAAAAAAATCTAACAAAGTTTTCGGAATAACAACTGTGGGATATACACATTCGAGTTACATTATTGTGACCACCTCCTATTTTTGACGTCAACAGCGCGTAGCCAGTGAAAGAACGCACGTGTCGTGAGCTGCCTTGCAGGGTATATAAGGAGTGCTGTTGGCATTCTCAAAACATATCACTCGTTGCTGTCATGGATAAAAGGAGCGATTTTTCAGATTTGCAAAAAGGGATGATTATCGGCTTTCGGGCCAAGGGTGGCAGTATTTCTGAAACAGCGCAATTTGTGAACTGTTCGCGTGCTGCTGTTGGTTAACGTGTATCGTGATTGAAGAAATGGCACCAATGCGAATTAGCGACGTGCAAACTGCGGAGCACCACGTGCTATTGACGTGAGAGGTGAACATCGGCTTCGAAGGTGTGTGAGGTCCGATCGAAACGTTACAGTGGAGCAACTCACTGGCCGAATGAACCAGGAGGCTACCGGAAGTGTGTGTAAAACGACAATTCAGCGAAACCTACCGCGTATGGTGCTCCGATGCAGACGGATGGTCACTGCACCTATGCTAGCGAAGGTACATCGGCAGAAAAGGCCTACATTTGTACGGCAGTATCGGAAGGGGGCCTCCGCTGATTGGCAAAGGATTGCCTTCTCCGATGAGTCACGTTTTCTGCTTAATCGAACGGATGGACGTTGGCGTATAAAGCGAGAAACATCGAAGAACAAATACTCTTCAACCACTTCTGGAAGAACAATAGCTGGTGGGGGCAGCGTTATGGTCTGGGAAATGTTTCCGTGGCATTCCCGGGTCCACTTATACCTGTGGAAGGCACTATGGACCGAATTCGTTTTTAATCCATCCTTGCAGACCACGTACACCCATACATGCTGATTGTCTTTCCTGGGTTGGATGGGATATTCCAGCAGAGCAATGCGACGTGTCACACAGCTAAAAATGTCCGAGAGTGGTTGGAAGAGCACAATGAAGACTTCGAAGTACTTCCCTGTCCCCCTAATTCACCAGAATTAAACCCAATTGAGCATCTGTGGGACCACCTCGATCGTGTTGTTCGATCTATGGATCCTCCACCACATAGCTGTCAGATGCACTGCAGTCAGCATGGCTCCACATACCTGTGAACACCTTCCAGCACCTTATTGAGTCACTCACAGCCCGTCTAGCTGCTGTCCGCGGTGCACACTGCAGTTATTCTGGATATTAGCTGGTGGTCACAATAATTTGGCTCGACCGTGTATAAGCTATCGATCGTTTTAATTTGTGCGCGAAATTTCGAACAGTATAAAGTAATAGACTTTGAGAAAATGTGTACTAAAGAATTTACATTGGGGATATAGGGTTTAAGATGAACCCTAACACTACTTCAAAGACGGCCTTAAGAATAACACTGAGCTACTCCTATTATTTCTGAGATTTCCCTTATTTTGCTTAGTCGTAATGTGATACCGGCTTCCTTTCCTTCGTAAATTTTAAATATTTTTCTTAGTTTCGCATTAAATGTTGCTCTCAGTACATGGAAAAAAGAAAACTGCTAACGGCAGAACTGCATTTTTTTATTATTTTCCCCGGCCTGCTTGTCTTTCATTATAATATATGCACTGCATGATTTCATTACTTATTTTTTTTTATTCTTGCGCCTTTAATTTTCACAATCGCATTGAACAGAAGCACGATACTGCTTTTCACTGAAAGATATTGTATACCGCTTGCCGAAGGGGAAAAACCTTTCGAACTTTTTTTTGTTCCCATTCTTGTGAAAAATCGGGTAATAAATTCGCTACCTTCGCTTCCCTCTGAAAGATAATAATGATGAGTGAGGAATTTTTCATGTTTAATGTCTTCGGGAGAAAGAGGAAATTCCTCACAAACTGATTGTGTCCTGTGTTGGAAATTTATTCACCCGTATAGTCAGAATCGTACTTTTTAGATTCCTTTGGCATCGAACAAATTGCCTTTTTTTATTCTTTATTAAACAAAGAAATAAATAATTGCTTTTTTTTTTGTTATTTCGAAACGTTTATTTATTTCAAAGCTTCTTTTGAAATCCTTCAGCTTGTTCTGAAAAGAAAAGTATGATTTATATCTGTTTTGTGAAGGCTTATCTGCGACTTGTACGATGCAGATGCCTTGTTTATTTATGACTTTTACGCAGTTTCTCATATTCTTCGCCTGTTACGTTTCGTCGTTTTTCACTGGATGTTCGACTACGTGAATTTCTCGTTCGGTTTGACGAAAGGTAATTTCAGTGGGAGAATCAAGAATATATCTCTTGGTAAAAACAGTCTTTTTTGATGTTGGCCAAAGACGCCAACAAAGAGACAGGGGGGGTGAATCTTGCCCCCCTCAATCATTTTACTGGAGTGGCAGTGCCCACTGAATATTTTCCGGCCTGTTTAATTAAATGAGTTTAGGTTTTTGCGTATGTATGTCATTTTCAAGATGGGTGAGTTGATATATTTCTATAGGAATTCTTTTTCCCATGCTATTCAGGGTGCAGTGTGTTGCGCTTATCGCAAAAATTTTTCTCTTTCCCTTATAGAAATGTATTATATTTTATAAGATGGACGAAGCTTCACCTTACCATGTCAAAGCGCTTTATTTCAAAACATTTGTAAATAAAAAAATAAGAAAATTAGTAATTATTTTTAATAAGAAGGAAATAAGAAAATCTCTCTCTCTCTCACTGTTTTTTCTCTCTCTCGCGCTTCTGTTTTTCTTTCTTTGTCTCTCTCTCTTGTCTTTCACTCTGTTTTTTCTCTCTCTGTCTCTCTCTCTGTTTTTTTCTCTCTCGCTCTCTGTTTTTTCTTTCTTTGTCTCTCTCTCTGTTTTTCTCTCTCTGTCTCTCTCTCGCTCTCTGTTTTTTTCTTTCTTTGTCTCTCTCTCTCTCTCTTGCCTTTCACTCTGTTTTTCTCTCTCTTGCCTTTCACTCTGTTTTTTCTCTCTCTTGCTGTCTGTTTTTTTCTTTCTTTGTCTCTCTCTCTTGTCTTTCACTCTGTTTTTCTCTCTCTGTCTCTCTCTCTGTTTTTTTTTCTCTCTCGCTCTCTGTTTTTCTTTCTTTGTCTCTCTCTCTGTTTTTCTCTCTCTGTCTCTCTCTCGCTCTCTGTTTTTTTCTTTCTTTGTCTCTCTCTCTCTCTCTTGCCTTTCACTCTGTTTTTCTCTCTCTTGCCTTTCACTCTGTTTTTCTCTCTCTTGCTGTCTGTTTTTTTCTTTCTTTGTCTCTCTCTCTTGTCTTTCACTCTGTTTTTCCTTCTCTGTTTTTTTCTCTCTCTTTCTGCCTCTGTTTTTTTCCCTCTGTCTGTCTTTCTCTTTCTGTCTCTCTGTTTTTCTCTCTCTGTCTCTCTCCATTTTTTCTCTCTCTCGCTCTCTGTTTTTTTCTTTCTTTGTCTCTCTCTCTCTCTCTTGTCTTTCACTCTGTTTTTTCTCTCTCTCTGTTTTTCTCTCTCTCGCTGTCTGTTTTTTTCTTTCTTTGTCTCTCTCTCTCTTGTCTTTCACTCTGTTTTTCCTTCTCTGTTTCTTCTCTCTCTTTCTGCCTCTGTTTTTTCCCTCTGTCTGTCATTCTCTTTCTGTCTCTCTGTTTTTTTCTCTCTCTGTCTCTCTCTCACTTTGTTTTTATCTCTCTGTCGCTCTCTTTCTCTTTCTGTCTCACTCTTTGTTTTTCTCTCTCTGCCTCTCTCTCTCTTTCTGTCTCACTCTTTGTTTTCTCTCTGTCTGTCTCTCTCTCTTACTCTCTCTTTCTGTCTCCCTTTCTGTTTTTCTTTCTTTGTTTCTCTCTCTGTCTCTCTATCTTCTGTCTCTCTTTCTCTCGTTCTGTCTTTCACTCTATTTTTTCTCTCTCTATTTTTCTCCCTCTGCTCTCTCTCTCTCTCTCTCTCTCTCTTTCTGTCTCTCTGTTTTTTTCTCTATCTGTCTCTCACACTTTATTTTTTCTCCCTCTGCTCTCTCTCTCTCTCTCTCTCTCTCTTTCTGTCTCTCTGTTTTTTTCTCTATCTGTCTCTCACACTTTATTTTTCTCTCTCTGTCTCACTCTTTATTTTTTCTCTCTCTGTTTCTCTCTCTCTGTTTTTTCTCTCTCTGTCTCTCTTTCTGTCTCACTCTCTGTTTTTCTCTCTCTGTCTGCTTTTTTCTCTCTCTGTCTCTCTTTCTGTCTCACTCTTTGTTTTTTCTCTGTCTGTCTGTCTCAACTCTGTTCTTCAGCCGTTGATGCACTTTCACGTAAAATGCAGCGTTGATCGTTTGTCCGGGTGGTACGAATTCCTTATGGACAACACCTTTACAATCAAAGAAGATAATGAGCATCGATTTCGTCCTCGATTTGCACATTCGAACCTTCTTCGGTCGAGGAGACTCGGGAGTGTGCCACTCTGAGCTCTGTCTTTTCGTCTCCGGAACGTACTCAAAGACCCACGTTTCATCACCTGTTATCACTTTCTCTAAAAAACCAGGTTCACTCCTCACATGGTCTACAACCTCACGAGAAATCGCCACACGGTTGTTCCTCTGTTCATCGGTCAAAACCGTAGGAACCACTTTGGTGTAAACTTTCCGCATCTGCAATCCTTGCGTGATGATTTCATGCACAATGGATTTCACGAGTCCCAGGTGCTCTGCTACCAATCTAAAACTCAGACGTCGGTCAGAGTCGAAAACCGCTCTCATCTTTTCCGCATTGTCCGAAGTGTGAGACGTTGAAGGGCGCCCTGAGCGTGGCTCATACTCGACGATCTCTCTTCCCTCTGTGAATGTTTTGTGGCACCGAAACACTTGTGCTTTCGATAAAGCATCCTTCCCGTAGGCTAACACAAAACTTTACCGCGTTTAACACAAAACTTTACCGCGTTTAACACAAAACTTTACCGCGTTTAACACAAAACTTTACCGCGTTTAACACAAAACTTTACCGCGTTTAACACAAAACTTTACCGCGTTTAACACAAAACTTTACCGCGTTTAACACAAAACTTTACCGCGTTTAACACAAAACTTTACCGCGTTTAACACAAAACTTTACCGCGTATCGCTGTTCGACACTCTTCTTCATTTTGACCGTTACGCGACGCTCACACAGCTGTCCACTTCGCAAGCGATCCTCACTCTGTAAAAGCTCAGAGCCAACTGACGGGACATCGATCGTTTGCCTAACATACCCCGCCACCCGTAACCCCTGGAGACTCCGCTCTCCGGCCGTTCTGATTGGCCCAGGAAAAGTGGTCTCATTACTTTCCGGACAAGCCTAGTATAATATAGCAATAGATAAAACAATTGCATTTGTGGCTAACTCCTTTTCTGAAATATGTATTTTTATTAAAAGTAAAAACAACAATGAAAACCCCATTTGCAGCTCGATAATTCATGGATACAATGTATCAAATTCTTTTGCAGATCAAAGCATTTATTATAACAGTCACGTTGCGTAAGTATACATACATACATGAGCATTTTTACTTACTGGGTTACCCGTAATTTCTCGTCATACGGATACGGAAAAAGTGTGAGCGGAGTTTTTCGATGAATAAACGAAAGAAACTGCGTTAAAGTTTCTGAAAAGTCAGAATTTTCCGTTAACACATCTCTAAAACGGTAATTTACCGTCAATATAAGAAAGAAACTCTGATAAGGTTTATGAAAATTCTAATTTTTCCGTTGACACATCTCTAAAACGGTAATTTACCGTCAATATAGGAAGGAAACTGCGGAAAGGTTTATGAAAATTCAGAATTATCCGTTGACGCATCTCTAAAATGATAATTTTCCGTCAATATAGGAAGGAAACTGCGGAAGGATTTCTGAAAATTCAGAATTATCCGTTGACACATCTCTAAAACGATAATTTTCCGTCAATATAGGAAGGAAACTGCGGAAAGGTTCATGAAAATTCAGAATTATCCATTGACACATCTCTAAAACGGTAATTCACCGTCAATATAAGAAAGAAACTCTGAAAGATTTCTGAAAATTCTAAATTTTCCGTTGACACATCTCTAAAACGGTAATTTACCGTCAATATACGAAGGAAACTGCGGAAAGGTTTATGAAAATTCAGAATTATCCATTAACGCATCCCTAAAATGGTAATTCACCGTCAATTTAAGAAGGAAACTGCGGAAGGATTTCTGAAAATTCAGAATTTTCCGTTGACACATCTCTAAAACGATAATTTACCGTCAATATAGGAAGGAAACTGCGGAAAGGTTTATGAAAATTCAGAATTATCCATTAACGCATCCCTAAAATGGTAATTCACCGTCAATATAAGAAAGAAACTGCGGAAGGATTTCTGAAAATTCAGAATTTTCCGTTGACACATCTCTAAAACGATAATTTTCCGTCAATATAGGAAGGAAACTGCGGAAAGGTTCATGAAAATTCAGAATTATCCATTAACGCATCCCTAAAATGGTAATTCACCGTCAATTTAAGAAAGAAACTGCGGAAGGATTTCTGAAAATTCAGAATTTTCCGTTGACAAATCTCTAAAACGGTAATTTACCGTCAATATAGGAAAGAAACTGCGGAAAGGTTTATGAAAATTCAGATTTTTCCGTTGACACATCTCTAAAACGATAATTTTCCTTTAATATAGGAAGGAAACTGCGGAAAGGTTCATGAAAATTCAGAATTATCCATTAACGCATCCCTAAAATGGTAATTCACCGTCAATATAAGAAAGAAACTGCGGAAGGATTTCTGAAAATTCAGAATTTTCCGTTGACACATCTCTAAAACGATAATTTTCCTTTTAATATAGGAAGGAAACTGCGGAAAGGTTCATGAAAATTCAGAATTATACATTAACGGCATCCCTAAAATGGTAATTCACCGTCAATATAAGAAAGAAACTGCTGAAAGATTTCTGAAAATTCAGAATTTTCCGTTGACACATCTCTAAAACGGTAATTTACCGTCAATATAGGAAGGAAACTGCGGAAAGGTTTATGAAAATTCAGAATTATCCATTAACGCATCCCTAAAATGGTATTTCACCGTCAATTTAAGAAGGAAACTGCGGAAGGATTTCTGAAAATTCAGAATTTTCCGTTGACAAATCTCTAAAACGGTAATTTACCGTCAATATAGGAAAGAAACTGCGGAAAGGTTTATGAAAATTCAGAATTATCCATTAATGCATCCCTAAAATGGTAATTCACCGTCAATATATAAAGGAAACTGCGGAAAGGTTTATGAAAATTCAGAATTTTCCATTAACGCATCTCTGAAACGGTAATTAGCCGTCGAAATAAGAAAGAAACTGCGGAAAGATTTCTGAAAATTCAGAATTTTCCACTAACGCATCTCTAAAACGGTAATTTACCGTCTATATAGAAACTGCGGCAAGGTTCCTAAAAATTCAGAATTTTCCCTTCTCTAAAACGGTTTACCGCCAATATTAGAAAGAAACTGCGGAAAGGTTTCCGAAAATTCAGAATGTTCCCATGGTATGAAAAATCCGTGAAACTCTGACGTTACGGTCCGGGTCCAAAATTTTTGACCCGTTTCCAACTCTGATGTGCGTGTGCGTGTGTGTGTCCTTTCCACAAAATCTCGAATTTGGATCGAGGACATCAATTTTCATCTGTTCTTGCTGTTCAGGCTCAATTTGTGCAGTTGAAGTGGAAGGTTGTGGCTCTAGAGTTGAACTCAGGTGAATTGCATCCTGGCGCACGGACTTTTCACGCTTCCCAGATTCCCGTGATCTTTCGGTTGATGACTTAGCGAGCCTTTTCGGATTCCCCTTGTTCTGCTCTATAGCTGTTGTTTAAACTTTCGTTGGTTATTGTAGTAATCTTTATTTAATTTTCACGGCATTTCTAAATCCGTCAAAAAAAAAATATTTACTAAAAAAAATTGTAAATTTTAAATCCACTTTATTTCGGTTTATCACGTACGTCCGTTATCTTTGACCGACAGCTACGAAATGTGGGGCTGAGATCATCGCTATCATTATCTATTCACTAGTTATCAACCTTAAAAAGGCGTGCAGCGAAGCAAAATCACGCGAAATTTAGCTTAATTCTTTAACGCTACTGTATCGAAGGATTAGGGGTGAAGGGTTGAAACTTGTTTTGTTATAAATGGGACTATGAACTATTTAATGATGTATTATTTATTATTCTACGATTGTTAGTTTCGAAGCTATTAGGTGTGCAACTTAATTCTCGGCCACAGGCACGACACATTGACAGCAAATTATAGCAAATCGAATACGTACCTAATCAGGGAAATAATCCCCGTCGTGTTGGATACATTTGAGCCATCGGTCATGGAGTTGCCGAATGCCACTGCGGAAAAAAGAGGGCTGTTTCGAGTTGGTAAAGTAATCAATACTTGTGCGGGCCTCCTTGACAGAAGTGAAGTGCATATCACTCAGGTGATGTTGCAGGAAGCGAAAGAGGGGATAATCCGACGGGGCGAAGTCTGGAGAATACGCCGGGTGGGACAAAATCTCCCATCCCAGATCGGTGATCGTGCTTAAAGTCGTTTTCGCGGTGGGTGGACGCGCGTTATCCTGAAGCAACAGGACCGACCTTCTGCCTTTGCCAGTGTATGGCCTTTTCGCCTCCATTGCGTCACTCACACGAATGAGTTGCTGACAATAACGCTCAGCATTGACCGTTTCACCAGGTTTGAGCAACTCATAGTGTACGACACCGCGCTGATCCCACCATATGCACAGCAACAACTTCCTGGCAGGGATATTTGGTTTGGCGGTAAGGCTGAGCTGGATAAACCCACGATTTGCGCCGCTTAGGACTATCGTAGAGGATCCACTTTTCATCAAAGGTCAAAATCTTGTGAAGGAAATCCTTCTTCTTGAATCTGGAGAGCAAGGACACAGCAACATCGTTGCGACTAGAAAACGGCCCTCCTTCTGAATCCGTCCAAGCTTGTGCAGGCTCTTTGCAATGGCTTGCTGTGTTACTCCGAGTTCCAGCTCTAACTGTGTGCGACAGGGACCCGCGTACAACAGTTGTTCCAGTTCCTCATCGTCCACTTTCTGTGGATGTCCCGGAAGTTTTGCATCATAGAGATTGACATTTCCCTGCTTAAACCGCTGGAACCACTTCTTATACGTACTGTAGGACACAGCAGCCTCACCCAAAGCAGCACAGATCATTTCCTGGAAACTTTTTTCAGCTGAAACGCGAACAGGAAGCAGTGCCTCAAATGTTGCTTCTCGAACGACATTGCTTTCACCGTCAACTTTCGTCCCTTCTGTCACTACAGCTGTGAGCGATTACTGTTGCCTGGAAAGCTGTTGGATGACGCTGCAATCAGCCATTATCGCACACAGCTATTTGCATTTCCCGACGTTCTATGATCGCTTTCGGTTAGGGGCCGAGAATTAAGTTGCACACTTAATATAAGCGTTCGAAATGTGACATATTTTCGCGGCATCCTCGCTCCCGATGTTACCTTGTACCCAGCTCGGGAAGAGATGTAGTTCTACATCAACATAAATATACTTAAAAGCTCAGAACTTATGAGAACAATATAGAAGACTTATTTCAAAATATTAAAAGAGTTTTGTAAATCTTTGATTTATATCATTGTGATTGACATCGCTTTTATCGATTATGAAAAAGCCTTTGATTCGGTGAAACCATCAGCAGTTACCACGGCTCTGAAATCCTGCGGTATTGAAGATGCATGCATTAATATTATTAATAACATCTATGAAAATGCAAGTGCAAAGATTCGGCTGTTTGAAAATACAACACACATAAAAATTGGAAAGGGAGTGAGACAAGGTGACACCATATCTCCGAAGCTCTTTAATGCCACATTGGAAAATGTCTTTCAATCACTGAACTGGGAAAACAAAGGGATAAAGATTAATGGAGATTATCTAACCCACCTTCGTTTTGCTGATGACGTAGTCATTTTTGCAACTACCCCATCAGAGTTGCAGAGCATGATCCAGGAACTTGCTGACAACAGTAAAGAAGTGGGATTAAAAATGAACTTTCAGAAGACAAAAGTGATGTTCAATGCTTTTACAAGAAATGAAGATTTATCGATTGATGGAGAAAAACTGGAGATAACAGATACGTATGTTTATCTTGGACAGCAGATATCAAGTGAGGGTCACATTGATGAAGAAATTAATCGGCGTACAAAACTTGCCTGGAGAGCTTTTGGAAGAAACAGCATAATTTTCAAGAGCAATATGCCGTTATGTCTTAAAAGAAAAGTGTTTGATCAATGCATCCTTCCAGTGCTTACGTATGGTGCAGAGACGTGGACCTTAACTAAAAGAGACATACAAAGGCTGCAGACAACTCAAAGAAGCATGGAGAGGTGCATGCTTGGTATAACCAGGAGAGATAAGAAGAGGAACTCGTGGATCCGAAAAATGACGAGAGTGGAAGACATCATGATCAGAGTTAAATCCCTGAAATGGCAATGGGCTGGACATACTGCCAGAAGGACAGACCATAGATGGACAGCCGAAATTTTAGATTGGATTCCAAGGGACAGGAAAAGACCCAGAAAAAGACCACATGGGAGATGGGTGGATGAAATTCGTAAATATGCGGGAGTGACATGGAGGAGACTGGCACAAGACAGACCGTTGTGGAGGAAACTTGGGGAGACCTTCGTCCAGCAGTGGATTGATAATGGTTGACAATGATGATGATGATGATGATTGACATCGTACCACACGAAAGAGTTTTTTTAAAAAGCTCTTGAAAAATCAGTTGCCCGTTTTACTTTAAGTAACATTTAAAATTTTTGCATTTTAATCGAAAAGCTTAAACAGGAAAAAAAAATCGCATAGAGCCAAAGTCCTCTTCTCTTTTTTTCTTCTGTCTGGTAACAAAAATTCCACCAAAACATATTATTTTTACAATATTCCATCAATTCTGAGAACAATATGAATTTGGACAAAGCGAACGGTGGACAAAATGAACTGAACCAACTGGAAGTGGACGAAATGAACACGGACAAATTAACTCATCACCCCTTAAACTAAGATTGGGTAGTTCTGAGTTCATAACATTTTTCACGTTGACTAGTGTTATCCTAAAAACGCCCCTGTTTATTATTCCACGCATTAATTCAAAATTTAAAAATTTCTTTTCAGTAACGTTTTTTACGCTTTCCAACCGTAGGGTGAAGAAGCGTATATGATCCAGCTTTGTCCGTCTGTCTGTCTGTCCGCACGATAACTCGTGTAAAAATGGTTCGATTTCGATGACATTTCAGTATGTGGTAGGGAACAACCTGGGGGCGAACCCTTTCGAAAATGGACGAAATGGGATCGAAGGTCAGGACATAGGAGCGGGATCCATTCCATCGCCCTTATGCGCCCTAACTTACATAAATACACTTCGATTACAAAAAACTTTATCATGTTATCCCGGAGGTGTAGTCAACTGGTTCTGTTGGATATCATCGAATGGAGTCAAAGGTCAGGGCAGAGGAGCGAGATTTATTCTACAGCCATTAAACTCATAACTTGGCTAAAAGTGGTACACTGACTTCTATTTCGACAAAACTTTAGTATGTTGTTCCGGAGGTACACTGAACCGGCTCTGTTTAACATCATCGAAATGGGGTCAAAGGTCAGGGCACAGGAGCGAGATTTATTCCACAGCCTCTTAACTTGACTAAAAATGCTTCTGTTGCGACAAAACTTTAGTATGTTGTTCCGGAGGTACACTGAACCGGCTCTGTTTAATATAATCGAAATGGGGTCAAAGGTCAGGGCACAGGAGCGAGATTTATTCCACAGCCTCTTAACTTGACTAAAAATGCTTCTGTTGCGACAAAACTTTAGTATGTTGTTCCGGAGGTACACTGAACCGGCTCTGTTTAATATAATCGAAATGGGGTCAA
Organism: Macrothele yani; assembly: GCA_039090855.1. Lineage (NCBI taxonomy): Eukaryota > Metazoa > Arthropoda > Arachnida > Araneae > Macrothelidae > Macrothele > Macrothele yani. Next base: position 92,711,779 of record CM077031.1, read on the forward strand.
AGGTCAGGGCACAGGAGCGAGATTTATTCCACAGCCTCTTAACTTGACTAAAAATGCTTCTATTGCGACAAAACTTTAGTATGTTGTTCCGGAGGTACACTGAACCGGCTCTGTTTAACATCATCGAAATGGGGTCAAAGGTCAGGGCACAGGAGCGAGATTTATTCCACAGCCTCTTAACTTGACTAAAAAGGCTTCTATTCCGACAAAACTTTAGTATGTTGTTCCGGAGGTACACTGAACCGGCTCTGTTTAACATCATCGAAATGGGGTCAAAGGTCAGGGCACAGGAGCGAGATTTATTCCACAGCCTCTTAACTTGACTAAAAAGGCTTCTATTCCGACAAAATTTTAGTATGTTGTTCCGGAGGTACACTGAACCGGCTCTGTTTAACATCATCGAAATGGGGTCAAAGGTCAGGGCACAGGAGCGAGATTTATTCCACAGCCTCTTAACTTGACTAAAAAGGCTTCTATTCCGACAAAACTTTAGTATGTTGTTCCGGAGGTACACTGAACCGGCTCTGTTTAACATCATCGAAATGGGGTCAAAGGTCAGGGCACAGGAGCGAGATTTATTCCACAGCCTCTTAACTTGACTAAAAAGGCTTCTATTCCGACAAAACTTTTAGTATGTTGTTCCGGAGGTACACTGAACCGGCTCTGTTTAACATCATCGAAATGGGGTCAAAGGTCAGGGCACAGGAGCGAGATTTATTCCACAGCCTCTTAACTTGACTAAAAAGGCTTCTATTCCGACAAAACTTTAGTATGTTGTTCCGGAGGTACACTGAACCGGCTCTGTTTAACATCATCGAAATGGGGTCAAAGGTCAGGGCACAGGAGCGAGATTTATTCCACAGCCTCTTAACTTGACTAAAAAGGCTTCTATTCCGACAAAATTTTAGTATGTTGTTCCGGAGGTACACTGAACCGGCTCTGTTTAACATCATCGAAATGGGGTCAAAGGTCAGGGCACAGGAGCGAGATTTATTCCACAGCCTCTTAACTTGACTAAAAAGGCTTCTATTCCGACAAAACTTTTAGTATGTTGTTCCGGAGGTACACTGAACCGGCTCTGTTTAACATCATCGAAATGGGGTCAAAGGTCAGGGCACAGGAGCGAGATTTATTCCACAGCCTCTTAACTTGACTAAAAAGGCTTCTATTCCGACAAAACTTTAGTATGTTGTTCCGGAGGTACACTGAACCGGCTCTGTTTAACATCATCGAAATGGGGTCAAAGGTCAGGGCACAGGAGCGAGATTTATTCCACAGCCTCTTAACTTGACTAAAAAGGCTTCTATTCCGACAAAACTTTAGTATGTTGTTCCGGAGGTACACTGAACCGGCTCTGTTTAACATCATCGAAATGGGGTCAAAGGTCAGGGCACAGGAGCGAGATTTATTCCACAGCCTCTTAACTTGACTAAAAAGGCTTCTATTCCGACAAAACTTTAGTATGTTGTTCCGGAGGTACACTGAACCGGCTCTGTTTAACATCATCGAAATGGGGTCAAAGGTCAGGGCACAGGAGCGAGATTTATTCCACAGCCTCTTAACTTGACTAAAAAGGCTTCTATTCCGACAAAACTTTAGTATGTTGTTCCGGAGGTACACTGAACCGGCTCTGTTTAACATCATCGAAATGGGGTCAAAGGTCAGGGCACAGGAGCGAGATTTATTCCACAGCCTCTTAACTTGACTAAAAAGGCTTCTATTCCGACAAAACTTTAGTATGTTGTTCCGGAGGTACACTGAACCGGCTCTGTTTAACATCATCGAAATGGGGTCAAAGGTCAGGGCACAGGAGCGAGATTTATTCCACAGCCTCTTAACTTGACTAAAAAGGCTTCTATTCCGACAAAACTTTAGTATGTTGTTCCGGAGGTACACTGAACCAATTCTGTTGAATATCATCGAAATGGGGGCGAAGGTCTGGGCACAGGAGCGAGATTTATCCCACAGCCATTATCCTCATAACTTGACTAAAAATGCTTGTATTGGGACAAAACTTTAGTATGTAGTTCCGGAATTATACTGAATCAATTCTGTTGAGTAACGTCAAAATGGGGTCAAAGGTCAAGACACAGGAGAGATATTTATTCCACGGCCATTATCCTGATAACTTGAGTGATTACTTGAGTAATGATTTCTGGTATGTTGGAAAGCGTATCATAATCAATGCATTGCATGATTTTACTAACTTGTTTTCTTTACTTCTGGTCTTTGGAGTTGCATATCAATATATTTGTTCTTTTCTGTTCTTGGTGTAATTATTCAAAGCTCTCTTTTCGTCGTCTTGCTTGAAATAAAGCTATCATCGGGCAGCTTTGTCGCGAGATATATAAATGCAATCAATATCTCTTTGGGAATGAAAGGCAAAATTTACCAGTTCTCGAGGTTTTCGATATAAAGTATCTGGTTTAGCTTCATTCCAAGGTTCTCATTGTGTCGAATTACTTGTTATGTTTATTGTGCGAATGGTATCTGCATCATTATTGCTATTATTATTGTTGAAATATGCTCAGTAAACTTTGCTCTAATGAACGCTTAGAGTAAGCCTTTTCCGTGCTTTTCACGAGACATGTAGCAGTGCTCGAATCGCGTCTGAAAACTTTTGTTCTCACCACAAAGCTACGGAATCGCATTGATCAGGAGCTGCGCTGGTGCGCATTGTCTGCTACTTAGAGATCTCATGCAACAACTTATATGATTATATCTTTTGTGAGGAGGGGAAGGAAGTAGGGGTTGCAATTGTGTGTCTGCTGCGTATCGAACCGCAGTCGTTCTTACAGAAAGGCGCATTTGTAATAATGAACGGTAGATGAACAACGAGATTTCAATTCTCCATCCATCTTTTGAAAGGCGTCGGTTTTGGCACTTCAGACGAATTGGGGATGACGCAGGTTTGCAGAGAACACGCACAACTCTTGCCTTAAACACCGAAGATCCTTTTTCATGCACTAAGGTGCATCTCATGAGTTGATGGACACCCGAATTTTTGAAATAACGGCTAAATAAAAAGTGTAGCAACCATACAAATTTTTATATTAGGTGCACAAATAAGTTTTAAACCGTTTTTTTGTGTGTGTGACGTACACAGCGTGGCAAAGAATTTTTAAGACTGGGTCTGTAAAATGAAATAGAAACAAGAAATTACAATTTGTTTTGGTTTGTTATTCAAAATAAGTCCCTCCAGCTTTAATACATTTGTTACAGCGATTTAATAATGATTCGAATGCCTGTTCCAGTTCACTTTGCGGAATTGCCTCCAAAGCACGCGTCGAAGCTGTTTGCATGGTCGAAATATCATCAAAATAACACCCTTTTAACGTCATTTTAAGTTTTGGGAATAAAAAAGTCGCAAGGTGCTAAATCAGGTGAATACGGTGGAGGATTGAACACGCAGACGTTATTTTCCGCCAAAACTCTACGAACCAGAAGTGAGGTGTGACTGGGTGCATTATCGTGCAACAAACACCAACTGTTTTGATCCCGATATTCTGGACGAATGTGACGAATTCTGCCCATCTAACGCCTCAAAACATTTAAATAAAACTCACCAGTAATTGTTTGTCCACTTGGAACAAATGCTTTGTAGAGAAATACCCTTACTATCGAAGAATGTAATGAGCATTGTTTTGATTTTCGATGGAACTTTTCTTGGTTTTTTTTTTTTTTTTTTTTTTGGCTTGTGGTGAGTGTTTTGACTTCCGTTCCGCACTTTGTCGCTTTGTTTGAGGATCATATTGAAAACACCATGTTTCATCACCTGTATCAATCGATTTTAAGAAGTTTGGATCATTTTCGGCAGCTGAAGTGATGTCTCTGCAATGTGCACTTCTCCTTGATTTCTGTTCATTGGTTAACGTGTGTTGAACAAATTTAGCACAGACTTTTGTTTTGCCCAAATCTTCATGCAGGATGGTTCGAATCGTTTCTTTGTTGATGTTTAAAGACTCTTCCATCATTCTTAGTGACGCACATCGATTGTTTGCCACGAAATCACGCACTTTTTCAATAATCTCAGGTGTCTAGATGAACTTGGTCTTCCGGTATGCTTATCATCTTCTAGCGTCTCTCTTCCGTGCAAAAAACGTTTGTGCCACAGGAAAACATTTGATCTCCTTAAACAAAACTCACGGTAAACGTGTTTCATCATTTGGTACGTTTCCGAGGCACTTTCACCAAGTTTTGCGTTAAATTTAATAACAGCCCTTCGTTCCATCTTAGTAATTCAACATGAAAAAAATGTTACTTCTCTGATGAACGCCCGTTTCGTTTGAGTTACTTTAACAACTGCGCAGTACTTTTGGTAGAAAGCAAGCAGATGGTCACGGTTTATAACGCATTCGCGATTACACTGGTGGCGCCACCGTAGGCTGAAATCTAGCGCCAGTCTTAAAAATTATTTGACGCACTGTGTATACCGCTAATTTGCATATCCGACATTCCTCCACGTTGTTGTCGTGTGACTGTAACTGGTCCAGGGTATAAAATGTGACACAGAAGTTTGCCCAACAGTCAAACGCACTTGCACATCAGTAGGTGAAAAACGGCAAGCGACACTGCATTCGTTACGAATTTCGTCAAGGAAAAAGTGCTGCAAGAGCATGTGCATCAATCAGTTCTTTTCTGAGGGAGAATATTGTATCGAAAAGCACGTGTGATTTTTGTTTTAGACCGTTTAAGGCTGTCTTTGAATGAGTGTTAGGCTTCATCTTCTGCGATAGATGGCGCAAAATATCACTCCTTGGGCGTGGCTTCTACGTCTTGAGGGATTGTCCCAGAAGTTGGCGTCAGCGAATGACTAAAGACCTTACCATATTCAGAATGGAAGCGGTCTCTCGTTGGCTCCACAATGAAAAGACAAAATACGCCCTGTTACGTTTTAACCAATGACATTGTTTGGGGGCGGAGCTTAGCAGGTAGGCGAGGTTTCTGTCTCAAATTCAAGTGTTTTCTGGTAATGTACACATTTTCTCTTCAAAAAATAAACGTACAGTTGAATTTAAGATGATCTATGGAAGACAAGATTCCAATCTCACTTCAGTGCCCATTCTTTGATTTCTATTTGGCCTAGATAATTAAAGAAATCAGACAGAAATGTGATATTTCGTTTCTGCCACACAGAAACACTGCCAAGCTAACTTCTGGCGCCATCTAGCGCCACATTGGAATACTTTCGAGTCAGATAAATTGAATTAAAAAAAAATTCTAACAAATTTTTCGGAAAAATAACTGCGACACGTATTAGCCATGGGTCGTTTTTATTTGTGCTCAAAATTTTTAACTCTACAAAGTAATAGTTTTCGAGAAAATGTGTACAAAAGAATTTGCATTACAAATATAGGACAGAATTTTTGTTACACTCATTCAAAGACAGCCTTAAAGCAGGTGATTTTGATGTCAGCGATCGAAAACGTAGCGGAAGGTTGCACATGACGAACTGCAAGCATTGCTGAATGAAGATTCTAACGCAAAAAGAACTGGCTGAACAACCGGGAGTAACTCAGCAAACCATTTCCAATCATTTACGCGCAATGGAGAAGATTCAGAAGGAAGGAAAGTGGAGCCAGAGGAACAAGGATGAGCGTGTCATGAATTTCTGGTAATGTACACATTTTCTCTTCAAAAAATAAACGTACAGTTGAATTTAAGATGATCTATGGAAGACAAGATTCCAATCTCACTTCAGTGCCCATTCTTTGATTTCTATTTGGCCTAGATAATTAAAGAAATCAGACAGAAATGTGATATTTCGTTTCTGCCACACAGAAACACTGCCAAGCTAACTTCTGGCGCCATCTAGCGCCACATTGGAATACTTTCGAGTCAGATAAATTGAATTAAAAAAAAATTCTAACAAATTTTTCGGAAAAATAACTGCGACACGTATTAGCCATGGGTCGTTTTTATTTGTGCTCAAAATTTTTAACTCTACAAAGTAATAGTTTTCGAGAAAATGTGTACAAAAGAATTTGCATTACAGATATAGGACAGAATTTCTGTTACACTCATTCAAAGACAGCCTTAAAGCAGGTGATTTTGATGTCAGCGATCGAAAACGTAGCGGAAGGTTGCACATGACGAACTGCAAGCATTGCTGAATGAAGATTCTAACGCAAAAAGAACTGGCTGAACAACCGGGGGTAACTCAGCAAACCATTTCCAATCATTTACGCGCAACGGAGAAGGTTCAGAAGGAAGAAAAATGGATGCCACATGACCTGAGCCAGAGGAACAAGGATGAGCGTGTCATGAAGTGTTTGGATCTTTTGAATAAACTACACAGAAATCTTTCCTGTGAAACATCGTTACGGGTGATGAAAAGTGGATGTGGTACGACAATCCCAAACGCAAAAAAAAAAAACACTGGGTAGACCCCGGTGAAGCAACGACTTCGACACCGAAACGCAATGTTCACTCCAAGGAAGTTCTGCTGTGCATCTGGTGGGATATGAAGGGTGTGCTCAATTATGAACTATTGGAACAGGGTTAAACGGTTATTGCTAATCGCTACAAGCAAACAATTGCTGCGATTAAACCAGGAAATCTGTCGGAAACGTCCATTCACAGGCAAAGGATTGCGTCCCGTGAAATTACTGCATGACAACGCTATCGCGAAATTGGTCAAGGAAGTGCAAAACTCGGCGTATGTTCACGACTTAGCCCCTTCAGACTATCATTTGTTCCGATCGATGCAACATGGTTTGTCTGCTGTACGGTTCCGGACATGTGACGAAGTGCAAAAATGGGTTGACGACTTCATCGCGTCACACGACGAAGTGTTCTCCATGGCTGGAATCCGTCAGCTGCCCGACCGATGGCTGAAGGTGATAGATAATGACTGCACATATCTTCATTCGTAAAGGTATTGTGGTTTTCTCTCAAATTACACGATGCGTTGTCTTAAAACGCTTTAAATCTTATTTGTACGCCTAATGTATGAATGAAATTAAAACAGAATAGGAGGGTCATTACAAAGGTTCTACACACGTTAATCTAAAACGGAAGTGGATAATGCAATCGGGAAAATGATTGCGGCATGTCATGGACACTTTCAACATCTCTTATGATGTGATTGTGTTTTCCATGGATAGAGGTATGTTCTTACCCAGTATCTTTGGATTACTACAATTATTCAGGATGTTATTAATAAAAACTTGGGTAAAGTGGCTAGTGGAACACCCTGTACATAGCTTATGATCCTCTCTTTACAGGTACTGATTTTCATATTCTTCTTACTCCCAGCAATATCTTCTAACTAGACTTCAGAAGTCAAAGGTTTAACGCATTGCCTCTTGTTCTACCCTCTTAAAACTACCATAAATTACATAGCTGATGATCCTATCTTCACAGCTACTGATTTTCATATTCTTCCTACTCCAAGCAATATCTTCTAACCAGCCTTCAGTTGACAAAAGTTTATTTAATGCAAAACCTCCCGTTCTACTCTTTTAAATCTACCATAAATTACACAGCTGATGATCCTGTCCTCACAGCAATTGATTTTCATATTCTTTCTACTGCAAGCAATATCTTGTAACCAGCCTTCAGTAGAGAAAAGTTTATTTAAAGTAGAGTCTACCGTTCTACTCTCTTAAATCTACTATAAATGACATAGCTGATGATTCGGTCTTTACAGGTACTGATTTTCATGTTCTTCTTACTCCCAAGAATACCTTCTAACCAGTCTTCAGTAGATAGAGGTTTATTTAACCCAAAACTTCCCGTTCTACTCTCTTAAATTTACCATAAATTACATAGCTGATTATCCGGTTTTTACAGGCACTGATTTTCATGTTCTTTTAACTCCTAATCTTCGCTTGTAAATTTTTTCCCCCGAGCTATCAGAATCTAGTGTCATGTCTTTTCCAATAAACCTTCTTTTTGCCAATAAAGCTCACCCAAAAGCTCCAGGCAGAGGGCAACACTTAAAAAAGTTGTCCGCGCACGTTTCAACAAAAGCTGTCGGGAAGTGAAAATCGCTATTTGCATTGGAGATTGTATGGGCAAATAATTCGACGGTGATTATTTCCCCCTAGAGTTCCAAATGCATCTGAATCATCGCTAGATGTTGTTGAGAGAAAAGTACGACAAACGAGAGCAAGATGTCGTCCCCCTCACGTGAATCCATTATGGAAATCGCACGGGAACCCAGAGTTCCTGGTATTAACTCCTGCTCTCGACCAGAAAGAGCTGTTCAAGAAATATATTTTATTTGTATCCCGTTGAGTGGGATCACGTATTCCCTCCGCTTGACTTGCCATTCATTCATTTGCATAAGCAATTAGAAGGCACGCCGTCCTGAGTGATGACGCGAGACCGCTATTTGGGTCGCTAAATTCTTAATCAAAAACAGCAGTTCGGTTTGAATACAGGCAACGGATTTCACCGTTTCCTCTCCAAAAAGCACAGGAAATAAAATCGATCTACCCCGGGTGCTCGGGTATATGTTTGGAAATTTTCGAAATCGACATTGCATTTTCGTGTCGAGTACGTCATTTGATCTAAAATAATGTAAATTGAAGGAATTCTCAAGCATTTATTTGTATTTGAAACATTGGCGGACCCACGGAGAGGGCTTTGGGGGCTTAAGCTCCCTCCAAGGAGATTAAGAACGAAGTACCTCACAAATTAAACATAAAAAAAAAAATGTTACATGTTTAAAAATTATATAGTGTTTTTTTTCCAGAGATTAAGACCGATGTACGTCACAAATTAAATATTCAAGAATATTATTTTTCATCAAATAAAAGTCATCGCTCTTTCCACGTTTATAAGTGAGTCACGGAAAAATTCTCATCGGCCGCCACCGGGAATCGAACCCAGGATCTTCCAGTTAAGCGCCGCACCACAGTGGAAGCATATCCGGCGCGTAACTGGAAGACACAGGGTTCGATTCCCGGCGGCGACCGATGAGAATTTTTCAGTGACTCACTTATAAACGTGGAAAGAGCGATGACTTTTATCTGACGTTCCTGGTCCACGTCAACTGTGTATTTATCATTATTTTACATGTTCAAAAAATTACATAGTGTCTTCTATTACGTGGTGTCTTTTTCCCAAAGCCCCCAAAGAGATTAAGAGCGACGTACGTCACAAATTAAACATTCAGAAACATTATTTTACATGTTTAAAAATTACATAGTGTCTCCTATTACATGGTGTCTTTTTCCCAAAGCCCCAAAGAGATTAAGAGCGACGTACGTCACAAATTAAACATTCACAAATATTATTTTACATGTATAAAAAATTACATAGAGTCTGACACAGTGTCTTTTATTACATGGTGTCTTTTTCCCAAAGCCCCAAAGATGTTAGGAGCGACATACGTCACGAATTAAACATTCACAAATATTATTTTACATGTTTAAAAAATTACATTGTGTCTGACATAGTGTCTTTTTCCCAAAGCTCCAAAGATATTAAGAGCGACGTGCGTCACAAATTAAGCATTCACAAATATTATTTTGCATGTTTAAAAAATTACATAGTGTCTGACATAGTATCTTTTTCTCAAAGCCCCAAAGAGATTAAGAGCAACGTCCGTCACAAATTAAACATTCACAAATATTATTTTACATGTTTAAAAAACTACATTGTGTCTGACATATTGTCTTCTATTATATGGTGTGTTTTTCCCAAAGTTCCAAAGAGATTAAATGCGACGTACGTCACAAAAATAACATTCAAAAACATTATTTTACATGTTCAAAAAATTACATAGTGTCTGACATAGTGTCTTCTATTATATGGTGTCTTTTTCTCAAAGCCCCGAAGAGATTAAGAGCGACGTACGTCACAAATTAAACATTCAAAAACATTATTTTACATGTTCAAAAAATTACATAGGGTCTTCTATTACTTTTTGTCTTTTTCCCAAAGTCTCAAAGAGATTAAGAGCGACGTACGTCATAAAAATAACATTCAAAAATATTATTTTACATGTTAAAAAATTACATAGTGTCTGACATAGTGTCTTCTATTATATGGTGTCTTTTTCCCAAAGCTCCAATGATATTAAGAGCGACGTACGTCACAAATTAAACATTCACAAATATAATTTTGCATGTTTAAAAAATTACATTGTGTCTGACATAGTGTCTTCTATTATATGGTGTCTTTTTCCCAAAGTTCCAAAGAGATTAAGAGCGACGTACGTCATAAAAATAACATTCAAAAATATTATTTTGCATGTTAAAAAATTACATAGTGTCTGACATAGTGTCTTCTATTACATGGTGTCTTTTTCCCAAAGCTCCAATGATATAAAGAGCAAAGTACGTCACAAATTAAACATTCACAAATATTATTTTACATGTTTAAAAAATTACATTGTGTCTGACATAGTGTCTTCTATTATATGGTGTCTTTTTCTCAAAGCTCCAAAGATATTAAGAGTGACGTACGTCACAAATTAAGCATTCACAAATATTATTTTGCATGTTTAAAAAATTACATTGTGTCTGACATAGTGTCTTCTATTATATGGTGTCTTTTTCCCAAAGCACCAAAGATATTAAGAGCGACGTACGCACAGTTGACTTAAATGGGAGAAAATGGAGAATAACAATATATTTGGAGATTAACAGAAAGTCACCAGCATGTTCCTCGAACCACTCCTTGACGATTCTGGCAGTGGCGCATTATCCTGTTGGTAATGGAAATCACCAGCAGGGAACAAAGTTGCCATGAATGGGTGAACTTGAAGATTAACATCATATTTGGAGATTAACAGAAAGTCACCAGCATGTTCCTCGAACCACTCCTTGACGATTCTGGCAGTGGCGCATTATCCTGTTGGTAATGGCCATCACCAGCAGGGAACAGAGTTGCCATGAATAAGTGAACTTGGAGATTAACAATATATTTGGAGATTAACAATATATTTGGAGATTAACAGAAAGTCACCAGCATGTTTTTCGAACCTCTCCTTGACGATTCTGGCAGTCGCGCATTATCCTGTTGGTAATGGCCATCACCAGCAGGGAACAGAGTTGCCATGAATAAGTGAACTTGGAGATTAACAATATATTTGGAGATTAACAGAAAGTCACCAGCATGTTCCTCGAACCACTCCTTGACGATTCTGGCAGTGGCGCATTATCCTGTTGGTAATGGCCATCACCAGCAGGGAACACAGTTGCCATGAATAAGTGAACTTGGAGATTAACAATATATTTGGAGATTAACAGAAAGTCACCAGCATGTTCCTCGAACCACTCCTTGACGATTCTGGCAGTGGCGCATTATCCTGTTGGTAATGGCCATCACCAGCAGGGAACAGAGTTGCCATGAATAAGTGAACTTGGAGATTAACAATATATTTGGAGATTAACAGAAAGTCACCAGCATGTTCCTCGAACCACTCCTTGACGATTCTGGCAGTGGCGCATTATCCTGTTGGTAATGGCCATCACCAGCAGGGAACAGAGTTGCCATGAATAAGTGAACTTGGAGATTAACAATATATTTGGAGATTAACAGAAAGTCACCAGCATGTTCCTCGAACCACTCCTTGACGATTCTGGCAGTGGCGCATTATCCTGTTGGTAATGGCCATCACCAGCAGGGAACACAGTTGCTATAAATGGGTGAACTTGGAGATTAACAATATATTTGGAGATTAACAGAAAGTCACCAGCATGTTCCTCGAACCACTCCTTGACGATTCTTGCAGTGGCGCATTATCCTGTTGGTAATGGCCATCACCAGCAAGGAACAGAGTTGCCATGAATAAGTGAACTTGGAGATTAACAATATATTTGGAGATTAACAGAAAGTCACCAGCATGTTCCTCGAACCACTCCTTGACGATTCTGGCAGTGGCGCATTATCCTGTTGGTAATGGCCATCACCAGCAGGGAACAGAGTTGCCATGAATAAGTGAACTTGGAGATTAACAATATATTTGGAGATTAACAGAAAGTCACCAGCATGTTCCTCGAACCACTCCTTGACGATTCTGGCAGTGGCGCATTATCCTGTTGGTAATGGCCATCACCAGCAGGGAACAGAGTTGCCATGAATAAGTGAACTTGGAGATTAACAATATATTTGGAGATTAACAGAAAGTCACCAGCATGTTCCTCGAACCACTCCTTGACGATTCTGGCAGTGGCGCATTATCCTGTTGGTAATGGCCATCACCAGCAGGGAACACAGTTGCTATAAATGGGTGAACTTGGAGATTAACAATATATTTGGAGATTAACAGAAAGTCACCAGCATGTTCCTCGAACCACTCCTTGACGATTCTTGCAGTGGCGCATTATCCTGTTGGTAATGGCCATCACCAGCAAGGAACAGAGTTGCCATGAATAAGTGAACTTGGAGATTAACAATATATTTGGAGATTAACAGAAAGTCACCAGCATGTTCCTCGAACCACTCCTTGACGATTCTGGCAGTGGCGCATTATCCTGTTGGTAATGGCCATCACCAGCAGGGAACAAAGTTGCCATAAATGGGTGAACTTGGAGATTAACAATATATTTGGAGATTAACAGAAAGTCAGCAGCATGTTCCTCGAACCACTCCTTGACGATTCTGGCAGTGGCGCATTATCCTGTTGGTAATGGCCATCACCAGCAAGGAACAGAGTTGCCATGAATAAGTGAACTTGGAGATTAACAATATATTTGGAGATTAACAGATAGTCACCAGCATGTTCCTCGAACCACTCCTTGACGATTCTGGCAGTGGCGCATTATCCTGTTGGTAATGGCCATCACCAGCAGGGAACACAGTTGCCATGAATGGGTGAACTTGGAGATTAACAATATATTTGGAGATTAACAGAAAGTTACCAGCATGTTCCTCGAACCACTCCTTGACGATTCTTGCAGTGGCGCATTATCCTGTTGGTAATGGCCATCACCAGCAGGGAACAGAGTTGCCATGAATAAGTGAACTTGGAGATTAACAATATATTTGGAGATTAACAATATATTTGGAGATTAACAGAAAGTCACCAGCATGTTTTTCGAACCTCTCCTTGACGATTCTGGCAGTCGCGCATTATCCTGTTGGTAATGGCCATCACCAGCAGGGAACAGAGTTGCCATGAATAAGTGAACTTGGAGATTAACAATATATTTGGAGATTAACAGAAAGTCAACAGCATGTTCCTCGAACCACTCCTTGACGATTCTGGCAGTGGCGCATTATCCTGTTGGTAATGGCCATCACCAGCAGGGAACAGAGTTGCCATGAATAAGTGAACTTGGAGATTAACAATATATTTGGAGATTAACAGAAAGTCACCAGCATGTTCCTCGAACCACTCCTTGACGATTCTGGCAGTGGCGCATTATCCTGTTGGTAATGGCCATCACCAGCAGGGAACAGAGTTGCCATGAATAAGTGAACTTGGAGATTAACAATATATTTGGAGATTAACAGAAAGTCACCAGCATGTTCCTCGAACCACTCCTTGACGATTCTGGCAGTGGCGCATTATCCCGTTGGTAATGGCCATCACCAGCAGGGAACAGAGTTGCCATGAATAAGTGAACTTGGAGATTAACAATATATTTGGAGATTAACAGAAAGTCACCAGCATGTTCCTCGAACCACTCCTTGACGATTCTGGTAGTGGCGCATTATCCTGTTGGTAATGGCCATCACCAGCAGGGAACAAAGTTGCCATAAATGGGTGAACTTGGAGATTAACAATATATTTGGAGATTAACAGAAAGTCACCAGCATGTTCCTCGAACCACTCCTTGACGATTCTGGCAGTGGCGCATTATCCTGTTGGTAATGGCCATCACCAGCAGGGAACACAGTTGCTATAAATGGGTGAACTTGGAGATTAACAATATATTTGGAGATTAACAGAAAGTCACCAGCATGTTCCTCGAACCACTCCTTGACGATTCTTGCAGTGGCGCATTATCCTGTTGGTAATGGCCATCACCAGCAAGGAACAGAGTTGCCATGAATAAGTGAACTTGGAGATTAACAATATATTTGGAGATTAACAGAAAGTCACCAGCATGTTCCTCGAACCACTCCTTGACGATTCTGGCAGTGGCGCATTATCCTGTTGGTAATGGCCATCACCAGCAGGGAACAAAGTTGCCATAAATGGGTGAACTTGGAGATTAACAATATATTTGGAGATTAACAGAAAGTCACCAGCATGTTCCTCGAACCACTCCTTGACGATTCTGGCAGTGGCGCATTATCCTGTTGGTAATGGCCATCACCAGCAAGGAACAGAGTTGCCATGAATAAGTGAACTTGGAGATTAACAATATATTTGGAGATTAACAGATAGTCACCAGCATGTTCCTCGAACCACTCCTTGACGATTCTGGCAGTGGCGCATTATCCTGTTGGTAATGGCCATCACCAGCAGGGAACACAGTTGCCATGAATGGGTGAACTTGGAGATTAACAATATATTTGGAGATTAACAGAAAGTCACCAGCATGTTCCTCGAACCACTCCTTGACGATTCTGGCAGTGGCGCATTATCCTGTTGGTAATGGCCATCACCAGCAGGGAACACAGTTGCCATGAATGGGTGAACTTGGAGATTAACAATATATTTAGAGATTAACAGAAATTCACCAGCATGTTCCTCGAACCACTCCTTGACGATTCTGGCAGTGGCACATTATCCTGTTGGTAATGGCCATCTCGAGCAGGGAACACAGTTGCCATGAATGGATGAACTTGGAGTTTAACTATATATTTGGAGATTAACAGATAGTCACCAGCATGTTCCTCGAACCACTCCTTGACGATTCTGGCAGTGGCGCATTATCCTGTTGGTAATGGCCATCACCAGCAGGGAACACAGTTGCCATGAATGGATGAACTTGGAGTTTAACTATATATTTGGAGATTAACAGATAGTCACCAGCATGTTCCTCGAACCACTCCTTGACGATTCTGGCAGTGGCACATTATCCTGTTGGTAATGGCCATCACGAGCAGGGAACACAGCTGCCATGAATGGGTGAACTTGGAGATTAACAATATATTTGGAGATTAACAGATAGTCACCAGCATGTTCCTCGAATCACTCCTTGACGATTCTGGCAGTGGCGCATTATCCTGTTGGTAATGGCCATCACCAGCAGGGAACACAGTTGCCATGAATGGATGAACTTGGAGTTTAACTATATATTTGGAGATTAACAGATAGTCACCAGCATGTTCCTCGAACCACTCCTTGACGATTCTGGCAGTGGCACATTATCCTGTTGGTAATGGCCATCACGAGCAGGGAACACAGCTGCCATGAATGGGTGAACTTGGAGATTAACAATATATTTGGAGATTAACAGATAGTCACCAGCATGTTCCTCGAATAACTCCTTGACGATTCTGGCAGTGGCGCATTATCCTGTTGGTAATGGCCATCACCAGCAGGGAACACAGTTGCCATGAATGGATGAACTTGGAGTTTAACTATATATTTGGAGATTAACAGATAGTCACCAGCATGTTCCTCGAACCACTCCTTGACGATTCTGGCAGTGGCACATTATCCTGTTGGTAATGGCCATCACGAGCAGGGAACACAGCTGCCATGAATGGGTGAACTTGGAGATTAACAATATATTTGGAGATTAACAGAAAGTCACCAGCATGTTCCTCGAATTACTCCTTGACGATTCTGGCAGTGGCGCATTATCCTGTTGGTAATGGCCATCACCAGCAGGGAACACAGTTGCCATGAATGGATGAACTTGGAGTTTAACTATATATTTGGAGATTAACAGATAGTCACCAGCATGTTCCTCGAACCACTCCTTGACGATTCTGGCAGTGGCACATTATCCTGTTGGTAATGGCCATCACGAGCAGGGAACACAGCTGCCATGAATGGGTGAACTTGGAGATTAACAATATATTTGGAGATTAACAGATAGTCACCAGCATGTTCCTCGAATCACTCCTTGACGATTCTGGCAGTGGCGCATTATCCTGTTGGTAATGGCCATCACCAGCAGGGAACACAGTTGCCATGAATGGATGAACTTGGAGTTTAACTATATATTTGGAGATTAACAGATAGTCACCAGCATGTTCCTCGAATCACTCCTTGACGATTCTGGCAGTGGCGCATTATCCTGTTGGTAATGGCCATCACCAGCAGGGAACACAGTTGCCATGAATGGATGAACATGGAGTTTAACTATATATTTGGAGATTAACAGATAGTCACCAGCATGTTCCTCGAACCACTCCTTGACGATTCTGGCAGTGGCGCATTATCCTGTTGGTAATGGCCATCACCAGCAGGGAACAGAGTTGCCATGAATAAGTGAACTTGGAGATTAACAATATATTTGGAGATTAACAGAAAGTCACCAGCATGTTCCTCGAACCACTCCTTGACGATTCTGGCAGTGGCGCATTATCCCGTTGGTAATGGCCATCACCAGCAGGGAACAGAGTTGCCATGAATAAGTGAACTTGGAGATTAACAATATATTTGGAGATTAACAGAAAGTCACCAGCATGTTCCTCGAACCACTCCTTGACGATTCTGGTAGTGGCGCATTATCCTGTTGGTAATGGCCATCACCAGCAGGGAACAAAGTTGCCATAAATGGGTGAACTTGGAGATTAACAATATATTTGGAGATTAACAGAAAGTCACCAGCATGTTCCTCGAACCACTCCTTGACGATTCTGGCAGTGGCGCATTATCCTGTTGGTAATGGCCATCACCAGCAGGGAACACAGTTGCTATAAATGGGTGAACTTGGAGATTAACAATATATTTGGAGATTAACAGAAAGTCACCAGCATGTTCCTCGAACCACTCCTTGACGATTCTTGCAGTGGCGCATTATCCTGTTGGTAATGGCCATCACCAGCAAGGAACAGAGTTGCCATGAATAAGTGAACTTGGAGATTAACAATATATTTGGAGATTAACAGAAAGTCACCAGCATGTTCCTCGAACCACTCCTTGACGATTCTGGCAGTGGCGCATTATCCTGTTGGTAATGGCCATCACCAGCAGGGAACAAAGTTGCCATAAATGGGTGAACTTGGAGATTAACAATATATTTGGAGATTAACAGAAAGTCACCAGCATGTTCCTCGAACCACTCCTTGACGATTCTGGCAGTGGCGCATTATCCTGTTGGTAATGGCCATCACTAGCAAGGAACAGAGTTGCCATGAATAAGTGAACTTGGAGATTAACAATATATTTGGAGATTAACAGATAGTCACCAGCATGTTCCTCGAACCACTCCTTGACGATTCTGGCAGTGGCGCATTATCCTGTTGGTAATGGCCATCACCAGCAGGGAACACAGTTGCCATGAATGGGTGAACTTGGAGATTAACAATATATTTGGAGATTAACAGAAAGTCACCAGCATGTTCCTCGAACCACTCCTTGACGATTCTGGCAGTGGCGCATTATCCTGTTGGTAATGGCCATCACCAGCAGGGAACACAGTTGCCATGAATGGGTGAACTTGGAGATTAACAATATATTTAGAGATTAACAGAAATTCACCAGCATGTTCCTCGAACCACTCCTTGACGATTCTGGCAGTGGCACATTATCCTGTTGGTAATGGCCATCTCGAGCAGGGAACACAGTTGCCATGAATGGATGAACTTGGAGTTTAACTATATATTTGGAGATTAACAGATAGTCACCAGCATGTTCCTCGAACCACTCCTTGACGATTCTGGCAGTGGCGCATTATCCTGTTGGTAATGGCCATCACCAGCAGGGAACACAGTTGCCATGAATGGATGAACTTGGAGTTTAACTATGTATTTGGAGATTAACAGATAGTCACCAGCATGTTCCTCGAACCACTCCTTGACGATTCTGGCAGTGGCACATTATCCTGTTGGTAATGGCCATCACGAGCAGGGAACACAGCTGCCATGAATGGGTGAACTTGGAGATTAACAATATATTTGGAGATTAACAGATAGTCACCAGCATGTTCCTCGAATCACTCCTTGACGATTCTGGCAGTGGCGCATTATCCTGTTGGTAATGGCCATCACCAGCAGGGAACACAGTTGCCATGAATGGATGAACTTGGAGTTTAACTATATATTTGGAGATTAACAGATAGTCACCAGCATGTTCCTCGAACCACTCCTTGACGATTCTGGCAGTGGCACATTATCCTGTTGGTAATGGCCATCACGAGCAGGGAACACAGCTGCCATGAATGGGTGAACTTGGAGATTAACAATATATTTGGAGATTAACAGATAGTCACCAGCATGTTCCTCGAATCACTCCTTGACGATTCTGGCAGTGGCGCATTATCCTGTTGGTAATGGCCTTCTCCAGCAGGGAACACAGTTGCCATGAATGGATGAACTTGGAGTTTAACTATATATTTGGAGATTAACAGATAGTCACCAGCATGTTCCTCGAACCACTCCTTGACGATTCTGGCAGTGGCACATTATCCTGTTGGTAATGGCCATCACGAGCAGGGAACACAGCTGCCATGAATGGGTGAACTTGGAGATTAACAATATATTTGGAGATTAACAGATAGTCACCAGCATGTTCCTCGAATCACTCCTTGACGATTCTGGCAGTGGCGCATTATCCTGTTGGTAATGGCCATCACCAGCAGGGAACACAGTTGCCATGAATGGATGAACTTGGAGTTTAACTATATATTTGGAGATTAACAGATAGTCACCAGCATGTTCCTCGAACCACTCCTTGACGATTCTGGCAGTGGCACATTATCCTGTTGGTAATGGCCATCACGAGCAGGGAACACAGCTGCCATGAATGGGTGAACTTGGAGATTAACAATATATTTGGAGATTAACAGATAGTCACCAGCATGTTCCTCGAATCACTCCTTGACGATTCTGGCAGTGGCGCATTATCCTGTTGGTAATGGCCATCACCAGCAGGGAACACAGTTGCCATGAATGGATGAACTTGGAGTTTAACTATATATTTGGAGATTAACAGATAGTCACCAGCATGTTCCTCGAACCACTCCTTGACGATTCTGGCAGTGGCGCATTATCCTGTTGGTAATGGCCATCACGAGCAGGGAACACAGCTGCCATGAATGGGTGAACTTGGAGATTAACAATATATTTGGAGATTAACAATTTATTTGGAGATTAACAGAAAGTCACCAGCATGTTTTTCGAACCTCTCCTTGACGATTCTGGCAGTCGCCATCATGGACCAAGTTCCCCCATGAATGAGGGAACTTGGTCCGCAACGATTTTCAGATACCTGACAGCTGTCAGGGATTGTGCTATTGGGATATTGGGGCCTACATCATCCCACGAAGACATCGCTAAAGCATAACACCGCCGTCGCCCGTCTGTTTCCGCCCAACAGTGCATCCAGGTGCCATAGCTTCTGTTGGTAATCGGCGTATGCGCGCTCGGACGTCTACGTGGTCCACCCGAAACCTTGATTTGTCACACCAGGCCACTTTCTTCCAATCATAGACGGTCCAATCTCGATGATCTTGGGTCTATTACATGCGTTTTCGGCGATGACGTGCAGTGAGCATGGGAACCCGGCTGGTTCTTCGGCTACGTAGGCCCATGCGCAGGAGGCTGCGATGAACTGTGTGCTGTGACACATTGCCCTGATCACCACTGTTGTAGCTGCTGGTGATTTGTCGCACTGTGGCCCAGAGGTCGCTGTGAACATTGAGCGACAGTCTCCACTCCGCTCTGGCATCAGTGAGCTGCGGACGATACACGGCTGGACGATGGTTCGCCGTTTGACCATCTGTGCACCACTTTCGATACGTACTCACGACAGCGGCACGTGAACACCCCACAAGCCGAGCTGTTTCCGAGATCGAGGCCCCGTGCTTTCACAATGTGTCCTTTATCACACTCCGATAAATCGATATCTTTTCCCATTCTGACTCCGAACACTCTTCAAATCGAAGGTCGTTCCTCGGATTGCATACACTCTGATCTGTGAACTTCATCTGCGCCATCGTTCGGTCTCTCTGCGCCCTCATTTCCTTAGTCTCGGGGTGGTATAATGAAATGAATCATCGGTGTATCTAAAGTAACGGAAGCTTTGATATCATGCATTCATGGTCCTCAGGTTGAAAGTTCTTTTAGCACGATCGATGGAAAAATTATTTTCATCTGAAGGAATAAATGAAAAACAAAAAAGGAAGAAAAGTGACAAACAGATGGGAAGGGAATTTCTTCAACAGAAAGAAAAACTATGCAAAGATTGCTGTGTAGCTTCAGGGTCAACAAAAAGCAACAAGCTAGGAAAATCATGCAATGCATTTATTATGATACGCTTTCTAACATACCAGAAATCATTACTCCAAGTATTACTCAAGTTATGAAGATAATGACTGTAGAATAAATCTCTCACCTATGACCTGACCTTTGACCCCATTTCGATGATATTAAACAGAAGAGTATACTTCCGCAAACAACATGATGAAGTTTTGTCTCAATCGAAACACTTCTACGTAAGTTACAACGCATAAAAGCGATGGAATGGATCCAGATCCTATGACCTTTGACCCATTTCGCCCATTTTCAGTAGGTTTCGTCCCCAGGTGGTCCCCTACCACATACTAAAATTGCATCGAAATCGAACCATTTTTACCTAAGTTATGACGCATAAAGGCAATGGAGTGCATTCCGCTCCTATGCCTTGACTTTTGACCCCACTTCACCCATTTTCAACAGGGTTCGTCCCCAGGTGGTTCCCTACCTTATACTAAAATTGCATCGAAATCGAACCATTTTTACGTACGTTATGACGCATAAGGACAATGGAGTGCATCCCGCTCCTATATCCTGACCTTTGACCCCACGTCACCCATTTTCAATAGGGTTCATCCCCACGTGGTCCCCTACGATATACTATATTTTCATCGAAATTGAACCATTTTTACGCAAGTTATAACGCATAGGAGCAATGGAATGCATCCTGCTCCTATGTCCTGACCTTTAACCCCACTTCACCCATTTTCAATAGGGTACGTCCCCAAATGGTCCCGTACCACATACTAAAATTATATCGAAATCGAAGCATTTTTACTTAAGTTATGACGCATAAGGGCAATGGAGTGCATCCCGCTCCTATATCTTGACTTTTAACCCCTCTTCACCCATTTTCAATAGGGTTCATCCATCCCCACGTGGACCCCTACGACATACTACATTTACATCGAAATCGAACCATTTTTTCGCAAGTTATGACGCATAAAGGCAATGGAATGCATCCCGCTCCTATGTCCTGACCTTTGACCCCACTTCACCCATTTTCAATTGGGTTCGTCCCCAGTTGATCCCCTACCACATACAAAAATTTCATTGAAATCGAACCGTTTTTAAGCGAGTAATCGTGCGGACAGGCGGGTGGACGGACGGACGGACAGGCGGGCGGACGGACGGACAGACGGACAAAGCTGGAGCATATACGCTTCTTCACCCTACGGTTGGAAAACGCAAAAAATGGACATTAAACTTGATAGAGAGGAAGCAACACAAGAGGAAAATTAAGCGCATGTTTTGGAAAGTCGTGCTCTTCCAACCACTCTCGGACATTTTCCAGCTGTGTGACACGTCGCATTGTCGTGCTGGACGATCCCATCCGCCCCAGGGAAGACAATCAGCATGTATGGGTGTTCGCGGTCTGCAAGGATGAATTCATAACGAATTCAGTCCATAGTGTCTTCCACAGTTATGAGTGCACCCAGGAAATGCCACAAAATCATTCCACACACTATAACACTGGCCCAACCAGCTTGTGTTCTTCCAGCAATGGATTAACCGTGTTTGTTCACCGATGTTTCTCGCTTCATACGCCAACGTCCATCTGTTCAATGAAGCAGAAAACGTGACTCATCGGAGAAGCCAATCAGCGGAGGTCCAATTCCGATACTGCCTTGCAAATGTCAGACTTTTCTGCCGACGCACCTTCGCTGGCATAGGTGCAGCGACCATTCGTCTGAATCGGAGTCCCATACGCAGCGGTGTTTGCTGAACTGTCGTTTTAGATACACTTCCGGTAATCCCCTGATTCATTCGGCTAGTGAATTGCTTCACTGTAGCGCGTCGATCAGCCCTTATGCACATTCGAAGCCAACGTTCACCTCTCACATCAATGGCAAGTGGTGCTCCGCAGTTTCCACATCGCTTATTCGCAATGATGCCATTTCTCCAGATACACTTTTACCACAGAAGCACGCGAACAGTTCACAAACTGCGCTGTTTTCAGAAATACTGCCACCTTTGTCCCGAAAGACGATAATCATCCCTTTTTGCAAATCTGATAAATCGCTTCTTTTATCTATGACAGCAACGAGTGATATGTTTTCAGATCAAATGATCATATGTAGAGGATTTTCGGAAGGGAGTGTCTGACCCCAGGTCTTAAACAACCCTTAGAAATAGGAAGCTAGGAGATTTGGGCTAGAGTGCCCGCTAGGAAAGTGACACGGAAGAGAAGTAGAAAGGGGAGGAAGACGCCCTTATTTATTACCGGGGGCCAGTACCAAGGGTCCGACGGCTTAACGTGCCCATCTGACACACGGCGGATATTTAGTGGATCGAGCGTTCGTACCTGCCTGGGATCGAACCTGAGGTCCTTTCCGTGGCAGTCACGAACGTTGCCCACTAAGCCACTGACAGCACGCCTTTATGCCTTCCAAGCCAGCTCAAGACACGTGCGTTCTTTCATTGGCTACGCGCTGTTGACGTCAAATGCACACTGCTGGCCACCCAAAATGCAACACCAAGAAGGAAGCATCCGATTGGCCTGAAATTCGCAGCATGCGTCGCCCGCGAGAGTACATGTAAACGATTAGCATTGCAGGGCATATGCAATCACGTGCGCCCGACACGATTGCCGCAGCCGCGGCACACCACCGAACTTGAGGGCCGACATGTTGTGCGGCGGGCATTGACGGCTCGCACCGCCACATCACGAACGTTAGCGCACGAATTAGGGTGTGTTGCGCAACAACCTGTGTCAGCACGTACCGTTCGACGTCGTCTGCAGGAGCGGGGACGTGTCGCACGGCGCCTATTGCTCCGATTAACATTGACGTTACACCACCGGCGAGTGCGGCGGCAGTGGGCCTTTGAACGCCGCACCTGGACTACGAAATGGCACGACATTGTCTTCTCCGACGAATCCCGCTTCTGCCTGCAACACCACGATGTTCGCATCCACGTGTGGCGGCCCCGCGGCGAGAGACTGTATGACGCCTGCATTATGCATCGCCATACCGGTCCGTCGCCTGACATTATGGTTTAGTGCGCAATTGGATATGACACTCGCACCCCTTTGGTACGCATCGCCGGTACACTCAACAGCCACCACTACATCTCGGACGTTTTGGACCCTGTAGTCCTCCCTTACCTGCAGGACCTGCCACCGGCCACGTTTCAACAGGACAATGCGCGCCAGCACGTGGCACGCATCGTGCAACAATTCTTCACAGCCAACCAGATGTCACGGCTGCCGTGAGCCGCCTGTTTTCACGATATGTCGCCCATCGAACACGTCTGGTCGCTGATCGGCAACCGAGTGGCCCGGCAAGCCCCACCCGTGATGAACTGTGGCAACGTGTGGAAGCAGCCTGGACCGACATATCCCAATCCCACATCCAAAGCCACTTTCGTTCGATGCCGCGGCGTGTAGCGGCCGTTATTGCCAGCCATGGGGGCCACACGAACTATTGATGTCTGCGTGTTCCGCAAGTCGCACGGGCCTGTAAGCTCAATCGTTTCATCTCTGTATCTGTTGTTATGTGTCCAGTAAATCTGACTTTGCTATCTCGTGTCCTTGGTGTTGCATTTTGGGTGGCCAGCAGTGTAGGAGGTGGTCACAATTATGTAACTCGAATGTGTATGTCGTTTTCATTTACACTTCTACATTTGTAGTGGAATGCTTCTCTGATGGAATGACACCAATTCGTGTCAGAAAGATCTTATGCTGTTGATTTCATGATATTTTAACGGTTTTTTTAGAAATAAATACACAGTGCAGTCAAAGAATTTTTAAGACTGGGCCTGTAAAATGAAATAGAAACAAGAAATGATAATTTGTTTTGGTTTGTTATTCAAAATAAGTCCCTCCGGCTTCAATACACTTGTTACAGCGATTTAATAATGATTCGAATGCCTGTTCCAGTTCACTTTGCGGAATTGCCTCCAAAGCATGCGTCGAAGCTGTTTATATTGTCGAAATATAAAAAAAAAACCACCGTTCTAACGTCATTTTAAGTTTTGGGAACAAAGAAAAGTCGCAGGGTGGTAAATCAGGCGAATACGGTGGAAGATTCAACACACAGACGTTATTTTTCGCCAAAAATCTACAAACAAGAAGTGAGGTGTGACTGAGTGCATTAGCGTGCAACAAACACCAACTGTTTTCATCCCGATATTCTGGACGAATGCGACGAATTCTGCCTATCAAACGCCTCAAAACATTTAAATAAAACTCCCCAGCAATTGCTTGTCAACTTGGAACAAATTCTTTGTAGATAATAAATACCCTTACTATCGAAGAATGTAATGAGCATTGTTTTGATTCTCGATAGAACTTTTCTTGTTTTTTTTTTTTTGGCTTGTGGCGAGTTTTTTGACTTCCATTCCGCACTTTGTCGCTTTGTTTGAAGATCATATTGAAAACACCATGTTTCATCACCTGTAACAATCGATTTTAAGAAGTTTGGATCATTTTCAGCGGCTGAAATGATGTCTCTGCAATGTGCTCTTCTCCTTGTTTTTTGTTCATTGGTTAACGTGTGTGGAACAAATTTAGCACAGACTTTTGTTTTGCCCAAATCTTCATGCAGGATGGTTCGAATCCTTTCTTTGTTGATGTTTAAAAACTCTTCCATCATTCTTAGTGACGCACATCGATTGTTTGCCACCAAATCACGCACTTTTTCAATAATCTCAGGTGCCCTAGATGAACTTGGTCTTCCGGTATGCTTATCATTTTCTAGCGTATCTCTTCCGTCCAAAAAACGTTTGTGCCACAGGAAAACGTTTGATCTACTTAAACAAAACTCACCGTAAACTTGTTTCATCATTTGGTACGTTTCCGAGGCACTTTTAGCAAGTTTTCAGTTATATTTAATAACAGCCCTTTGTTCCATCTTAATAATTCAACATGAAAAAAATTTTACTTCCTTAATGAACGGCCGTTTCGTTTGAGTTACTTTAACAACTGCGCAGTACTTTTGGCAGAAAGCAAGCAGATGGTCACGGTTTATAACGCATTCGCGATTACACTGGTGGCGCCACCGTAGGCTGAAATCTAGCGCCAGTCTTAAAAATTCTTTGACGCACTGTGTAGTTTTTAAAATGATCATCGAAGTTGGCTTTAATTCGCATTTATGCGTCCCTATTTCTGATCTTGCAAAAGACAGTATTACTTTGCATCAAGTAGATGAAAAAAATATTTCTGCTTCTTTTCTTTTAGGTAAAAAGACTTTGGATCTTTCCCAACCGTAGCATACGGTTGGAAAGATCCAAAGTATGCTAGAATTTCGCGAAACGCGTTCGATGAAATTGCTTAATCAAAAGTCGGGAATATTCCGCAGAGAGGAGCGTGATAAAAGTGTTTGCAAATGTATGTGGACATGCATAAATCTACATATAGACCATCAGTTCCCAGACCAATTTATCAAAGCTTGCCAGAAAAACAAAATGAAAAGTGTGAATTCATTTCTGTTTTGATTCAGAAAGGTAGAAAACTTTAGTAGAGGTTTTCGAGTCAAGTTTGAATGTTGGTAGAAGCGTAACACAAGAAAAGCGGAAATAGGGAGGAAAATGCAAAAATATCTTAAAGTGAGTTAAAGCTTAGGAGTAAAAAAAACACGTCTGCGCTGAAACCGCGGTTCATGAAAAGTTTTGCAACTTTCTGATATACGCCAGCGGTTTTTTTTATTCACTGCTTTTGTTTTCGGAAACTATGCGAAGAATTATTTCAGAAAAAGTTGGAACGAATTTCTTTTACCCTTGCCTAACTTAAAGAAATTCGGAGGATGGCCACACATTTTAGAACGATTTCCGGTAACATAATTAATACTTAAAATAACATTATTTCTTAACATCAAACAAAGATCTCCGCTCTTTCCACGTTTATAAGTGAGTCACGGAAAAATTCTCATTGGCCGCCAACGGGAGTAGAACCCAGGGTCTCCCAGTTACGCGCCGGATATGCTTCCTCTACACCACAGAGGCCTCGAATTCCTCCAGACTCACACGCGCTAACTGCCAAGCCAAGTTGGCAGGTTGCTTCTTGGAGTCCCGCACAATGCTGGGGATTCACCAAAGATGGTAAGCGGCAACTGAAGAAATAATTAGAAGGCGAATGAATAATTAATACAGACATTTAACGTGGACCAGGAACATCAAACAAAGATCCCCGCTCTTTCCACGTTTATAAGTGAGTCACGGAAAAATTCTCATTGGCCGCCAACGGGAGTCGAACCCAGGGTCTCCCAGTTACGCGCCGGATATGCTTCCTCTACACCACAGAGGCCTCGAATTCCTCCAGACTCACACGCGCTAACTGCCAAGCCAAGTTGGCAGGTTGCTTCTTGGAGTCCCGCACAATGCTGGGGATTCACCAAAGATGGTAAGCGGCAACTGAAGAAATAATTAGAAGGCGAATGAATAATTAATACAGACATTTAACGTGGACCAGGAACATCAAACAAAGATCCCCGCTCTTTCCACGTTTATAAGTGAGTCACGGAAAAATTCTCATTGGCCGCCAACGGGAGTCGAACCCAGGGTCTCCCAGTTACGCGCCGGATATGCTTCCTCTACACCACAGAGGCCTCGAATTCCTCCAGACTCACACGCGCTAACTGCCAAGCCAAGTTGGCAGGTTGCTTCTTGGAGTCCCGCACAATGCTGGGGATTCACCAAAGATGGTAAGCGGCAACTGAAGAAATAATTAGAAGGCGAATGAATAATTAATACAGACATTTAACGTGGACCAGGAACATCAAACAAAGATCCCCGCTCTTTCCACGTTTATAAGTGAGTCACGGAAAAATTCTCATTGGCCGCCAACGGGAGTCGAACCCAGGGTCTCCCAGTTACGCGCCGGATATGCTTCCTCTACACCACAGAGGCCTCGAATTCCTCCAGACTCACACGCGCTAACTGCCAAGCCAAGTTGGCAGGTTGCTTCTTGGAGTATCGCACAATGCTGGGGATTCACCAAAGATGGTAAGCGGCAACTGAAGAAATAATTAGAAGGCGAATGAATAATTAATACAGACATTTAACGTGGACCAGGAACATCAAACAAAGATCCCCGCTCTTTCCACGTTTATAAGTGAGTCACGGAAAAATTCTCATTGGCCGCCAACGGGAGTCGAACCCAGGGTCTCCCAGTTACGCGCCGGATATGCTTCCTCTACACCACAGAGGCCTCGAATTCCTCCAGACTCACACGCGCTAACTGCCAAGCCAAGTTGGCAGGTTGCTTCTTGGAGTCCCGCACAATGCTGGGGATTCACCAAAGATGGTAAGCGGCAACTGAAGAAATAATTAGAAGGCGAATGAATAATTAATACAGACATTTAACGTGGACCAGGAACATCAAACAAAGATCCCCGCTCTTTCCACGTTTATAAGTGAGTCACGGAAAAATTCTCATTGGCCGCCAACGGGAGTAGAACCCAGGGTCTCCCAGTTACGCGCCGGATATGCTTCCTCTACACCACAGAGGCCTCGAATTCCTCCAGACTCACACGCGCTAACTGCCAAGCCAAGTTGGCAGGTTGCTTCTTGGAGTCCCGCACAATGCTGGGGATTCACCAAAGATGGTAAGCGGCAACTGAAGAAATAATTAGAAGGCGAATGAATAATTAATACAGACATTTAACGTGGACCAGGAACATCAAACAAAGATCCCCGCTCTTTCCACGTTTATAAGTGAGTCACGGAAAAATTCTCATTGGCCGCCAACGGGAGTCGAACCCAGGGTCTCCCAGTTACGCGCCGGATATGCTTCCTCTACTCCACAGAGGCCTCGAATTCCTCCAGACTCACACGCGCTAACTGCCAAGCCAAGTTGGCAGGTTGCTTCTTGGAGTCCCGCACAATGCTGGGGATTCACCAAAGATGGTAAGCGGCAACTGAAGAAATAATTAGAAGGCGAATGAATAATTAATACAGACATTTAACGTGGACCAGGAACATCAAACAAAGATCTTCGCTCTTTCCACGTTTATAAGTGAGTCACGGAAAAATTCTCATTGGCCGCCACCGGGAGTCGAACCCAGGGTCTTCCAGTTACGCGCCGGATATGCTTCCGCTACACCACAGCGGCCTCGAATTCCTCCAGACCCACACACGCTAACTGCCAAGCCAATTTGGCAGGTTGCTTCTTGGAGCCCCGCACAATGCTGGGGATTCACCAAAGATGGTAAGCAGCAACTGAAGAAATAATTAGAAGGCGAATGAATAATTAATACAGACATTTAACATGGACTAATAACATCAAACAGAAGTCATCGCTCTTTCCACGTTTATAAGTGAGTCACGGAAAAATTATCATCGGCCTGGGTCGACCCAGGATTGCTTGCCTACGGGGTTGTCGCAATAGGCCCATTTTTCATCCAAGGTGACAACCTTCCACAAGAAATTCTTCCCTTGAAACCTCTTCAGCAACGACATGCAGATGCCCAATCGATAACCAATATTACGCTCCGTTAAAGTATGCGGAACCCACTTACCAATCTTCTGGATCCTCTCCAAGACCTGTAGAAGCCGTACCACCGTCGATTGAGCCACTTTCAAACGTTTCACCAGTTGCGTGGTCGATTGTGTGGCATCCACTTGCAACAGCAGTTCCAGCTCCTCGTATGCGAGTTCCTGCGATTTACCTACACATCGCTTGTCTTCCAAGCTTAGATCACCTTTCTTAAACCTGACAAACGGTTCTCGACACGTCCGGTCACCCATAACTGATTCGCCATACGCCTGACATATTGAACCGTATGCTTCACTCGCACTTTTCCCTAAATTAAACATGAATAACAAACAGTGTCGCAAATGAACTTTATCGACCGCCATGCGCGAACGATAGCACGGGCCGCCGGTCGGTTAGACCCTTACAGCGCCCACTAGCGGGAGCGGCGCAAACTTTTGCATACCACTAATAGTTAAAATCGCAACAGATACCTACGGGAATTGCACACATGGTTGGTAATGATGATGCTGACGATGAGTTACTACCCAGGAATAAATAAAAAATGAAACTTTGTTGTTAAGTGTTATAAATTACTTAAGGCTGTCTTTGAATGAGTGTTAGGCTTCATCTTCTGCGATAGATGGCGCAAAATATCACTCCTTGGGCGTGGCTTTTACGTCTTGAAAGATTGTCCCAGAAGTTGGCGTCAGCGAATGACTGAAGACTTCACCATATTCAGAATGGAAGCGGTCTCTCGTTGGCTCCACAATGAAAAGACAAAATACGCGCTGTTACGTTTTAACCAATGAGATTGTTTAGGGGGTGGAGCTTAGCAGGTAGGCGTAGTTTCTGTCTCAAATTCAATTATGTTCTCGTAATGTACACATTTTCTTTTCAAAAAATGAATGTACAGTAGAATTTAAGATGATCTATAGAAGACGAGATTCCAATCTCACTTCAGTGTCCATTCTTTGATTTCTATTTGGACTAGATAACTAAAAAAATCAGACAGAAATGAGAGATTTCGTTTCTTCCACTCACAAACACTGCCAAGGCGCCATCTAGCGCTACATTGGAATACTTTCGAGTCAGATAAATTGAATTTTAAAAAAATTCTAACATATTTTTCGGAAAAATAACTGCGACACGTATTAGCTATGGGTCGTTTTTATTTGTGTTCAAAATTTCAAACTCTTCAAAGTAATAGTTTTCGAGAAAATGCGTACAAAAGAATTTACATTACAGATATAGGACAGAATTTCTGTTACACTCATTCAAAGACAGCCTTAAGTTCAAAGATAAGTGGTAATTTTTTGCGATATCCCTGAATTTTCCTTATTAATGTAAGCTGGAAGTGAATTGTTAATTAATATTTCAAAGCAAGAGTTTCAAATTTCGTTAGGGGTTAGTTTAAGCTAGTTAATTTATTGTCCTTGAAGATAAAATATTTTAGGCTTAAGTGTTCATGTATCTCCATTTCAAAAGGAAGGCCTGATAAAAAAAAAAAAAAGAGAGAGAATAAAAAAAATGAAAGGGTTTTAAGAAAGAGGAACACATATCTTCTGTCTGGAAAGTGTGAATTTGTGTTCCGCTCTAAAATGCCAGTGTTTTGTATGCATTTCAAGAGAAAGAAATACGTTCTGATATCAAAAACTACATTGTTCCTACGCAAAACATGTGATTGACGTCAGATAACTTTCACCTGCCCGAAGGCCCTTTATATTCTCTGCTTCTGAAACCACTCTCCTTCTTATCTTTTTTTTTTTTTTTTTTTTTTTTTACTTTCTCTTTTTCTTTTCTGCTTCTTTGTCACGTGTCGTGTCTTCCGGCGGTTTTATGTACTCGATTTCTTCCTGGTTTTGACAGGTGGTCCTTGACGCCAAAGAAACTCTCACCTGCTGCCGAAATTCCTTGGGTTTAAATTACCAACCATTTTCATGACGTGCTTCTTCTAAAGCTACTTGACAAAAATATATTCTCAATTATTTTATCAGCTTTTGTTATTCGTGTAAAAATGATATTTCTTTCTGGAAACATCAGATCTTTCAGTGGTACTTGGTGTGCTTAAAATACATAGTACAACTATACTAGTAATCCGATTTTCTTGTCGTAGAGTAGAGATCAAAGTTCCCATGCTTCCGCATATCAACCAGATGGCTTCTTCAAGGAAGGTAAACAGCTAACTGCAAACTGAATAATAGAAGTCTTCAATAATTTGAAAGCGATGACTTGACTAGACTATCAATGAATAGACGCAAATGTGATTATTCATTCGAAGAAACGAGGTCTCGTTGGTTGATCACGTGGCACCGGAGGAGAAAACCAATGATGTTAGAAGTAAGGGGAGGTGGCAAGAGCCTCTCTCCGTATTTCTTCTGGCGTGACGTCACTTTTCATCAGCTGACTACGCCAATGCGCCCAACCTAAGAATCTCCTGTACACTATCTACCAACAAGTAATTGGACATCTGTGATAGCAAAGGAAAACGAAGTTTATTCACTTTCAATAGTTGGTGGAGCTTCCACGAGCGGCGATTACAGCTGCGCATACTCTCAACCAGGCGTTGCACGACGGCTAGTGGTATTTTCTTCCACTCGACTTGGAAAAGACAGGTCAGTTCCTTCACCGATTTCGGACGGTGGGGGCACCCCTTAAGTCGACGCTCCAACTCGTCCCAGAGGTACTCGATAGGGTTAAGGTCCCGGCTCTGCGCAGGCCAGTCCATTCCATTAACCCCATTGTCACCATACCAAGCCATGGTGGACCTCGCAACATGACAGGTGGCATTGTCATCCTGAAAGTAACATGGGTCCACCCCGTAAAACTGCCAAAACGTAGGAAGCGCATGGTCATCCAAAATGGTGCAGTAGGTCTCGGCGTTCAGTCTACCAGGAATTGCGACCAAGGGTCCCGTGCCATACCAGGAGAAACATCCCCATAGCATAATTCCACCGCCGCAGAACTTCACAGTTGGCACAATACATTCCGGCAGGAGGCGTTCTCCAGGCAGACACCAAACTCAGACCCTGACATCCAAACGGTAGAGGGTGAACCTTGATTCGTCGCTCCAGAGAACCTGTTTCCACTGTTCAACGGTCCACTGTCGACGTTCTTTGCACCACGTTAGCCGAGCAGCGCTATTGGAGTTGGTGATCAAAGGCTTGTGGGCGGCAGCACGTCCATGATAACCGAGCAGATGGGCTTCCTTACGGATGGTATTCATCGAAAGAACACTCTCGGATGCCTGTTAATAATCCTCGCGGATGTGGCCCATCGATTTGGTGCGGTTCTTCCGAATTTCTCTGGCCAGCACCCGTCGATCTCTAACTCACAGTTTTCTGCGTCTGTCGGGTCGGGGCAGATTCCGACAGTCACCTCTTATCTTCCACTTGCCAATCACGTAGACCACTGTCGATTTTGGGTACTTCAACTCGCTGTATATGTCACGTATGGATCGGCCATTTCTGTGATACCCGACGATTACACCTTTCGTGAAATCAGAGAGCTCCGAACTGCGTGGCATCTTGCATGCGACTGGTTGCGTTGTTGTTTCACACACGATATTTAACGACGGCGACCGTGACGTTTATCAGGACCGCAGATATAGTCGATTGCAAGGGTGTCCAATTACTTGTTGGTAGATAGTGTATATCTCTATGGGGAAATAGCGATTTTGAACGGGTTTTTCGGTCCCTTACTCTACCCACTGCAGGCATGAAAAAAGTTGAGGCTGAAATATTCATCCCCATAATAAAAAATTTCCAGAAAAAACAGGAAAATATGTTGGTATTTCTTTAAAAATTGAACAAAATAAAGATTTTTTGAGCGGAAGTGCATAGTGCGCATGGTTACTTACTGACCATGTGCAAGTAACCATGTTTAAAATATAACCAAAAGCCTAATGTTAAGAAATAAGAAGTCCGAAATATTCCTTCTTTCCATCCTCGGTTTGCATGCGCTGAGCAAAACTGCTTAAGCCGCAGGAAGTGACGTCACGTTCCCGAACTCCCGCAGCGCAGACTCCCACCACCTCAGAGAGAGAGGACAGAAACAGCTGATCTGTTTTGGCTTCACTCAAAACGGTTCCCTTCACCTCTTCTTCTTCTAACCTCCTTGTGTTGATCCTGATTCAGAAATCAGTAACACCAATGTAGATCATGATTCAGATGTAGTTGTAATATGGGTATTGTTCCTGTTTCAGAAATTAATAACACCAACGCAGATCATGATTCAGATGTAGTTGTAATATCGGTGTTGATCCTGATTCAGAAATTAGAAACGTCGATTTAGAACATGATACACAACGTTGTTGTAAAGGGCCTTATTCATCTTGCATTACATCATGGGAAATATGTAGGGTTGCTGCGGACCAGCAATGGTTCGTTTACATCCGTTTTTCCATTGTTTAACAAGGAATACATTGCAGGCGTTCAGGAAAAATCGTGGTTTTCCATATATTTATTAACGACATGCCGAACTTTTGCTCATCGTACGGTTGTGCTGACAAGTCCTGCCACCTAAATGAATAGAGTTAAAAATAACTTTTCATAAGTTTCATCTGGAAAGGTCGGAACTGTTAACCCTTTAACGACCATGACTCTAAAATATAGTATCACTCTAAACACCATAACGCCTGAGACTCTGTTGTTTCACATCTTTGTTTAGTAACAACGATTGTGATGACGGTGACTCCTGCTGATCCCTCATAGGTCGTGCAAATTTAAAGAACACGTAAGGGTAAGAAATCTGGCGCACTCTAGAGAAGCGTTTTGGGCGTTATCGTCGTTAAAGGGTTAAAGGAATAGTTGAGTAACATGAAAACTTTCCCAGGCTAATGTTTCAAATGTTTCGCCATTGTCTGACAAGGACATGAAAATTTAATGTGCCCTGTATCAAAAATACTTCATCAACAAAATAGAAAAAGTATCAAAAATCGTCTTGGTATGTTTTTGTAACCTTGATTTGTTCTTTAAAGAAAAATTAATT
This sequence comes from Macrothele yani, assembly GCA_039090855.1. Lineage (NCBI taxonomy): Eukaryota > Metazoa > Arthropoda > Arachnida > Araneae > Macrothelidae > Macrothele > Macrothele yani. Next base: position 92,745,440 of record CM077031.1, read on the forward strand.
TCTCCTTCTTCACCCTGTTATTCAATAAATTCGTCGGCATACTCCAAGACGTTGAAATTTAAAAAATTGGACAACAGCAAGGGGTGATCTAATAGCGACAACATTGAATCAGTGACCATGTAGGTCCGTAGAATCCACTTGTGACGTCTCATGAATAAGGTCCATGACGGTGTTGATTCTGATTAAGATATTGATGATATCGGCGTAGATCACGATTCAGGATGTAGTTGCAATATCGGTGTTGATTCTGATTCAGGAATTAGTAATATCGATGTAGATCACGATTCACCGTATACTTTTAATATCGGTGCTGATCGTGATTTAGATATTAGTAATATCGATTCAGATTCTGATTCTCAATGCATTAGTAAAATCGGTGTTAATCCTGATTCAGAAATTAATAGTAATGTCGATGTAGATCATGATTCACAATGTAGTTGTAATGTCGGTGTCAATCTTGATTCAGATATCAGTAATATCGATGTCTGTGGATCATGATTCACAATGTAATTGTAATATCGGTGTCAATTCTGATTCAGATATCGATGTATGTGGATCATGATTCAAAATGTAGTTGTAATACCGGTGTCGATCTTGATTCGGAAATTTGCAACGTGGGTGTAGATCATGATTCTCAATGTAGTAGTAATATCGTGTTGATCCTGTTTCAGAACTTAGTAATATCGATGTAGATTATAATTCACAATGTAGAGTTATATCGATGTTCATCCAGATTCAGCCGCCCCGGTGGCGCAGTGGTCTAAGCGATGGCCTCTGATCATTCGTCCGAAAGGGGTCCGGGTTCGAATCCCGGTCAGGCATGGATGTTGTGTTTGTCTTATGGCACTGGCTCTCTCCCTTCCCTGGAACCAGTGACCCTAAATTAGGGACGGGCGACTGCTTATAGCCCATTGAGTTGCTCACGGTGGTCGTTAAACCTCCAATCAAAAAAAAAAAAAAAAAAAATCCAGATTCAGAAATTAGTAACACCGATGTAGATCATGATTCAGATGTAATTGTAATATCGGTGTTGAGCCTGTTTCATAAATTAGTAGCATCGATGTATCATGTACATCATGTTGCAGTTGCAATATCGGTGTTGATCCTGATTCAGAAAGTAGGAGCAATATCAGCAAATCTTGATTCAGAAAGTAGGAGCAATATCAGCAAATCTTGATTCAGAAAGTAGGAGCAATATCAGCAAATCCTGATTCAGAAAATACTGGCAATATCAGTAAATTATAATTCAGAAAATAGGAGCAATATCAGCAAATCTTGATTCAGAAAGTAATAGCAATATCAGCAAATTCTGGTTCAGAAAGTAGTAGCAATATCAATAAATTCTAATTCAGAAAGTAGGAGCAATGTCATCAAATCTTGATTCAGGAAGTAGGAGCAATATCAGCAATCCTGATTCAGAAAGTACTGGCAATATCAGTAAATTCTAATTCAGAAAATAGGAGCAATGTCATCAAATTTTGATTCAGAAAGTAATAGCAATATCAGCAAATTCTGATTCAGAAAGTAGTAGCAATATCAATAAATTCTAATTCAGAAAGTAGGAGCAATGTCATCAAATCTTGATTCAGAAAGTAGGAGCAATATCAGCAATCCTGATTCAGAAAGTACTGGCAATATCAGTAAATTCTAATTCAGAAAATAGGAGCAATGTCATCAAATTTTGATTCAGAAAGTAATAGCAATATCAGCAAATTCTGATTCAGAAAGTAGTAGCAATATCAGTAAATTCTAATTCAGAAAGTAGGAGCAATATCAGCAAATCCTGATTCAGAAAATACTGGCAATATCAGTAAATTCTAATTCAGAAAATAGGAGCAATATCAGCAAATCTTGATTCAGAAAGTAATAGCAATATCAGCAAATTCTGATTCAGAAAGTCGAAGCATTTTTCTTGTAGATTCTGATTCACAGAATGTAGCAGCAATTTTTGTGGGGATGCTGGCTCAGAAAGTAACAGTATTTCACGCGAAAGCTGAAGTGCTTCTCCCGTACAAAAACGAAAACCGAAAAGCTCATTATCGCAATAAACTTAGAAAGTGTTGAGCTATGTCTCTCAAGAACCCGGCGTATTCCAGGTACAAAATTATTACCTCTCCTGCTCAGCAGATAAGCATAATCAATGAGAGAAGGGGAAAATATTATTTTTTTAAATATTTTTTCGAAGACAGATCGTAAAAGCTAGAACACGCTGGATAACATCTGGTAGCTGCTACTTTGGATTCCATTCGCCCCACCTTAGTGAAGTCACGTGTGTTGAGGGGATAAATATCCAATCCCCAGGAGGAGAGGGAGGGAGAAAGGGAGGAGTGGTCTAGTCAGATCCTTTGTCACTGAGCAACTCATAAATCTTATCGATGCTGCCATTTATCATCCGGGCAGTGCTCTTCAATATTTACCTTCTGGTTTTTTTTTTTTTTTTTCTTTCTTCTCATCACTTTTTTTCTCTCCCCTAATTTTTTTTTCAATTTTGTCGTCCTCGTTCTGTGATAAAAACACAAGCGTAGTCAGTCATCTTTTCTTTACGGCAAAAAACTAGTAATGAAAAAGTGCTTGGATCCTGTATTTTCAACCTGTCTGCAACAGTTTCAGAATGAAAGAAAAATTGAAAATCTCTGCTTGCTCGAGGAAAGGATTGTCTATAGTACGTTGGTTTAAGATTTCAAATATTTATTGGCATTTCCCGCTCATTCACGGTGGAATTGCAGTTGTTTCGCATTTTAAGTTCACTAAATATATAGTGCAGCAATTAAGTAAACAAACAGAATTTAAAAAGAATCGGAAAGCAGGAAAACCTAAGTGAATACACAGTGCGTCAAAGAATTTTTAAGACTAGCCCTAGATTTGAGCCTACGATGGCGCCACCAGTGTAATCGCGAATGCGTTATAAACCGTGACCATCTGCTTGCTTTCTGCCAAAAGTACTGCGCAGTTGTTAAAGTAACTCAAACGAAACGGGCGTTCATTAGAGAAGTAAAACAATTTTCATGTTGAATTAATAAGATGGAACAAAGGGCTGTTATTAAATTTAACGCAAAACTTGGTAAAAGTGCCTCGGAAACGAACCAAATGATGAAACAAGTTTACGGGCGCCCCGGGCGCCGCACCTTTAGGGGGTCCCGCAGTTTAGAAAACAAAATAGTTTCCGTAAAAAGAATTTAACTGCATTTTGTTTTGTAACTTTTGGGGCGCAAGGCCCTTAAAAATATATTTTTGAAGATTTTTGTTTGTTTCCAATCTCCCCATTTTTGAATACCTTATTACCCCCCCCCCCCCGTTCGTCGTACGGACCCTGAGATTTGCAGATTCGAAATGATTTTTGTAACCACCTTAATCTTTTCCGCATTCATGAAATAGCAAATTAAATTTCATCATTTTGTGGTCCCCGTACTTTTATATATCCAACAATTTGTGTGAAAACCTGATACTTAAATTTAAGGAAATAAAAAGAACAGTATCCAAGTTACTTTTGGACTACATATGGAGGCCACTTTTCCAACATCACAAGAAATTGAAAAAAAAAAAAAAAAGTCAACTTTCATATATGAACGCGTATAAAAGTTTAGAATGTAACTAATTTGTCAGTTACTCCACTGTACATTAAAAATCAATCACTAAACATGTATCAGGGGAAAACACTGTTTGTACCAATTTATTTTAGAGGAATCCTTATTATATTTCCTATACAAAAATATTCGCAATGAGAAAATATTCGCTAAGCAGGTATCTTTTTATCATTTTGTGAATAAGCTGTTATAAGAGTCACAATGCAACCTAAACCTCTTCTCCCGGGAAAGAAAATCGTAGATTTTAACACTTGTTACTCTCTCTCTCTCTCTCCGTCTCATTTTCTCTCTTTCTCTTTCTCTCTCCCTCACATTTTCTCTCTTTCCCTATCTCTCTCAATTTTTCTCTTTCTCTATCTCTCTCCCTATCTTTTTCTCTCTTTCTCTATCTCTCTCTCCCTATCTTTTTCTCTGTTTCTCTCTCTCCCTCTCATTTTCTCCCTTTCTCTTTCTCTCTCCCTCACATTTTCTCTCTTTCTCTATCTCTCTCCCTATCTTTTCTCTCCTTCTCTCTCTCCCTCTCATTTCTCTCTTTATCTTTCTCTCTCCCTCACATTTTCTCTATCTCTCTCTATTTTTCTCTTTCTCTATCTCTCTCCCTATTTTTTCTCTCTTCCTCTATCTCTTCTTCTCTCACCCTCTCATTGTTTCTCTTTCTCTCTCCCTCTCATTTTCTGTCTTTTTCTATCTCTCTTCCTCTTTCTCTCTTTTTCTCTTTCTCTCTCTCCCTCTCTCTTTTCTCTCTCTCTCTCTTTCTTTCTGTCTTTCTCTATCTCTTTCCCTCTCTCTTTTCTCCCTCTCTTCCTCTCTCTTTTTTTTCTCTCTCTCTTTCTTTCTGTCTTTCTCTATCTCTTTCCCTCTCTCTTTTCTCCCTCTCTTCCTCTCTCTTTTTTTCTCTTTCTCTCTCTCCCTCTCTCTTTTCTCTCTCTCTCTCTTTCTTTCTGTCTTTCTCTATCTCTTTCCCTCTCTCTTTTCTCTCTCTCTCTTCCTCTCTCTTTTTTTCTCTTTCTCTCTCTCCCTCTCTCTTCTCTCTCTCTCTCTCTCTCTGAACTTTCAGTCCGTATTATGGTCTTTTTCTGCAGCCAGCAGTGACCCATCACTGCCAGCTGGTGGCCAGCAATTTCGTAACACTTGTGTTTTTGATGGTTTTGTAGTCCAGTCGAAAGTTTCGATTGTTCATGGGAGGTTTCTTTCTCCTGGCAATGTGTCCAGCCCATTACTGTTACAGAGATTTTACTCTGATCCCGATGTCTTTCAGTCTTGTCATTTTCCTTATTAACGAGTTCCTCTGCTTATCTCTCCTGATTACACCAAGCATGCATCTCTTCCAGCTTCTTTCAGTTGTCTGCATGTCCACACCATAACGCGCGCAAAAATGGTTCGATTTCGACGAAATTTTAGTATGTGGTAGGAGGCAACCTGGTGACAAACCCTATTGAAAATGGGCTAAATGGGGTCAAACGTCAGGACATAGGAGCGGGATCCAATCCATTGCTCTTATGCGTCATAACTTGCGTAAAAATTGTTCGATTTCGATGCAATTTTAGTATGTGATAGGAAACCACCTGGAGACGAACCGTATTGAAAATGGACGAAATGGGGTCAAAGGTCAGGACATAGGAGCAGGATTCATTCTATCCCCCTTATGCGTCATAACTTACGTTGAAATGCCTCGATTGCGACAAAACTTTAACGTGTTATTCCCGAGGTATACTGAACTGGTTCTGTTGAATATCATCGAAATGGGGTCAAAGGTGAGGACACAGGAGCGAGATTTATTCTACAGCCATTATCCTCATAACTTGACTAAAAATGCTTCTATTGCGACAAAATTTTAGTATGTTGTTCCGGAGGTATACTGTACCAATTATGTTTAATATAATCCAAATGGGGTCAAAGGTCAGGTCACAGGAGCGTGATTTATTCCACAGCCATTAACCTCATAACTTGATTAATAACTGGAGTAACGATTTCTTGTATGTTGGAAATCGTATCATAATCAATGCATTGCATGATTTTACTAACTTGTTTAGTTAAGGTCCACGTCCCTGTTCCATAAGTAAGTACTGGAAGGATGCACTGATTGAACACTTTTGTTTTAAAACATAATGGCATATTGCTCTTAAAACGTTGTACTGTTTCTTTTAAGAGCTCTCCAACCAAGTTTTGTACGTCGATTAATTTCTTCATCAATGTGACCCTCGCTTGATATCTGCTGCCCAAAGTCAATGTAGGAATTGTTTATCTCCAGCTTTTCCCCATCAATAGATAAATCTTCATTTCTTGTAAAAGCATTGTACTTTAGTTTTGTCTTCTGAAAGTTAATCCCATTTCTTTACTCTTGATTCGGGGGAGGGGGTGTGGGGGGGGGTGGAGGTTTAACGACCACCGTGAGCAACTCTGTGGGGTAGGGCTATAAGCAGTCTCCCGTCACTAATTCAGGCCACTGGTTTCAGGGAGGGGAGAGAACCAGTACCGTGAGATAAACACAACGTCCATGCCTCACCGGTATTCGAACCCGGATCCCTTTCGGACGAATGATCAGAGGCCATCGCTTAGGCCACTGTGCCACAGGGGGCTGTTCTTTACTCTTGTCAGCAAGTTCCTGGATCATGCTCTGCAGCTCTGATGTTTTATTTCAAAAGACCTGTGAAGGGTTTTTTTTTTTTTTAGGCGTAATACGTATTTATTATTTGAAGTGAGGAAATTCAATTTTTTCGTTTATCGTATAAATAATGTAAACATCCAGATCCATCTGTCTCTCTGGAACTCTTGACGTCACAGCAACGTCTGCATTGTTGCGCCATCACTTATCGATCAGTTCGTGTGTGCTCTCGCGATGTCAAAATGATTGCCTGCTATATAATAGCACGCTATTACTTTTAGATGTCAAGGTGATCGCGTGCTAATTTAAAAACATTGGATTACTAATGACTCCAGTTCAGTTTTTCCGATTTACGAAATTTGAATGGAATTTTTAATATCACAGCAAGTTGAGTTTTCACGCGACCACATTGAGATGTCAAGGTGATCGCGTGCTAATTTAAAAACATTGGATTATCAATGACTCGAGTTCTATTTATCCTATCTACAAAATTAGAAATAAAATCTTAATATCACGGCAAGTTGTGTTTGTGTAATAATTTAATTTAGCATAATTCGAATATTAGTTTTTCTTCTTTAATGATCTTTTTTTCTTTTTTAATTTAACTAACTCTCAGAGTTTAGTGCTGAGTATATTATACATTTTGCAAAATATCGATCTATCTAGACGCTCTAGCTTACAATAAAACTGAAATCTTGAGATGTCAAAGTAAGCAATATTGTATCTTAAATAAGCAGATGTCGCCCCAATAGTACATTGTCGAGAATTTACATAGTTCCGATTTGTAGTACCAGATGTCGCATTATTTGTAGAAAAAGTTTCGGTATGAAGTTTCAAACAAACCGTCGAATAGGACACTCTAAAACAAGCCGTAAACGGAATAACAAGTGTACCAGAGAGAAAGTAATTTAACGCGAAACATCAAAGTAAAAGTTTAAGGCAAGTTACACATTTTGCAAAAATATCGATCTATCTTAATACACAATTGTTGAACAACAAATATTTTACACAGAATGTTATTTATCGCGAGGTCTTTTGAATAAATTAGTAAAATCATGCAATGCATTGATTATGATATGCTTTCCAACATACCAGAAATCATTACTCAAGTTATGAGGATAAGGGTTGTGGAATAAATCTTGCTCCTGTGCCCTGAACTTTGACCCCATCTCCATGATATTAAATAGAATTGGTTCAGTATACCTCCGGAACAACATACTAAAGTTTTGTCGCAATAAAAGCAGTTTTAGTCAAGTTATGAGGATAAGGGCCATGGAATGGATCCCACTCCTATGTCCTGACCTTTGACCCCATTTAGCCCATTTTCAACAGGGTTCGTCCCGAGGTTGTACCATACCACATACTAAAATTTCATCGGAATCGAATTATTTTTACTCGAGTTATCGTGCGGGCAGACACAGACAGACAGACAGACAGACGGACAAAGTTGCAATACATACGCTTCTTCAACCTACTGTTGGAAAGCGTAAAAAACGGAAACAAATGGCATATAATTTTTAGTTCTAACATGAATGAGTTCGTACTATATAAGCTTTTACCATGTTTCCTTACAGAATTCCGGCGTCTATTTTATTTGTTTTCAATCGGCTTCAATTAAAAATTTCATTGCTTCACAGTGCAGGCAACATCCCGTATATATTAATATTTATTTAAAGTTTGAAGACGGGCTATACGCTAGTTTGATAGTAACAAATGTTATACAGTTTAAAAAATAAATATCTACCGTACTGCATTATCATTTTGTATTATTTGAATGAACGAAAAAACTAAAAACACGTAAATAAATTTACAAAAATCTTAATTTTACTTGGCCTTGAAAGGAGAACAAACGTTCCGGATAATTAGAGTTTCTGATATTTGGAGTCCGGATAATTAGAGTTTCGGATACCTGGAGTCTGTATAATTAGAGTTTCGGATACCTGGAGTCTGTATAATTAGAGTTTCGGATATCTGGAGTCCGGATAATTAGAGTTTCGGATATTTGGACTCTGTATAATTGGAGTTACGGATATCTGGCGTCCGGATAATTGGAGTTCTGCTGTACTTTCCAAGCCAATACATGAAGAAAGATTCACAATCCTGATGCCGTCGTTTAGAGGCGAGTAAGCGAAACATTTCCCTTTTGGCCGCGGGTGGCCTAGTGGGCAACGTTCGGGACTGCCACGGAAAGGACCTCAGGTTCGATCATAGGCAGGTATGAATGAATGCTAGATCCACTAAATATCCGCCGTGCGTCGGATGGGTACGTTAAGCCGTCGGACCCCGGGTACTGGCCCCCCGATAGTCAATAAGGGCGTCTTCTACCTCGCTTCCGCGTCACTTTCCTATCGGGCACTCTAGCCCAAATCTCCTAGCTTCCTATTTCTAAAGGTTGTTTAAGACCTGGGGTCAGACACTCCCTTCCTAAAAACCCTCTACATCATATGATCATTTCTCTTTTGGTTGGAAGTGGATTCGTTCGAATAACACCATTCTGTAATATGGAAGAATTGTTTAACAAGTTGTTTGGTTATTATTGTACCACGTTAAAAATTAAGTCTCTTCAAAAGTGCGTTTCTAGCAAATCTTCAGGATACATGTGAAAATATGCTTTTATTCCTCAAAACGGCTAAATATGCAAAAGCAGCATTATGGTTGAACATACAGACCTTACTCATAACACAGAAGGCATTTTATATCGTAAAGAACGATGAATTTAAACCAAGGAAAATTAAACTCGACAGGTAAAGTAGATTACGTGGCATATGAATCTTACGAGTATAGGTTAAAATGTGAGACAAGTGCAAAAGAAAAGTAAATGAAAAGAAGCTCTGCGCTGCGTCTTAATCAGCTGCGCACAGATTAAAATTTCACAGTGGCGTTCAGAAATGTTCCCCACGCATTCTTACCCCCCCTCCCCCTTCACTGGGAGAGTTCAGCGGATCGCATCGTAATTTCTTTAACTCATATATTACGCATTACTTGCACTTTATGCAAAATATACCGTGGTCGCTCAATCTTCATTTATAAAATTTGAAATTCTTTCGAGCTCACCGGAATTTGTTTTGGTGTTAGGAATTCTGTTTCAGTGGTGTGATTATAATCTCATTACACACACACCCCATATAACGAAAAGAGGAAAATAAAAGTTCTGAACGATTCGGCATAATTTCACGCCAAATCAACCACAGTCAGATCGTGCAATTATATAGACGAGAAAAGGGAAAGTAGATATGTGCCAGAAACCTTACGCATACAAATGACACATCGTTTTCGCTTATTTTATTCCTATTAAAGCTGACTTTCATCTCGCATTGCAAGTTTTACTATGAAAGACCCCCATTTTTTTTATCTCCGTCTTTGTAAAAATGAATGATTACTTAGCTTTTCACAGTAACTTGATCCCCCCTCCCAGCTGCGAAAATATAGAGTAAGATAGAAGTGCCATAAAAATAATATTAGCTCGTGTTCGTAAACTATCCATCATTTCATCATGGCGGAAAATAAATAAGATAGATGGGGGGGGGGGCTGTTCAGACGATAGTGGACGAGTTTTCAAACTGCTGGGCAATCAACTTGTCGCCGCGAGTAAGCGGATTCGTCGGCGCCAACGCATTCTCAGCAGCCAGGTTTCCTCGGCAGCGCCATTATTGAAACAACCCCTTGGGACACGAATAACGAAAAAAAAAGTAAAAAAAAATGCACGTGGGTTAAGAGAGAAAACTCTGTCCCGATATGCTCTGCTGTTATCGAGATGAATTCGCAATGAAATGCCCAAACAAGTGCATAAATCTAGCTCAGTGCTTGCTTGGTTGTATATATATATTTTTTTTTATTTTCTTATTTCTTTCCCCGATTGTTAGGGAAATATTTAACCCTTAATTGACCAAATGTCACTTCTCCGGGAAAGCTAATGGGCGCTTTTATGAGTATATTAAGCCGCATGTCTGCCATCTAGCGAGTGCATGTGACAGCTCTCTAACGCACTGCCTCAATAAAAATTTCCCTTCGGGCTACGAAGAAAATGAAAGTCTGCATTTAATTAATACGCCATCTGTTACAACTCAAGCATTTTAAACGGAACACTTGATGCAATCTTCTTAACCTTCCAAACACGCCGGCATTCAAAACAACCGCTTGAGCATTCCTAAAAGGTGCACTTTCGTACTTTTTAATGTTAAAGTATCTCTGTGTACACAATTTTTTTTTTCTGAAATTCAGGAGCGATTTTGCATGTTCCCTTTCGTGAATTAACGAAGCATATCTCTGAAGCAACCTTCTCCGTGAAATGGCGGGAAAAAAAAACCCTGAATTTTACAGATTTTTCGTAAGACAGGAAAATTCAGAATTGTCGAAAACCCCTCCCCCAATTCCTTTCGTATGTTAACGGTAATTTGTCGTTTTAAAGAGTTAACGGAAACTTCTGAATCTTCAGAAAACTTTCAACAATTGCTTTCTTATATCAACTGCCAATTTTCATTTTAAAGAACTGTTATTAACGGAAAACTCTGAATTTTCAGAAATATTTCCGCAATTCCTTTCGTATGTTAACAACAAATTGTCGTTTTAAAGAGTTGTTGTCAACGGAAAATCCTGAATCTTCCGAAAACGTTCTGCAATTTCTTTCGTATATTAACAGTGAATTTTCTTTTTCAGGAGTTGTAAACAGAAAATTCTGAATTTCCTTTCGTATGTTAACGGTGAATTTTCGTTTTGAGCAGTTGTTATTAACGGGAAAATCTGAACTTTCAGAAAACTTTTCGAAATTGCTTTCCTATATTAACGTTAAATTTTCGTTTTAAGGAGTTGTTATTAATGAAAATTATAAATTTCCAGAAACCTTTCCGCAATTTCTTTCGTATATCAACGGGACATTGTCGTTTTAAAGAGCTGCTTTAACGGAAAATTCTGAACCTTCAGAAACCTTTCCGCAATTCCTTTCGTGTGTTAACGGTAAATTGCCGTTTTAAAGAGTTGTTAACGGAAACTTCTGAATTTTCGGGAAACTTTCCTCAATTTTGTTCGTATATTAACGGTAAATTATCGTTTTAAGGAGTTGTTAACGGAAACTTCCGAATTTTCAGAAACCTTTCCTCAATTCCTTTCGTATGTTAACAACAAATTGTCGTTTTAAAGAGTGTTGTCAACGGAAAATCATGAATCCTCTGAAATCGTTCCGCAATTTCTTTCGTATATTAACAGAGAATTTTCGTTTTAAGGAGTTGTAAACGGAAAATTCTGAATTTCCTTTCGTATACTAACGGTGAATTTTTGTTTTGAGCAGTTGTTATAAACGGGGAATTCTGAACTTTCAGAAAACTTTTTCGAACTTGCTTTCCTATATTAACGGTTAATTTTCGTTTTAAGGAGTTGTTATTAATGAAAATTCTAAATTTTCAGAAACCTTTCCGCAATACCTTTCGTATATCCAACGGTACATTGTCGTTTTAAAGAGTTGTTAACGGAAATTTCTGAATTTTCGGGAAACTTTTCTCAATTTTTGCTAGTATATTAACGGTACATTCTCGTTTTAAGGAGTTGTTAACGGAAACATCTGAATTTTCAGAAAACGGTCCGCAATTTCTTTCGCATATTAACGGTAAATTTTCGTTTTGAAGAGTTGTTAACGGAAACCCGAATTTTCAGAAATATTTCCTCAATTCCTTTCGTATATTAACAGTAAATTGTCGTTTCAAAGTGTTGTTGTTAACAGAAAATTCTGAATTTTCAGAAACCTTTCCGCAATTCCTTTCGTATATTAACGGTGAATTTTCGTTATGAATTTTCAGAAACCTTTTCGCAATTCCTTTCGTTTATTAACGGTAAATTCTCCTTTTGGGGAGTTGTTATTAACGGAAAATTCTGAATTTTTAGAAACCTTTCCTCAATTCCTTTTGTATGTTAACAGTAAATTGTCGTTTTAAAGAGTTGTTGGTAACGGAAAATTCTGAATTTTCTTAAACCTTTCCGTAATTCCTTTCGTAAATTAACGGTAAGTTGACGTTTTAAAGAGTTGTTAATAACGGAAAATTCTGAATTTTCTGAAACCTTTCCTGAATCCCTTTCGTATATTAACAGTAAATTGTCGTTTCAAAGTGTTGTTGTTAACAGAAAATTCTGAATTTTCAGAAACTTTTCCGCAATTCCTTTCGTATATTAACGGTGAATTTTCGTTTTAAGGAGTTGTTATTAACGGGAAACTCTGAACTTCCAGAAAGTTTTCCGAAATTTCTTTCCTGCATTAACGGTAAATTTTCATTTTAAAGGGTTGTTATTAATAAAAATTCTAAATTTTCAGAAACCTTTCCTCAACTCCTTTCGTATATTAACAGTAAATTGTCATTTTAAAGAATTGTTGGTAACGGAAAATTCTGAATTTTCTAAAACCTTATTCCACAATTCTTTTCGTATATCAACGGAAGAATTCTGTTCTTACCTTTTCCGTATCGATGTGGAAGAAAATTTCTGGTAATAGCAACTATTCGCTGTTACTTGAGGTTGGTCAACAATTAAATTTTAATGAATGACTTACGGGATTACACCATTGTGCAATACAAATCTAGAAGTTGTCAATCCGTTTACTGGTGTAAGTATGACGTGAATGGTATAATATCCGAAAACTTGAAAATTTCGTCCTGGAACGGGAATTGAACCTGCATCTCTCATATTATCTGACGTAGATTTTTTGGATATTATCTGACTTACCATTCATGTGATATTTACACCAATAAACGGATCCACATCTTTCAAATTAAATTACGTCTGAGTATCTGATTTTGAAGTGGCGATGGGTATCCTGGGGTATCTGGTACCATAATTTCAACAGTAGGTCCTCCAGTTCCCATACATTTCGGGATGGTGGTGGTTTAGCGCGAAACCGCTTTTCCAAGTCGAACCACAAATGTTCGATTGGGTTCATGTCAGCTGAATTTGGAGGCCATGGCATTAACAGAAAGTCACCAACATGTTCCTCGAACCACTTTTTGACGATTCTGGCAGTGGCGTATTATCCTGTTGGTAATGGCCATCACCAGCAGGGAACACAGTTGCCAGGAATGGGTGAACTTGGAGATTAACAATATATTTGGAGATTAACAGAAAGTCACCAGCATGTTCCTCGAACCACACCTTGACGATTCTGGTAGTGGCGCATTATCATGTTGGTAATGGCCATCACCAGCAGGGAACACAGTTGCCATGAATGGGTGAACCTGGAGATTAACAATATATTTGGAGATTAACAGAAAGTCACCAGCATGTCCCTCGAACCACTCCTTGACGATTCTGGCAGTGGCGCATTATCCTGTTGGTAATGGCCATCACCAGCAGGGAACACAGTTGCCATGAATGGGTGAACCTGGAGATTAACAATATATTTGGAGATTAACAGAAAGTCACCAGCATGTTCCCTCGAACCACTCCTTGACGATTCTGGCAGTGGCGCATTATCCTGTTGGTAATGGCCATCACCAGCAGGGAACACAGTTGCCATGAATGGGTGAACCTGGAGATTAACAATATATTTGGAGATTAACAGAAAGTCACCAGCATGTTCCTCGAACCACTCCTTGATGATTCTGGCAGTGGCGCATTATCCTGTTGGTAATGGCCATCACCAGCAGGGAACACAGTTGCCATGAATGGGTGAACTTGGAGATCAACAATATATTTGGAGATTAACAGAAAGTCACCAGCATGTTCCTCGAACCACTCCTTGACGATTCTGGCAGTGGCGCATTATCCTGTTGGTAATGGCCATCACCAGCAGGGAACACAGTTGCCATGAATGGGTGAACTTGGAGATTAACAATATATTTGGAGATTAACAGAAAGTCACCAGCATGTCCCTCGAACCACTCCTTGACGATTCTGGCAGTGGCGCATTATCCTGTTGGTAATGGCCATCACCAGCAGGGAACACAGTTGCCATGAATGGGTGAACCTGGAGATTAACAATATATTTGGAGATTAACAGAAAGTCACCAGCATGTTCCTCGAACCACTCCTTGATGATTCTGGCAGTGGCGCATTATCCTGTTGGTAATGGCCATCACCAGCAGGGAACACAGTTGCCATGAATGGGTGAACTTGGAGATCAACAATATATTTGGAGATTAACAGAAAGTCACCAGCATGTTCCTCGAACCACTCCTTGACGATTCTGGCAGTGGCGCATTATCCTGTTGGTAATGGCCATCACCAGCAGGGAACACAGTTGCCATGAATGGGTGAACTTGGAGATTAACAATATATTTGGAGATTAACAGAAAGTCACCAGCATGTCCCTCGAACCACTCCTTGACGATTCTGGTAGTGGCGCATTATCCTGTTGGTAATGGCCATCACCAGCAGGGAACACAGTTGCCATGAATGGGTGAACTTGGAGATTAACAATATATTTGGAGATTAACAGAAAGTCACCAGCATGTTCCTCGAACCACTCCTTGACGATTCTGGAAGTGGCGCATTATCCTGTTGGTAATGGCCATCGCCAGCAGGGAACACAGTTGCCATGAATGAGGGAACTTGGAACGCAACAATGTTCAGATACCTGACAGCTGTCGGGGATTATACAATTCGGATAACGGGGCTTAAAGTGTCCCAAGAAAACATCGCCAAACGCATAACACCGCCGCCGTCCTGTTTTCGCACAACAGTGCAACCAGGTGCCATAGCCTCCGTTGGTAATCGGCGTGTCCGCGCTCGGCCGTCTACGTGATGCACCAGGAATCTTGACTCGTGTGAACACACCAGTTCCATCCAATCATCCAGGGTCCAATCTCGATTATCTGGGGCATATTTCATGCGTTGTTGGCGATCGCGTGAAGTGAGCATGGGGACCCGGATGGGTCTTCAGCTACGCATGCCCATGCGCAGCAGGTTGCGATAAACTGTGTGCTGTGACACATTGCCCTGATCACCACTCTTGTAGCTGCGGGTGGTTTGCCGCACTGTGGTCGCTGTGAACAGTGCGAGACAATTCCCGCTCCCCTCTGGCATCTATGAACTGCGGACGGCACACGGCTGGACGATGGTTCGTCGTTTGGCCATCCGTGCACCACTTTTGATACGTACTCACTAGAGCGGCACGAGAACAACCCACAAGCCGCGCCGTTTCCGAGATCGTAGTTCCGAGGCGCCGTGCTATCAGAATTTGTCCTTCATCAAACTCCGATAAATCGGCAGCTTTTCCCATTCTGACTTCGAACACTCTACTAACCGAAAGCCGGTCCTCGTGTTGTGTAATATACTGCTCTGTGAACTTCACCTGAGCAACCGTTCGGTCTCCATGCGAGCTCATTTCTCAAGGCTGGGGGTGGTCATAATGTCATTGACTCATCGGTGTATATAGCCTTGTCTCATATTTCGCGGTTTTTTTTTCTCTTATCATATTTATCGTCCATATTGTCCAACAGAGAAATACCAAATCAGGATTTTACTACACATATTTTGTCACTTGATAATTCATTCGTACGTTCATTTTCGATTACCATTTTTTTTTTTTTTTTTTTTGATTGGAGGTTCAACGACCACCGTGAGCAACTCAATGGGCTATAAGCAGTCGCCCGTCCCTAATTTAGGGTCACTGGTTCCAGGGAAGGGAGAGAGCCAGTGCCGTAAGACAAACACAACATCCATGCCTCACCGGGATTCGAACCCGGACCCCGTTCGGAAGAATGATCAGAGGCCATCGCTTAGACCACTGCGCCACCGGGGTGGCGACCATTTTGGGAAATACGTATTTTGAACATTTGTCGAAGACGGATAACTTTGTCCGTGTTCATTTTGTCCTCATTCATTTCGCCCATGGTTCACTTTCTCCGTGTTCATTTCGTCCACGGTTAACCTTGTCCTAGTTCATTTCGTCCACGGTTCACTTTGTCCGTGTTCATTTCGTCAGCGGGTCACTTTTTCCATGTTAATGTCGTCCACGGTTCGCTTTGTCCGTGTTTATTTCCTGCAGGGTTCACTTTGTCCGTGTTCATTTTCTCCACTGTTCCCTTTGTCCATCGTTCACTTCGTCCGATGCTCATTTCGTCCATGGTTCACTTTGTCCGTGTTTATTTATCCGTTGTTCATTTCGTCCGCTGTTTACTTCGTCCGCTGTTCATTTCGTCAACGGTTCACTTTGCCTGCGTTCATTTCGTCTACGGTTCATCTTGTTCGTGTTCATTTCGTCCTCGGTTCATAATGTGCGTGTTCATTTAGTCCACGGTTCACTTCGTCCGTGTTCATTTAGTTTACGGTTCATTTTCCGTGCTCATTTCGTCCACGGTTCACTTTGTGCGTGTTCATTTCGTCCACGGTTCACTTCGTCCGTGTTAATTTATTCTACGGTTCATTTTCCGTGCGCATTTCGTCCACGGTTCACTTTGCACGTGTTCATTTCGTTCACGGTTCAATTTATCCGTGTTCATTTCGTCTAAGGTTCACTTGTCCACGGTTCACTTTTCCCGTGTTTATTGCGTCCACGTTTCACTTTTCCCGTGTTTATTGCGTCCACGGTTCACTTTTTCCGTGTTTATTGCGTCCACGGTTCACTTTTTCCGTGTTCATTTCGTCCACGGTTCACTTTGTCCTTGATCATTTCGTCCACGGTTGCCTTTGTCCATCGTTCACTTCGTCCGCTGCTCATTTCGTCCACGTTTCACTTTGTCAGTGCTTATTTCGTCCGTTTTTCATTTCTTCCGTTTTTCATTTCGTCAGAGGTTCACTTCGCCCGCTGTTCATTTCGTCCACTGTTCACTTCGTCCACTGTTCATTTCGTACACGGTTCACTTTGTTCCTGTTCATTTCGTCCACGGTTAACTTTGTCTGTGTTTATTTTTTGCACAGTTCACTTTGTCGGTGTTCATTTCTTCCACAGTTCTCTTTGTGCATCGTTCACTTCGTCCGCTGCTCATTTCATCCACGGTTCACTTTGTCCGAGTTTATTTTGTCCGTTGTTCATTTCGTCCGTGGTTCACTTCACGCGCTGTTCATTTCGTCCACTGTTCACTTCGTCCGCTGTTCATTTCGTCCACGGTTCTCTTTTTTCCTGTTCATTTCGTCCACGGTTCATTTTGTACGTGTTAATTTCGTCTTCGGTTCCCTTTGCCTGCGTTCATTTCGTCCACGGTTCATGTTGTCCGTGTTCATTTCGTCCACGGTTCACTATGTGCGTGTTCATTTAGTCCACGGTTCACTATGTGCGTGTTCGTTTCGTCCGTGTTCGTTTAGTCTACGGTTCATTTTCCGTGCTCATTTCGTTCACGGTTCACATTTTAAGTGTTTATTTCGTCCACGGTTCACTTTTTCCGTGTTTTTTTCGTCCACGGTTCACTTTTTTCGTGTTTATTTCATACACGGTTTACTTCGTCAACTGTTCATTCCGTCCTCGGTTCACTGCGTTCGCTGTTTATTTCGTTCACGGTTCACTTTGTCAGTGTTCATTTCGTGCACTGTTCACTTTGTCCGTGTTCATTTCGTCAGCGGTTTACTTTCTCCGTGTTCATTTCGTCCACGGTTCATTTTGTCCCTGACCATTTCGTACACGGTTCATTTTGTCCGTGCTCAATTCGTCCACGGTTGCCTTTGTCCATCGTTCACTTCGTCCGCTTCTCATTTCGTCCACGTTTTACTTTGTCAGTGTTTATTTCGTCCGTCTTTCATTTCGTCTGAGGTTTACTTATCCCGCTGTTCATTTCGTCCACTGTTCACTTCGTCAGCCTGCTCATTTTGTCCAGGGTTCAGTTTGATCCTGTTCATTTCGTCAACGGTTCACTTTGTCCGTGTTCATTTCGTCCAGGGTTCCTTTTGTTCGTGTTCATTTCGTCCACGGTTCATTTAGCCCGCCTGTTCATTTCGTCCACGGTTCACTTTGGTCCTGTTCATTTCGTCAACGGTTCACTGTGTCCGTGTTCATTTCGTCCACGGTTCACTATGTAGGAGTTCATTTCGTCCACGGTTCACTTTGTTCGTGTTCGTTTCGTCACCGGTTCCCTTAGTCCGAGTTCATTTCGTCCATCGTTCACTTTGTCCATCGTTCACTTCGCCCACTGTTCATTTCGTCCATGGTTCATTTCGTCGACCGTTCACTTTGTCCATCGTTCACTTCGTCCGCTTCTCATTTCGTCCACGGTTCATTTCGTCCGTGTCTATTTCGTCCGTTGTTCATTTCGTCCACTGTTCACTTCATCCGCTGTTCATTTTGTCCACGGTTCACTATGTCCTTGTTCATTTCGTCCGCGGTTCACTTTGTACGTGTTCATTTCGTCCACGGTTCACTTTGTCCGTGTTCATGTCGTCCAGGGTTCACTTTGCCCTTGTTCATTTCGTCCGTGGTTCACTTTGTACGTGTTCATTTCGTTCAGGGTTCACTTTTTCCGTGTTCATGTCGTCCCCGGTTCACTTTGTCCGTGTTTATTTCGTTCAGGGTTCCCTTTTTCCGTGTTCGTTTCTTCCACGGTTCACTTTGACCGTATTTATTTCGTCCGCTGTTAAATTCGTCAACGGTTCACTTCGCCCGCTGTTCATTTCGTCCACTGTTCACTTCGTCCGCTGTTCATTTTGTCCACGTTCACTATGTACGAGTTCATTTCGTCCACGGTTCACTTTGTCCGTGTTCATTTCGTCCAGGGTTCACTTTGACCGTGTTCGTTTCTTCAACGGTTCCCTTTGTCCGTGTTCATTTCGTACACCGTTCATTTTGTCCATCGTTCATTTTGCTCGCTGTTCATTACGTCCACGGTTCACTTTGTCCGTGTTCATTTCGTGACGGTTCACTTTGTCCGTGTTCATGTCGTCCAGGGTTCACTTTGCCCTTGTTCATTTCGTCCGTGGTTCACTTTGTACGTGTTCATTTCGTCCACGGTTCACTTTGTCCGTGTTCATGTCGTCCCCGGTTCACTTTGTCCGTGTTTATTTCGTTCAGGGTTCCTTTTTTCCGTGTTCGTTTCTTCCACGGTTCACTTTGACCGTATTTATTTCGTCCGCTGTTAAATTCGTCAAGGGTTCACTTCGCCCGCTG
Organism: Macrothele yani; assembly: GCA_039090855.1. NCBI lineage: Eukaryota > Metazoa > Arthropoda > Arachnida > Araneae > Macrothelidae > Macrothele > Macrothele yani. Next base: position 92,764,638 of record CM077031.1, read on the forward strand.
TTCATTTCGTCCACTGTTCATTTTGTCCACGTTCACTATGTACGAGTTCATTTCGTCCACGGTTCACTTTGTCCGTGTTCATTTCGTCCAGGGTTCACTTTGACCGTGTTCGTTTCTTCAACGGTTCCCTTTGTCCGTGTTCATTTCGTCCACCGTTCATTTTGTCCATCGTTCATTTTGCTCGCTGTTCATTACGTCCACGGTTCACTATGTCCGTGTTCATTACGTCCACGGTTCATTTCTTACGTGATAATTTCGTCACACGGTTCACTTTGTCGGTGTTCATTTCGTCCACGGTTCACTTCGCCCGCTGTTCATTTCGTCCACGATTCACTATGTACGAATTCATTTCGTCTACGGTTCACATTGTCCGTGTTCATGTCATCCACGTTTCACTATGTCCGTGTTCATTTCGTCCACGGTTCACGTTGTCCGTATTTATTTCGTCCGCTGTTCAGTTCGTCAACGGTTCACTTCGCCCGCTGTTCATTTCCTCCACTGTTTACTTCGTCCGCTGTTCATTTTGTCGACGTTCACTATGTAGGAGCTCATTTTGTCCACGATTCACTTTGTTCGTGTTCATTTCGTCCACGGTTCACTTTGTCCGTGTTCATATTGTCCAGGGTTCACTTTGACCGCTGTTCGTTTCTTCAACGGTTCCCTTTGTCCGTGTTCATTTTGTTCACTGTTCACTTTGTCCATCTTTAACTGTTTCCCCGCTGTTCATTTCGTCCACGGTTCACTTTTTCCACCGTTCACTTCGTCCGCTGTTAATTTCTTTCATGGTTCATTTCGTCCTCGGTTCACTTTGTCCGCTGTTCATTTCGTCCACGGTTCACTTTGAACGTGTTCATTTCGTCCACGGTTCACTTTGTCCGGGTTCATTTCGTCCACGGTTTACTTTGTCCGTGTTCATTTCGTCCAGAGTTCACTTTGTCCGTGTTCGTTTCGTCAACGGTTCCCTTTGTCCGTGTTCATTTCGTCCACCGTTCACTTTGTCCTTCGTGTTCATTTCGTCCACAGGTCATTACGTCTACGGTTCACTGTTTCCGTGTTCATTTCGTCCACGGTTCACTTTTTCCACCGTTCACTTCGTCCGCTGCTAATTTCGTTCATGGTTCATTTCGTCCTCAGTTCACTTTATCCGCTGTTCATATCGTCTACGGTTCACTTTCTACGTGTTCATTTCGTCCACGGTTCACTTTGTCGTTTTCATTTCGTCCACGGTTTACTTTGACCGTGTTCATTTCGCCCAAGGGTTCACTTTGTCCGTGTTCCTTTCGTCAACGGTTTCCTTTGTCCGTGTTCATTTCTTACACCGTTCACTTTGTCCTTCGTTCATTTCGTCCACAGGTCATTACGTCGACGGTTCACTGTTTACGTGTTCATTTCGTCCACGGTTCATTTTTCCACCGTTCACTTTGTCCGCTGCTGATTTCGTTCATGGTTCATTTCGCTCGTGTTCATTTCGTCCTCGGTTCACTTTGTCCGCTGTTCATTTCGTCCACGGTTCATTTCGCTCCTGTTCATTTCGTCCTCGGTTCACTTTGTCCGCTGTTCATTTCGTCCACGGTTCACTTTGTACGTGTTCATTACGTCCACGGTTCACTTTGTCCGTGTTCATTTCGTCCAGGGTTCACTTTGCCCGTGCTCGTTTCGTCAATGGTTCCCTTTGTCCGTGTTCATTTCGTCCACCGTTCACTTTGTCCTTCGTTCATTTCGTCCACAGGTCATTACGTCTACGGTTCACTGTTTCCGTGTTCATTTTGTCCACGGTTCACTGTTTCCGTGTTCATTTTGTCCACGGTTCACTTTTTTCACCGTTCACTTCGTCCGATGCTAATTTCGTTCATGGTTCATTGCGTTCGTGTTCATTTCGTCCTCGGTTCACTTCGTCCGCTGTTTATTTCGTCCACGGTTCACTTTGTACATGCTCAGTTCGTCCACGGTTCACTTTGTCCGTGTTCATTTCGTCGACGGTTTACTTTGTCCGTGTTCATTTCGTCCAAGGTTCACTTTGTCCGTGTTCGCTTCGTTAACGGTTCCTTTATCCGTGTTCATTTTGTCCACCGTTCACTTTGTCCTTCGTTCATTTCGTTCACAGGTCGTTACGTCTACGGTTCACTGTTTCCGTGTTCATTTCGTCCACGGTTCACTTTTTCCACCGTTCACTCCGTCCGCTACCAATTTCGTTCATGGTTAATTTCGTTCGTGTTTATTTCGTCCACGGTTCACTTTGTCCGTGTTCATTTCGTCCACGGTTTACTTTGTCCGTGTTCATTTCGTCCAGGGTTCGCTTTGTCCGTGTTCGTTTCGTACACGGTTCCCTTTGTCCGTGTTCATTTCGTCCACAGGTCATTACGTCTAGGGTTCACTGTATCCGAGTTCATTTCGTCCACGGTTCACTTTTTCCACCGTTCACTTCGTCTGCTGCTAATTTTGTTTATGGTTCATTTCGTTCGTGTTCATTTCGTCCTGGGTTCACTTTGTCCGCTGTTCATTTCGTCCAAATTTCACTTTGTCCGTGTTGATTTCGTCCACGGTTTACTTTGTCCGTGTTTATTTCGTGCAGGGTTCACTTTGTCAGTGTTCGTTTCGTTAAAGGTTCCCTTTGTCCGTGTTCCTTTCGTCCAACGTTCACTTTGTCCTTCGTTCCTTTCGTCTACAGGTCATTACTTCGACGGTTCACTGTTTCCGTGTTCATTTCGTCCACGGTTCACTTTTTCCACCGTTCACTTCGTCCGCTGCTAGTTTCATTTATGGCCGATTTCGTTCGTGTTCATTTCGTTCTCGGTTCACTTTATCCGCTGTTCATTTCGTCCACGGTTCACTTTGTACGTGTTCATTTCGTCCACGGTTCACTTTGTCCGTGTTCTTTTCGTTCACGGTTTAATTTGTCCGTGTTCATTTCGTCCAGGTTTCATTTTGTCCGTGTTCGTTTCGTCAACGGTTCCCTTTGTCCGTGTTCATTTCGTCCACCGTTCACTTTGTCCTTCGTGTTCATTTCGTCTACAGGTCATTACGTCTACGGTTCACTGTTTCCGTGTTCATTTCGTCTACGGTTCAACTTTTCCACCGTTCATTTCGTCCGCTGCTAATTTCGTTCATGGTTCATTTCGTTCGATTTCATTTCGTCCTCGGTTCACTTTGTCCGCTGTTCATTTCGTCCACGGTTTACTTTGTACGTGTTCATTTCGTCCACGGTTCACTTTGTCCGTGTTCATTTCGTCCGCGGTTTACTTTGTCTGTGTTCTTTTCGTCCAGGTTTCATTTTGTCCGTGTTCGTTTCGTCAACGGTTCCCTTTGTCCGTGTTCATTTCGTCCACCGTTCACTTTGTCCTTCGTGTTCATTTCGTCCACAGGTCATTACGTCTACGGTTCACTGTTTCCGTGTTCATTTCGTCCACGGTTCACTGTTTCCGTGTTCATTTCGTCCACGGTTCAACTTTTCCACCGTTCATTTCGTCCGCTGCTAATTTCGTTCATGGTTCATTTCGTTCGATTTCATTTCGTCCTCGGTTCACTTTGTCCGCTGTTCATTTCGTCCACGGTTTACTTTGTACGTGTTCTTTTCGTCCAGGTTTCATTTTGTCCGTGTTCGTTTCGTCAACGGTTCCCTTTGTCCGTGTTCATTTCGTCCACCGTTCACTTTGTCCTTCGTGTTCATTTCGTCCACAGGTCATTACGTCTACGGTTCACTGTTTCCGTGTTCATTTCTTCCACGGTTCAACTTTTCCACCGTTCACTTCGTCCGCTGCTAATTTCGTTCATGGTTCATTTCGTTCGATTTCATTTCGTCCTCGGTTCACTTTGTCCGCTGTTCATTTCGTCCACGGTTTACTTTGTACGTGTTCATTTCGTCCAGTGTTCACTTTGTCCGTGTTCATTTCGTCCGCGGTTTACTTTGTCCGTGTTCATTTCTTCCAGGGTTCGCTTTGTTCTTAGTTCGTTTCGTCAACGGTTCCCTTTGTCCGTGTTGATTTCGTCCACCGTTCACTTTGTCCTTCGTTCATTTCGTCCACAGGTCATTACGTCTATGGTTCACTGTTTCCGTGTTCATTTCGTCTACGGTTCACTTTTCCACCGTTCACTTCGTCCGCTGCTAATTTCGTTCATGGTTCATTTCGCTCGTGTTCATTTCGTCCTCGGTTCACTTTGTCCGCTGTTCATTTCGTCCACGGTCCACTTTGTCCGTGTTCATTTCGTGCACGGTTTAATTTGTCCGTGTTTATTTCGTCCACGGTTTACTTTGTCCGTGTTCATTTCGTCCAGGGTTCACTTTGTCCGTGTTCGTTTCGTCAACGGTTCCCTTTGTCCGTGTTCATTTCGTCCACCGTTCACTTTGTCTATCGTTCATTTCGTCCACAGGTCATTACGTCTACGGTTCACTTTTTCCACAGTTCACTTGGTCCGCTGGTGATTTCGTCCACGGTTCATTTCGTTCGTGTTCATTTCGTCCACGGTTCATTTTGCAATAGCAGCTCTGCTGTGAATATCTTGTTTATGCAGTTCCCTGTGCACTGTTTTCTTTGATATTTGAGTCTGGAGATGCAGCTTGAGCTCCGCACTAATTCTTGGCGTAGTGGTCTTCTTACTACGGGTAACAATCCTCTTTAATGCTCTCCTGTCTGCATCAATCAGGGTCGTTTTCCGGCGGCTTTTGTTTTCCGCAGACGAGGTTTTGCCATGAACACGGTATGCTGTCATGACGCTAGACACAGTAGCTCTCGATGACGTCACTACCTTGGCGACTGTTGTCAGGGAGACACCAACTACCCGGCTACCAACAATTAGCCCTGTTCCGAAGTCCATTAGATCACTCATTTCGTTGTCACCCTCAAAGAAATTTCGAAATACACTGGCGGAAAGTGAAAAAAGAACACCAAGAAGGAGACATCTGATAGCAACGAAATTTACACAGCATAATAACGGAATACAAAGGATAACGTGATCAAAACATTATGGCAAAATACAGCTGTATTTGCTGGCAAACTGAAAAATAACATTTCCATGTAACAGGGTTAGTACGAGGTTGAACCGCCATGAACTGCATCACACTGTGCAGTTCTGGCATGGGAGTCTGTCGTACAGATGTTGGATGTAAGTTTGGGGTACTGAGTTCCAAGCATCCTCAACCTGGACGCGTAAATCGGGGATGGTCGTGGCTGGCCGTGGAGACCGGATAAGTCGTTGTCCCATAAAATCCCACACGTGCTCAATGGGGGACAAACCCGGTGAACGTGCAGGCCATGGAAGTTGTCTCACACACTGAAGTGCATGTTGCGTTGCACGTGCCGTGTGTGGGCGTGCGTTATCTTGCTGGAAAACACCACGATGGACCGTCCTTACAAATGGCACAACAACGGGCTGAATGATGTTGTTGATGTAGGAGGTGCTGTTTAACGTACCCGGTACGAACACTAGTTGTGTACGGGAGTGATAACTGATCGCTCCCCACCCCAGGAGACCAGGTGTAGGCCTTGCGTGTCGCTGGCGGATGCAAGAAGGGTGGAGACGCTCCCCTGTGCGTCTGCGAACACGCATACGGCCATCGAAGGCTTTCAAGTAGAATCTGCTTTCATCGCTGTACACGACAGATCGCCATTGCGTTCTCCAGTGCAGACGTTGGCGATACCACTGCAGCCGTTCCTGACGGTGGGCTGGAGTCAGAGGTACACATGCCAGAGGCACACGTGCACGTAGTCCTGCATCCAGTAGGCGGTTGCGGATTGTTCGCACAGTCACCTCAGGTGCAACGGCAGTTCGGATTTGCGTCGCAGTGGATGTTCTGCTTGACAACGCCGCTCTTCTTATGCGTCGATCGGTACGCTCATCAGTCCGTCTGTGACTCCCGGTTCCACGTCTTCTCGTGTGGGAATGTTCCTCGGACCATCTACGCCACCATCATACCACCACAGATACTTCCCGTCCAATTCGCTCCGCAATACGACGATACGACCACCCGGCCTCGCGGAGTCCGACTAGACGACCTCGCTCAAAGTCCGATAACTGCTGAAATCGTACACGTCTTCCATGTCCACGCATTGCAGCTTCTTCAGGGTCTTCGCACGTGTCCGTACGCCGACGACTGATTACATTCACTTCGCCGTACTCCTTAAATACCACCGAGGATAATTTGCATATTATGCCGTGCTGTGGCTTAAGCGCTCACCGGTTGGTCCCGAAATTAACATCACACCTACGTAAACTCGACCCCCATTAACATATGTAAATTTCATGATCGTCCGCCAATTCCTTCTTGGTGTTCTTTTTTCACTTTCCGGCAGTGTAGAATAAAAATATTCGAAAAATCCCGGATGTTGGAATGAATATTTGCGCTTTTAAGGTTACAAAGGAGAAAAACAGTTTCTTTACTCTAGGGATCTTTCTTGGGATTTGTGTTGGAATTGTTTGCGGACAGAAACACACATACAATGTTTGTTTCTTAGTCTGGAGATTATAGAAGATGATGATCATCATCATCATGTGGATATTGAAGTACCTTCTCGTACGGAAGTGAATAATGCATGCAGCATTTTAAGATGCCTTTTTGGAAAATAAGAATAATGTGAACTTCACTGCATATTACAAACTGGAAAATCAGTTAACAAATTTATTAAATTCAGAAAAAAAAAGCAATGTAAGATACCTGATTATTTTGCCAAACTATGAATGTTACACCTACAGTATTGTACATATGTACTGCATTTTTATCAAATTGTACGCTATTATGTGTAAAGTACTGTACTGTATACAGTTTTAAGTCACCTTAAAGTAACATGTTACTTAATTTTTATCTGCTCTTTTAACATTTTTTCTTCACTACCCACGAAGCACAGAATATTTCGTATATTTTACAAGTACGTAGCACTCAAACATTAAGACTTTTCAGATACGTTACGCAATGTAACAATAATGTTTCAGAAACCTTACGGTTACGTCAAAACGTCCTCAAACATTACGAAATTTTGAAACATAACCGATGCGTTACAGTGAAAGGTCTTTGTAACTTTAACATACCAACTACATGCTACTGCTACGTATTTGAAAGATACACTATCTACCAACAAGTAATTGGACACCTGTGATAGCAAAGGAAAACTCCACCAACTATTGAAGTTTATTCACCTTCAATAGTTGGTGGAGCCTCCACGAGCGGCGATTACAGCTGCGCATACTCTCAACCAGGCGTTGTACGACGGCTACCGGTATTTTCTTCCACTCGGCTTGGAGAAGACAGGACAGTTCCTTCACCGATTTCGGACGGTGAGGGCACCCTTTAAGTCGACGCTCCAACTCGTCCCAGAGGTGCTCGATAGGGTTAAGGTCCGGGCTTTGCGCAGGCCAGTCCATTCGATTAACCCCATTGCCACCATACCAAGCCATGGTGGACCTCGCAACATGACAGGTGGCATTGTCATCCTGAAAGTAACATGGGTCCACCCCGTAAAACTGCCACAACGTAGGAAGCGCATGGTCATCCAAAATGGTGCAGTAGGTCTCGGCGTTGAGTCTACCAGGAATTGCGACCAAGGGTCCCGTGCCATACCAGGAGAAACACACATATAGCATAATTCCAACGCCGCCGAACTTCACAGTTGGCACAATACATTCCGGTAGGAGGCGTTCTCCAGGCAGATGCCAAACCTGTCATCCGAACGGTAGAGGGTGAACCTTGATTCGTCGCACCAGAGAACCTGTTTCCACTGTTCAACGGTCCAATGTCGACGTTCTTTGCACCACGTTAGCCGAGCAGCGCTATTGGAATTGGTGATCAAAGGCTTGTGGGCGGCAGCACGTCCATGATAACTGAGCAGATGGGCTTCCTTACGGATGGTATTCATCGAAAGAACACTCCCGGATGCCTGTTGAAACTCCTCGCGGATGTGGCCCATCGATTTGGTGCGGTTCTTCCGAATTTCTCTGGCCAGCACCCGTCGGTCTCTAACTCCCAGTTTTGTGGGTCTGTAGGGTCGGGGCACATTCCGACAGTCACCTCTCATCTTCTACTTGCCAATCACGTAGGCCACTGTCGATTTTCGGTACTTCAATTCGCTGGATATGTCACGTATAGATCGGCCACTTCTGTGTTACCCGACGATTACACCTTTCTCGAAATCAGAGAGCTCCGAAGTGCGTGGCATCTTGCATGCGACTGGTTGCGTTGTTGTTTCCTACACGATATTTAATGGCGGCGGCAGTGACGAGTATCAGGACCGCAGATATCATCGATTGCAGGGGTGTCCAATTACTTGTTGGTAGATAGTGTATTTGTAACTCCGTTACATTACTGTTACGTATTCCAAAGATATTTGTGACATCATCATATTATTGTTACGTACTTACTACGTTGAACATTATAGTTTTAATAAACTTTGTAAAATCACAATACAAAATATTACACTCGACAGCTGTTTCAAAAGCAACAACAGTCGTATTACGAGTTGTTTACGTTTTCACAGGTTCAACGCAGTCCGTAGTCCATTGAGAACAGTGGCGGCGTTTATATATTGATAACAAAAGAAATAAAAATCGGTCCCAAATGAGGGTGTCGAATTTCTATTATACAGACTATATTTCAGGGGAAAAAAGAAAGAAAATCAAATTCGTCATTTCTCTAAATACCTACCAATATGAAATTTCTCAGATTGAAGTAAAAAAAAAAAAGACATGCTGCTATAGTATACTAATACAACAACACAGCCATCTACTTAGATTTTATAAAATGCTTTTTAGAATTTAAAAATTATAATAATCAAAACAATTACCAAGAATATCCCAATAGCACGTGGAAATACGACTACGAGAGTGCTTCATTGAAACGGCATAAATGCGCATGCGCATTCAATCCAAAAACCTTAAATGTCACCGGAATGTGACAACAAGGTAGCAATTATGTACAATGGAAACTATAAAACAGTAGTATCGGTGAATTTTTTTTTTTTTTAACGTAACCGTAATGTACCAAGAGTTATGTTCCAAAATAGATATTGCTGAAACGTAATTGTAAGATATCTCTGAAAGTGTAACGAAAATGAGAGATTGTAACATTATTGATACATATTTGAAACGTGTTGTGCTGTATGGGTACGTATTTACGTAGGTAGCTATACGTACCTGAGTTCGTGTGTAAATGCATACGTATGTGAATTTATTTGTTGAAATCCCGGATAATATAATATCCCGCTTATTGAGATATTTTCATACGACAAATAGGCCATTCCATTAAGCGGATTCGACTGAACAACGAAAAAGTGGTGGATACGTTTGCGTATTGCGACGTACGCAGCTGCAGTAAAAGTCACGTGTCTAAGCGTGGAGTTCACATTATTCTGTCCAACCCCTGTATGTGTCATAGCTATTTAACCTAACACAAAAAACCATAAGCGTATAATGGTGAAAAAAAAGTTTGGTTTGATATTTACTGTGAATTTGCGGTGTTAGAGAAGGGAAATAGAGGCTTTTTACACAGAGGAGAAAGGGGGTTTAAAATTTCCCTCTTCAATCCATTGGCCATTGGAATAAACTTTGATTTATGTCATAGTGATTTCCATCGTATCACACAAAAGAGTTAACGAGTTAGTAACATCATGGAATGCATTGATTATGATACGCTTTCCAA